>OZ038312.1:15953254-16138254 GCA_964035775.1 Osedax frankpressi | reverse complement strand
AAGGTAATATCTAAATTAGATATATTTTAAACTATAAAACAATACATTTATCCGAACATATATTTAAATATTAGATAAGTTCCTGGATTAGGCTGGACAATTGAGAGGTCACCTCTACTTTACTATTGAGAGGTTACCATTAGCTAATTATTTGCAGTTGTCGAACTGTGAACTAATTCCAGTGGTAGGTGTGAACAATAAGCAATTGTTTAGAAATGTAAAGCCGTTGCCTTGCAGTTATCTATTATACAGACATTACACCAGAATTATACAAAGCTATTATACAGACATTACACCAGAGTTATACAAAGCTATTATACAGACATTACACCATAGCTATACAAAGCTATTATACAGATATTACACCAGAGATATACAAAGCTATTATACAGACATTACACCAGAGTTATACAAAGCTATTATACAGACATTACACCAGAGTTATACAAAGTTATTATACAGACATTACACCATAGCTATACAAAGCTATTATACAGACATTACACCATAGCTATACAAAGCTATTATACAGACATTACACCCACAGCTATACAAAGCTATTATACAGACATTACACCAGAGTTATACAAAGCTATTATACAGACATTACACCAGAGATATACAAAGCTATTATACAGACATTACACCAGAGTTAAACAAAGCTATTATACAGACATTACACCAGAGTTATACAAAGCTATTATACAGACATTACACCCACAGCTATACAAAGCTATTATACAGACATTACACCACAGCTATACAAAGCTATTATACAGACATTACACCAGAGATATACAAAGCTATTATACAGACATTACACCAGAGTTATACAAAGCTATTATACAGACATTACACCAGAGATATACAAAGCTATTATACAGACATTACACCAGAGTTATACAAAGCTATTATACAGACATTACACCAGAGATATACAAAGCTATTATACAGACATTACACCATAGCTATACAAAGCTATTATACAGACATTACACCAGAGATATACAAAGCTATTATACAGACATTACACCAGAGTTATACAAAGCTATTATACAGACATTACACCAGAGTTATACAAAGCTATTATACAGACATTACACCAGAGATATACAAAGCTATTATACAGACATTACACCATAGCTATACAAAGCTATTATACAGACATTACACCAGAGATATACAAAGCTATTATACAGACATTACACCAGAGATATACAAAGCTATTATACAGACATTACACCAGAGTTATACAAAGCTATTAAACAGACATTACACCAGATCTATACAAAGCTATTATACAGACATTACACCAGAGTTATACAAAGCTATTATACATTGTACTAGAGGTATAATAGGTCATTGTTAGTTATCTCCTTGATTATTGTTCTAGTTCGTTAAACATGTATATTTATATACTTGACAATTAATACAATGACACTGACACATGTGCTACCGTAATCCATACACTGTACCACGTACACTTTAATATACATTAAGTTATAATATATAATATATAGGTTATAATGTATAAGATATAAGCTATAGTATATACGTTATAAGCTATAAGCTATAAGCTATAAGCTATAAGCTATAAGCTATAAGCTATAAGCTATAAGCTATAAGCTATAAGCTATAAGGTATAAGCTATAAGGTATAAGCTATAATATATAAGCTATAAGCTATAAGCTATAAGCTCTAAGCTATAAGCTATAAGCTATAAGCTATAAGCTATAAGCTATAAGCTATAAGCCATAAGCTATAAGCTATAAGCTATAAGCTATAAGGTGTAAGCAATAAACTATAAGCTATAAGCTATAAGCTATAAGCTATAAGCTATAATGTGTAAGCTATAAGGTGTAAGCTATAAGCTCTAAGGTGTAAGCTATAAGCTATAAGCTATAAGCTATAAGCTATAAGCTATAAGGTGTAAGCTATAAGCTATAAGCTATAAGCTATAATGTGTAAGCTATAGGGTGTAATCTATAAGCTCTAAGGTGTAAGCTATAGGGTGTAAGGTGTAAGACGTCTAGCGAGTTGCAATTCCTGCATTATTTATTTCGTTTTCATAATTCGTTAGTACACTTTGTAGGATCATTTATTATAACGTTTTATCAGCGTACCAAAGCGTACGAATATCTCTGATCACATGGGATAACCGGGTAACGCTACTGATACGCTATTGATACGATACCAACATATTACTGATACGTTACTGATAAGTTATTAATATTATAGGCATGAAAATGTTCCGCAATTAAAACCCTACTACTATATTATGACATTAATATGGAAAAGATATTGTTATGCTTCGCTACTTGAACGCTAATGGTAAGCTACTGCTACATTAGTTCTAAGCTACTGGTACACTACTGCTACTTTAGTTCTAAACTACTGGTACATTACTGCTACTGTAGTTCTAAGCTATTGGTTCACTACTGCTACTTTAGTTCTAAGCTACTGGTACATTACTGCTACGTTAGTTCTAAGCTATTGGTACACTACTGCTACTATAGTTGTAAGCTATTGGTACACTACTGCTACTTTTGTTCTAAGCTACTGGTACATTACTGCTACTTTAGTTCTAAGCTACTGGTACACTACTGCTACATTGGTTCTAAGCTACTGGTACATTACTGCTACTTTAGTTCTAAGCTATTGGTACACTACTGCTACTTTAGTTCTAAGCTACTGGTACATTACTGCTACTTTAGTTCTAAGCTATTGGTTCACTACTGCTACTTTAGTTCTAAGCTACTGGTACATTACTGCTACGTTAGTTCTAAGCTATTGGTACACTACTGCTACTATAGTTGTAAGCTATTGGTACACTACTGCTACTTTAGTTCTAAGCTATTGGTACACTACTGCTACATTAGTTCTAAGCTACTGGTACACTACTGCTACATTAGTTGTAAGCTATTGGTACACTACTGCTACTTTAGTTCTAAGCTATTGGTACATTACTGCTACTTTAGTTCTAAGCTACTGGTACACTACTGCTACATTAGTTCTAAGCTATTGGTACACTACTGCTACTTTAGTTTTAAGCTACTGGTATACTACTGCTACATTAGTTCTAAGCTATTGGTACACTACTGCTACTTTAGTTCTAGGCTATTGGTACACTACTGCTACTTTAGTTCTAAGCTATTGGTACACTACTGCTACATTAGTTCTAAGCTACTGGTACACTACTGCTACATTAGTTCTAAGCTACTGGTACACTACTGCTACATTAGTTCTAAGCTACTGGTACACTACTGCTACTTTAGTTCTAAGCTACTGGTACACTACTGCTACTTTAGTTCTAAGCTATTGGTACACTACTGCTACTTTAGTTTTAAGCTACTGGTATACTACTGCTACATTAGTTCTAAGCTATTGGTACACTACTGCTACTTTAGTTCTAAGCTATTGGTACACTACTGCTACTTTAGTTTTAAGCTACTGGTATACTACTGCTACATTAGTTCTAAGCTACTGGTACACTACTGCTACATTAGTTATAAGCTACTGGTACACTACTGCTACATTAGTTCTAAGCTACTGGTACACTACTGCTACATTAGTTCTAAGCTACTGGTATACTACTGCTACATTAGTTCTAAGCTACTGGTACACTACTGTTACTTTAGTTCTAAGCTACTGGTACACTACTGCTACTTTAGTTCTAAGCTATTGGTACACTACTGCTACTTTAGTTTTAAGCTACTGGTATACTACTGCTACATTAGTTCTAAGCTATTGGTACACTACTGCTACTTTAGTTCTAAGCTACTGGTACACTACTGCTACTTTAGTTCTAAGCTATTGGTACACTACTGCTACTTTAGTTCTAAGCTACTGGTACACTACTGCTACTTTAGTTCTAGGCTATTGGTACACTACTGCTACTTTAGTTCTAAGCTACTGGTATACTACTGCTACTTTAGTTCTAAGCTATTGGTACACTACTGCTACTTTAGTTCTAAGCTACTGGTACACTACTGCTACTTTAGTTCTAAGCTACTGGTACATTACTGCTACTTTAATTATAAGCTACTGGTACACTACTGCTACATTATTTCTAAGCTACTGGTACACTACTGCTACGTTAGTTCTAAGCTACTGGTACACTACTGCTACATTAGTTCTAAGCTACTGGTACACTACTGCTACTTTAGTTCTAAGCTATTGGTACACTACTGCTACTTTAGTTTTAAGCTACTGGTACACTACTGCTACTTTAGTTCTAAGCTATTGGTACACTACTGCTACTTTAGTTTTAAGCTACTGGTACACTACTGCTACTTTAGTTCTAAGCTATTGGTACACTACTGCTACTTTAGTTTTAAGCTACTGGTACACTACTGCTACTTTAGTTCTAAGCTATTGGTACACTACTGCTACATTAGTTCTAAGCTACTGGTACACTACTGCTACATTAGTTCTAAGCTACTGGTACACTACTGCTACATTAGTTCTAAGCTACTGGTACACTACTGCTACTTTAGTTCTAAGCTACTGGTACACTACTGCTACATTAGTTCTAAGCTATCGGTACACTACTGCTACATTAGTTCTAAGCTACTGGTACACTACTGCTACATTAGTTCTAAGCTATCGGTACACTACTGCTACATTAGTTCTAAGCTACTGGTACACTACTGCTACATTAGTTCTAAGCTACTGGTACACTACTGCTACATTAGTTCTAAGCTATCGGTACACTACTGCTACATTAGTTCTAAGCTACTGGTACACTACTGCTACTTTAGTTCTAAGCTATTGGTACACTACTGCTACTTTAGTTTTAAGCTACTGGTACACTACTGCTACTTTAGTTCTAAGCTATTGGTACACTACTGCTACATTAGTTCTAAGCTACTGGTACACTACTGCTACATTAGTTCTAAGCTACTGGTACACTACTGCTACATTAGTTCTAAGCTACTGGTACACTACTGCTACTTTAGTTCTAAGCTACTGGTACACTACTGCTACATTAGTTCTAAGCTATCGGTACACTACTGCTACATTAGTTCTAAGCTACTGGTACACTACTGCTACATTAGTTCTAAGCTATCGGTACACTACTGCTACATTAGTTCTAAGCTACTGGTACACTACTGCTACTTTAGTTCTAAGCTATTGGTACACTACTGCTACTTTAGTTCTAAGCTATCGGTACACTACTGCTACATTAGTTCTAAGCTACTGGTACACTACTGCTACATTAGTTCTAAGCTATCGGTACACTACTGCTACATTAGTTCTAAGCTACTGGTACACTACTGCTACTTTAGTTCTAAGCTATTGGTACACTACTGCTACATTAGTTCTAAGCTACTGGTACACTACTGCTACTTTAGTTCTAAGCTACTGGTACACTACTGCTACATTAGTTCTAAGCTATCGGTACACTACTGCTACATTAGTTCTAAGCTACTGGTACACTACTGCTACATTAGTTCTAAGCTATCGGTACACTACTGCTACATTAGTTCTAAGCTACTGGTACACTACTGCTACTTTAGTTCTAAGCTATTGGTAAACTACTGCTACTTTAGTTCTAAGCTATCGGTACACTACTGCTACATTAGTTCTAAGCTACTGGTACACTACTGCTACATTAGTTCTAAGCTATCGGTACACTACTGCTACATTAGTTCTAAGCTATTGGTACACTACTGCTACTTTAGTTCTAAGCTATTGGTACACTACTGCTACTTTAGTTATAAGCCATTGCCACAATAATTTCAAGATACAGCCACACTAATAACTATTGGCCGAGTGGTCATCGTCACTTGACCTCTTAACGTAGCCATTACGTGTAGTGATTATACTGTATGGCGTGCATGGCAGTACGGGCTAGTGTACGTCGAACATCGTATGCGGTACGGGCTAGTGTACGTCGAACATCGTATGCGGTACGCCGTACGACAGACTAATGTACGGCGTATACGATAAGACGGGCTAGTGAACGACGGGCTAGTATTCATTTAGGCTCTATTTGTCTTTATTTAATAATAGATATTCAATATATTATATAATCATACTCGTTTACTTAATATGAATAATATACTTAATATAAATAGGATGCTCGTGTTCCGCTTACATTGCCTCCATTAACAAAAACAGTACGTACTGCATATACCTATATCCCAGTGTATTTAGAATGGTACTTAAACTAAAGTAAGTCATATTCACTAGTCCGTGCTTGTACATCGTGGTATACTGTATACGGTGTACCTTATACAGTATTCGAGGTACAATGTACAGTGTATATTGTACAGTATTCAAGGTACAATGTACAGTGTACATTGTACAGTATTCAATGTACAATGTACAGTGTACCTTGTACAGTATTCAAGGTACAATGTATAGTGTACATTGTACAGTATTCAAGGTACAATGTACAGTGTACCTTGTACAGTATTCAAGGTACAATGTATAGTGTACATTGTACAGTATTCAAGGTACAATGTACAGTGTACCTTGTACAGTATTCAAGGTACAATGTACAGTGTACCTTGTACAGTATTCAAGGTACAATGTACACTGTACACCGTATAATCAAAAGTTAGCCAATATGCGAATATCCGTACGAGATACATACACTAGTATGCCACTAGTTTACCTGGAAGGAGTGGATGATATTAGACACCATGATATTAGACACCATGATATTAGACACCATGATATTAGACACCATGATATTAGACACCATGATATTAGACACCATGATATTAGACACCATGATATTAGACACCATGATATTAGACACCATGATATTAGACACCATGATATTAGACACCATGATATTAGACACCATGATATTAGACACCATGATATTAGACACCATGATATTAGACACCATGATATTAGACACCATGATATTAGACACCATGATATTAGACACCATGATATTAGACACCATGATATTAGACACCATGATATTAGACACCATGATATTAGACACCATGATATTAGACACCATGATATTAGACACCATGATATTAGACACCATGATATTAGACACCATGATATTAGACAACATGATATTAGACACCATGATATTAGACACCATGATATTAGACACCATGATATTAGACACCATGATATTAGACACCATGATATTAGACACCATGATATTAGACACCATGATATTAGACACCATGATATTAGACACCATGATATTAGACACCATGATATTAGACACCATGATATTAGACACCATGATATTAGACACCATGATATTAGACACCATGATATTAGACACCATGATATTAGACAACATGATATTAGACACCATGATATTAGACACCATGATATTAGACACCATGATATTAGACACCATGATATTAGACACCATGATATTAGACACCATGATATTAGACACCATGATATTAGACACCATGATATTAGACACCATGATATTAGACACCATGATATTAGACACCATGATATTAGACACCATGATATTAGACACCATGATATTAGACACCATGATATTAGACACCATGATATTAGACACCATGATATTAGACACCATGATATTAGACAACATGATATTAGACACCATGATATTAGACACCATGATATTAGACACCATGATATTAGACACCATGATATTAGACACCATGATATTAGACATCATGATATTAGACACCATGATATTAGACACCATGATATTAGACACCATGATATTAGACACCATGATATTAGATACTATGCTATTAGAACCTTGATATTAGAACCATGATGGGGGTATAACATAAATAATGTGCGGATGTATATGTTTTTATGTGCATGCATAGGTGTGTGTGTGTTTGTGTGGTTATGTTTGTGTGTTTGTGTGTGTGTATTTGTGTGGGTGTGTATTTGTGTGGGTGTGTGTGTGTGGGTGTGTATTTGTGTGGGTGTGTGTGTGTGTTTGTGTGGGTATGTTTGTGTGTTTGTGTGGGTGTGTGAGTTGCTATGTGTAGGCGGGTATATGCTTGAATTATATATGAATACAACGTACATTTTACACCATAAGTGTAATTGAGCATATGTTTACATACATGTAAAATTTGTAATGCTACCTCACAAGTTATATGATAAGTTTGATCAATACGTCAATATATAATGAGGTAAGTAAACGATATGTGCAGAATAGACAAATCTATAATATAGTCTATAATATAGTATATAGTATAGTCTACAATTTAGTCTACAATTTAGTCTACAATTTATTCTATAATTTAGTCAATAATGTAGTCAATAATGTAGCCAATAATGTAGTATGTTATGTAGTCTATAATGTAGTATATAATGTAGTATATAAAGTAGTATATAAAGTAGTACATAATGTAGTACATAATTTAGTATATAAAGTAGTATAAAATGTAGTGCATAATGTAGTGCATAATGTAGTGCATAATGTAGTATTTAATTTAATATATAATGTAGTCTATAATATTGTCTATAATATAGTATATAGTGTAGTCTACAATTTAGTCTACAATTTAGTCAATAATGTAGTCAATACTGTAGTCAATAATGTAGTATGTCATGTAGTATATAATGTAGTATATAATGTAGTACATAATGTAGTACATAATGTAGTACATAATGTAGTATATAATATATATATAAAGTAGTCTATGGTGCATTAATCATATTATGAAATAACAATTAATATACATATATATCTTACTAATATTGAATTATTAACTATATATTAATATTAATGTAATATTGGTAGTGGTAATATAGCGTATTTTATTGTAATTAAAATATAATATAACATATTTCTACTAGTGACTATCGAGATTTATTTGTTATATTATTGATATGAAATATCAAAAACTAGGTAATCGAAATCAAACTAAAAAATATAACATATATATTTATAAATATAAATATAAGTCATGTATGTTTCAAATAAGTACAGTGTACGACATACATTGATGTTATTGAGACAATTTCTGAAATTGTATTATATAATAAGAAGATTTTATATGAAAAGTATCTCAAATTTTGAGTTATTTACCAAATAATGAGTGTAAATTTCGTATTCCTTATAATAATCACAATGTATGAGTCAAATATGAATTGTATGGAACGCAATGGCATATTGTAGTTATCATTCTTTTGCAGGTATTATTATACGTCATAATTTCTATTTTACAGTAATTACATATCCATTATATCCATCCAATGCACTTGTTTTTAATAGAATATTACAAGTTATAATATAATAATTAAATACAGTTATGTCAAGTTTAACCAATTTAATCAAATGTTCTATATAATTGTCTTGATATATATATATATATATATATATATATATATATATATATATATATATAGATAATATTATCTCTGAAATACAAAGATTATATTGAAGATTATTATTATTCACTTATACTTTCTACAACTTATACCAACTTATACAATACCTGTTAGGTATCCGTACATCCTGAATTTCAGTAACGTTTTCATCATCTAAGGCTGAGGTAGTCTTTGAATACGATACTTTTCGCACAGAACTAGATCTGCGATATGCCATATATAATGTACAAAATGTAATTTAGCAAAATTAAATGTAATTTTAAATTCTGCATCGATATATTTTTTATAGTAAATTTAAATTATACAAATTCTTTGCATATTCTTAGTGACATTACTAATTTATTTATTTCTATAAAATAATATGAAATATAAAAACTAAACAATACTTAGTATGTAAGATGTTTGTTCAATCAACAAAATTTAACAAAATAGTGAATTTCGCCTAACGACCCGTAAACAATATTTATTATTGAAAAGAGCGACACCTATCAAATAACGAAGTTTCATCCAATCAAATGAGATATAAAGTAATATCAATTTTAAATAAATAATATCGTAATTCGATATATATATATATGTGTGTGTGTGTGTGTGTGTGTGTGTGTGGGTTCTGTGTGTGTGGCTGTGTGTGTATGTGTGTGTATGTGTGTGTATGTGTGTGTATGTGTGTGTATGTATGTGTGTGTATATGTGAGCTCGCGTGGGTATGCGCGTGTGTGTATAACCCAAAAGGTGGGTAGGTGTGTGTGTATATGTACACATATATATTAAATAACTCTTTTATATCTAAAAATATCTATTGGATTACTAGATTTTAAATAATAGTGAAATTAATTATGTATTACTTTAATATATTACTTATTAGTATTACCTATTAGTATTACTTATTAGTATTACTTATTAGTATTACTTATTAGTATTACTTATTAGTATTACTTATTAGTATTACTTATTAGTATTACTTATTAGTATTACTTATTAGTATTACTTATTAGTATTACTTATTAGTATTACTTATTAGTATTACTTATTAGTATTACTTATTAGTATTACTTATTAGTATTACTTATTAGTATTACTTATTAGTATTACTTATTAGTATTACTTATTAGTATTACTTATTAGTATTACTTATTAGTATTACTTATTAGTATTACTTATTAGTATTACTTATTAGTATTACTTATTAGTATTACTTATTAGTATTACTTATTAGTATTACTTATTAGTATTACTTATTAGTATTACTTATTAGTATTACTTATTAGTATTACTTATTAGTATTACTTATTAGTATTACTTATTAGTATTACTTATTAGTATTACTTATTAGTATTACTTATTAGTATTACTTATTAGTATTACTTATTAGTATTACTTATTAGTATTACTTATTAGTATTACTTATTAGTATTACTTATTAGTATTACTTATTAGTATTACTTATTAGTATTACTTATTAGTATTACTTATTAGTATTACTTATTAGTATTACTTATTAGTATTACTTATTAGTATTACTTATTAGTATTACTTATTAGTATTACTTATTAGTATTACTTATTAGTATTACTTATTAGTATTACTTATTAGTATTACTTATTAGTATTACTTATTAGTATTACTTATTAGTATTACTTATTAGTATTACTTATTAGTATTACTTATTAGTATTACTTATTAGTATTACTTATTAGTATTACTTATTAGTATTACTTATTAGTATTACTTATTAGTATTACTTATTAGTATTACTTATTAGTATTACTTATTAGTATTACTTATTAGTATTACTTATTAGTATTACTTATTAGTATTACTTATTAGTATTACTTATTAGTATTACTTATTAGTATTACTTATTAGTATTACTTATTAGTATTACTTATTAGTATTACTTATTAGTATTACTTATTAGTATTACTTATTAGTATTACTTATTAGTATTACTTATTAGTATAACTTATTATTATTTTAATATATTACTTTAATTGTGTATTGAGTCATAATATCCTTTATTAAAATGTATTACATTTTATTTACTAATATTGTAACTACTAATATTATTTAATAATATGTGATATTATTAATAATAGCAAATTTGCTGTGAATTGGCTGCTCATTAAGCAGTGCTCAATCTACCCTAACACAAGTCAAAATTTAAATCATGTATTAATAATATATTCACCTTAGTAGAGGACTGAAATTTTAAAACTGTTATTAAAAGCATATAATAAATCTAATTTAATTTGTATTGTTTTTCTATTAATATTTCTATTGCATAATTTCATTATAAATTAGCTAAATATATATATATATATATATATATATATATATATATATGTATATATATATATATATGTATATGTATATGTAATAGAATACTACATAATAATACAGAGAAGTTAAATTCCCTGATTTGATACACTTCAGAACAGAAATTTAAAGCAGGATACCAATTTACCATATCGTAGATTAACTATCTACTTTCGTAGGGGATTGGCACTTCTTTATAATAGTACATTAGAATGAAAAGAGTATTATAATGTTGACTGTATATATTGACTGTATTATAATGTTGACTGTATATATTGACTGTATTATAATGTTGACTGTATATAGTCAGCAGTCATATATGAAATATAAGGACACATATTTATTATAATTATTATGAAAGGGTTTATATCAAACAACTGTTATACCAGTTGTATAAAACTAAATAATGTACATTTTCTGTGGAAACCTTTGGGTTAACTTTTTTTATTCTCATTATTTAAACCTAATGCATTAATTAATAATAATTTATTACTAATAAAACTAATACTAATAACGTATGTGTATTATTGAAGGAAATCTTAGAAATGATATAAATATATATATATGATATATTATAATCCTATAAAAATGTGGACATTATATCTAGCTCTACGAAATGGGCGTATTGGACACTCTCATTATTATATTGTATTAATATTAATATTGTATTATATTAGTTTAATACAATTTGTATTGTCTGTCATTTACCAATAAGAAGGAAATTAAACCAGTATTAACATTATTATGAAAAGTACTGAATATATTGTAATACATCATTGTGACCATTTTTAATATATATTTATATTATTATCATTATAAATTATTTATCTTCAACACAATTTGGTATTATTTATTATTAATTTATTTTCTGTTAAATGTTATCGAAATTGTTATTAATATCATATTAATTATGTATTTATACCATAAATCTATACATGTATATATAATTATTAAAAATAAAATAAAATAATCCCTTACAAAATCTAAACCATTTTATCTATATATTTATCTATATATATATATATATATATGCATGGTTATCTTCATTAAATTTCTAACTAAATAATTAAGGTGAAAAATATTAAAATTGAATTATTTTTTCACTGACAAGTTGGTTATTGTCTAAACTAAATATCTATAATATTTAAGTATACTTATAGATTGTATGATTATTAGCATCTCTAAGGCTTTAAATTAAATTCCAACATATTTTACTATAATCAAAAAAATTACTCCATTTAGAAGACTATTTTTTTAAATAGATGATATACAGACATTTAATATGGAATACAGATGTACATTATTTTTGATGAGTCATGACTCTATACCATTAAAACTTGACAATTGTACCAACCATTAAAAAGTTATTAAAACTTAATTAATTCTGTTTATTATAAAACATGTTTAATTAAATCAACTATATAATAGATAACAGAATATTGTATTAGAAACTATATGAAAAACACAATCAAGTACATTTGATATTCATTAATCATATGCAAATATTATAGAAGTTTGAAAAGGATATTATATGAAACTAGATACTTTTTATCCAAAGCAATGTAATTTAATTTTAATTATATAAAGATAGAAAAAAATATCATAAATTCTTGATTTACTAACTAATTATATAATAACTAATTATATAATATCTAATTATATATTAAATTAATAAAATGATATAATTTATTATTTATTGCAAAAATCCAAATAAGTGACATATTTACATTAGAATAATGATATTTATATTACTAATAAGTAATATTAGCAATAATAAAAATATTGATTATAATAATTAGAATAGTATGAATAATTTCTAAATATAAATTCTAGATGTTAAGTTAAGAGATTTCATCATGGTTTCACTCCGTTTGCGTCTGTGTGTTTATTCTCTGTATGCAAGGGTTGGCAACGTTAAAGAAAGTTAGATAAATGTTGTTATAAGTGTTATTTCTACAAAGTGCATACGATATTATTATCTCATCATATTTATACATATAGATGATATGCATATTAAATCATTCATATCAACAGTTATACATAGAGATCATAAAAACCAGAAGAATTGTTTTTATAGAGAGTATAAAGGCAGTGAATTAATCACTAATGCATAAAAAGATTAGGTTGTCAAATATAGATAAGCAAATATAATATCAAATCATTATTGTAGTATTTTGTATTCAATTGATTTGAATTTTAACTTATTAAAATAGCTGAAGAATTCACGATCAAATATGGTGAGAAGTGAAAGGACACATATAATATATAGTGGTGGTGGTGGTGTGAGTGCAGCGAGGCTGTGCGGGGTCCACGAGGTGGAGCTACGAATAGGGGGAGGAGCCGAATGCGGCAATATATGCACTATTGTGGGGTATGAGAGGGTATGAGTAGGAACATATGGGTATATGGGTATGAGTGGTAGGTAGGAGTTGTACTAACGAACGCCGAAGTAATCCTTATTGACACAATTACGAAGTGTATCCGGAATACGACCAACAATAGCTCTTCGTACTTCTCCGGCTGCCATTTCTCTCAGTTCTGTGACAGATTGGTCGCTGTAGAAAGCGGAGTGAGGCGTGCAAATCACGTTAGGCGCATCTTTCAACGGACCTGCAAAGCATCGGGGTCATGGGTTAATATTGGGGTCATGGGTTAACATCGGGGTCATGGGTTAACATCGGGGTCATGTGTTAACATCGGGGGTTACGGGTTAACATTGGGGTCATATGTTAACATCGGGGTCATGGGTTAACATCGGGGTCATGTGTTAACATCGGGGGTTACGGGTTAACATTGGGGTCATATGTTAACATCGGGGGTCATGGGTTAACATCGGGGTCATGTGTTAACATCGGGGGTTATGGGTTAACATCGGGGGTCACAAGGAGACATGTAGAGCGATGGTGACAGCTTCAAGCTATTGCTTTCCCTTAAAACACCAGTCACTTTGTAACTAACTGTTGGCCATAACGAAGGGTTCCCTTTCATGTACGTCCAACGCAGTTGCTCTGATACGACCATCTTTAAGAGCAGCTGCCAGAGCAGTTTCATCCAGTAGTCCTCCGCGAGCGGTGTTCACGATGAAGGCTCCTAGGGGAGAGCGAGAGGAGTTTCAGAATCGGAGGTAGAGATTGCAATTCAAGGTACGGGAAGAAGATTTGCGCGGGACTTCGCAGCAGTTAATATTTACGACGAAGTAGGGGATAGCTTTAAAGGAAGTAATGATAAGGGATCATTATTCAACACTCGCTATTAGCATTGTTATATCTGCTGTAATGTTATAATTGAAATAGAAATAGTCAAATATTAGGAATGCAGCGATGATGATTTGACATCGCATTCAAATTCTTAGACAAGTCGTCCGGTAACAGTAAAAAGTAGATTTATTAAGTTTGCAAAAAGTGCACTGAAACAGGAGACAAAAAGTAAAAACTCAAGACAACGCAGGAAACTGTAATCGAAATGATAGGGTATCGGATTACGGTCTATTGCGAAAGAAATGCAAGTAATGTCAGCATCTAACTACGCACACGAGTACACATAGTAGCGAGTCTAGACGATATAGACCAGGCTACAATTGCCCGCGGGCATTTGGTGTAGAGGACACGGCAGATACACAAAGTACCACAAATAGATAAATAAAGCATTTATTCACATCGCATATAGAAAAAATACATACCGCAGGCCGCGATAGCAAAAAGCTATTTATAGATTACAATCACTTCTAGATTGATAGAATATTAGTAGTCGGAATATATCACTATTTATATGTAAAAAGATTGCCTGCGATTGTCTATGAAAGTGCTGGTAGTTGTACATTGTGAAAGTAGCCGGCATAAAGCGTTCTTAAGAGTTCAATAACGCATAGCTACGATTATGTAGTTTATGTAATTACCTGGTCTCATTTGTTTGATTGTGAAATCGTTAATGAGATGATGATTGTGTTCATTAAGGCTGCAATGAAGAGATACACAATCACTCTGGAACAGTAGTTCTTGTAGAGTGTAGACACGAGTAATGCCTGAGAAGGTGGGGTTAGGGTTTACATAGGTGCTGACTGAGAGTGGGGTTGATACGGGTGGAGTCTGGGGAAGTGAATGTGGTTGGTATGGGAGGATCCTGTGAGAGGAAGTTAGGGTTGACTTGGTATTAGTCTGGGGTGGGAGTGGGGTTTGGGTTTGTCACAGGTGACGCTAATGAAGTGGTAATAATGCAGTGTACAGATGAGATAAGAGTGGTGTTGGTGTGAGGTTAGTGGGGTATTGGTGTGGGGTGTTGGTGTGGGGTGTTGGTGTGAGGTTAGTGGGGTGTTGATGTGAGGTTAGTGGAGTATTGGTGTAAGGTTAGTGGGGTGTTGGTGTGAGGTTAGTGGGGTGTTGGTGTGAGGTTAGTGAGATGATGGTGTGAGGTTAGTGGGGTATTGGTGTAAGGTTAGTGGGGTGTTGGTGTGAGGTTAGTGGGGTGTTGGTGTGAGGTTAGTGGGGTGCTGGTTTGGGGTTAGTGGGGTGTTGGTGTGGGGTGTTGGTGTGGGGTTAGTGGGGTGCTGGTGGGTTGTCAGTGTGATGTTGATGGGGTGTTGGTGTGATGTTGGTGTGAGGTTAGTGGGGTGTTGGTGTGAGGTTAGTGGGGTGTTGGTGTGAGGTTAGTGATATGATGGTGTGAGGTTAGTGGGGTATTGGTGTGAGGTTAGTGGGGTACTAGTGGGGTGTCAGCGTGATGTCGGTGGGGTATAGGTGTGGTGTCGGTGTGGTGTTAAGGGTGTTCATAGGCTAACCTAATGATTTTTCAATGCCGTCTGGAAGGTAAGGGTCATAGAAGATGATATTGAATCCGAAGACTTTAGCACGAAGAGCAACTGAAGTACCAACACGTCCTAGTCCCACAATACCCAGAGTATCTCCGCGAATACGGGCGGAACCCTGTGAGTAGATAGGATGTTAGGTTTATAGAATTAGGTATATATGAGAAGTGATGAGAGGAAAAAGAAAATTAAGTAGAAGGAAATATTAATGAAAAATATAAATCAATGTAGTTGTTTTAAAATTTGATCATTAGTGAGTACATCATTAGTGAGTACATCATTAGTGAGTACATCATTAGTGAGTGCATCATTAGTGAGTACATCATTAGTGAGTGCATCATTAGTGAGTGCATCATTAGTGAGTACATCATTAGTGAGTACATCATTAGTGAGTACATCATTATTAAGTACATCATTAGTGAGTATATTATTAGTGAGTACATCATTAGTGAGTACATTATTAGTGAGTACATTATTAGTGAGTACATTATTAGTGAGTACATCATTAGTGAGTGCATCATTAGTGAGTATATCATTAGTGAGTGCATCATTAGTGAGTATATCATTAGTGAGTACATCATTAGTGAGTACATTATTAGTGAGTACATCATTAGTGAGTACATTATTAGTGAGTACATCATTATTAAGTACATCATTAGTGAGTATATTATTAGTGAGTATATTATTAGTTAGTACATTATAATGAGGCTAGGAGTAACATAGGAGTGAGATAGGAGTGAGGTATGAGTGAGATAGTTGTGATGTAGAGGTGAGATTGAGATGTGTTTGGGAGGTAGATAAGTTAGAAGTAAAGTAGAAGTGAGTCGGGGTGAGTTATAAGTGAGGTTAGATAAACATTAGAGTTTACAGATGTAATCCATTTTGTAATGTAGGTCAAGGATGTACCACAAAAGTATCAGCCTAGATACAAGTAGATTGTACACGTGACAATGCATTTCGACATAATAACGGGAAGTAAGAAGATACATTATAAATAAATATGTAAAGCATAGAAGATGTAAAGCATAGAAGATTTATCTTGAAATGAGGTTTGGGTGAGGAGATCATTTTGAACAAGAACTCAAATTTAACATGAAACAAACTTGTTGAACTTTAATGAGAGATATATAGTGGATATATAGTGGATATAATATGCAGATATAAGAGAATCAGAGAGTAAGTACATGATGATACATTGAGTGATCTGTTTGTTTTATATCTAAAAATAACCTAATTTAGAATTCAAACATTAAGTAGGCATAATAATCAGAAAATGAAAAATATATTATATTAATACAGGTTCTACTTTGAATGGCCATAAACGTAAACTTTGCCATTAGGCATTCAATCACATGCTAGTACAAATGAATGTATTATTTCAATGAATACAGTTATATTTACTGAGATCAATAGCATGTCTCATTGTTATGTCAATCTATTGTTGCATATATATTTAACAGAATATAAAGAATTTAATAATTAATTCATTTTACTTTAGAATAATTAATTACAATAATTTCACTATTCAAAACCTATAGCCACACCAACACCTATAGCCACATCAACACCAATAGCCACACCCACGCCTAGATTTACACAAATAATACAAACCTGGGCACAATCACGGAGAGATTCAGGGCCGGAGACCTTTTTACCTTCCCGTAACATAGTAGCAAGCCAGTATGTACGGCGGTAAAGGTTCAGAATAAGACAAAGAGTTGTGTCCGCAACCTCTTCTATCCCATAGCCAGGTACATTACACACAGCGATGCCTAGGGAGGGGGGGGGGGGAATAGGGTTAGGGGAGAGCGTCAAGGGAGCGCTGTGCGTAGAAAGGACGGACAACAACTTTAATTTAAACGCTTCCTTAGATACCTAACAATAACAAAGTTCACAGGTCAAACTAGTAATATCGTGTTTGCTAATCCGACCCCAATACCCAGCGAACACCGACCTAGTTCTCCAGCCGCCTTGATGTCGACGTTGTCGGTACCGGTCCCTAATCTTACGATGATACGCAAGGCTTTGAACTTCTTAAGGTCCTCTTTGGACAGCGTGATGTGGTGGTAGAGCATTGCACCCACGGCTTCGTTGAGTACCTAGGGTAAAGTAGATATCAAATAAAGTAGAGGTTGCGTGAAAAAGAGCCGAATGCCGTTAAAAGAACTTAAAGAAAATATATAAAAGTACTTTCTAAAATATATTGGCGTGTTTATTTATAAAAACAACATTTAAAAACTACAGATTATAAATCATCAAGTGGATATGTAGATATGTGGATATGTGGATATGTGGATATGTGGATATGTAGATATGTGGATATGTAGATAGTGAGACATGTGAAAATGTTTCGAGTTTATCTTTATAAAAAAACGTGAATTCCCTTGATTAGAAATGTTTACTAAAACTTTTGAATGCACCTTAAGAATAAAACTGCCAAAATGCAAATCTTACACCCGAAGACCGCATATCTCTGGCTACGGGTTGGCTAGCCAGTTGCCACTCTCGCGACCACCCTTTCCGGATGCTCTCCATTGTCACAACCTTTTCGTGTATCTCCTGCGTGGACTGAGCGTCGCAGAAAGCAACGGTGGCAACGTCCTTGAGTATTGGCATCTCAACGGCGCAGTCCCGTCCATCTAGTAGTGCGATTAGCGGACGGGGCTGCAGGGGTCCGGTTGGGATAGGACCACGGTGTCCAGACACTGAGGTAATCGAGGGGTGGGGCCGTTGAGTGTAAAAGCGTACGATACCTGTATCTCGCAGGCTTTGGATAACGTTGCATTCGCAGATATTTGCGTTACGAAATAGATAAAGATATAATAGGCAAGTTAGATTAGGTTACAAACTGTCCGAAGATGATGTGGGCGGAAAAACTGCTCGTTGATTCCCTGGGATCTCCCTGAAATGAACGGGAGAATCTAGGGTAGGGTCCGCTACCGGAATGTCGCCTTCCTTCTTTTCACCGCCACTAAAATGGCCGCTACAAATGCGCAGTTGCTATGCGCGCAAATGTCCGGAATTAGCAACAAAATAGTTAAGTAGTTAATTACGAGGTTACATAAGAGAACTTATTTCGACGACCGCGAATGATACCCAGTTACTGTTTACGATAGAGATTGAAGAGAGCGGCAATTTACGATTAATGATTATTTACAACGTGAAACGACCGCCATACTATGTTACGCTAGTAGTTATTACGTGGACGCTGGGTGCATCAAGCGGGTCGAGGCACGAATCTCGTATGTCTAGCAACACACGTATGGCTGCGGTGGCGGCGGTGGCGGCGGCGGTGGTGGTGGGCGGGGCATACCTGGACTCCGGGTGATTTTCGGCGGTTCGTTGGACTCGAGCGTATGTCGTCGGTAAGATGGCGACGCCGATTGCTTCAATTCTGCCGGCGACACGCGGAGAAAGAGAGAGATGCACTCTTTGATGCCTACTGTGAAGCCATGCAATATGTACGTGTGTGTGTGTGTGTGTATGTGTATGTGTATGTGTGTGTGTATGTGAGTGTGTGAGCGTATTGGTACGTAGAATCGATGGTGCGAGGGTAGGTGGCGCTGGGCGCAGCATTCGCTTCGAGTTAATGACATCAAACTACTACGCGGGCGTTATGGAGGGCAGCGCTGGGGATTCGACGGCCGTCGGTGACCAGCCGAACCCCGAAAAGCCTAACGACGGTTCCGAGTTACGACGACGACGACGAGGAACCTGGTTAACGATGGTGTGCTCCGTGCGGCCGATAGCTTGAAGCCACAGTTGACGCAGAGGGTACGGTTTCTTGGGCACGCGGTAGAAGTGGCGAGTGTCCTCGCAGGGGTTACGGTAACGACTGCGGTATTTACAGTTGGGAAATCCGCAAGTGGTTGGCATGATGCATCGCGAGTGTCGAGGTTGGTAGATCTGCGGAGGGTTCGTATGATTAAATCTATGTATTTATAGAGCGTACGTTGTGCGCACTACGTAATGTATAGTATTGGTTTCCCTAAACGAGAAATATAGCTTGGTATTGGATGTCGATGCAAATAAAAATTATAAAAAAATATTTGTAAAAACATTAAATATAAAAAATATTTAAAGTCAAGATACTGATAAAAATGAAATTTAAATTATACGATTTAATACCGAGTACATGATATAAAGCATATCGTTTAATAGAAGCAATATAATATTTAATAGAAAAAAAACAAATATTTGCTTTTCATTATATATTATATTTATAAGAATTTTATTATCACCATATAATTTAATGATCTACATAAAAATGTATATAAATTAGTGTATTATACTGTAAATTATGCAATGAATCATTAATGACTCAAATTACTATTTATAACCTAAAGAAAAATTGATATTAGTGATATACAATATAAAATAATTAATACGTTCAAACATATATTTATATATTTTTTCTTATCTTTCTAGAAAATATATTAAAAATATAACTACAAAATATTAGTAAGTTACACTTGTGACTGAATAGAAGAAATATAAATGTACACATAGATCAAAAGTATGTAAATAGAAATTGTAGAAATAGACAAATATTCTGTAACTATATTATTTATAGAACTCTGTGAATTGTAAATTAAAATGTCAGTCTTGATCTTGTAATTCATATAATACTGGGATAAGAGATTATTAGTATTGGAGTTCAAATAAAAATATATTTAGATATAGAGATATATATATGAATATATCAGTGAATTAAGATTTAATTTATCCCTAAAGAAAAAATATGTAAATATAATCAATTTTATAAAATAAAATTTTCAAACTATCAATGCATAATAATTATACTGAATAACGATAAAGTATAAAGATATAAGTGTTATTATAAGTATACATTATATATTATAATAATATATAATTTAAAATTATTTATTAAATAATATATTATATAAATACAATGTAAATATTGAATATTGTTATAAATTGATTTAAAATTTATATATAGAAATTTTAATATTAATTTATTATTATCGTTTTAATTATTAAGTTAATGGTTTAGACATTAATAAATTAAGCTAATTAGTTCGCAACCAATCACAACCAACATTAATAATATAAATTTAATTATAAAAATGTGTAGTTAGTAAATCATTATTATAAGTGAGATACGATTCGTATATAATTTAATTATAAATAATGTTATTAAATAATTTGTATATTTAAATATAAAAAATGAAATGTGTTTTAAATATATATTGTATTTTAAAAGAATATATACTCAATAAGTCATTGATTAATTATAAAATAGAGTAATACATATCATGCTTATAACAATATATGTATAATAATATAAACATATGAAAATAAAATAAATTGTTATTTTAAAAAACAAAATCTCTTGAATATTTTCATATTATTTTTAAAATAATGTTTATTATAAAAAGAACGTATTATAATAAAAATAATTTAACGTCGTATATAGAGAATAATGTTACCAGTAAGTTACTAACTCTGATTTAGATAATTTCGATATATATTCTTATTATATTTGTTATATAAAAAAATATTTATATCAATTTCACAAATAATGCACGTCTGATAATATTTGTATTGTCTATACAACTTTACCTTTTGGAAACAAAGAGATTAACAATGTTTCCTACCATTTCGGCATTTTAAAAATAATCTATTATATTTATATTATTGTTTATAATCAATATATATATAATATATATTTATAATATTTATTAGACGTATAGATTAATATATGTACAAATATATTATACTAACTATTATAAGAAAATCAGACACTATACATACAAAATATTGAATTTTCTTTAAGATAACCGGATGAATTGAATCGATTTAAAATTCAAAACTATTATTTATTTTCACAATCTTTGATTATTATCTATGAAATTAACTATTAATTATATATATTTACATACATTTATAAACCATATAGTTATATGCTTGATAATATAATCATATTTAAATATACATTTTGGATCTTATTATACATATAAGAATTTTTTGATTTATCGCCAATAGATATGGAAATAAATAATCGTATTTGTTGTGATTTCGAATCTCCACGTTTCGATTATTTGTTTCCTACCTTTCTAGAATTTCAGCCTATATAATTGGTCTACATTACTATGTTTATAAATAGATTTTAGATATCCCTTTACTGAATTTGCGATTATTTGTGTTCTTCCTGTTATAATTTATACGTATTTGCAAATATGTAATGTTTTAATTAAGCAATAATATTTTCTTAATATATATGTATATATATATATTATATATATATATATATATATATATATATATATACATGTGTGCATATTTGGACTTATATATAACAATTGAATACATAATAGTATAATAAAAGGTGTCTTATCTTATTGATTTAATATGTTATATTCTAATATTTTACATTTATTATATATAAGTATATTATTATATAGTATATATATGCGATCAATAAAAACGGCATATAAAAAAATTAGTATACATAAATATATGACCTATGGTGTAGATATATATATTATATTATTATATATAATATGGTATGGGTTATAATATTTATTATATGGTTTACACGTGATTAATTCACGCATGAAACGTAACTTATATGATTTATACTATATAATATTAAATTATTTAAATATGCGATATATGTCAATTGACGTTAGTATGCGAAATTAGAACCATAACGACCATGTTTACGTTTTCATTGTTGTTCATGGATTTGCAAGACTTCTAGGCACTAACGACTACTATATTGAGCAAATCTTATAGACGAGAATATCATTATGTATGAAAGGTTGGCACGAGAGGACTCCACCTAATGTATACAATACAATACTATACAAAATAGTATATATACTAACTTATTAGGGTATCTCGAGCTCTAAATATATCTATATTCATGGAGTGGGAGCATATACTATATATACTATATATATATATATATATATATATATATATATATATATATATTTAATAAACTTGAATATAATTTGGCAAAGTGTAAAGTAAACTAAAATAAATTTAGAGAGTATCATTATTTTACAATGAGAGATAACTCTTATTATACCTTATATTATACCTTATTTATACCTTATATTATACCTTATATTATACCTTATATTATACCTTATATTATACCTTATATTATACCTTATATTATACCTTATATTATACCTTATATTATACCTTATATTATACCTTATATTATACCTTATATTATACCTTATATTATACCTTATATTATACCTTATATTATACATTATATTATACCTTATATTATACCTTATATTATACCTTATATTATACCTTATATTATACCTTATATTATACCTTATATTATACCTTATATTATACCTTATATTATACCTTATATTATACCTTATATTATACCTTATATTATACCTTATATTATACCTTATATTATACCTTATATTATACCTTATATTATACCTTATATTATACCTTATATTATACCTTATAGTATACCTTATATTATACCTTATATTATACCTTATATTATACCTTATATTATACCTTATATTATACCTTATATTATACCTTATATTATACCTTATATTATACCTTATATTATACCTTATATTATACCTTATATTATACCTTATATTATACCTTATATTATACCTTATATTATACCTTATATTATACCTTATATTATACCTTATATTATACCTTATATTATACCTTATATTATACCTTATATTATACCTTATATTATACCTTATATTATACCTTATATTATACCTTATATTATACCTTATATTATACCTTATATTATACCTTATATTATACCTTATATTATACCTTATATTATACCTTATATTATACCTTATATTATACCTTATATTATACCTTATATTATACCTTATATTATACCTTATATTATACCTTATATTATACCTTATATTATACCTTATATTATACCTTATATTATACCTTATATTATACCTTATATTATACCTTATATTATACCTTATATTATACCTTATATTATACCTTATATTATACCTTATATTATACCTAATATTATACCTTATATTATACCTTATATTTTACCTTATATTATACCTTATATTATACCTTATATTATACCTTATATTATACCTTATATTATACCTTATATTATACCTTATATTATACCTTATATTATACATTATATTATACCTTATATTATACCTTATATTATAACTTATAACATACCTTACATTATATTTTAAAGTATACCTTATATAGGAACGATAAATCCTATTTCAATTTACTTATTAATTATTCTTGAACTAATATTTGATAATTGCCTGCACAATCAAATGGAACATTTATATTAATAATGTATTTTTTATTTACATTGTCGATGATGATTACAGGTTTACATTTATCGAGGCATATGAATATGGTAGCACCTTTGATGCTGGGTTCAGTTAGGCATTTATCACCATATCCTGAATATTATTATATCAGTCTGTCACTTTATAATACATCGGTGTGCAATTATCCAGTACTTTTCCTTCAAGCAAAACATCTTCTATATAACTTAGGATGATCTATAAAATTAAACGCGTGATGATTTAGTTTTGCTGACATCATTTCATGATAAAGATCCTGCAATGGTTCACTGTACTGGGTAATCAAAGGAAGGTCGACGTATACCGATTTCTAATTGCCAATCGTAGAAATGACATCAACTTCTCTGGAATAGAGCAGATACATACATATTGGGGTATATGTTTTGTGCATATCAAAATAGTATCCTCTTAATTTTATATATGTAAGCATATGTGTTTACATATGTGTTTATTTATATGTTTATTTATATGAGAGCATATAGCCAATTAGTAGTGAGTCTCGATAGAAAATTATTTTTCGAAATGTCTTCACCAATGACATTATAATTGTTATATCTACTATCTCTTTTATTAGTTGTTTTGTCATCCTAGATGTGTAGTTTTTCATGAAGGATAACAACTCAATTATTTGAATATCATCCAAATATCCCCTTCCTGATTTAACTGTCTAATCGCTAAATAAGCATTTGGAAGAAAGTAGTTTGACGATTAGTAGTGGTATTTGTAGACAACCTTTATAATTGTAGCCAAGGAAATGAAATAGAGATGGCTTCTCGGTGAATTTTTTGTATTAAATTTTACTCCCAGAAGAATACCTACTTTTATTCTCTTTCATATTTTTGGAGTGCAGATTTGCATTTTTTTTATTAATATTACTATGAATCATATTAATTATTAATGCGTTATCAGTTAAATAGAACTGTCTCTATAATACGAAATTATTATACGATACGTAGTCATTTGAAACCGTCGATTTTTTTCACCTTTACAATTATTTATTCATAAGCGATGTTGAATATTATAGGATATAGGCTATCTCTTAGCATAATGACTGATATTAGAGATATGATAGTATTTTTTAGAAATATATTTCTTCGCTGTATATGCCATTAGGTATATGTTTGGTAATATCGGGAATTGGGAACAATTCAAATAATTTAGATAGTTTATATTGAAGACTAGAGCCAAAGAAATTGCAGATGTCTCACCAAGAAATATATAAACTAGATTTGTTATTTTTAGATTCTTGAATATATTTCGCTATAACTACCTCAAATAAATAAATTATACTCTTGGATCCTTTGTATGTCTGGAAAAATAAATTTAAGTTTCTCATATAACTAGTTTATCTACTTAATATTTGTTATTAACGTACTAAATACGGCGTAAGAGCAAACATCTATTTGCCTTTTTTAATACGGTAGATTATTCACTCTTTGTTCTTTGCATGTATCTCTTTACTATGAACTGCTCTTAAATTTACTCTAGTATATATCCATTTTGTATAATAACATCAATTGAAAATATTCGATCTTTTTGGGAGAAAAGCATTATTTTCTTCTCTTCTTATCTTACCTATGATCTAGTTTCGACTTAGCGTTGCTAAAAGTATATTTTTTGATGCTTACTAATATTTTACAAATATGTCCTAGTCTAAAGATCATCTGAGTCTTTTGTCTGGTAAACTATTTTCAAACTTATTGCACTGAATACGTTTTGCTATCTAGATTGGTTTCAGTTTCATCCTCTATGTTCCTTGTGCTGTAATTTATCTGCGGGGAAAGGAGTGACTCATTTTTTATAAGTTTATGTACGGACATGCTGGTCATGTTAACTAAGGCACCTATGTAAACTTGCTTGTCCCGTACTTCGAATACAGTCTTCCATATTGCGATTGATTGTATTAATATCATGCATTATCTGATTGTTGATGATCATGGATACGTATTCGTGGGTCGAATAAGTTTGTCGCAAGTAGGGTATATTAAGGGGAGATTTGTTCTGGAAAATGGGATACGATATCTTGTTGAGGGATTAATTCGGGGTTCATGTTATAATGATTATGTACTATTGGGAAGTGTAGAGCATGAGATTATAAAGGGGAGATTTTTTTGACTGAATTTAAATATAAAAATAAGGAGGCATGTATATGTTTTTAGTTTTTGGTGAAATACTGAGGAGTGATATATCTAAAATATTGGGGATTACAGGAGGAATAGGTTTGTATATAGTAAACACTATATAGAAATACATTGAGTCAAATAACTATTATAATTCCATTTAAGGAAACGTACATATATTTATATTTTTATTATATATAACATATGTTCGCAGCGCCAATTTTAAAATTTATATCGATATCCAAAATGTATTCAGTCGCCAAAAATATCCTATGTAATAAACGGATAAATGTTGTAATTATTAATAATATATAATATAATATTTATCATATCATTCCAATATTACGTACCCAGTTAGGAAGAAGACGCATCATACTGGATGTTATAGACCTGGAATGACCGATCTAGAAATCAAAATATAAATAGCAATCATACCAAAATATAAATACGTCATATGAATATACATACAAAAATGAAATACGTACCTTTTGCATGAAGAAAAATAAATGAATGAACTAACAAGTAGAAATACCCAATAAACCAGATTATATAACTACTATAAATTTATATATATTTTTATAAATAAAATATAATTATAATAAAATGTATTCAAATAAAATAGAATTCTCTTTTTTTATATAACAAAAAAAATAACCTGGATTATAATACGCATAAACTAATTTGCATTAAATTAATGTATATATACCGAACGTACACAGCATTCCGTGCACGTTTGTGTGTGCGTGTGTGTATGTGTGTGGGTGTATGTATGTTTATGTGTGATTTATGTTTTATTTATTTAAACACAGATTTCTATGCCTTTGCCCAATCAGACGTGTATAATATTAAGAACAATAATACGCAAGGAGTAACATAAGGATACTAATAGGAAAAGTAATTGTAAGGTAATAAAGTAAGTTAGTGTGATTTAAGAAGAGTAGACGGGATTCAGTAATTCAATTAATTAGTTGTAATGGGGTTATTTATTGGTAGTCAGTAGTATAAGTTGGTGTAGTTTATATAGCAAGAAAAATAATAGTTAGATTGACTGAGTAATGTTAGTAAAGTAGTATAAGTCATTGTTGAGTGGCTAGGAAAGAGAATAGTGTCATTTTAAAAGGATTAATGTTTTATTCTTGTAGTTTGGATGGTAGTCCATTCCATAAAGTAGGGGCTGAATTAGGGAAGGCAGTTTGTGAGAAGTCATAAGTATAAGTTTGTTTGCAGATCTCAGTGTTTTGTTAATAGTATATTTGTTAATGTTGTAATATATATTGGTGTTTATTTATATATTGCAGTGTGAGTGATGCATAACTTATACTTAGATATTTCTTTGAAATGCAGCCATTTCATATTCTTAAGAAATTCTGAAGTGTGAGATTTTGGAAGTTTGTAAATAGTTCGGCATGATGTATTAATTATTTTGTTGTCGTTTCAGTTGTTTTTTTGTAGTGCTTACAGTATGATATTGCATTAATCTAGGTTGGGGATTACTGTTGAAGTAATCAGTATTTTTAGAGATTGTCTGTCAAGTATTTTCTATATTCGTTTAATCTGTATTAGTTTGTAGTTACATTTTTTAACAATTGAAGAAATTTGGCTATTAAATGAATGAGCCGAGTCAAATTTGTAGTGATAGTCTTTGTATTGTTATATAAGTATTAGCTATTTTGATGTATTTAATATTTGGGGTAATTTGCTTTTGTTATAGAAAAGTATGCATCAAGTTTTGAAGCAATTGAATTTTAAGTAGTTTTAGCAGTAAAAGTTTTTGAGTTCTATTGTAATATTATTAACCTCAGTGAGTGTTTTCGTTAAATTTATTAAGTTAGTCTTAATATATAGTTGTGTGTATATATGGTAATGTATATTATATTTATTTAGTTGGTGTTTGATATCGGAAATATAGATACAAACATGTAAGGACCTAAAACACTACCTTGTGGTACTCCAAAGTTAGGATATTGATTAATGGTATTACTTCCTTTAATAGAAAATGTTCTATTCATGAGGTATGATTTTATAAGAGTAATTATATTTTAATTTATACCTAGATATTGGAGTTTAATAAAGAGGATGTTATGGTTAATGGTATCAAATTCAGCAGATAAATTTAGTAGAACTATTGTTACATAATCATAGTGTTTAATACTGTTAGCAATATAGTTAGTGAGATCAAGTAATTTCCCCCCGTGCTATGGCAATCTTATATGCACTTTGTATTGGATCTGTAAAGTCATAGTGAGTGAGGTAGTCAGTTATGTGGTTGGATATTACTCTTTCTATAAGTTTTGATAGTATAGCTAGGTTAGGTTATTATTAATACATTCATTTTCAATTTATTTATAAATATTTTAAATTTTAATTATGATAAATTGTGAAAATTCATTATGAGATGGTTTGTTAGAGGGTATATTTATGGTTTGTGTTTTTGACGTAAGGCAGTAGAAAGTTTTACAAAGGTTTTTTGTGTCGATTTTATATTTTTTTAACATATTGTGATAGTAAATGTTTTTGTTTTGTATACATTTATTTCTGTTAGTGATAGTTTTATTGTTTCTCCATGTTATTTCTATCTTCCTAAGTATACTTAGGAATATACTTAGACTATAGTCTATGTTTATTAATAAGTGTGGCATTCCAGCAAGGCTCTAATCTTCTTGTGAATATATTAAGATTTTTAGTTGAAGCATGTATGTCAATTATTTATTGTAGGTGGTTATATTGAGTTTCAGTAATGTCATCTAATTTGTCATAATTAAGTATTATCATTTTGTGTAGGTCGTTTTTATAAGCGGAGATATTATTGATAAGTTGGTCTGCATATTATCTGTTTTTAGTCGCAAGTTATATTGGTATATTTAATATGATATTATGTATGTTATGGTCGGTAATTAATGGTCCACCTATATTTTCAGTTATTTTAGTATTTAGTTCAGTTGAGATGACGAGGTCCATCATGTTGCCTTTAATATGGGTTGGTTCAGTTATGTGTTGTATCATGTTTAAGTCATTTATAATATTGCTAAATGAAGATGAGTTAGGATTACTGGTGAATTCTCCAATAATTATTAGATTTGTTTGAGTGTGGTATATATTTAATATATCTAATATAGTTTCATGAAAAGAAGGTGATCTTGGAGGTCTATATAATATTATTAGTTATAAGTGTATTGCTAGTTGTGGGAGTTTGAGTTGTAAAGGATATATTTTGAATAAAGTTGGTTGTCAAGTCTATCTGTTTTAGGATACTAGAATTGTGTATTATAGCACCACCAGCCGAAGAGGTTCTAGAATATTGGACATGATAATGAGTCTTTAGTGTAGCTACTATGAAAGTTGGAACTGAATTGTTAGATGACCATTTTTCAATAAGACATATAATGTCTATATTATCATCTATAGAGTATTATTGAATTAAGTTCATGTTTATTATTTAACTATTGGGTATTGAGTAGTTATATATTTGTTGTTGGTTGTTACTTATTTTTATGGTGTGTGAGTGAGTGTGTGTGTGCATGTTTATTCACGAAAATCCAATTTTTACATTGTTCGAAGATGAGTGTAAGTATTATTAACGAAATATAACAAAATTAATATAGTAAATAATACGTTTTTCAAAATAAATAAATAATCGAGGTAATAATTGTGGTAATATGTGTAAGGAAGTTGCGTGAGAAGGAAATGCATGTGAGGGAAGTGTGCAATGCACATTGTGTATATGGGATAAATGTATAGGGGATAGTGTGTAGAGAAAATATGGCAGATATAAATGTACGTATAAGGGAGGTGAAGAGTAGTAGTAAGGTTGGTAAGAAGTAAGTAGTAAAGTGATAACGTAATATAGGTTGTAGAAATAAGTAGTGGAGTATTTGTAGTTGAGTAATATATATAGTATTAGATAAAAGTAGAGTGTAAGTCATTTTGATAATTCAGTAGAATAGTAATATTATAAGAGTGTGTGTGTATGTGTGTATATATGTGTGTGTACGTATGTGTGATATATACGTACTTATAGATTCTATAGAATACGTCTACATATATTTTCTATAATTATTTCTCGTATATACATGTATCAGAAAATCTTTGTAACTCTCGCAATATTTTAAAATGTTAATGTGTTCAATGAATAATTATAGTCTGGTAAAATATAAAAAATGTCTCAAATTAATATAATTTTCGATTCTATATTATCAACGGAAAAACAAAAAGATGAACTTAAACAGAAATTAAATATATGTTAGAAAATAAATGTGTTAAAATATTACATGTTTTGAATTTATATGTATAAGTTCAAATCATGTAATATTATAATATATAACATTATATATGTGAATTTTTATCATTTATAAAGTATATAAACTATTCACTACTATTATGTGTATTGTATATTGTACAATTTACATATAAACGTGTATATAAGCTATAACTTACTTATACGTATAAGTTCAAGCAAAATGATAATTTTACGGTACAATTCTTCAATGAACAGTAATAATTGTAATAATTCATAGTAAATGTAGCAATAAAAGTGTTCATATATATTATTATTATTTTATTATATATAAAATAAAATTAAGTATATATCTATTGTACATATCATGTCATAATGTACATATCTATACAATGATACGAATGTATATTATAATAATAAGTTTAGTTATTATTACATCTTATTATGAAATATGACAGTACCATTATATTGTATACTCTATTTGAATATTTACTATAGTAGCAATTGTTTCCAAAGAAGCAAGTTTCCACTACCATAATAATACACAATTCTTACTTATAAATATACATATATATATATATATATATATATATATATATCCATAGTTCATAGGTTTATAATATAACATTGTTTATTATATAGTAATGTAGTTAGTAGTTCAAGTGAGCAATTAATATTACATTAATAGGTTATTAGATTATAGTGTATAATGTTAATATATATTAGTATGATTAAGTAGGTAATAGTGTGAGTGTTTGACTTAAGCAATTTGTTGTGAGTAAGTTATAAGGTAAAGTATACTGTAATTTAGATAGTAATTTAGATAGTAATTTAGATAGTAATTTAGATAGTAATTTAGATAGTAATTTAGATAGTAATTTAGATAGTAATTTAGATAGTAATTTAGATAGTAATTTAGATAGTAATTTAGATAGTAATTTAGATAGTAATTTAGATAGTAATTTAGATAGTAATTTAGATAGTAATTTAGATAGTAATTTAGATAGTAATTTAGATAGTAATTTAGATAGTAATTTAGATAGTAATTTAGATAGTAATTTAGATAGTAATTTAGATAGTAATTTAGATAGTAATTTAGATAGTAATTTAGATAGTAATTTAGATAGTAATTTAGATAGTAATTTAGATAGTAATTTAGATAGTAATTTAGATAGTAATTTAGATAGTAATTTAGATAGTAATTTAGATAGTAATTTAGATAGTAATTTAGATAGTAATTTAGATAGTAATTAAGATAGTAATTTAGATAGTAATTTAGATAGTAATTTAGATAGTAATTTAGATAGTAATTTAGATAGTAATTTAGATAGTAATTTAGATAGTAAGTTAGACAGTGAGTTAGATATTATGTTAGATAAGAATTTATATATTAAGTTAGACAGTGAGTTAGATAGTAATTGATATATTAAGTTAGATAGTACATTATAAAGTAAAGCATACAATAAGTTAGACAATGAGTTATATAATATTTAGTCAGTAAATTAGATAGTAAGTCAGATAGTAAGTTAGACAGTAAGTTAGATAGTAAGTAATACAGTTAGTTAGACAGTAAATTATGCAATATTTAGACAGTATGTTAGACAGTAAGTTACTTTGTAAGTTAGACAGTAAGTTATATAGTATGTTATAAAGTAAATTACAAATTCAGTAATACAGTAAGATAGGAGTAGCTGGTAGTCTATACTATATATTAGTAGTAGTTGGTAGTTGGTAGTTTATACTATATATTAGTAGAAGCTGGTAGTTTATACTATATATTAGTAGTAGCTGGTAGTCTATACTATATATTAGTAGTAGTTGGTAGTTTATACTATATATTAGTAGTAGCTGGTAATTTATACTATATATTAGTAGTAGTTGGTAGTTTATACTATATATTAGTAGTAGCTGGTAGTATATACTATATATTAGTAGTAGTTGGTAGTTTATACTATATATTAGTAGTAGCTGGTAGTTTATACTATATATTAGTAGTAGTTGGTAGTCTGTACTATATATTAGTAGTAGCTGGTAGTTTATACTATATATTAGTAGTAGTTGGTAGTTTATACTATATATTAGTAGAAGCGCATTTGTAATTCAATTATTCAAGTAACAAAGTTGTGAATGAGTGACGCTCTAGACGTAGTATTCAATTCAATGTTTTTTTTATTTCAGTGATTGCTTTTATTTAAAATATATTTTTGTGTATTTGCTTATGTAGGTGGTTAATATTATATTTGTGGTTACATATAGTAAATAGTAGGTAATTATATAGTTATTGATATTTCTAGCAGGTGCGTTTGTAGTTTTTTTATCAATTATGGAAGGATTTCTTTTGATTGGTTTATTTCGTAAAGTAATAATGAGAGTTTTATATAGAGTTAAGTGATATTAACATATGTGTAAATGAATATTAATGTTCATTACACATTTAGTAAGTGTGTATTATGCGATATGTAAATACCAGGGATATTTATACCATATAGTTTATGATAATTTGTTGAATACAATAAGTTATTTATAAAGGTGCAATGAATTAATCATTAAAACAAGGTTTAATGATTTAACGATTTGATAATTTGTAGTATTTACAAAATTTTTAATTATTCTAAAATCCGCCATTAGATCAAATGTTCTTGGTATCAGTACAAGTATATATATATATATATATATATATATATATATATATATATATATATATATATATGCATATATTATTCAAGGTAATTATTAAATACCGATTACATATTCGGTACCAATGATAACATTGTGTTACTGGAGAAAACATATCCGATATATGTAGATATGTTTAGTTTATGTTTAATAAAATACTCGTTTAGATTAATCTTACTACGACTCTTGAGTATTGATCCATAGTGTTTAACCTATACATTTCTAATTAAGAAGTTACGAACTACACTACTTTATAGTGAAAGAAGAACATGATACCAAACTGAAAGAATTAACCGAACTCGACAACGTATACAATACAAATCAGAAAGAATTTGAAATTTCGGTATTATTTGTAAAACTGTCTTTAATATTTTGATAATAATTATAATTAACTAGGTCCATTTAATGTTGGTTTACATTACTCTATAAGCATAATATACTCATTACATATAGACTTGGTATTAAATATAAAATCTAAATACATATATATGTTTTATATAAGTATGTTTATATATACTTATACATAGGATAGCAAATTGGCAAAGGTAGAAGGAGATTTGAACTGCAGTAACATAAAACTAAAAGCATCAAAATATCACAAAGATATCAAATTAAAAGCACTTGCTCAATTAGAACTAACACTGGTTATATTTAATTCGATTTACAATTACATATAGATATGCTATGATTATAATCATTGGAATGTTAATATATGTGCCAAGATTGCCTATTTATCTTGGAAATGAGCTACGACTCGAATGAGCTCCAACTCATTCGAGATATTTCTCATATATCCTAAATATAGATACAAAAAACATACTGTATCTATATTCAGAAAGTATTGGAATTACCTTTCCCTGGTTGGGAAACTTATTATGTTAACATCTCAAATTCATTATATTTTATCATATATATAGAATTTCTCTATGACCCAAATTTTCAGATACACATGGGTATATTAATTTTAAATTTAATCATTTATTTAATTATCATTAGATTATCAAAATGTGTTGTAAATATACACATATATATATGTTGTAAATATACACATATGTAGTTTTTACAATTATTTAATTACTATTATGCATCAACATACAAGTCGTAGTAATCATATGAATGATAATTTTAACTTAAAAAAATAAATAAATATTTAGATGTATATATATCGAAACTAGATTCATATTTACATGCCTAAAATATTAAATATCATATGAAATTAACATAAATTACTGATTTAAGTATAAATTACTGATTTCTCATAATTGAATTATTTAGAAAGATATGGAGAATGCGGATGAACAAACTAGAAATACATTTGTATCGGAGTGTGACCACTTTAATCATACTTATGGGCTCTTCTCAAACGGTCAATATTTCTTAACATATTATTATATAAATAATAATATGTTGAGGATATAAACGACCATTGGCTAGATTTACAGATTGTAACTGTCATTTTATGGAAACAGGATCAACAGAAAGAGCAGATATTTCTTCTTTTAATTTATTGAAATTGAAAACAGAATTCCAGAATCTTGAAGATGGTAGGAATAATGATATAACATTTTGAGTTACCTATTTCCAACTATAACTTTGTATTACCTATTTGAAATGAATATCGCAGTGTGGGGGAGTATTTCTTAATTAATCGATGAATATAATAATACTTATAGCAGGGATAAACCTTAAATTGAAACTATATAACTAAATAGTTTACCATATAGATTATAAGTAACATGCGATATAAATAAAACTGTATTCAAAAATAATTTGTACTCGAAGAGAGGAGTAAATATAAAATTTTTCTAAATTAAAACGTATATGTATGGCAGTGTAGGTAATTTATATAATCTCCCTTCACCCTATATAGACGTTTTAGTTATCATAAATATATGTAATACATTGCATAGTTTAGTATTAATATAATTTGATTAAACTATTGCATTATAATTGTGAAGTTATTTCCGAAAATAAAGATCAGCAACTTCAACTTGAAAATAGCGAAAAAGAATCTGTAATACAGAAAGCAATTTGTACAGCTCTGAAGTTAGAGTTAGATAGTAAGTATTATAAAAAGTAGTGTTCGATCTCTATGGTATGCAATATACCTTACTCATCAAAATATTACATCTATCGAGTATTTATTTCTTTTCATGGGTATGTATTTTTTTCATTTGCCAATTATTTTGGATTTAGATATGTAATAATGAATTGCAATTAATAACACAGGAATATATAATAGCAAATCTAAATATATAACAAACACTAAATTATACCAATCAAAATGTAATTTATACACTAAACCATATAGTAGTTATTATAGAATTGAAATGTAATTAAATACATCTAATTTTGTAATGATCGTAATTATTTAATTCATATAGCGGACACTAGTGTAAAGTGATAATAAATATACACATTATATATGTATGTTATTGTATGATTTAAATCTAACAGAACTTGATACCAAGTTAATAAATATAAAGAAAACAGGAACTCAACTCTTAGTTAGGTTTGATGAAATAGCAAAAATAAATCCAGAAATTCAAATGTTATTATTTATTAGTTATATAGTTCGATAATATCAACAATAGTATTATCATCACTAAAGATATATAAACTATTAAGTATAAGTTATGTTATGTAATACTAGTATTACATAACTTAAATAATATATGCAATTTAAAACTATACAAGCAAATAATAATACTAATCTCATTTACAAACATGGGATCAATGTAAATAACTATATATGGTATATCATAAAATCTTAAAGTATAGGTTGCAAGCTGAATTTAATGAATATAAGAATGAGGACATAGAAAATGAAATAGTTGTTCTAGAAAAAATGAAATCTTCACTTTTAAATTTAAAAATGTCTACAAATATTTGATATTACAATATACTAAATGATCATATTTCTATTTATTATTTTATAAATTAATATATATGAAAAACAATATAGATTTTATTCACTATACTAGCAATATAATTTAACAAAATAATAACATTACCTTAAAATTTAAAATATTTTATTTTAAAATTACATTTTATATAATTTCAATAATTTGTAATGCAATTATTATCCCCTTTACCACATAAAATTAGTAACTTATAAAAACCATCTATAACTAATACATGATAATATTATAAATGATAATATATAATTAAACAGTATACATAAATATAACTCTATTTAAAAATAATCATTTAATTGCAGGTGATAACTGATCAAAAAACTATTAAAAATAATAAAATATTACCAAATCATAAAGTACAAACAAAATAAATATGATATTAGTATTTTTCAAATTGTAGTTATTAGAATTATACTTTGATATTTGTGTAATAAACTCATTAAATCGTTAGTAAATCATTACTCGCGATACTTCAATATATGCAGAAATGATAACTGTTTGTTTACATCCTAGTATATAGCAAAGTTATCAAAGTGTGCGGAGTGGAATGCTGATGTGCCAACACCAATAAAGCCTTTGTCTATATTAGAGTCTGGGTCCAAACGTAAGACGATATTCTGTTTACCCACGATAATTGTCAGCAAGTCATTCTGTGTAAGTAATGTGTTTGAGCTTAGCTTACAGAAGCAGTCATTGGGTGAAAGTTGTATGAGGTTGGAGACGATATCTGGATACAAAATATGACAGCATAATTATTTAAGACATGGTAAATGAAATTTGGTAATACAATAATTTGGTAAAACATACTATATATTAACAACTAAAAACTATATACTAACAACTAAATTGAAGTGTACAGTATACCATCTATTCAGCTTAAATTCAATAACTTGATCTAATATTACTTTTTTAAGCACTGTTGAAATAAGAAAGTTTAGTTAATATATTTTTAGTTCATATGTAAAAATCAAATAAAACTTTGAAATCAAAATAATTCTCATCTAAATATTGATTACGAATCTATGTTATTAGGAATTCAATAAACAAAATACTCATAGTGATAAAAAAACAAACGATAATCAGAATATATTGTGATTTGATGTTTAGAGAATAAGGCATAAAGTCCGGAGCTCTTCATGAGATCACAGCCTCCTCCGGGTATTCTTCCCGCTAGCAACAATCCATGACCATATGGAGTGGTCAACGGCAGATATACATCCATAGTAAAGTTGATATTAACCCTTTAATATATCAATTAAAACATGCATCATTTTATTTAGTTAACAATTCAAATCTAACTTTTATCATTATATTTATGATTTCATAATATTGATATTCTAAATATTTATATTATAGATATATTAGAAAAATAATTGAATTTCAAATACAAATTATTTATTAATTTTAATTTTAGCTTAATGATAAATAATGGCAAACAAGTTATCTATTCAAACCATTGTCGACCTATCAAAGCGATTGGATGAGTCATGGGAAGTGGACGACATGTGTCTATGGGTGGGCGGTCCAGAGTTTGCGACATTATGCCCTTTATGCGTACCTCGAAAACACCACTTTGGGCGGAGAAAAGATAGGGTTCAGCTTCCAACGGGTAGTCTGCGTAAGAAAACATAAATTGTATGAATAAGACACGAGATAGATCATAAATACACGATTAAAATTACTCATAATAATGTACCAATGTAATTTACAATAATAAAGAAAAATATAATCCATTCACAAAAGTGGGTACATGAAATAATAATCAATAGATTGGTTTCACTGAGATACAACCATTGAAATTATCGCTGTAGGGGATTTTGAAATATGCAGAAGGTGGCGGGGCATCAGCCACTGAGCCCTTACGTCCGCGGTCGACGTCGGTGGTCAACGTGTAGATTTCATTGCGGCGTAAGCGCAGCGTGAATGAACAATTTAAGACGAGTATCGGGTCTATATCTTGCATAACCACCGAAGGACCAGTAAAGTTTAGCACGGATCTCCAGACATAGAACTTACTGATGACTGACTAGTGCAGTGGTGTAGGTGAGGGTGAGGGGAGGTGAGGGGAGGTGAGGGTGAGGGTGAGGGTGAGGGGAGGTGAGGGTGTAGGTGAGGGTGAGGGTGAGGGGAGGTGAGGGTGTAGGTGAGGGTGAGGGGAGGTGAGGGGGGGTGAGGAGAGGGTGTAGGTGAGGGTGAGGGTGAGGGGAGGTGAGGGTGTAGGTGAGGGTGAGGGGAGGTGAGGTGAGGGTGTAGGTGAGGGTGTAGGTGAGGGTGTAGGTGAGGGTGTAGGTGAGGGTGAGGGTGAGGGGAGGGTGTAGGTGAGGGTGAGGGTGAGGGGAGGTGAGGGTGAGGGTGTAGGTGAGGGTGAGGGTGAGGGGAGGTGAGGGTGTAGGTGAGGGTGAGGGGAGGGTGTAGGTGAGGGTGTAGGTGAGGGTGTAGGTGAGGGTGAGGGTGAGGGGAGGGTGTAGGTGAGGGTGAGGGTGAGGGGAGGTGAGGGTGTAGGTGAGGGTGATGGGAGGGTGTAGGTGAGGGTGAGGGTGAGGGGAGGTGAGGGTGAGGGGAGGTGAGGGGAGGTGAGGGGAGGTGAGGGTGAGGGTGAGGGTGAGGGGAGGTGAGGGTGTAGGTGAGGGTGAGGGGAGGTGAGGGGGGTGAGGAGAGGGTGTAGGTGAGGGTGAGGGTGAGGGGAGGTGAGGGGAGGTGAGGGGAGGTGAGGGTGAGGGTGAGGGTGAGGGGAGGTGAGGGTGTAGGTGAGGGTGAGGGGAGGTGAGGGGGGTGAGGAGAGGGTGTAGGTGAGGGTGAGGGTGAGGGGAGGTGAGGGTGTAGGTGAGGGTGAGGGGAGGTGAGGTGAGGGTGTAGGTGAGGGTGTAGGTGAGGGTGTAGGTGAGGGTGAGGGTGAGGGGAGGGTGTAGGTGAGGGTGAGGGTGAGGGGAGGTGAGGGTGAGGGTGTAGGTGAGGGTGAGGGTGAGGGGAGGTGAGGGTGTAGGTGAGGGTGAGGGGAGGGTGTAGGTGAGGGTGTAGGTGAGGGTGTAGGTGAGGGTGAGGGTGAGGGGAGGGTGTAGGTGAGGGTGAGGGTGAGGGGAGGTGAGGGTGTAGGTGAAGGTGAGGGGAGGTGAGGGTGTAGGTGAGGGTGATGGGAGGGTGTAGGTGAGGGTGAGGGTGAGGGGAGGTGAGGGTGAGGGGAGGTGAGGGGAGGTGAGGGGAGGTGAGGCTAAGGGGAGGGTGTAGGTGAGGGTGAGGGTGAGGGGAGGTGAGGGTGTAGGTGAGGGTGAGGGGAGGTGAGGGTGTAGGTGAGGGTGTAGGTGAGGGTGTAGGTGAGGGGAGGTGAGGGGAGGGTGAGGGGAGGTGAGGGTGTAGGTGAGGGGAGGTGAGGGGAGGTGAGGGGAGGTGAGGTGAGGGTGAGGGGAGGGTGTAGGTGAGGGTGAGGGTGAGGGGAGGTGAGGGTGTAGGTGAGGGTGAGGGGAGGTGAGGGTGTAAGTGAGGGTGTAGGTGAGGGTGTAGGTGAGGGTGAGGGTGAGGGGAGGGTGTAGGCGAGGGTGAGGGTGAGGGGAGGTGAGGGTGTAGGTGAGGGTGAGGGGAGGTGAGGGTGTAAGTGAGGGTGTAGGTGAGGGTGTAGGTGAGGGTGAGGGTGAGGGGAGGTGAGGGTGTAGGTGAGGGTGAGGGGAGGGTGTAGGTGAGGGTGTAGGTGAGGGTGAGGGTGAGGGGAGGGTGTAGGTGAGGGTGAGGGTGAGGGGAGGTGAGGGTGTAGGTGAAGGTGAGGGGAGGTGAGGGTGTAGGTGAGGGTGAGGGGAGGTGAGGGTGTAGGTGAGGGTGTAGGTGAGGGTGAGGGGAGGGTGTAGGTGAGGGTGAGGGTGAGGGGAGGTGAGGGTGTAGGTGAGGGGAGGTGAGGGGAGGTGAGGTGAGGGGAGGGTGTAGGTGAGGGTGAGGGTGAGGGGAGGTGAGGGTATAGGTGAGGGTGAGGGGAGGGTGTAGGTGAGGGTGTAGGTGAGGGTGAGGGTGTGGGGAGGTGAGGGTGTAGGTGAGGGTGAGGGGAGGTGAGGGTGAGGGGAGGGTGTAGGTGAGGGTGAGGGGAGGGTGTAGGTGAGGGTGAGGGTGTGGGGAGGTGAGGGTGTAGGTGAGGGTGAGGGGAGGTGAGGGTGAGGGGAGGGTGTAGGTGAGGGTGAGGGGAGGGTGTAGGTGAGGGTGAGGGGAGGTGAGGGTGTAGGTGAGGGGAGGTGAGGGGAGATGAGGCTAAGGGGAGGGTGTAGGTGAGGGTGAGGGTGAGGGGAGGTGAGGGTGTAGGTGAGGGTGAGGGGAGGTGAGGGTGTAGGTGAGGGTGTAGGTGAGGGTGAGGGGAGGGTGTAGGTGAGGGTGAGGGTGAGGGGAGGTGAGGGTGTAGGTGAGGGGAGGTGAGGTGAGGGTGAGGGGAGGGTGTAGGTGAGGGTGAGGGGAGGGTGTAGGTGAGGGTGAGGGTGAGGGGAGGTGAGGGTGTAGGTGAGGGGAGGTGAGGTGAGGGTGAGGGGAGGGTGTAGGTGAGGGTGAGGGGAGGTGAGGGTGTAGGTGAGGGGAGGTGAGGGGAGATGAGGCTAAGGGGAGGGTGTAGGTGAGGGTGAGGGTGAGGGGAGGTGAGGGTGTAGGTGAGGGTGAGGGGAGGTGAGGGTGTAGGTGAGGGTGTAGGTGAGGGTGAGGGGAGGGTGTAGGTGAGGGTGAGGGTGAGGGGAGGTGAGGGTGTAGGTGAGGGGAGGTGAGGTGAGGGTGAGGGGAGGGTGTAGGTGAGGGTGAGGGTGAGGGGAGGTGAGGGTATAGGTGAGGGTGAGGGGAGGGTGTAGGTGAGGGTGAGGGTGAGGGGAGGGTGTAGGTGAGGGTGAGGGGAGGGTGTAGGTGAGGGTGAGGGGAGGGTGTAGGTGAGGGTGAGGGTGAGGGGAGGGTGTAGGTGAGGGTGAGGGTGAGGGGAGGTGAGGGGAGGTGAGGGTGAGGGGAGGGTGAGGGTGAGGGGAGGTGAGGGTGTAGGTGAGGGTGTAGGTGAGGGTGTAGATGAGGGTGTAGGTGAGGGTGAGGGTGAGGGGAGGTGAGGGTGAGGGGAGGTGAGGGTGAGGGGAGGTGAGGGTGAGGGGAGGTGAGGGTGTAGGTGAGGGTGAGGGTGAGGGGAGGTGAGGGTGTAGGTGAGGGTGTAGGTGAGGGTGTAGGTGAGGGTGAGGGTGAGGGTGAGGACGAGAGTGAGGGGAGGTGAGGGTGAGGGGAGGGGAGGTGAGGGTGTAGGTGAGGGTGAGGGGAGGTGAGGATGAGGGTGAAGGGAGGGAAGATGAGGGTGTAGGTGAGAGTGAGGGGAGGTGAGGGTGAGGACGAGGGTGAGGGGAGGGGAGGGTGAGGTTGAGGGTGAGGGGAGTATGAGGGGAGGGTGAGGGGAGGGTGAGGGTGAGGGGAGGTGAGGACTAGGGGAGGGGAGGTGAGGGTGTAGGTGAGGGTGTAGGTGAGGGTGAGGGTGAGGGTGAGGGTGAGGGTGAGGGTGAGGGTGAGGGGAGGTGAGGGGAGGGTGAGGGTGAGGGTGTAGGTGAGGGGAGGTGAGGGTGTAGGTGAGGGTGAGGGTGTAGGTGAGGGTGTAGGTGAGGGTGTATGTGAGGGTGTAGGTGAGGGTGTAGGTGAGGGTCTAGGTGAGGGTGAGGACGAGGGGAGGTGAGGGTGGGGGTGAGGGTGAGGACGAGGCTAAGGGTGTAGGTGAGGATGAGGACGAGGGTGAGGGCGAGGATGAAGGTGTAGGTGAGGGTGAGGGTGAGGGGAGGTGAGGGTGAAGGGAGGGGAGGTGAGGATGAGGTTGAGGGGAGATGAGGGTGAGGACGAGGGTCAGGGGAGGGGAGATGAGGGTGAGGGTGTAGGTGAGGGTAAGGGGAGGTGAGGGTGAGAACGAGGGGAGGTGATGGGAGGTGAGGGTGAGGGGAGGTGAGGGTAAGGACAAGGGAGGTGAGGGTGAGGGGAGGTGAGGGTGAGGGGAGGGTGAGGGTGAGGGTGTAGGTGAAGTTGTAGGTGAGGGTGTAGGTGAGGATGTATGTGAGGGTGTAGGTGAGGGTGTAGGTGAGGGTCTAGGTGAGGGTGAGGACGAGGCTAAGGGTGTAGGTGAGGATGAGGACGAGGGTGAGGGCGAGGATGAAGGTGTAGGTGAGGGTGAGGGTAAGGGGAGGTGAGAGTTAGAACGAGGCGAGGTGAGGATGAGGGTAGGGTGTAGGTGATGGTGAGGGGAGGTGAGGGTGAGGACGAGGGTGAGGGGAGGGGAGGTGAGGGTGAGGACGAGGGTGTAGGTGAGGGTGAGGTGAGGGTGAGGCTGAGGGTGAGGGGAGGTGAGAGTGAGAACGAGGGGAGGTGAGGATGAGGGTAGGGTGTAGGTGATGGTGAGGGGAGGTGAGGGTGAGGACGAGGGTGTAGGTGAGGGTGAGGTGAGGGTGAGGCTGAGGGTGAGGGGAGGTGAGAGTGAGAACGAGGGGAGGTGAGGATGAGGGTAGGGTGTAGGTGATGGTGAGGGGAGGTGAGGGTGAGGACGAGGGTGAGGGGAGGGGAGGTGAGGGTGAGGACGAGGGTGTAGGTGAGGGTGAGGTGAGGGTGAGGCTGAGGGTGAGGGGAGGTGAGAGTGAGAACGAGGGGAGGTGAGGATGAGGGTAGGGTGTAGGTGATGGTGAGGGGAGGTGAGGGTGAGGACGAGGGTGTAGGTGAGGGTGAGGTGAGGGTGAGGCTGAGGGTGAGGGGAGGTGAGAGTGAGAACGAGGGGAGGTGAGGATGAGGGTAGGGTGTAGATAAGGGTGTAGGTGATGGTGAGGATGAGGGTGAGGACGAAGGTGCGAGTGAAGGTGAGGGTGAGGATGAGGATGAGTGTAAGGGCGAGGGTGAGGGTGAGGGCGGGGTGAAAATGAGGATAAGGTGAAAGCGAGGTTGTGACTAAAAGTGAGGGTTAATGTGAATATGAAGGTGAAAGTGAAGGTAAAGGTGAGAGTGAGGCTGAAGGTGAGGATGCGGGTTATGAAAAGGGTAGCAATATATAAGAATTAATATGATTGAGTACAGGTGGTAGGGATATATAAAGGTTAATGTAGTTGTTATTAATTTAGTAATATAGAATTTCATCAGTAATATAAATGAATTATATTCACTATAATTAATAATATATTTACCATTTTCCCCTTTAAAATAAATGTAACATCTTGTTCAGAAGCCACAAAGAAATCTGGCATTGGATAAAAGCATTTTGCATCTCTAGAATCCTAATTATGGAGGTTGAGCTCTATCGTTATTAATTTCTTCATTTAGGTCATCATATAAAGGCACGGAATGAATTAATTCATTTGATAAGCTAGCCAAATATATATAGATAAATATAAAATTATATTTTACAAAAAATATTACCTAATTTAAATTGAACTTTGATCTTTGATCTTTTGATCAAGTTTTTTTATGTGTGCATATTTGTGTATGCAATATGTATATGTTATTTGTGTCTTGTTTATAATTTTAAGTTTGGGCAGTAGTAAGTCTTATTTATGGTATTTATTGTCTTCAGTTTATCGGATTTAATGCTGAAAGTTGTGAGTTGAATAGCTGTTTAAAGTATCTTATGATCAGATTTATTGAATACCAGTGAGGTAAAGTTCTATCATTATTACATATTAGTTGTTTATGTTATGTTTGTAGGGTTAGTAAGGTTTAGTAAAAGTTCAGTATTGTGATTTCTTCCTTAGTCTGGAGTTAACCAGGTTATTATTTATTATGTAATGTGGGATGATGTTCTCAATCATATTTATATCGGAAAGTAAAGGCGAATTAGAGATCAGTCCGCAGTTCTGAGGGAGTGTATTGCCAAATATGGCTTTTTCAATATAAAAGTAAAAATAGAATGTTTCGTGATAGTGGAAAATTAGAAAGCAGTATGAGTTTATTGATTAATTTGATGAAAGTAAGGTAGAAGTTCTGGTTATTCTTTAGTAAGTCAGATGCTATCAATATGTATAAACATGTTTTAAATGAGTGGATTTGGTAATTCAACATATAATTGTATTATAATGGTCAGGGTTCTAGGATATGGATGCAATAAGTTGATTTCAGTAATAGTGATGTCAGTATTATTTTCTTTCTCATTGTAGGTCATTTATATATTGCTAATAAAAAAGTTTCACAAATTTTAGTGTCTATGGTTCATTTACTCTGGATTTTTCTTTTTCTTCTAAGCAGTGGGTTGAAAGTTTTATGTAATAATTTCAATTTTTGATTCTTTCTCATGTGGTAATAATATTGGCATTTATAATTTTTGATTCAATTAACGTATTTATTTTTGAAATAATTACAAATATTACATTAATAATTTGTATTTCCTCCAGGTGGTTTCCAATATCTTTAAATTTCTGTGAATATCGGAAAATGTTGTATGTATGTTTCTATGTATGTAAGTATGTGTTTGTATGTTTATGTATGTGTGTGTATGTTTATGTATATGAGTATGTATGTGTGTAAGTATGTGTTTGTATGTATATGTGTGTGTGTATATGTTTATGTATATGAGTATGTATGTGTGTAAGTATGTGTTTGTATGTATATTTGTGTGTGTGTGTGTGTGTGTGTGTGTGTGTGTGTGTGTGTGTGTAGTGAGTGTGTGTGCGATATACTGACCATGCTCTGCAAAATAATTGTGTAGTGCTCACCATTGGTCAATGTTAGATAAGTCCCATTACCGGTCAACATGCCTGCGCCGCTCCCGTGGTCAAGATAAGTCCAGCCCACCTCGGTGAACTGTGTGATATGAGCTGGTGGTTGGGAAGGGGGTGGTCAAGAGCATGTCATCTCAGTACAATCTCACTAATATATTATTTTTTAGGTTGTTACAATATCTGATTTAATTGTTTTCAATAATGAATGAGTTTTAAATGGTAATTAAAAAGCTAAAAAAAACTTTATAACTTCTATCAAAATTCAAATTAGTTCTAATTTACAAAATATATTAATGTACTAATGTATTAATGTATTAATGTATTAATGTATTAATGTATTAATGTATTAATGTATTAATGTATTAATGTATTAATGTATTAATGTATTAATGTATTAATAGAAAGTATATCGCATCCAAAAGATATTTACCATGTAATAGAAATATTTTCAAGATTAATTGTGAACATTTTTAGGATAAGAATGAAAGATCTTGTGAGAGCTAATGTATTGATTGCGAGAGCCTATGAGAGTTTTCAAGATCTTGTGAGAGCTTATCCAGAATATGTGGGAGATTGTCAGCAGTTATGAAGTGTTTGTTATGTAAATATTAATAATTACGTTAAAAAACCAAGCATCATAAACATGCCAACGCCCAGATAGAGATCTCAATAGCTATTGAGATCTACATATCTATTGAGATCTACATATCTATTGAGATCAACATATCTATTGAGATCTACATATCTATTGAGATCTACATATCTATTGAGATCTACATATCTATTGAGATCTACATATCTATTGAGATCTACATATCTATTGAGATCTACATATCTATTGAGATCTACATATCTATTGAGATCTACATATCTATTGAGATCTACATATCTATTGAGATCTACATATCTATTGAGATCTACATATCTATTGAGATCTACATATCTATTGAGATCTACATATCTATTGAGATCTACATATCTATTGAGATCTACATATCTATTGAGATCTACATATCTATTGAGATCTACATATCTATTGAGATCTACATATCTATTGAGATCTACATATCTATTGAGATCTACATATCTATTGAGATCTACATATCTATTGAGATCTACATATCTATTGAGATCTACATATCTATTGAGATCTACATATCTATTAATACCAGACCCACAACTTACCTGTAATCCATACAGTGTCATCTACAGAATAATATCCAGACCACGGCTGATTAGCTAGCATTAGACTACTTCTACTATACGGGAATCCGTCATAGTAGGAAGTTACCATATTCCATGCAATAAAACTGTATGGGCGGGTCATAGGATTAGTGGAGGGTAGGCATAGGGTTAGTGGAGTGTAGTCATATGGTTAGTGGAGGGTAGGTATAAGGTTAGTGGAGGGTAGGTATAGAGGTAGTGGAGGGTAGGTATAGGGTTAGTGGAGGGTAGGTATAGGGTTAGTGGAGGGTAGGTATAAGGGTAGTGGAGGGTAGGTATAGGGTTAGTGGAGGGAGGGATAAGGTTAGTGGAGGGTAGGTATAGGGTTAGTGGAGGGTAGGTATAAGGTTAGTGGAGGGTAGGTATAAGGTTAGTGGAGGGTAGGCATAGGGTTAGTGGAGGGTAGGTATAGGGTTAGTGGAGGGTAGGTATAAGGTTAGTGGAGGGTAGGTATAGAGTTAGTGGAGGGTAGGCATAGGGTTAGTGGAGGGTAGGTCTAAGGTTAGTGGAGGGTAGGTATAAGGTTAGTGGAGGGTAGGCATAGGATTAGTGGAGGGTAGATATAAGGTTAGTGGAGGGTAGGTATAGGGTTAGTGGAGGGTAGGTATAAGGTTAGTGGAGGGTAGGTATAAGGTTAGTAGAGGGTAGGTATAAGGTTAGTGGAGGGCAGGTATAAGGTTAGTGGAGGGTAGGTATAAGGTTAGTGAAAGGTAGGTATAAGGTTAGTGGAGGGTAGGTACAAGGTGAGTTCACTTACTAAAAATATTCAAAAAGCATGCTAATGATTCTAACCATATAGGTGACCTCTGGACCCCATTAAGTGATCTACACACACTATTCACCTCTGACCCCGTTATATGACCTATGTCCGCACTAGTTAACTTCTAACCCCGTGAGATGACCGTGCACAAATCCCTCGTTGAAAATACGAGCCCAACATCCAGGTGCTGAAAGATCACGGTACTTTGAGTAGTCCTCGGAAGCCCAAAGATCTAGGCCCTGGAGCAACGCTTCGGCGGGAGATGAAGCAGCAGGATAATGAACTCTGAGAAAACACGGATAATATTACTACAGCAAACAGACATAAGGCCTGAGTTGACTATAGTTATTAAAATTGACTTAAAATGTAATCTACATTGTACAATTGAGTTCTACAAAATTGTATTTCACAATCAGTGTGTTCTTTTTTTGCTGGTATTCATTAAATGAATGAATTCAAATCATAAATAATAAAAGTTAAAAAAATGTACATAAATAATTGTTTTTCAGATAAAGAACTTGTAAAATATAGAAAATGGATGTATCAAGGATAAGTGGGAGTGCCTAGGAATAGTGGGAATGTCTAAAAGAAGTATACGATATTAGTAAAGGTGGGTGTGTCTAGAAGTGGGTGTGACAGACCCGATGATATCAATAGCCGACGAGAGATTCGGATATTTCTTGAGGTCGGAGAGGATGGGACCCCAGTCCGCAGAATCTGGAGCTACAAGTCTTGTACCCATCAGACCTAGGGTGTCCAAACGCTCCCGCAACATCTATAATACATTGTGTAAGTAAAGTGTATATGTAGCCTATGTAGAGTGGGTTTAGAGTGTATGTATTGAGATGGGGTGTAGTTGTTGTAGAGTGGGTGTAGAATGGGTGCAGTGGGTTTAGAGTGGGTTTAGAGTGTATGTAGTGAGAATGGGTGTAGTTGTTGTAGAGTGGGTGTAGTGGGTGTGGTAGTTGTTGTAGAGTGGGTAATGCAACTAACCTAGACATAGTAAAATAAGATTTGAAGATACTAGCAAATCATAAAGTACTTTATGAAATACGTAAGTATTTTGTGAGGTACACAAGAACTATATGATATACCCAAGTAATTTATTAAGTACATAGTTACTTTATGAGAGATCAAAAAACTATATGATATAAAAATAATTTATTAGCTACACAAGTACTTTATGAATTACACAAGAACATTGAGATATACAAGGTATACTTACCTAAATCAGTAAGTATTTGTGTAAATGAAAGTACTTTATATATAAAAGTTATTGTGTAATTCATAATGTAGCTAATAAATTATTTGTATATCTCATATAGTTTTTAAGTTACTCATAAAGTACATCTATACTTAATAAAATACTTGGGTATCTCATAAAGTACTTTATCATTTGCTAATATCGTTAGAATACTTTATGAAATATACAAATACTATACATGGAACACAAGTACTAACAAAAATATATTGAACATCGTAAAGCCTCTCGTTCCAAATCTATAAATAGAACAATCAATTAATATTTTGTATACAGATAATCACTTGGATGAAGTATTGAATGTAAGTATTTGATCAAATCAACAAAGTCATAGTGAATACATTAGTTTGCTGATATCACCTAGTAAATGTGTACGTAAATGTAAATGATTCTATATTTACTTTAGAAGTAGGCTAGAAGTAGGTCAAAAGTAGTTCATAATTAGGTCAGAAGTAGTTTAAAAGTAGCGTAGAGGTAGGTCAGAAGTATATCAGAAGTATGTCATAAGTGTATCAGAAATGGCTCAGAAATAGGTCAAAAGTTGTTTAGAAGCAATTTAAAAGTAACTTAGTGATAGATCAGAAGTATGTCAGAAGTATGTCAGAAGTATGTCAGAAGTATGTCAGAAGTATGTCAGAAGTATGTCAGAAGTATGTCAGAAGTATGTCAGAAGTATGTCAGAAGTATGTCAGAAGTATGTCAGAAGTATGTCAGAAGTATGTCAGAAGTATGTCAGAAGTATGTCAGAAGTATGTCAGAAGTATGTCAGAAGTATGTCAGAAGTATGTCAGAAGTATGTCAGAAGTATGTCAGAAGTTATGCACTAACGCCGAGGTAGTCGATATCCAGGCCATGGTACACTTTAGCGGCGGCGACCCATCTCACCGTGTAATCGACGAGCGCTGACCGGTTTGCATATGGGGTGGCATCGACAAGCGGGGTCGTAGGCGGGGGTCGTGCACTCTGAACTTCACAGGGTGCCGATTCAGCCAGCCACCCAGGGAACACCCATGGGAGTGCATAGAGTGTGATCTCGGGGTTGCGCTATGGGGTGGGGGTGGTGTCATAGGTGGCAATATTTATAATATCTGGAAAACTAAAGTAATCTGATGAATGAAGTGATGAATCTGTAAAATTTATTTTAAATAATTTATAATGATAAAATGATATTTAATATAATATTTATATTAGTAATATAATAATAATTAATATATAATTATTATATAATATAATATGTATTCTATAATAATATGTTTATTATATAATAGTGACGAATGCTATTTTCTTTTAGAAGATGCCACTAATAATGGTAAAGATCATTAGAGATTTAATGTTAGGAGTTAACACCTCAAAGAATTTGGTGTAAAGAACGCGTAAACTGAGGCTTAGTGTTTAACATTATGTAACAACCATCGAATAATCTCAGACAACTGACCCTCATCCATTCTTTTATTAATATTATTGTTCCTATAAGTTTAAATATTGAATAATTTTGGTTTAGGCTTTTTTATGCATAAACTCTTACTTGTAGAATGATCTATTTTTTTCTCGGATATTGGTCATAATGCAAATTAATCGCTACAACGCCATCAACAGCAATAATGAAGCGATAAAGTGTACGCATCTCTCCATCCAGATTTGCAATGACTAACCATCTTAGCCTGCTTCATTAACCACCATTCGTAGCCACGTTCATAACTCTCATCGTCGCAGGTATGCATGTGAGAACTTTCCACGCCATCGGTACTCTGACTGTCGCCGCCTGGTGGGCGTATCCACATATACTCGGGGACACAATGAGATCATTATTTGTTAAATAATATTTAACAATGCATAGAAATTGAAGGGAAGTACAAAATATTATTGAGAAATATCAATTTATCAATAATATTATTTTAATAATATATTGAAAATCCAATTTCATTGTTATATTTATTGTTACAATACAGTTACAATACCAAATTGTTATATTTTATATATATAAATCACGTCGAACCTATTTCAACTTTTAAGATTTGAAGACTAGCTCCAAAATTTTTTTTAAATAAAAAATCTAATATTTCTGTACGTTGTTTTAAAGGATAGTTTCTGAGAAGTTTAGACGTTGCCTGTTAATGAAGGTGAATTTGTTATTAATTTGTATCATATCTTATAATTTATTTCATTACATCCAAAAGAGGCTATGGTTTTGATATAATATTACTACGATTGTATGGAAGGTATCGTATAATATTACGATATTTGTATCAATGATACATTTTCCCTAAATGAACTAACCCCACCACCACTTATAGCTCCAACACCACCATAGGCAAGTTTAGTTCCTACATCGGGATTTAAAATATATGGGAATACATGAGAAAAGATTAATAAATATAACACACTTCTCTGTGATATATAAAGATTTATTTTCTCCATTCTGAATATTATTTATAATAAATTATTTACATTTTTAATAAACTCATTAAGTTTTATTATAACTTGATGGTAGTATCTATACTGTAAATATTAATTATATTATCGACTGTAAATATCAATTAAGTTATTATATAATTATTAATTTAATTAAGGTATTATAAAAATTTAAACAAATATTGGATTAATTATCCACACTTTTAGTAAAATATTAAAACAACACTATACATTTTTAATTGCTATATGGCAATAATTATATTAATATAAAAATGTATAAAGATGAAAAATGGATTAAATAAATTGAAAGAATATTTAGAAATTATTTTTAAATAATAAAACTTAATCTGATCATGTGATCGAAACTGACCAATCACGATACATCAATATTTTTATATAACACTTTATATAAAAGGATATTTTATATAACTATATTATATAATTTTTGTAACCATATTACTACTTTTTATACAGTATATTTAACATATCAATTATTATTTTGTAGTAATATATTCTATTGCATTGTTTAACAACATGTTAATTTTGAAATTTATTTAAAACTTTAAATTAAATTCTAATCATAGATAAATTGTCATACAGTAATGAACAATCCCTTATAACTATGAAATAAATGTATATAATATTATAATACTAATAAAAAACTTAAAGTACACAATCTAATGTAGAGGTCCAAAAAGGGGTGTGTATATAAAGGATATGTAGATAATGTAGAGATATGTATAGATATAGAGATATAGAGATATAGAGATATAGAGATATAGAGATATAGAGATATAAAGATATAGAGATATAGATATATAGATATATAGAGATATAGAGATATAGAGATATAGAGATATAGAGATATATAGATATAGAGAGATATAGATATAGATATATAGAGATATGTAGAGATATAGAGATATAGAGATATAGAGATATAGAGATATAGATATATAGAGATATAGAGATATAGAGATATAGAGATATAGAGATATAGAGATATAGAGATATAGAGATATAGAGATATAGAGAGATATAGATATAGAGATATAGAGATATGTAGAGATATAGAGATATAGAGATATAGAGATATAGAGATATAGAGATATAGAGATATAGAGATATAGAGATATAGAGATATAGATATAGAGATATAGAGATATAGATATATAGAGATATAGAGATATAGAGATATAGAGATGTACGGATGTAGAGATGTACGGATGTAGAGATGTACGGATGTAGAGATGTACGGATGTAGAGATGTACGGATGTAGAGATGTACGGATGGCTCTGATTGAATAAATTATAAAACGAAACCTGCTTTTTATTTGTGTTTGATAAATTGAATATCAATATACGAAATGAAATATAAAATGTAAATTTATTATCCGTCACTGTCGACCTTTATTTAGATTCATATAGAAATGTAAAATATCTACACAGCCTTGTATAATAATAGCTTACTGATTTCACGTCAGGGTTTCGTAGGATCAAAGCTAACACCGAATTATATATCGACCGTCTAGTCGCCAATCATAATTCGTAAACAATCCATTTATCCGGACAATAGAGGTAAATTAAGCCACGCCCGTCAACCCGCCTTCAGCTACTAAACACGCCCCCATTTCGCGGCAATGTTTCGATTATTCGATTGATTTCCGCGTTTTTAATGAGAGTTTGCAGACGATCGGGTAAACGGTTTAGCTCCGAGACAATCGTTTCGAGGAGTCGGTAGTATTAGCAAGTCCGTAGGTAAACAGTATTCCTAGTATATGCACTCGAACGCAGTAGGAAGTGCCTAGAAGAGATCCGTAGACGCATAGACGACGATAACAAATATCTGGGAATAGCGATGGGTGAGACCGGAAGTCAGTGTTCTCCGTCGTTCTCCAGGGAGCAAATACACGGTTTAATCCTAATGTATCGCGTTGTACTTATGTAATTGCGTAACGGTTAATACTGGGACATGGGACATGTCCATAATAGTACGTATCGAGTACTGTGTAAATTATATATCGTAAATTAATCTATTATAACTTAATTCATTTATAAACAAACATAGAAATATCTATGTGAATTACCCTATAGAAACTTATATATATATATATATATATATATATATATATATATATATATATATATATATATATATATGGTATCTGCTTAACTAATAACGGAGTGTTGTTATCAGATTTGCAATTGTAAGATCAATCTTTAACGGAGAAAACAATTTTTTTAATAACAAGTAAATACACGCTGAAGCATTGTGAGAAGTATTTTAGGAGTGGGTGTGGGTTTGGATGTAGGTGTGGGTATAGGTGTGGGTATAGGTGTGGGTGTAGGCGTGGATGTAGGTGTGGGTGTGGGTGTAGGTGTAGGTGTATGTGTGGATGTAGGTGTAGATGTAGGTGTAGGTGTAGGTGTAGATGTAGGTGTAGGTGTAGGTGTAGGCCTAGATAATGGAGTAGGTGTAAGTGTAGGTGTGTGGTAAGTGTAGGTGTAGGTTTAGTGTAAGTATTGTGTAAGTGTAGCACCCAAGATGTTGGTTTAGATTTACGGTAAGTATGTGTATGGAAAGTCTAGGTATATATATATATATATATATATATATATATATATATATATATATATATATATATCTATATAGTTTGATGTATGTAGGACAAGGTTTATATTAAAAACTGTACGCGTACAATACACATCGTACACCGTGATTGCGTTTCAATCTCACTGTAGGCCAGTGTTCAGTGAACACCGGCCTACATTACCTGATTGAAATCATCGCTACTCCACATCACACCGCCGAGTCCAACCCGACAAATAAAACCACTATAGTTGTCAATGTATGAAGGGGAATACGAATCATTCTAAACTTTATAAACTTTATAAGACGAAGTTTCGGAGTTTCACTTGCCGCTAATTTCAATGCAATTGCATTAAATACTATAGTATATGATATAGTATATCATATAGTATATCATATAATATATGATATAGTATATAGTATATGATATAGTATATCATATAGTATATCATATAATATATGATATAGTATATAGTATATGATATAGTATATGATATAGTATATGATATAGTATATAGTATATGATATAGTATATAGTATATGATATAGTATATAGTATATGATATAGTATATGATATAGTATATAATAAAGTATAGTTTACAAGAGTATATTGGTTATTCAAAGTCAGACACTTTTGTTTAGTCGTATACATATAATATTATAATTATTAAACATTAAAAGAATATTATTCGCATAACTGAAATGACACTTTCTTCCAATATTTGATGTTTATATTAAATTATTATAAATTTCATAGATTTTCAGACACACGACGCATATTTATATATAGGGTAGATTTTCTATTGTTTAGGATATGAATTGCTAGATGAACAAAACGTTATCGGTTTGTATTCGAAGATAATACAAATATGTGAATGGCTATTGTCAACATTCATATGTCGTCGTCCCTGTGACAACAGTGAGACATATTGTTATTAGTATTATTCACATCGACATTATCATGTAAAGAAATATGATTTATTGATTTCTCTTTGTTATTATTAGTTTAAAAAAATCTCAACTCTTATTATGTTTTACAAATACAATACAATACATGTATTGTATTTCAAAGTAAAAGATCTCCTTTTATAATTAACATGAATAGTAAAGCAACGCGCATACATAATATATATATATATATATATATATATATATATATATAATGTATATCAAAATTATATATACAATATACATAAAATGTGTGTAAAATGTGTATGTAATGTATATCTCTAATGTATATATAATGTATCTACAATATATATACTTAATGTATATGCAATGTAAATTAAAGTTATATAGATTTACACCAGGTTTTATAGATAATATTAACTATATTTGCTCGCTATAATATCTCATACATATTATAAACATTCATATTCCAGTGATAAAGTCACATAAAAAGTGGTCATTCCGGGAACTCAATTTCTAAAATAATGCAGCTAAATATAGATTTATTATAAATTTATTAGTATGCATAAGTTATATATATATTAGTATATTAGTTATATATATTAGGTATGCTGTATAATACATAACTAATGCATAACTAATGCTAACTATAGTTATGAATAAGTTATGTATTAATTATCCATAAGTTATACATAAGGATCCGAGTGGAACTTTCGTTTTGAAACGGATTAAAATTTCTCTGGCTGCAAGTTCAATCACAAAGTAGTTCGTCAGTCTATGCTTAACACTATTTGCGCTTTCTGCGAATGGAGGATGTCAATTTCAAGCAGTTCGTAATCTGTTAATTTCGAGTGGACTATGCCTCGTGAACGGCTAATGTAATTACAATGGTTACTACGTCATGGCCGAATTCGCCTTGAATCAATATTGCGTAACGACAGCGATATTGCGTAATGACAAGAAAATGAATACGCCTGCAATGGGCCACGCCCATTGGGCGTGATTAAATACGCGAGGGCGTGACCTCGGATATCGATAATCTTGAACATGTATCCGTGTGTGTGTGTGTGTGTGTGTGTGTGTGTGTGTGTGTGTGTGTGTGTGTGTGTGTGTGTGTGTGTGTGTGTGTGTGTGTGTGTGTGTGTGTGTGTGTGTGTGTGTGTGTGTGTGTGTGTGTGTGTGTGTGTGTGTGTGTGTGTGTGTGTGTGTGTGTGTGTGTGTGTGTGTGTGTGTGTGTGTGTGTGTGTGTGTGTGTGTGTGTGTGTGTGTGTGTGTGTGTGTGTGTGTGTGTGTGTGTGTGTGTGTGTGTGTGTGTGTGTGTGTGTGTGTGTGTGTGTGTGTGTGTGTGTGTGTGTGTGTGTGTGTGTGTGTGTGTGTGTGTGTGTGTGTGTGTGTGTGTGTGTGTGTGTGTGTGTGTGTGTGTGTGTGTGTGTGTGTGTGTGTGTGTGTGTGTGTGTGTGTGTGTGTGTGTGTGTGTGTGTGTGTGTGTGTGTGTGTGTGTGTGTGTGTGTGTGTGTGTGTGTGTGTGTGTGTGCGTGCGTGCGTGCGTGCGTGCGTGCGTGCGTGCGTGCGTGCGTGCGTGCGTGCGTGCGTGCGTGCGTGCGTGCGTGCGTGCGTGCGTGCGTGCGTGCGTGCGTGCGTGCGTGCGTGCGTGCGTGCGTGCGTGCGTGCGTGCGTGCGTGCGTGCGTGCGTGCGTGCGTGCGTGCGTGCGTGCGTGCGTGCGTGCGTGCGTGCGTGCGTGCGTGCGTGCGTGCGTGCGTGCGTGCGTGCGTGCGTGCGTGCGTGCGTGCGTGCGTGCGTGCGTGCGTGCGTGCGTGCGTGCGTGCGTGTGTGTGTGTGTGTGTGTGTGTGTGTATATGTTTAACCATTAGAAAACGCTCAATACGTTATAATTGGGATATTAATGAGTTATGACATTAGCGAGGCACCTGGTATCTGAAACACATGAGATGCAATGCAATTAACGGTATTTAGTGTAATACAAATGCTACTCATCAAATGCTACAGATGTACTAAATATGTTTTTCTATATCACACTTATATAACTTTTAATACTTGCTATAGGAAATATATATCGAAGGGAATACATGGCTATAGGAAATATAATTAATCTAATGAAATATGATATTAGCTTTTAGAATTATATATATATATATATATATATATATATATATATATAAAGGTCTGAATGGCCATACATAATATACTACAGTAAAATAACTGATATTTTTTAATTACAAAACGGTAAAATCAAAATAATGTACTGACTACGACTATTAGCTATGTGCATATAAACCAAATAAATGACGTCATCGGTTACAAATGAAAACACCAAACAGTGGATATTCTACATTGAAAAATAGTAATTACATCACCATTTACTATAGAAATGAGGAGTACATTCTTACTGTTTGATGAGAATGATAACGAGAGCATCAAGGTTGGAGATCTAGGCACCGTAATGAGGTCACTGGGTCAGTACCCGACAGAAGCAGAACTAGATCAACTGATCGCTGAAATAGACGCGGATGGTCAGTGTGTTTTGACATTTTAACCTTTATGTTGTCATTATTGCTCCATTGTATTGACTTTAGCATCTTTGCATGTCTATTCTTCCTTACATTCGCTTTTCAGTTTTTTCTAAACTTAAAAATATCACTACTTATGGCCTAGTCTATTTCTAAACCACAAATTATTGTTATTATCCTTTCTTTGTCGATACTAAGTAACAGTGATCATTATATTTACGTATATACCCTATCTCTCTATTCTTTACAATCCGATGCACTAATTATCCTCTCGATGAAATACACCATTGCTCCAGGTAACGGAGTTATTGAACTCGCCGAGTTTCTAGATTTAATGATACGACGTCCAGCTGATGATTGCATAGGATCCGGTGAAGAGTTAAGTTATGCAATGCAGGTTATAATAGTGTAATGTTGCTATTGTAATAGTGTAATGTTGCTATTGTAATAGTGTAGTGTTGCTATTGTAATAGTGTAGTGTTGCTATTGTAATAGTGTAGTGTTGCTATTGTAATAGTGTAGTGTTGCTATTGTAATAGTGTAGTGTTGCTATTGTAATAGTGTAATGTTGCTAGTGTAATAGTGTAATGTTGCTATTGTAATAGTGTAGTGTTGCTATTGTAATAGTGTAGTGTTGCTATTGTAATAGTGTAATGTTGCTAGTGTAATAGTGTAGTGTTGCTATTGTAATAGTGTAGTGTTGCTATTGTAATAGTGTAGTGTTGCTATTGTAATAGTGTAGTGTTGCTATTGTAATAGTGTAGTGTTGCTATTGTAATAGTGTAGTGTTGCTATTGTAATAGTGTAATGTTGCTAGTGTAATAGTGTAGTGTTGCTAGTGTAATAGTGTAGTGTTGCTATTGTAATAGTGTAGTGTTGCTATTGTAATAGTGTAGTGTTGCTAGTGTAATAATAGTGTAGTGTTGCTATTGTAATAGTGTAATGTTGCTATTGTAATAGTGTAGTGTTGCTATTGTAATAGTGTAGTGTTGCTATTGTAATAGTGTAATGTTGCTAGTGTAATAGTGTAGTGTTGCTATTGTAATAGTGTAGTGTTGCTATTGTAATAGTGTAGTGTTGCTATTGTAATAGTGTAATGTTGCTAGTGTAATAGTGTAGTGTTGCTATTGTAATAGTGTAGTGTTGCTAGTGTAATAATAGTGTAGTGTTGCTATTGTAATAGTGTAATGTTGCTATTGTAATAGTGTAGTGTTGCTATTGTAATAGTGTAGTGTTGCTATTGTAATAGTGTAATGTTGCTAGTGTAATAGTGTAGTGTTGCTATTGTAATAGTGTAGTGTTGCTATTGTAATAGTGTAGTGTTGCTATTGTAATAGTGTAATGTTGCTAGTGTAATAGTGTAGTGTTGCTATTGTAATAGTGTAGTGTTGCTAGTGTAATAATAGTGTAGTGTTGCTATTGTAATAGTGTAATGTTGCTATTGTAATAGTGTAGTGTTGCTATTGTAATAGTGTAGTGTTGCTATTGTAATAGTGTAATGTTGCTAGTGTAATAGTGTAGTGTTGCTATTGTAATAGTGTAGTGTTGCTATTGTAATAGTGTAGTGTTGCTATTGTAATAGTGTAATGTTGCTAGTGTAATAGTGTAGTGTTGCTATTGTAATAGTGTAGTGTTGCTAGTGTAATAATAGTGTAGTGTTGCTATTGTAATAGTGTAATGTTGCTATTGTAATAGTGTAGTGTTGCTAGTGTAATAGTGTAGTGTTGCTAGTGTAATAATAGTGTAGTGTTGCTAGTGTAATAGTGTAGTGTTGCTATTGTAATAGTGTAGTGTTGCTAGTGTAATAGTGTAGTGTTGCTAGTGTAATAGTGTAGTGTTGCTAGTGTAATAGTGTAGTGTTGCTAGTGTAATAATAGTGTAATGTTGCTAGTGTAATAGTGTAGTGTTGCTAGTGTAATAGTGTAGTGTTGCTATTGTAATAGTGTAGTGTTGCTAGTGTAATAGTGTAGTGTTGCTAGTGTAATAGTGTAGTGTTGCTAGTGTAATAATAGTGTAATGTTGCTATTGTAATAGTGTAGTGTTGCTAGTGTAATAGTGTAGTGTTGCTATTGTAATAGTGTAGTGTTGCTATTGTAATAGTGTAGTGTTGCTAGTGTAATAGTGTAGTGTTTCTAGTGTAATAGTGTAGTGTTGCTAGTGTAATAATAGTGTAATGTTGCTAGTGTAATAGTGTAGTGTTGCTAGTGTAATAGTGTAGTGTTGCTATTGTAATAGTGTAGTGTTGCTAGTGTAATAGTGTAGTGTTGCTAGTGTAATAGTGTAGTGTTGCTAGTGTAATAATAGTGTAATGTTGCTATTGTAATAGTGTAGTGTTGCTAGTGTAATAGTGTAGTGTTGCTATTGTAATAGTGTAGTGTTGCTAGTGTAATAGTGTAGTGTTGCTAGTGTAATAGTGTAGTGTTGCTAGTGTAATAGTGTAGTGTTGCTAGTGTAATAATAGTGTAATGTTGCTAGTGTAATAGTGTAGTGTTGCTAGTGTAATAGTGTAGTGTTGCTATTGTAATAGTGTAGTGTTGCTAGTGTAATAGTGTAGTGTTGCTAGTGTAATAGTGTAGTGTTGCTAGTGTAATAATAGTGTAATGTTGCTATTGTAATAGTGTAGTGTTGCTAGTGTAATAGTGTAGTGTTGCTATTGTAATAGTGTAGTGTTGCTAGTGTAATAGTGTAGTGTTGCTAGTGTAATAGTGTAGTGTTGCTAGTGTAATAGTGTAGTGTTGCTAGTGTAATAATAGTGTAATGTTGCTAGTGTAATAGTGTAGTGTTGCTAGTGTAATAGTGTAGTGTTGCTATTGTAATAGTGTAGTGTTGCTAGTGTAATAGTGTAGTGTTGCTAGTGTAATAGTGTAGTGTTGCTAGTGTAATAATAGTGTAATGTTGCTAGTGTAATAGTGTAGTGTTGCTAGTGTAATAGTGTAGTGTTGCTATTGTAATAGTGTAGTGTTGCTATTGTAATAGTGTAGTGTTGCTAGTGTAATAGTGTAGTGTTGCTAGTGTAATAGTGTAGTGTTGCTAGTGTAATAGTGTAGTGTTGCTATTGTAATAGTGTAATGTTGCTATTGTAATAGTGTAGTGTTGCTATTGTAATAGTGTAGTGTTGCTAGTGTAATAGTGTAGTGTTGCTAGTGTAATAGTGTAGTGTTGCTAGTGTAATAGTGTAGTGTTGCTAGTGTAATAATAGTGTAATGTTGCTAGTGTAATAGTGTAGTGTTGCTAGTGTAATAGTGTAGTGTTGCTATTGTAATAGTGTAGTGTTGCTATTGTAATAGTGTAGTGTTGCTAGTGTAATAGTGTAGTGTTGCTAGTGTAATAGTGTAGTGTTGCTAGTGTAATAGTGTAGTGTTGCTAGTGTAATAATAGTGTAATGTTGCTAGTGTAATAGTGTAGTGTTGCTAGTGTAATAGTGTAGTGTTGCTATTGTAATAGTGTAGTGTTGCTAGTGTAATAGTGTAATGTTGATAGTGTAATAGTGTAGTGTTGCTAGTGTAATAGTGAAGTGTTGCTATTGTAATAATAGTGTAGTGTTGCTATTGTAATAGTGTAGTGTTGCTAGTGTAATAATAGTGTAGTGTTGCTAGTGTAATAAGAGTGTAGTGTTGCTAGTGTAATAATAGTGTAGTGTTGCTAGTGTAATAATAGTGTAGTGTTGCTAGTGTAATAATAGTGTAGTGTTGCTAGTGTAATAAGAGTGTAGTGTTGCTAGTGTAATAATAGTGTAGTGTTGCTAGTGTAATAATAGTGTAGTGTTGCTAGTGTAATAATAGTGTAGTGTTGCTAGTGTAATAATAGTGTAATGTTGCTAGTGTAATAATAGTGTAGTGTTGCTATTGTAATAAGAGTGTAGTGTTGCTAGTGTAATAATAGTGTAGTGTTGCTAGTGTAATAATAGTGTAGTGTTGCTAGTGTAATAATAGTGTAGTGTTGCTAGTGTAATAATAGTGTAGTGTTGCTAGTGTAATAATAGTGTAGTGTTGCTAGTGTAATAATAGTGTAGTGTTGCTAGTGTAATAGTGTAGTGTTGCTAGTGTAATAGTGTAGTGTTGCTAGTGTAATAATAGTGTAGTGTTGCTAGTGTAATAATAGTGTAGTGTTGCTAGTGTAATAGTGTAGTGTTGCTAGTGTAATAATAGTGTAGTTTTGCTTGTGTAATAGTGTAGTGTTGCTAGTGTAATAATAGTGTAGTGTTGCTAGTGTAATAATAGTGTAGTGTTGCTAGTGTAATAATAGTGTAGTGTTGCTAGTGTAATAATAGTGTAGTGTTGCTAGTGTAATAATAGTGTAGTGTTGCTAGTGTAATAGTGTAGTGTTGCTAGTGTAATAATAGTGTAGTGTTGCTAGTGTAATAATAGTGTAGTGTTGCTAGTGTAATAATAGTGTAGTGTTGCTAGTGTAATAATAGTGTAGTGTTGCTAGTGTAATAATAGTGTAGTGTTGCTAGTGTAATAATAGTGTAGTGTTGCTAGTGTAATAGTGTAGTGTTGCTAGTGTAATAGTGTAGTGTTGCTAGTGTAATAATAGTGTAGTGTTGCTAGTGTAATAATAGTGTAGTGCTGCTAGTGTAATAGTGTAGTGTTGCTAGTGTAATAGTGTAGTGTTGCTAGTGTAATAATAGTGTAGTGTTGCTAGTGTAATAATAGTGTAGTGTTGCTAGTGTAATAGTGTAGTGTTGCTAGTGTAATAGTGTAGTGTTGCTAGTGTAATAATAGTGTAGTGTTGCTAGTGTAATAATAGTGTAGTGTTGCTAGTGTAATAATAGTGTAGTGTTGCTAGTGTAATAATAGTGTAGTGTTGCTAGTGTAATAATAGTGTAGTGTTGCTAGTGTAATAGTGTAGTGTTGCTAGTGTAATAATAGTGTAGTATTGCTAGTGTAATAGTGTAGTGTTGCTAGTGTAATAATAGTGTAGTGTTGCTAGTGTAATAATAGTGTAGTGTTGCTAGTGTAATAATAGTGTAGTGTTGCTAGTGTAATAATAGTGTAGTGTTGCTAGTGTAATAATAGTGTAGTGTTGCTAGTGTAATAATAGTGTAGTGTTGCTAGTGTAATAATAGTGTAGTGTTGCTAGTGTAATAATAGTGTAGTGTTGCTAGTGTAATAATAGTGTAGTGTTGCTAGTGTAATAGTGTAGTGTTGCTAGTGTAATAGTGTAGTGTTGCTAGTGTAATAGTGTAGTGTTGCTAGTGTAATAATAGTGTAGTGTTGCTAGTGTAATAATAGTGTAGTGTTGCTAGTGTAATAAGAGTGTAGTGTTGCTAGTGTAATAGTGTAGTGTTGCTAGTGTAATAGTGTAGTGTTGCTAGTGTAATAGTGTAGTGTTGCTAGTGTAATAATAGTGTAGTGTTGCTAGTGTAATAGTGTAGTGTTGCTAGTGTAATAATAGTGTAGTGTTGCTAGTGTAATAATAGTGTAGTGTTGCTAGTGTAATAATAGTGTAGTGTTGCTAGTGTAATAATAGTGTAGTGTTGCTAGTGTAATAATAGTGTAGTGTTGCTAGTGTAATAATAGTGTAGTGTTGCTAGTGTAATAATAGTGTAGTGTTGCTAGTGTAATAGTGTAGTGTTGCTAGTGTAATAATAGTGTAGTGTTGCTAGTGTAATAATAGTGTAGTGTTGCTAGTGTAATAATAGTGTAGTGTTGCTAGTGTAATAGTGTAATGTTGCTAGTGTAATAATAGTGTAGTGTTGCTAGTGTAATAGTGTAGTGTTGCTAGTGTAATAGTGTAGTGTTGCTAGTGTAATAATAGTGTAGTGTTGCTAGTGTAATAATAGTGTAGTGTTGCTAGTGTAATAATAGTGTAGTGTTGCTAGTGTAATAATAGTGTAGTGTTGCTAGTGTAATAATAGTGTAGTGTTGCTAGTGTAATAATAGTGTAGTGTTGCTAGTGTAATAGTGTAGTGTTGCTAGTGTAATAATAGTGTAGTGTTGCTAGTGTAATAATAGTGTAGTGTTGCTAGTGTAATAATAGTGTAGTGTTGCTAGTGTAATAATAGTGTAGTGTTGCTAGTGTAATAATAGTGTAGTGTTGCTAGTGTAATAATAGTGTAGTGTTGCTAGTGTAATAATAGTGTAGTGTTGCTAGTGTAATAATAGTGTAGTGTTGCTAGTGTAATAATAGTGTAGTGTTGCTAGTGTAATAATAGTGTAGTGTTGCTAGTGTAATAATAGTGTAGTGTTGCTAGTGTAATAGTGTAGTGTTGCTAGTGTAATAATAGTGTAGTGTTGCTAGTGTAATAGTGTAGTGTTGCTAGTGTAATAATAGTGTAGTGTTGCTAGTGTAATAATAGTGTAGTGTTGCTAGTGTAATAATAGTGTAGTGTTGCTAGTGTAATAATAGTGTAGTGTTGCTAGTGTAATAATAGTGTAGTGTTGCTAGTGTAATAATAGTGTAGTGTTGCTAGTGTAATAATAGTGTAGTGTTGCTAGTGTAATAATAGTGTAGTGTTGCTAGTGTAATAATAGTGTAGTGTTGCTAGTGTAATAATAGTGTAGTGTTGCTAGTGTAATAGTGTAATGTTGCTAGTGTAATAATAGTGTAGTGTTGCTAGTGTAATAGTGTAGTGTTGCTAGTGTAATAATAGTGTAGTGTTGCTAGTGTAATACTGTAGTGTTGCTAGTGTAATAATAGTGTAGTGTTGCTAGTGTAATAATAGTGTAGTGTTGCTAGTGTAATAGTGTAGTGTTGCTAGTGTAATAATAGTGTAGTGTTGCTAGTGTAATAGTGTAGTGTTGCTAGTGTAATAGTGTAGTGTTGCTAGTGTAATAATAGTGTAGTGTTGCTAGTGTAATAATAGTGTAGTGTTGCTAGTGTAATAGTGTAGTGTTGCTAGTGTAATAATAATGTAGTGTTGCTAGTGTAATAATAGTGTAGTGTTGCTAGTGTAATAGTGTAGTGTTGCTAGTGTAATAATAGTGTAGTGTTGCTAGTGTAATAGTGTAGTGTTGCTAGTGTAATAATAGTGTAGTGTTGCTAGTGTAATAGTGTAGTGTTGCTAGTGTAATAATAGTGTAGTGTTGCTAGTGTAATACTGTAGTGTTGCTAGTGTAATAATAATGTAGTGTTGCTAGTGTAATAATAGTGTAGTGTTGCTAGTGTAATAGTGTAGTGTTGCTAGTGTAATAATAGTGTAGTGTTGCTAGTGTAATAATAGTGTAGTGTTGCTAGTGTAATAATAGTGTAGTGTTGCTAGTGTAATAATAGTGTAGTGTTGCTAGTGTAATAGTGTAGTGTTGCTAGTGTAATAATAGTGTAGTGTTGCTAGTGTAATAATAGTGTAGTGTTGCTAGTGTAATAGTGTAGTGTTGCTAGTGTAATAGTGTAGTGTTGCTAGTGTAATAATAGTGTAGTGTTGCTAGTGTAATAATAGTGTAGTGTTGCTAGTGTAATAGTGTAGTGTTGCTAGTGTAATAGTGTAGTGTTGCTAGTGTAATAATAGTGTAGTGTTGCTAGTGTAATAATAGTGTAGTGTTGCTAGTGTAATACTGTAGTGTTGCTAGTGTAATAATAGTGTAGTGTTGCTAGTGTAATAGTGTAGTGTTGCTAGTGTAATAATAGTGTAGTGTTGCTAGTGTAATAATAATGTAGTGTTATTAGTGTAATAATAGTGTAGTGTTGCTAGTGTAATAATAGTGTAGTGTTGCTAGTGTAATAATAGTGTAGTGTTGCTAGTGTAATAATAGTGTAGTGTTGCTAGTGTAATAATAGTGTAGTGTTGCTAGTGTAATAGTGTAGTGTTGCTAGTGTAATAGTGTAGTGTTGCTAGTGTAATAATAGTGTAGTGTTGCTAGTGTAATACTGTAGTGTTGCTAGTGTAATAATAGTGTAGTGTTGCTAGTGTAATAGTGTAGTGTTGCTAGTGTAATAATAGTGTAGTGTTGCTAGTGTAATAATAGTGTAGTGTTATTAGTGTAATAATAGTGTAGTGTTGCTAGTGTAATAATAGTGTAGTGTTGCTAGTGTAATAATAGTGTAGTGTTATTAGTGTAATAATAGTGTAGTGCTGCTAGTGTAATAATAGTGTAGTGTTGCTAGTGTAATAGTGTAGTGTTGCTAGTGTAATAATAGTGTAGTGTTGCTAGTGTAATAATAGTGTAGTGTTGCTAGTGTAATAGTGTAGTGTTGCTAGTGTAATAGTGTAGTGTTGCTAGTGTAATAATAGTGTAGTGTTGCTAGTGTAATACTGTAGTGTTGCTAGTGTAATAATAGTGTAGTGTTGCTAGTGTAATAGTGTAGTGTTGCTAGTGTAATAATAGTGTAGTGTTGCTAGTGTAATAATAATGTAGTGTTGCTAGTGTAATAATAGTGTAGTGTTGCTAGTGTAATAATAGTGTAGTGTTGCTAGTGTAATAATAGTGTAGTGTTGCTAGTGTAATAATAGTGTAGTGTTGCTAGTGTAATAGTGTAGTGTTGCTAGTGTAATAATAGTGTAGTGTTGCTAGTGTAATAATAGTGTAGTGTTGCTAGTGTAATAATAGTGTAGTGTTGCTAGTGTAATAATAGTGTAGTGTTGCTAGTGTAATAGTGTAGTGTTGCTAGTGTAATAATAGTATAGTGTTGCTAGTGTAATAATAGTGTAGTGTTGCTAGTGTAATAATAGTGTAGTGTTGCTAGTGTAATAATAGTGTAGTGTTGCTAGTGTAATAGTGTAGTGTTGCTAGTGTAATAATAGTGTAGTGTTACTAGTGTAATAATAGTGTAGTGTTGCTAGTGTAATAGTGTAGTGTTGCTATTGTAATAGTGTAGTGTTGCTAGTGTAATAGTGTAGTGTTGCTAGTGTAATAATAGTGTAGTGTTGCTAGTGTAATAGTGTAGTGTTGCTAGTGTAATAATAGTGTAGTGTTGCTAGTGTAATAGTGTAGTGTTGCTAGTGTAATAATAGTGTAGTGTTGCTAGTGTAATACTGTAGTGTTGCTAGTGTAATAATAGTGTAGTGTTGCTAGTGTAATAGTGTAGTGTTGCTAGTGTAATAATAGTGTAGTGTTGCTAGTGTAATAATAATGTAGTGTTGCTAGTGTAATAATAGTGTAGTGTTGCTAGTGTAATAATAGTGTAGTGTTGCTAGTGTAATAATAGTGTAGTGTTGCTAGTGTAATAATAGTGTAGTGTTGCTAGTGTAATAGTGTAGTGTTGCTAGTGTAATAATAGTGTAGTGTTGCTAGTGTAATAATAGTGTAGTGTTGCTAGTGTAATAATAGTGTAGTGTTGCTAGTGTAATAATAGTGTAGTGTTGCTAGTGTAATAGTGTAGTGTTGCTAGTGTAATAATAGTATAGTGTTGCTAGTGTAATAATAGTGTAGTGTTGCTAGTGTAATAATAGTGTAGTGTTGCTAGTGTAATAATAGTGTAGTGTTGCTATTGTAATAGTGTAGTGTTGCTATTGTAATAGTGTAGTGTTGCTATTGTAATAGTGTAGTGTTGCTATTGTAATAGTGTAGTGCTGCTATTGTAATAGTGTAGTGTTGCTAGTGTAATAGTGTAGTGTTGCTAGTGTAATAATAGTGTAGTGTTGCTAGTGTAATAGTGTAGTGTTGCTAGTGTAATAATAGTGTAGTGTTGCTAGTGTAATAGTGTAGTGTTGCTAGTGTAATAATAGTGTAGTGTTGCTAGTGTAATACTGTAGTGTTGCTAGTGTAATAATAGTGTAGTGTTGCTAGTGTAATAGTGTAGTGTTGCTAGTGTAATAATAGTGTAGTGTTGCTAGTGTAATAATAGTGTAGTGTTGCTAGTGTAATAATAGTGTAGTGTTGCTAGTGTAATAGTGTAGTGTTGCTAGTGTAATAATAGTGTAGTGTTGCTAGTGTAATAATAGTGTAGTGTTGCTAGTGTAATAATAGTGTAGTGTTGCTAGTGTAATAATAGTGTAGTGTTGCTAGTGTAATAGTGTAGTGTTGCTAGTGTAATAATAGTGTAGTGTTGCTAGTGTAATAGTGTAGTGTTGCTAGTGTAATAATAGTGTAGTGTTGCTAGTGTAATAATAGTGTAGTGTTGCTAGTGTAATAATAGTGTAGTGTTGCTAGTGTAATACTGTAGTGTTGCTAGTGTAATAATAGTGTAGTGTTGCTAGTGTAATAGTGTAGTGTTGCTAGTGTAATAATAGTGTAGTGTTGCTAGTGTAATAATAGTGTAGTGTTGCTAGTGTAATAATAGTATAGTGTTGCTAGTGTAATAATAGTGTAGTGTTGCTAGTGTAATAGTGTAGTGTTGCTAGTGTAATAATAGTGTAGTGTTGCTAGTGTAATAATAGTGTAGTGTTGCTAGTGTAATAGTGTAGTGTTGCTAGTGTAATAATAGTGTAGTGTTGCTATTGTAATAGTGTAGTGTTGCTAGTGTAATAATAGTGTAGTGTTGCTAGTGTAATAATAGTGTAGTGTTGCTAGTGTAATAGTGTAGTGTTGCTAGTGTAATAATAGTGTAGTGTTGCTAGTGTAATAATAGTGTAGTGTTGCTAGTGTAATAGTGTAGTGTTGCTAGTGTAATAATAGTGTAGTGTTGCTAGTGTAATAATAGTGTAGTGTTGCTAGTGTAATAGTGTAGTGTTGCTAGTGTAATAATAGTGTAGTGTTGCTAGTGTAATAATAGTGTAGTGTTGCTAGTGTAATAGTGTAGTGTTGCTAGTGTAATAGTGTAGTGTTGCTAGTGTAATAATAGTGTAGTGTTGCTAGTGTAATACTGTAGTGTTGCTAGTGTAATAATAGTGTAGTGTTGCTAGTGTAATAATAGTGTAGTGTTGCTAGTGTAATAGTGTAGTGTTGCTAGTGTAATAGTGTAGTGTTGCTAGTGTAATAGTGTAGTGTTGCTAGTGTAATAGTGTAGTGTTGCTAGTGTAATAGTGTAGTGTTGCTAGTGTAATAATAGTGTAGTGTTGCTAGTGTAATAGTGTAGTGTTGCTAGTGTAATAGTGTAGTGTTGCTAGTGTAATAGTGTAGTGTTGCTAGTGTAATAGTGTAGTGTTGCTAGTGTAATAGTGTAGTGTTGCTAGTGTAATAGTGTAGTGTTGCTAGTGTAATAGTGTAGTGTTGCTAGTGTAATAATAGTGTAGTGTTGCTAGTGTAATAGTGTAGTGTTGCTAGTGTAATAGTGTAGTGTTGCTAGTGTAATAGTGTAGTGTTGCTAGTGTAATAGTGTAGTGTTGCTAGTGTAATAGTGTAGTGTTGCTAGTGTAATAATAGTGTAGTGTTGCTAGTGTAATAGTGTAGTGTTGCTAGTGTAATAGTGTAGTGTTGCTAGTGTAATAGTGTAGTGTTGCTAGTGTAATAGTGTAGTGTTGCTAGTGTAATAGTGTAGTGTTGCTAGTGTATTAATAGTGTAGTGTTGCTAGTGTAATAGTGTAGTGTTGCTAGTGTAATAGTGTAGTGTTGCTAGTGTAATAGTGTAGTGTTGCTAGTGTAATAGTGTAGTGTTGCTAGTGTAATAGTGTAGTGTTGCTAGTGTAATAATAGTGTAGTGTTGCTAGTATAATAATAGTGTAGTGTTGCTAGTGTAATAGTGTAGTGTTGCTAGTGTAATAATAGTGTAGTGTTGCTAGTGTAATAGTGTAGTGTTGCTAGTGTAATAATAGTGTAGTGTTGCTAGTGTAATAGTGTAGTGTTGCTAGTGTAATAATAGTGTAGTGTTGCTAGTGTAATAGTGTAGTGTTGCTAGTGTAATAATAGTGTAGTGTTGCTAGTGTAATAATAATGTAGTGTTGCTAGTGTAATAATAGTGTAGTGTTGCTAGTGTAATAGTGTAGTGTTGCTAGTGTAATAATAGTGTAGTGTTGCTAGTGTAATAGTGTAGTGTTGCTAGTGTAATAATAGTGTAGTGTTGCTAGTGTAATAATAATGTAGTGTTGCTAGTGTAATAATAGTGTAGTGTTGCTAGTGTAATAGTGTAGTGTTGCTAGTGTAATAATAATGTAGTGTTGCTAGTGTAATAATAGTGTATTGTTGCTAGTGTAATAATAGTGTAGTGTTGCTAGTGTAATAATAGTGTAGTGTTGCTAGTGTAATAGTGTAGTGTTGCTAGTGTAATAATAGTGTAGTGTTGCTAGTGTAATAGTGTAGTGTTGCTAGTGTAATAATAGTGTAGTGTTGCTAGTGTAATAGTGTAGTGTTGCTAGTGTAATAATAGTGTAGTGTTGCTAGTGTAATAATAGTGTAGTGTTGCTAGTGTAATAATAGTATAGTGTTGCTAGTGTAATAGTGTAGTGTTGCTAGTGTAATAATAGTGTAGTGTTGCTAGTGTAATAATAGTGTAGTGTTGCTAGTGTAATAATAGTGTAGTGTTGCTAGTGTAATAGTGTAGTGTTGCTAGTGTAATAATAGTGTAGTGTTGCTAGTGTAATAGTGTAGTGTTGCTAGTGTAATAATAGTGTAGTGTTGCTAGTGTAATAATAGTGTAGTGTTGCTAGTGTAATAATAGTATAGTGTTGCTAGTGTAATAATAGTGTAGTGTTGCTAGTGTAATAGTGTAGTGTTGCTAGTGTAATAATAGTGTAGTGTTGCTAGTGTAATAATAGTGTAGTGTTGCTAGTGTAATAGTGTAGTGTTGCTAGTGTAATAGTGTAGTGTTGCTAGTGTAATAATAGTGTAGTGTTGCTATTGTAATAATAGTGTAGTGTTGCTAGTGTAATAGTGTAGTGTTGCTAGTGTAATAATAGTGTAGTTTTGCTAGTGTAATAATAGTGTAGTGTTGCTAGTGTAATAATAGTGTAGTGTTGCTAGTGTAATAATAGTGTAGTGTTGCTAGTGTAATAGTGTAGTGTTGCTAGTGTAATAATAGTGTAGTGTTGCTAGTGTAATAATAGTGTAGTGTTGCTAGTGTAATAGTGTAGTGTTGCTAGTGTAATAATAGTGTAGTGTTGCTAGTGTAATAATAGTGTAGTGTTGCTAGTGTAATAGTGTAGTGTTGCTAGTGTAGTGTTGCTAGTGTAATAATAGTGTAGTGTTGCTAGTGTAATAGTGTAGTGTTGCTAGTGTAATACTGTAGTGTTGCTAGTGTAATAATAGTGTAGTGTTGCTAGTGTAATAGTGTAGTGTTGCTAGTGTAATAATAGTATAGTGTTGCTAGTGTAATAATAGTTTAGTGTTGCTAGTGTAATAATAGTGTAGTGTTGCTAGTGTAATACTGTAGTGTTGCTAGTGTAATAATAGTGTAGTGTTGCTAGTGTAATAGTGTAGTGTTGCTAGTGTAATAATAGTGTAGTGTTGCTAGTGTAATAATAATGTAGTGTTGCTAGTGTAATAATAGTGTAGTGTTGCTAGTGTAATAATAGTGTAGTGTTGCTAGTGTAATAATAGTGTAGTGTTGCTAGTGTAATAATAGTGTAGTGTTGCTAGTGTAATAATAGTGTAGTGTTGCTAGTGTAATAGTGTAGTGTTGCTAGTGTAATAGTGTAGTGTTGCTATTGTAATAATAGTGTAGTGTTGCTAGTGTAATAATAGTGTAGTGTTGCTAGTGTAATAAGAGTGTAGTGTTGCTAGTGTAATAGTGTAGTGTTGCTAGTGTAATAGTGTAATGTTGCTAGTGTAATAATAGTGTAGTGTTGCTAGTGTAATAATAGTGTAGTGTTGCTAGTGTAATAATAGTGTAGTGTTGCTAGTGTAATAGTGTAGTGTTGCTAGTGTAATAGTGTAGTGTTGCTAGTGTAATAATAGTGTAGTGTTGCTAGTGTAATAGTGTAGTGTTGCTAGTGTAATAGTGTAGTGTTGCTAGTGTAATAATAGTGTAGTGTTGCTAGTGTAATAATAGTGTAGTGTTGCTAGTGTAATAGTGTAGTGTTGCTAGTGTAATAATAGTGTAGTGTTGCTAGTGTAATAATAGTGTAATGTTGCTAGTGTAATAATAGTGTAGTGTTGCTAGTGTAATAATAGTGTAGTGTTGCTAGTGTAATAATAGTGTAGTGTTGCTAGTGTAATAATAGTGTAGTGTTGCTAGTGTAATAATAGTGTAGTGTTGCTAGTGTAATAATAGTGTAGTGTTGCTAGTGTAATAGTGTAGTGTTGCTAGTGTAATAATAGTATAGTGTTGCTAGTGTAATAATAGTGTAGTGTTGCTAGTGTAATAATAGTGTAGTGTTGCTAGTGTAATAATAGTGTATTGTTGCTAGTGTAATAATAGTGTATTGTTGCTAGTGTAATAGTGTAGTGTAATAGTGTAGTGTTGCTAGTGTAATAGTGTAGTGTTGCTAGTGTAATAATAGTGTAGTGTTGCTAGTGTAATAATAGTGTAGTGTTGCTAGTGTAATAATAGTGTAGTGTTGCTAGTGTAATAGTGTAGTGTTGCTAGTGTAATAATAGTGTAGTGTTGCTAGTGTAATAGTGTAGTGTTGCTAGTGTAATAATAGTGTAGTGTTGCTAGTGTAATAGTGTAGTGTTGCTAGTGTAATAATAGTGTAGTGTTGCTAGTGTAATAATAGTGTAGTGTTGCTAGTGTAATAATAGTGTAGTGTTGCTAGTGTAATAGTGTAGTGTTGCTAGTGTAATAATAGTGTAGTGTTGCTAGTGTAATAGTGTAGTGTTGCTAGTGTAATAATAGTGTAGTGTTGCTAGTGTAATAGTGTAGTGTTGCTAGTGTAATAATAGTGTAGTGTTGCTAGTGTAATAATAGTGTAGTGTTGCTAGTGTAATAATAGTGTAGTGGTGCTAGTGTAATAATAGTGTAGTGTTGCTAGTGTAATAGTGTAGTGTTGCTAGTGTAATAATAGTGTAGTGTTGCTAGTGTAATAGTGTAGTGTTGCTAGTGTAATAATAGTGTATTGTTGCTAGTGTAATAGTGTAGTGTAATAGTGTAATAATAGTATAGTGTTGCTAGTGTAATAATAGTGTAGTGTTGCTAGTGTAATAATAGTGTAGTGTTGCTAGTGTAATAATAGTGTATTGTTGCTAGTGTAATAATAGTGTATTGTTGCTAGTGTAATAGTGTAGTGTAATAGTGTAGTGTTGCTAGTGTAATAGTGTAGTGTTGCTAGTGTAATAATAGTGTAGTGTTGCTAGTGTAATAATAGTGTAGTGTTGCTAGTGTAATAATAGTGTAGTGTTGCTAGTGTAATAGTGTAGTGTTGCTAGTGTAATAATAGTGTAGTGTTGCTAGTGTAATAGTGTAGTGTTGCTAGTGTAATAATAGTGTAGTGTTGCTAGTGTAATAGTGTAGTGTTGCTAGTGTAATAATAGTGTAGTGTTGCTAGTGTAATAATAGTGTAGTGTTGCTAGTGTAATAATAGTGTAGTGTTGCTAGTGTAATAGTGTAGTGTTGCTAGTGTAATAATAGTGTAGTGTTGCTAGTGTAATAGTGTAGTGTTGCTAGTGTAATAATAGTGTAGTGTTGCTAGTGTAATAGTGTAGTGTTGCTAGTGTAATAATAGTGTAGTGTTGCTAGTGTAATAATAGTGTAGTGTTGCTAGTGTAATAATAGTGTAGTGGTGCTAGTGTAATAATAGTGTAGTGTTGCTAGTGTAATAGTGTAGTGTTGCTAGTGTAATAATAGTGTAGTGTTGCTAGTGTAATAGTGTAGTGTTGCTAGTGTAATAATAGTGTAGTGTTGCTAGTGTAATAGTGTAGTGTTGCTAGTGTAATAATAGTGTAGTGTTGCTAGTGTAATAGTGTAGTGTTGCTAGTGTAATAATAGTGTAGTGTTGCTAGTGTAATAATAGTGTAGTGTTGCTAGTGTAATAATAGTGTAGTGGTGCTAGTGTAATAATAGTGTAGTGTTGCTAGTGTAATAATAGTGTAGTGTTGCTAGTGTAATAATAGTGTAGTGTTGCTAGTGTAATAATAGTGTAGTGTTGCTTGTGTAATAATAGTGTAGTGTTGCTAGTGTAATAGTGTAGTGTTGCTAGTGTAATAATAGTGTAGTGTTGCTAGTGTAATAATAGTGTAGTGTTGCTAGTGTAATAGTGTAGTGTTGCTAGTGTAATAATAGTGTAGTGTTGCTAGTGTAATAATAGTGTAGTGTTGCTAGTGTAATAGTGTAGTGTTGCTAGTGTAATAATAGTGTAGTGTTGCTAGTGTAATAATAGTGTAGTGTTGCTAGTGTAATAGTGTAGTGTTGCTAGTGTAATAATAGTGTAGTGTTGCTAGTGTAATAATAGTGTAGTGGTGCTAGTGTAATAATAGTGTAGTGTTGCTAGTGTAATAATAGTGTAGTGTTGCTAGTGTAATAATAGTGTAGTGTTGCTAGTGTAATAATAGTGTAGTGTTGCTAGTGTAATAATAGTGTAGTGTTGCTAGTGTAATAGTGTAGTGTTGCTAGTGTAATAGTGTAGTGTTGCTAGTGTAATAATAGTGTAGTGTTGCTAGTGTAATAATAGTGTAGTGTTGCTAGTGTAATAATAGTGTAGTGTTGCTAGTGTAATAATAGTGTAGTGTTGCTAGTGTAATAATAGTGTAGTGTTTCTAGTGTAATAGTGTAGTGTTGCTAGTGTAATAGTGTAGTGTTGCTAGTGTAATAATAGTGTAGTGTTGCTAGTGTAATAATAGTGTAATGTTGCTAGTGTAATAATAGTGTAGTGTTGCTAGTGTAATAATAGTGTAGTGTTGCTAGTGTAATAGTGTAGTGTTGCTAGTGTAATAATAGTGTAGTGTTGCTAGTGTAATAGTGAGGTGTTGCTAGTGTAATAGTGTAGTGTTGCTAGTGTAATAGTGTAGTGTTGCTAGTGTAATAATAGTGTAGTGTTGCTAGTGTAATAGTGTAGTGTTGCTAGTGTAATAATAGTGTAGTGTTGCTAGTGTAATAATAGTGTAGTGTTGCTAGTGTAATAGTGTAGTGTTGCTAGTGTAATAATAGTGTAGTGTTGCTAGTGTAATAATAATGTAGTGTTGCTAGTGTAATAATAGTGTAGTGTTGCTAGTGTAATAATAGTGTAGTGTTGCTAGTGTAATAATAGTGTAGTGTTGCTAGTGTAATAGTGAGGTGTTGCTAGTGTAATAGTGTAGTGTTGCTAGTGTAATAATAGTGTAGTGTTGCTAGTGTAATAGTGTAGTGTTGCTAGTGTAATAATAGTGTAGTGTTGCTAGTGTAATAGTGTAGTGTTGCTAGTGTAATAATAGTGTAGTGTTGCTAGTGTAATAATAGTGTAGTGTTGCTAGTGTAATAGTGTAGTGTTGCTAGTGTAATAATAGTGTAGTGTTGCTAGTGTAATAGTGAGGTGTTGCTAGTGTAATAGTGTAGTGTTGCTAGTGTAATAAGAGTGTAGTGTTGCTAGTGTAATAAGAATGTAGTGTTGGTAGTGTAAGAAGTGTGCTAGTGGTAAAAATAATTACATATGTATATCTTTCTACAATGCCGACTTTACTTTATCTCCTCACCACTAGGTGGTGTTTGATAACAATGGCACAGGCTTGGTCTCATCATCACTCATGCGCCATGTGCTCAACTCGCAGGGAGAGCCATTGTCTGACGAGGATCTCAATAGCTGGCTAACCACGCAGGAAGTAGACGGAGACGGCAATATCACGTATCGAGGTAGGCCTAAATTTAAACGTCAACATAATTCTTTAAATAAGAAATTAATAAACTTTGAGACGCCGAATGAATAAAAACAATTTTTAAAATAAGAAATATAAATTAAATATGAATTGTTCAGATAATTTATTTATCAAAAAAATCAATATTACAAATAATAAATTGAAAATCGTAGCAATAATTATTAAAACACATATTTGTGTATTTTAATAATTTATATTCGACAGATTTCATAGAGGAGATGATTTCAATTTCATGAGATATTGAGAAACAATTAAACCAAAAGAACAGCGTTAATGCAGCCATCATTCTCAGGGTGATTTGTTACTTGAGCATACTTTCCTATTGGATATTATATCATTATATTACATGTTTCACTATATTACATGTGTCACTATATTATATGTGTCACTATATTATATGTGTCAATATATTACATGTGTCACTATATTACATGTGTCACTATATTATATGTGTCACTATAGTATATGTGTCACTATATTACATGTGTCACTATATTACATGTGTCACTATATTATATGTGTCACTATAGTATATGTGTCACTATATTACATGTGTCACTATATTACATGTGTCACTATATTATATGTGTCACTATAGTATATGTGTCACTATATTACATGTGTCACTATATTATATGTGTCACTATACTACATGTGTCAATATATTAAATGTGTTATTATATTATTTATATGTTGTTGTTTTCGTTATAATAAAAAAGAGAACTTGCGATTAGTTGGCAATCCAAAAAAAGTTCAACCCCAAATGACTTCTACCCTGGGAAATTAGACTAACGCCATATGACCTCTCAACCACGGGTAAAGAGACTAACCCCAGATGACCTTTCCACCCTGGGTAACGAGACCAAGTTCACTGATGTTGACCTCGATGATAGTTCCCTTGGTGATTACGCCAAGAGAAGTATACATCGGAGAGCTCGGATTCTTCTTGACACCGATCATCGGTAGACAGAAGGTCGCCTTGAGCTCCGGGTGCGTGACATGCGCTTTCTTGAAGCGTAGGGCCTGGTACGTCAGGTGGGGGGAATGTTGAACTGGGGATGGAGTTTACGTACGACGAAGTGAGAAGCTAGTGCTGACTGAGCACTTTTGAAGTGAGTCAATGATCACATGAGAAATCGGCAATAGAAATGAAAACCTAGAGGTCAAGCAAACACTTCGCATGTTTTACTTATTGTGTCGATATTATGGGGTAGATATGTCAAAATAAAAATACAGATTAATATTATCAACCACCTTAGCTAGATAGGGAGGGAAATATATTTCTGTAGGACAATGTTTGGACCAGTCTTATACTTAAAGTATAGTCTGTATTTTTATACATGAGTCTGTTAAATTCTTTTATTATTAATAATTTAAATAATTATATCTGTTATTTCAAAAATATTAGTTTAATTAGGAATAGATAGTTATGACATTATTGTAATTAAATGGAATATTTTATAATAATTTACACATGTCATTTATTATTTGCATTGAAATTGGTGTAATAAGACAATAAAACATTTATAGTCATATAGTGAGAATCGGTCTTATTTAAGACATGTAAATGTAAATTATATGCAGTTTCATCTGCGCCTAAAGAATACACCACAGGAAACCAGAATTTAAATGAAAACCATACTAACGGCGGGTCTAATAAATCGTTCAAACTTTGGTGGTTTTCGAGTGAATCCTTCACCAACGAATGTTACTTTAGTGACCATACGTTTCCATCCTTTCCCTAAAGTCAATTGGTTATCAATACGAGTACCGAAGTAAACTCAATAGAATTAACTCAATGCCATAAATTTAAATACAAATCATTATAATAATATCATTTCAATAATGAATTAGCAATTTGAAATATGCTTGACAATTAAACATAAATATCTTATAACAGTTATTTTTTATATTTTCACAAACTTTTTGATTTCCCTGATTTTATGACTTTGAATACTTCATTTTCACCGACTCCCTTTACTTTAGGAATAGGGACATCCCATTTACCCTATTTTAATATTTAAAACTAAGTATACTAATCATAAATGGTATGTCAATGCGTTAATATCGTTAAACGAATGTCGTATGAAACTGATATGGCTAAATGAGTAAGAGTAGAAAATAGTATATCATAATTATGAAATAGCTTACGGCTTTCTCTTTGCGCTTCTGCTTGATCATATTCGAGAGAACTTTGGCTCGGGATTGACCTTCTCTGTCCAATAAATAAGTAGGCACAGCACCATCCGGCACGACATCGGCTTCTTTAGATTTGGTGTTTCGTTCTTCGTGCATTTTAATAGTTTTCTTCATTTGCACTTTCTCCGAGTGTCGCTTCTTATTAAATAATTTGGCCCTGTACAAAGAATAATAAAATTAGAGATCAATTGTTTCAGAATTTATCTACATTAAATTAAAGATAGTTATAAAAAATGAGTTTAGAATAATTATTTTACAAATAACCTCAAACCACGTAGTTTTTTCGCCTTTTGAGCCATTTTATGAGGAGCTCGTCCCTCCTTCTTCCGTCTGAATTTAAAAGTCAGAAATTAATTGTACAATATTTTTTGCATACATATTTATTTTCAATGTGATAAAATAAAATATAATAAAAACCGTAACAATAGATAAGAGTAAATTAATTAGAGTATTTATTTGTATAAAATAGATATTATTACAATCTATTAAAAATATCTTTAATTTAAATAGTGTTTACTCATAATGAAAAATCATATTTTAAAAATTCTAAATTTCAAATATTCTATCTCAGTTATGTGTCAATAGTTTAGGTTATATGAATCATATCACAAATATAATAAATTAAATATAATTTATATATTAAATATTCTCACTACACATTAATTAATGTATAGAATAGACTCTATGCCAACTTCTTTTCATGATAATCAAGTCGACGTCCATGTCGTTTTCTATGTAATTCAATGTGTTCATTTTGTGGCTGAATTAGAATATTACATATAATAATATAAATTAATTAACATAATTATTTGCAAAATATGAGATTATTGCATGCTAAATATCAAAAACTAAATAACAACCTAAAGAAATAATTATAATATTTATAAGTAACATGAAGAATGTTTAATAAGTAGTGTTAATATTCTAATTGCGTATATTATCTTTAAAATAATCTTATATAAATATTAATATCCTACATAATTAATGAAGTTATAGAATTTAGTTAAACAAACATTAGCTATTTACATGTCTCTTAGGCAATTATATAACGGTTAAACTACTTCGGAATACGCAATAAATACGTTATTATTTAATAAATGATTAAACTTGTAACAATATTATTGTAATTAAATTGTGTAATATTTAAAAATTGAATAATTAAGACATAATGATTATCACAATCGATCGACTCTTGCGTGACAATATAAATAATAATTTTAAAATGATTCTATATCATATTTAGCAGGAATACGAATATAAATTTGCAAAATTGTATTATCGCTCAATGTAAATTGCAAAAATCTAAAATCGTTAGTTATATATTGATACTTATAAAAATGATATAATAATTAACCATATTTATAGATTAGTTTATTATATGTATTATAAAATAAATACGATCAATATATTAAGTCATTCAAATTATTAATATTTAAAATAAGTATTTATGAAAATGTATTAAAATATTATTATAAATAAATAACATCTTATGCAAAAGATTTTAACAAACAAATATGTTAAATATAACTATAGATTAAAACTATAATAAATATACTAATCAAAAGGCCAATACAATCTTGTTTGATAATGTTCTACTTATCCTTTATGATGAAAACATCAGCTTAGAATAAAATTGATAAAAAAACATATCCACCATTAGGTAATTTGTTACTTACAATTTTTTAAAATAAAATATAAATTTAAATTATAATTGTTAACTTTTTAAAATATGATTCATATATAATGAATGCTATAAGTATTGAAATAGTCAACCCTAAATACAGGATACCTTGTTTTACTTTATATAAGGAACATTTCTCTGTAATTTATCAAATATATTTTGTGAATAAACTGTATCCTATATTGATATAAGTTACTAATTATTATTTGTTATTAATGACCATCAAATTTAGAGGATATGTCACTTTATCTAATGTTTTATTGTACATCAAAACATCAAATAAATAAATTTCATATCATATATAAAAAATACAAATTTATTTATTAAATTTTATTTGTACAATTACGTACAATTACCAGCTTTAAAGGTAAATACAAATTCTCACATCAGATTAGTACTATCATTCTTAGCTAAATGAATACATAGAGTTAAAAAGATAATATACAAACTAGATGAAGAGTATATAATATAGAATAATTCCAGATAAAAATTCAGCAACGAATGGAGTGTTTGTGCTATAAAAATAGATTTGGTTTCTATTGAGGCTGACACTGCATTCCTGACCTACCAGGTCCCTCTCCTCCGGCCCCATACTCATCATCGCTGTCCTCATCGTCATCATAGACTTGACGTTGGTTGCCATGATGGCGGGAAGACGCCGCCGAAGGACTGAAGTCGACGAGGGAGCAATATTCGGAGTCGACGTGTGAGGTAACAGCTTGCCGAGAAGGCAATATCTTCTCCAATGAAGACAGTATATCGGTGTTCATCTTCTCTGGGAACTCGACCTTGAACTGAATGATCAGTTGACCCTTTTCAAACGGATTCTTGTACATAGGCATCCCTTCACTCATGATAGACTTTACCATACCGTCTTTTAGTACGTCACCTGTTTAAGGGTGGCAGGACATTATTGTCATCGACACTGAAAAGTTAATATAATGGAAACATTGCGATACGACAAAGAAGTAAAGCTACGCACCTGGAAACGAAGTGATGACGAGATGGCGATTGTCCAGAGTCTCCAGGGAGGTGGTGAAACCGCACAATGCTTCTCCGAGCGATATCGTCATGGTGATCTCCAGGTGCATAAGAGAAATCCTCGTGTAGACGTTATGTTCGCGTTCGTCCAACACAATTATTAGGTCACCGGTTTCGATGCCCGGCTCCTGGTCACCCTCACCCGAGAAGCGAATCTGCTGACCGTTCTTCATACCTAGACGGGAGGGCAGGTAATTCTAGTTAATATGCGAGCCGGGACGAAACAATAATCGATAGATGAAAATAATTAGAAAATTAGTAGTAAATAAGAAGTTAATTATTCGATATTTAAAAGAATATCCAATAGCCATTACCTTTGTCGATATGCACTTCAATGACTTTCCGTTCACGGGTTACCTTTATACCTTTACAAGCTGTACACTTGTCTTTATTACTAATCAGTTCACCTTGTCCTTGGCAAGACGAACACACAATTTGTACCTGCAAACAAAATATAATGTAATATTAAATATTCTTTGAAATAAGAAAAACTCTATAACATATTCTATATAATATTTATTATTCACATATATGCAATTTTCATGACAACATTTTCAGCTAATAATGACTCAGCACAAAGTATGTTCAGTTCGACATTATGTACAAATTACCGATTCAATTCAATTCAAACAAAGAAATAATATTATCTCACTTTTCAACCGATTCAACATTTTAATAAAATTCACATACACAAATTGTGAATTGAATAGCATAAATATATAATTTTGATAGAATAATCCTAGAAAACACAATTTTATGATAAAATAGGCTCGGTAGAATAATAGATTAGTTTTTATTGTATAAAAATTTGTAATCTCAAAATGGAGAATAATTCAATCAAAAAGTAAAATCTCATGATAAAGAAAATATTATGTACAACATGATTACGATCTAATATAGTATATAGTACATACATATATAGTACATACATATATAGTACATACATATATAGTATATACAAAATATAGTATAATTTATTTTAAAATAGTCAGATAATAGTCAGATAATCGTCCTCAATATTAATAATAAATATATATCGTATATATAAATTGCTGCATTGTGTAAATGATCACATATTTACACTACTTGAATGACAAATATTCTATGCATCGTATGAATACCATGTTATATCATGTTATATCACGTTATATCATAATTTATACCATAATTTATGGTATGTTATATCATAATTTTATAAATTAAAAAAAGTAAATTTAGACACTTTCAAATAATTAATTATTTTAAATAACCTGTTGCATCATACCAGGAGCGAGTTGATGAAGACGTGTCTGATGACCTTGACCATGACAAGCTTGGCAACTTTTTACAGAACCCGGCCGACCTCCGTAACCTTTGCAAGGGCCGCACAGTACATTTTTCTGCATGGCTAGCTTACGCAGACTTCCATTGTACAATTCCTCAAGGGTGACCTGCGGGATATGCATAATTCACAATTCGTTCATCCCGAAAAACCACACAATGTACTTATAATAAATTTGTAATCAATTGAAATAAAATAAAATAAATTATATAAATACTTAATTGAATTGAATAATATATTTAATTGTTATAAAAAAGTATAAGTTTATTATAAGAAAATAATTTTAGTAGTCTAATTATATGATAAATTTCAATGCGATCGCCAAACAATTGTGACTGACCTTGAGTTTCTGAACTACGTCCTTGGTGCGTTCGGGCTGCGAGTGCGATCGACCGTGACCACCACCACCAAAGAACATATTGAACATATCCATGGGGTTACTGCCTGAACGACCGCCACCACCTTCTTTAATTGCCCGCTCTCCGCCCTGGTCATAGATATCTCGTTTCTTTGGATCACTGAGAACCTCATATACTTGCGAGATGTTCTTGAACTGAATGTCAGTTAATGGATAGTGAATATAGTGCATACCATGTTATAAACCAGTAATATATATATATATATATATATATATATATATATATAGATTAATTTTAATTGAATCAATAATTATTAATTAATATTAATAAACAAATGTTTTAAATTAATTTAGTAAAATAATAAATAGATAAAATACCTTATCTCCTTCATTTGGATTCTTATCGGGATGATATTTCAAAGCTAATTTTCTATAAGCTTTCTTTAATTCATCAGCGGATGCATTAGGACTTACTCCAAGTGTGTCATAGTATGCTGTTTCTCTAACCATTTCTGTTTAGTGATGTTTAAGAATATACCAACCTCGCCGTTATATAAATAATATCAGAATGAGGTCATCTATTTTGGTTATGTTCACAAAAATTAGAGGGAGGGTATTTCTAAATTGAAAACTAAAAATAGTAACATTAATATAACCATATAATCAATAAATTTACACATGAAGACATATGATGTTTAATCATAATAGTATACAAAAACAATTATCATTGAAGAAAATTAAGTAAGGTCATTTCACATGAAATAAATCACTTAAGATATTTTCCACTAACCAGATTTATACAAATTTTCAAAATTATTAAATCAAACTTAATTAATTTCTAAATTTTAAAAAAATTCAATCCACTATTGACAAAAAAGTATTATGCTAAACTTTATTATTTTTAATAATTACTTCTAGTAACTTTATTATTTTTAATAATTACTTCTAGTAACTATTAATTCATCACATATATTACTAAACATATAGATATTAAACCTTTGTAATATTATATATTAAATATGATTTGATTTTTTAATTTAGATGATTGATATTTTGTTTTCATATCATTTTTGATGGATAATTAATACCCAGAATTTGAACAAAATGATTTTGTTTGATTTCTAAAAGAAATAAAAATTAGTGTTACTGAATATGAAAATTATTAAAAGCATGATATATAATTATTTTTATAAATGTATAAATGATATATAATCTATATTTCAATAATTATGTAGAATAATTTTTCTTTTATAGATAATTTTCAAATTATTCTATTAGAATATTGATATTTTCAACTTATAATACAATATAATTTTTACGAAAATTAATTAATTTACAAATTTTCCTATTTATGAATAAGAAATATGATTATTTGACATATGAATAATAATATAAAGGCAATATAGGAAAAATTTATGAAGGAATTTTCATTAGAATATTCAATAAATAGAATTACAAAATAAAGAACTTTACATTTTATGAAGTTAAGTAGAATTTTCCTTTAATGAATTTTTAAACTTATTTCAGCACATAACATTAATAAATTATTCTGATTTTTATATATTTAAATGCAATAAAGATTGTACATAATAGGCTGTTAATTACTGATCCCTGTTATAATGGACTAATAATCAAGAAATTTTAATATAATCTTAATATTTAACACTTCAACAACATATTTTTATAAGGATTTTAATTATTTTATAGTATAATAAATGTTATAAATATTAAAAATATTATATAACTGATATAACTGCTAGCCAGTATAAGAAATATAAGAGTATGATCAATATGTGTATATGATCACTCCATAGGATAGATTTACATATAGACACGGTGGCAATTCTTTGCCACACGGAAAGAGACAATTTATTACATAAAAGGCACTATTATGAGATTGGTTGATAGTCAAACATAGTTTCAACTTATTTTCAAATTGGATATGCATACAATTTGATATTAAATATCGTTCATTTTTATATATTCATAAATTTTTACTTTCCCTTTGTAATTAAAATCAACAGTGTAAAATATATTGTTTAGATGTTGGGTATTCATTATTCACATATCTAGATTACTTAAAAAATATATTAAAAATATATAGATAAAATAGGTAGATAATTGATACACCCCTCTTGGATCTATTTAATGTTTATACAATATAATAATTATTATATATTATTACATCACCTTATTTGTTTGCAATATATATGTATGAAATATATAATGCATTTTAATAAAATGTTTATTATTATATATTATTATCTTATATATATATATATATATATATATATATATACATATATTTATAATTATTATTAATGAATTACTAATTATATCAAAACCGTAAAACAATTATTTGAATTCAATAACAATGAATATTATTTCTCATTTTTAACAATTCAATCACCAATTAGGTCATATATAAGGTATTGAATATAATCATTAATTACAATATATATATATATATATATATATATTATAATAATTATTATATAAATTTGCGTGTATATGTAAATTAATTACTTGAATTGTTTGGCTAAATATTGTTGACTTATATGTATTATATATAATAGATTCAATAAATGTTATAAAATATAATCTTAATATAGTTAAACAATACGTAAATATTAATTAATAGAATATATTTAATTGTATTTTATATTTAGATGAATTTCTTAAAATTTTCTTTAAATATTTTATTGAAATATAATTTATATAATTGAAAACAATCAAATATAATACTAAAATTATTGATTAATTTAACTTATATACTCATATATATTATTAATATATATACATACTTATCAAGTAATATAGAGTTCAAATATTGCTGTTTTTATCTGGAATATTCTAATTATTATATGTATTTATAAAGCCGATAATGGAGTAATGGAGTTTTGTTATCGGTGATTGACATTTCGGTATAATAATAACAAGATTACCAAGGCTGCGGTGTTATTTATAATATTATTATAAAATATATTCCAAATTAAAAAGTAGTAATGCATATTAATATTATTATACTCATTCAGTAATAAACCTCCTAATTATGACATATTTTAAAGTTGTATTTTAAAGTAAGGCCATATTCAAGAAATTTCTCATATTTCTAGAAAAATTAGAGTTTGTTACTATGTTCAAAGTGTTTAATTATTCTATAATATGGAAATGTAATATATTTATACTCAACAATATATATAGTAAAAGTGGCTCTTCACATTCAGTCATTTCATTTATTAAATAAATAAAAGTACTGATATTACTATATTACTAAATAAACATATGTTTATTTAATATATATTATATGTTAAATCTTAAATATAAATCTTATAAACGTATACATGGTAATCCAAAATAGTGGTATTCAACAATTCTTACATATATATAATTATTAATAGGTACGCCTTGATGCTAATGTATACATTAGCAACTTATAAGTACGTACTTATACGACGTATGATGTACGACGCATACTATACTTGAATTATGTTGCTCGTGAATGTTTTAAAGATATATGGGTAATATGATTTCTCGTGGTAATAATATATGAACTCCTTTCAGTCTTGTTACAAATATTTTCTTACCCAACAATGTTTTCAGCCTTTCACTTTTTAACGATCCTTCGACTTACAAGGAATACCTTGTTGTATATTCTTGAATCAATTTGAACGACGAGAATCAACAGTAGAAACTAAAGGCCAGTCTATTAATGTTTTAACTAATAGATTCATCATATCAATGGGTGGACATCATCATATCATCATCATATCATCATCATCATCATATCATCCTATCAATGGGTGGACATTAATTATGCATTTGGCAAGTAGCGCGTATTAATTCAAATATAGAGGGATTATAATATTACAAATTTCAATGACTGATGAATTCCATTTATTGACCTTTTAGCGCCTTGCAAACCTAAAATATAGATCAGTAATAAGCTATTATTAACATGCTTTTCTCTTTATAAGTTGGCATTATGTTGTACCATGTATTTGTATATATAGTTATCCATATTATGCCAAATGAATCATTGTATTCAAGGTAATGTGTTACTAATTGAAATTGTAATCAATATATCTTTTATATTACTTTAGTTATAGTCTGCTTAATCATTCAAATATATTCTGCCATGAATTGAGTTTATCTTCTCATTTGATACATTAATTATTTTTTAATTATTTAATTATTTGAGAATTTGGATATTTATGTTATTGTAATTAATTTCGCTATTTTTTTAAAAAATATGTTGTAGCCACTATTGAAGTATAATCTTGGACGAGTTTGAAGTGTTGATAATTCTGGACTTGAATCATTGTGGTGAACAAATTAAATCCATATAATTATATATACTATAATTAGCTACAACTATATATATATATATTAGGTTAGTTAAGTAGTTGTTCTCAATATGTATGTAGAGTGATTGTATTTGCATTAGCTGATGTATGCAAACCCTGCATATAGCATAATTGAGGTTGACCTACAATTTATACACTAGAGATCTTCCTAGAATATTAACTTAAGTAAGAAATTCTAAAATGATGGCGCACAAATATTATAAAAGTAGTAGATGGTATTCATATATTTAATAAATATTGGAACTAGAACATAATTATATTCCTAGTAAATATATTTATTAGAATATATATATATATATTATTAAAAAATATTCATATAAAAAAGAAAAGATCGTATAACATAAATAAGGATGATCCTACAATCTTTTAATAAAATTATTAAAGGTGTTAAGCTTTCATATCAAGTTATTATAATAATTAATATCTATCATTGGGTTTCTCATGAGCAAACTAGATTTATGCAAAGTATTCTCGGTATACAAGAACATCTTTTGCACCAGAGAACACTATACGAGATACTAAAAGACACACATATACTTATGTATCACATGGTTAGACTTGAAAAATGACTTCGACACGATTATCCAATTGTTTATCATATTTATTCTACTATCTACCTATTCTCCAGGAAATGAATCACATACTGAAAGATATCTACAAAAATAATATTAGTAAATATATATATTTTATAAATTAATAAAGATCGGAGTAATGAATTATCAGCGGTTATGTTCACGATTCGTGATTAATCACCTGCAATTTAATCACCTTGTTCATTGTTTGAAGTTTTTGATAGAAATAAATATTTTCTTATTTTCAACAAACAATTTTCACTGTTATAATTACAAACAAATGTTCCGTTGAAATGATACACATACTCATAGATTTGACAATATACAAAGTCACCTATTATCACTTCTGAAATAAAATAAAGTCCCGACTAAAATACAATTTAAAAAACTTCAATTAAATGTATTGATAAAAAATGGCTAATTTATGCCAACAGCTCATGTTATGCTATCGATATTATAATTACATTTTATAATAAGGAAAACATGTATAACACTGCCGAAAAGAAAATAAGTAAATATATTGACTCTTGTACGGTTTCAACTATTCTCACATATTCTAGTGATTTATCGTTTGATGGTAAAGAAGATTTAAGAAATACATTTTAGATTAAGAAGTAACCTTGTAATACATAAAATCATAATGTTTACATCAATTGAGTACTCCTCTAAAATCATAACATGTTTCTATTCGAGTAACCGAGGCCAGTATTCAATATTCCGGTATTCTATCATGGTTCTATTTCTATATTTTAACTTACTTTACTCGTATTTATATTTGATTTACATGGACATCTCCTACAACTAATTTATTTAGCTTTTATCTTTAGTAAACCTTGTATGACTTAAAATAACTTATCTAATTAACCATTAATTTCCTATTATAGTTTAATACTTCGATAACCATACTTCGTTTAATACTTCGATAAACATAATAAAATATTTGATATTTTTAAAGCTCTTTTAAATAACACAAATATAGTACTGAAACTGCATTAACTGTCTATTAATGCAGACACCATTTATTCTATGATTATCGGACTTTGAGTATATCTTGGACTTCTCGATTTGAGATCCACTTTCAATAAACTAGACGATATTACTATCATATCTTATTTAGAGTATTTTGGAGTTAGAAGTATTGTATTTGTTTAAATCCTACTATAAAAGAGGATTCACTTAATAAAAGTTAAAAATTCATTTTCCAAACCTAGGCAGATACTACAGTATATTCTTCAGGTATATATAGTAAAGTATTAAACACTTTACTATATTCATTATACATATATCAACTTATCGAAATACTAATTAAATCAATAAATATAAACTATCATCTTTACGCTAACGATATTAAATGTAACCTTTATTTTTCCCATTAGTGAAATAAATACATAAATAAAAGCGAATTATTGAAAATATTTCGTAAAAATAATAATATAAATAAACTTATCAATATAACTTCATTCATATACATAAATTATAACGTTATAAAACCAAAAAGTGTAGCTACGAATCTTAGGGTATACTTAAATTATAATCTAACATTGTAACTAATATCGATTACATTATCAAGTCATGCAAACACAATTTTATTCTGTATAATAAGCTATTTAGAATTATGAATGTAGAACTATAAATTGTATATATATATATATATATATATATATATATATATAGGATAATATTTAAGTATAGATTGTAAACTATACATTGTACATTGTAAAATATGCGTTATATTGTATATTGTGTAATATACATTATACGGTATTTAGTTATACACTGTATTTACAATAGATATTAATTTTTTAATCATATCAAATCTATAGATGTATAAATAATAATATGATTCCAAAGATTATTTATGGGAGGTGTAGAAATATCACGTGATATATCAACAATCATTTTTTAGTATTTATTGTAACTGGTAAGATTTCACTATTTATTATTTTGATATTATTTTTTTAAATTATAATCATTATATTATATTTATTTCAACAATAAAATAATACTATATATATTATCAAATATTATTGATCATGTATGGAAGAAGATCTGGTGTAAATTCGTTAAAATTCGACACATTTTATATAAATATAAACTATAATATTATTTCAAATTAATTAAAACATTAAAAAATTCCACCTTGTTTTAAAAAAAGTATGTTAAAAGTTGTATTTTAAGCCATGGAATGCCAAACTATTTCCTGCGCGAAGAATAAGTTGGGGTGACTGAGTATGAGGTGTGGTTACGAGTAATCAATCGCTATTTCAATGTGAAAATTTCAATTCCTTTGATCTTGTGACATGTTTTAGATATTTGTCATTCAATACTAGTAATATTTATGGTGCATGTATTAAATTATATATATTCGTATTATTATAAATATTTAGCAAATAAAAATTATATTGTTTGTATATTTTATAATATCCATACAATTATTTCAAAGTGTTAAATAGTATATCAATAATCTATATATGTATCATATAATACAATTCATATCATAACATATATAGTCTGTTTGGCTATCTGGTCATCTTCCATACAAGTAATTAAATTCACATATAAGTTACCCTTTGAGATGTCACTACGTCAAGTGGATTAAAAGTCAAACCCAAACACGGTATTGCCGTGTATTCACTATTTGTTTATAAAACTAAACCACGCCGTAATATTCTAAGCCGAAAATATATTCGGCCCAATCGATTGTGTCCTCCGAAATTTACAATAATGTTAAATACATATTACAATGTTTGAATACAGATAGCATAACATTGAAATATGTCTCACAATGACATTAAAGATATACTTGAGATTAATACTCCTCCACGAGATGAATTCATTACAAAACAACAGCTTTTTGGTACAAAGGTTCTTTTATACAAATTATTTATTATATCGCTATTTTTTTAAGAACGTATTAATTATCAAAAAATAATAATCTTATAATTAATATTAATATTACTAATACGTATCAGAAATCTAAAATAAGTAAGAAATCTGATGTAACAATGAAAAGACCCGATGGTATGACAAGAGAAATATGGGGTCTTATTACTAGTGACAACAGGTATTTTGTTTGAAAATAAATTGTATTACTAATTATATAATTCAATTGGAAAAAGTCGCTCGTATCACGTTCCTAATGTAATAAATCGCAGCGTTTAATTACGTTCATGGTTTATACGATTCTTATTCGAATCACTCGGAAACACAGCAACGAGTCGCCGATACTCACCGGATTAAACTGCGGGTATAAGCAGACTAAGGCTCGCATCGGCCAGAGTCGTGTTCGCAAGTGGGAGTGGGCAAGTTTCGTAAACCCCGCGCGCCACGATTCGGCCGTGTTCTACCACTGGAGACGCAAACAGGACTGCGATAATGAATACGCGTTTGCCAACTTTAATAAGGTGAATTGTAATCCAGGCTATCAGTCCCCATTTTCGTTTAGCTCGCATAGAAATGGTTTCGATTCATTTAATATCAATAAATACTGTGAATATATAATCCCCTTTGTTATAGCTCACATATTTATAATTTTTAAAAATCATCCTATATGTGTTTCAATTCAATATTAATTGTAATCTAAAGCTAACTTTACAATATCCTAATCTATTTTCCTATCGAATTGTGTATTATGTGCGCTGTATTTTCTATAAATATCTAAACTTTATGTCTTGAGAATATCGTAATATTGAATTATAAAAATTTAAATAATAAGAATTGTATAGTTTTTATATTACATAATATTAATTCAATGCTTTATATATTAATTTATATTTTGAAAGTAGAAACAAAATATAATTATTAAATATTAAACTGCTATGATAAATTAAAGTTTATTTCAAAATAATTTGTGGTTTCTATTTTTTAATTTTTTAAAAATTACTCTTATAAAGCTGTCAACTCTGAACTTTTGAATTTAATTTATTACTATTTTATCATATTTTAGGTTTAATATTATGTTTTCTTTATTGTATTATAATAAAATATAAATTTGTATAATACCATATATTATTACTTATTAATGAATCATGTTGAATTATATTAATAATATAATATATTTTTCATATAAATGTAAGAGTAATTTTAGAAATAATTTTTTAATAGAAATCATGAATTATATTGCATTATACATGAATTATATTAGCTTACTCTTATAATATTTTCACTTCTATTTTTATAATAAAATTGATTTGACTTTACAAGATTTAATTTTAATGCCTAATTATATTTGTATAATGAACAATATATGCAATATTATATAATCGCTCACCGACATTTTCAGAAGATAGAAGTTCTCGTGTACACCGATGATGAATACAGAGAACACCTGCAGACAATAAATGATGGAATTGGTGAATCTAGCGAACCGTTAGTCATTGTAGACATTGAATTGCTATTGTTAGGTATATTCAATACTTATAATCAGTTGTTGGCATATTCAATACTTATAATCAGTGGTTACAACGGTGCGATACACCAATATTATCATTAGTATATAGATATTCAATTTTCTAGTCCAATGTAATATTCCATTTTTTATACATAAGTTATTTTGAAACTATTAATAAGATTCTATTATTATTTATTTATTATAAAATTATATAAAATTCAATTATACATTAAATTATTTTAAAACAATTAGAGCCTGTTAATATCAATAATGGTTACGATTAAATTATGAATAAATATCAATTTGATTACAATAATTATATAATCATTGTAATCAAATTGATATTTATCGATGCATATATATGTTTATTTGATTATCACCTATACATAAATTAATACTTTTATATGATATTTAAAAAATAATTAGTTTCTATAAACGAAGTTATGAATATATTGAGAAAGATTGTTTTAATATGAGTAATATTATTTAAGAAATTTAGGAGAAAACTAATTTGTGTTCTTAATAGAATATCAAAGGTAAATATTTATAGAGAATTTTAAATAACGGACAAAATAATTAAACAAATTCTCAAATTATTTCCTGTAAGTTTACATTCGTTGATATTTTCTAGGATCAAACCGCCCTATTTAGTATATCGATACTATTTAGTTACTAAATAAAGATGCTAGTTGTCGGCGTATTTACCTGCGGATTTGACCACCAGGTGGACACGCGGTGGCACCGACGACCTCATGAGACTCGCAGTTCGCTTCGACGCCCGATTCGCCGTGATCGCGGACCGCTGGGATGATGCCACCTACGGTAAACGCAGCGTCGAACAGCTCAAACAGCGTTACTACGACGTTTGCAACACACTGACACGTCTGCGCTACCCCTCCGAACACTCCAAGGTCGAGATTTCGCATAGATACACATTTCTTTAAGGTCGTTTATAATCTCGTCGCCTTTTAACGATTGTTCGATTACCTTTTGTTGAAAGGTTAAAGGTATTCGCGAATTTGATGCCGACCACGAGAAAAAGAGGAAAATGCAATTGGATAAAATTATGGGACGATCTGCAGAAATGGTTACAATTTGTTACAATTTGTACTTTTATGTGATCTTTTATGTGCTTATTGGTATTTGATCTTTTATGAGATCTTTTAGAAATTATAAACAATCTCTCGGTTAAACGAAACGCTAAACGATTCCCGACCGCAATTAAGCTAACGCGCGTAAGGTGAGGGTTCGCTTTCGTTGCGATTTATTATCGCCGCGTCGACCGGGCCCCGCAGATCGAAGAGGAGACCTACCTGTCCGCCGAACTCAAGAAGATCGAGGTGCGTAAACGCGAACGCGAGAAGAAAACGCGCGACCTCCAACGTTTGATCTCGGCCGCAGACGGCAGCGACGTCGTCGGCGGTCCTGTCGGTTCCGGCGTCGCCGCCACCAAGAAGACGTGCGACCGAGGTCGTAAGGGCGCCATTTGCGCCACCGGCGGCGCCACCGTCGCCACCGGAGCGTTCGGGCGATCGCCGTCTACGGGAGGCCAACGGGGCAGACCCAGCGCCAGTTCCCTGGCGGCGGCGGCGGCGGCGGCGGCCGCGGCCGTAGCCGCCACCTCGCCGAGTAATAAGGGGGCCCCGACCTCGCTGGCCATCTCGAACCCTACGACCTCTAATGGGGCCGATGCGGTATTCGCGATGCCGGGTCCTATCGTCCGCAAACTCTCCATGACCAAGACAACGACGTCTCTCGAGGCTCAGAGGATAAATAAGGTTTGAAGCGATCATCTCCCACCTCACGATATGAGTTAACCTCCTACTTAACCTCCTTACTTAACCTCCTACTTAACCTCCTTACTTAACCTCATTATATAACCTCCGTACTTAACCTCCTTACCTAACCTCCTTACCTAACCTCCGTACTTAACCTCCTTACCTAACCTCCTTACCTCCTTACTTAACCTCCTTACCTAACCTCCTTACCTAACCTCCTTACTTAACCTCCTTACCTAACCTTCGTACTTAACCTCCTTACCTAACCTTCATACTTAACCTCCTTACCTAACCTCCTTACCTAACCTTCTTACCTAACCTCCGTACTTAACCTCCTTACCTAACCTCCTTACCTAACCTCCGTACTTAACCTCCTTACCTAACCTCCTTACCTCCTTACTTAACCTCCTTACCTAACCTCCTTACCTAACCTCCTTACTTAACCTCCTTACCTAACCTTCGTACTTAACCTCCTTACCTAACCTTCATACTTAACCTCCTTACCTAACCTCCTTACCTAACCTTCTTACCTAACCTCCGTACTTAACCTCCTTACCTAACCTCCTTACCTCCTTACTTAACCTCCTTACCTAACCTCCTTACTTAACCTCCTTACCTAACCTCCTTACCTAACCTCCTTACTTAACCTCCTTACCTAACCTCCGTACTTAACCTCCTTACCTCCTTACTTAACCTCCTTACCTAACCTCCTTACCTAACCTCCTTACTTAACCTCTTTACTTAACTTATAATTGAATAATTATTTTTGAATTTTATAATAACATTATTTCTCTTATTCTAGTCTCAACTTAGATTTTATAACAATCCTGTTTATTTAGATCTATTTATTTGATCATAATCTATTATTATATTTATATAATATAATAAGATAACTCGATGAATTAATGTTAATATTATTATATAAAGAGTGATTTATTTATATGTATCTATTGTTATATATATATATTGTTATATATTTCTTTCTTCCAAGATCCTTTTTTTAATATCGAAAATATGTTTTATTTTAAAGGATAACGGAAGCTATATGCATAAAAAGAAAACGAAAATCCAGGTATTGATCCTTAAGCATTTAAACCCAATTTGTATTGTTATGAAATAAGCTGGTCAACACCATTCACCCATAGTTTCAGCATGAATTATCGGATATTTGTTTCTATTTTCGTCAAAAACTCAAATATTTTACAGATATGTTCAAAAAATATATAAGTTTGCAATAAAAATCCAGAAAATATTCTCAATAATGCTTTAAAATGCTCATTTAGTATTGTTACCACATTAGTTAAGTGACTTCAATAATGTTTTTCATTGTTCACGTGTCCTGCAAATCAATGAGCAAATGCAATGGGAATATAATCTGTCTATGAAAGCACTACAACATTCACAATTCTTAATTATTCTACGAACGCCGTTGAATAAAATTCAACGTGGGATTGTAACTGATTATTTTAGACTATAATTGTAATAGAATTCAGAAAATATGCATTATGAAATATAATATTCTTTAATAAGTTTTAATAAGCTTTACCTAAAATCTACCTTGTGTATGTTCATAGACATCTTTATGTAGAGTGACTATATAAGATTAAAATTCTGAATTATCAGTCAGTAAAAATGTATTGTTTTTTCCAATACAATTTTTTTTCTATGTAAATAAAAATTCCTATATAGATAAATTTTTTCAACATTTTGTATTTCTATACTAAATTATGACATCAAATTTATTCCTTTCTATTTAATAATTTTACAGATAACATCTTTTATTTATACAATTTGACTTGAATATTAATCATTAACTCTGTTTTCAAACAGCAACATTTTGGTTGTTCATCCCGCATAATTTTCGCTTATGTGATATCCTGCCTACATGATTTACTATACAAATGTCCCAAAACTACTAACCATACTTAATATAATCTCGCATATATCCATCAGTCTAAAGGAAATCTTTATTATTAAGATTTCACATATCTACACTTTCCCATCATAATCCATTGTCGCTGCAATGAATATTAAATTAACTCTTTTCGAATACAATACAAATTATTGTTTACATCGAATACATGAAAATAGTTAAAAATCGAGATTTGTTTTTAAATTCATAAAATATATAAATTCATATTTTTAAAATATTAGATTTTAAGTTATTTATTCGAAAAGAGTTTTTTTTGAGTGTTGTATAATATTTAATATTTCTTGTATTATTTTATAAAACTCATTCAGAAATCTCCAATGTCTTTAACGAAAATACAAGCACAATCCCTCACCATGGTCAAGGATAAGAAATCATTGGTCAGTATATACATTGCATTCTTTATTATTGAAAATTATATTTATTATAATCAATATATTTGAATACCTTTTCAAATATTCTCATACAACTATATTTCAAAATTACTCTATTTTGCAGATATTAAAACTCTAACATAGTTAGCAAATATATTAAAATGATTTCATTTAATTCCATTAGGTGTTGTCATGAGCTCCATATTGGTTTGATTCGATATAAGTAATGATATGTTACTTAAAATGCGCAATGCTATGGATATATTATGAAATGATATGAATGTATGTTATGTTATAATTCTCATAGGCTAAAGGCAGATTAGCCTTACTAAAAGTAGATTCGAACGGTTTAGATCTGTCTCTAGTTGTAAGTCCTATAATTATATAGTAGAAAGCCACGGTAAGCGTTACGATCGGTGTTACGATCGGTGTTACGATCGGTGTTACATACAAATCATCGTTAATGTATCCATTACAAATAATAAAATGAATGGGTTTAGTTAAATAACTAATCCTCTACTTGCTTTCAACGGTATATTGATTATAACTGACACTGTTCTCTTCATTCTCAGATTGGAATCGATACTGAAGGCGTAGTAACAAATGTTAGTAAATAATAATTCCAAATTTGCTTATTCAAATGTATTCAAAAGTGTTTTGTTTCATTTATTTTTCGCTTTTTTGTTATATTTCAACGAAGGCCGATAAATACGCGATAAAAGGAATCAGGCACATTGAAATTCGACAACCCGGAATTAGTTTAATGAGTCATCGGGTTAGTCATTGCTTTAAAAAATAATTATAATTCACTTTTCGATGCAGAGAAAATAGCAAACTTGACAAATTGCACTAATCGAAAAAATTAATTTACATTATATTTTCCTAATAAAAATGTCAATAAAAAATACAATATATTATAATTAAATTTAATATATTCTCATTTGGATTTCAATTTTTCAGCACCAAGTAATTTTATATTACTTAAAAAAGTAGAACGATAATCAAATTAACTAATAGAATATTGTTTATAAACAACTTTATTAGCATATTAATTTGTTGAAAAACAACTGATTATATGAAAGATGTACTATATAAGTGTTATATTATAATAGAATGTGATTCTGTTGTCATGCTTTTAAGTTTATAAGTAATTACATAATATTTTCCTACTGGCCTAATTAGTTTAAAATAACATATATATTATAAATATGTACTCTGTAAAGTATGATATTTAAATTTGTATCTTTAGATGTTTAAATCAAACATTTTTGAAAAAAAAACTTATTTATAATTTTTCAATCAATAAAATATTATAAAAATGTGAAATTAACATTTTTAATTCATTGACTTTAGAATTTGATTACTTTTTATTTATTTCGCATATAAAACAATAATTATATAAATATTTATAAAATGTGATTATAATTTCTTAAATTTATTTTCTTACTTAGCTATTTACATATATACTTACAATCCGTTAAATATTATTTTTATCAATTAAATTATTATAAAGAACTGAATAGATTAAATAACAAATATAAGCAACAATTTTGAATAACTTTTCGATAAGCTAACGATTAATTCAAGTAGGTAAGATATACTAGAATATTTTGCTGTGGTTTATCATTTTTATATGATATTATATCTAGAGATTATATATAATGTATTAGTGTAAAAATAATCTATATATTAAAATACATAATATATACATGTTTTCATATATAGATAGCATAATGACAAATTCAAATATCATACAATCAAATAATATTATTTAATTACTATATTTTATACTATTCAACAATTTGTTTTCAATCTCATTCATATTTAATTTACAGTCTGTTTATTCTTAATTTTCTTTTTAAACAAAAATAAAATATTATTTGATTATAAAAATTATAATTTTATAAAAATATAAGATGTAAAAAATTAATGTCAGTATGTGATTTTTCTATTATAACAATATTAATGATTTGACAGCGTCTATGAATTTTTTGGCCCAACATTTTCTAAAACTGATTATTTCATTTGACTTTTATTAAAAATTCGAAACATTATTTAACTAATGTAAAATTTACAATTTACAAAAAATTATAATTTCTGATTCGTTGCTGATAATTTGTTTCTTTTAGTGCTACAATGAAATAACTTTATAAAATCAATCTCTATTATTCATATATAATATTGTTCAATAAGACATAAGTAAAATCGATAAAGATTAATTTTCCGTAAATCTTGTTTAAAAGTCTAATTATTTATGCGAAACAATCTTTTTGTTTACATTAACAATAGCGTTATTATTTCTATTGTAGCTGAAACTGCCGACAAACATTGGCGTCAAGAAAATTAAAGAAATCGAACAGAGTCTTATGAAATTAGATATTCGTAAGTTATTGAGTAATCGCATACTTTCTGCCATACGAAACTACATGTTTTCTGCAACACGCAGCCCTAAAGCCAATGGCAACAGAGGATGTCATAGAAGTGTATAATGAAGTCCGCTCAGATGTTGTTATCATTCAACAACTCTCGGTTTGTTAATACTGCTTTTATACAGCATTGCGATAAGTGTTAATCCTACTTGATTATTGGTGGACATGGGGGACATACTTTGTGGTGTAGTAAGTTTACTCTAAAGTTTGTATAAACGTTTATAATGTTTCGATATCAAGCAATATTTTAATAGGCAATGGTCAACAATAGTAATTACTATGTATATTAATAAAATGTAATAATAACAATTATTAATTGCAGTAATTAAAAAAAATTAAATAATTAATGCACAAATTGTTTTACATATACCTAATAAAATGATATAGATATAGATATTTGCATATAATCACCCCAATGGAGTATAATGCACATAATATAATATAATAATTAGCATAATATAATATATAATTAGCATAATATAATATAATAATTAGCATAATATAATATTCTATATAAACAGTAAAATAATATTAAAAAGTTAAGATTTATTAAGTTAAGAAAAATAATTTTTATAAATAATATTGAAAGTATTTTTTATTAACAAATGACTTTGTTCTCTATTATGTTCTCTATTATATTCTCTATTATATTCTCTATTATATAATCTATTATATTCTCTATTATATAATCTATTATAATCTCTATTATATTCTCTATTATATAATGCTAACCTTTTACATATTTATTAACTGTATAATGTTTACAAATTGTAGCTTTTTGCTTAACATTATATAATGTTACTAACTATATCTTAAATGTATTCTATAAATATGGTATTTTATAATTTGTTATTTTCTTTGATTCTTGAGCAAACCCTTTATAATATAACAGATGATATTTATCTTTCATATGTATCTAATAGAAACCTTTTATTCAAGTTTTCAAAGGTCAGGGTATTGTTTTTTATATTTATTTTAGTTTTGTTTTATTTTGTTCTTTATAATTAACAACTAACTATATTACATGCATAATACATTCTCTTATTCTACACTTATACATGCACACCCCCACATACACCCACCTACACACTCACACCCCTACACACACACATACACCCACCTACACACTCACACTCCTACACACGCACGCACCCCTACATATACACATTCACCCCTATACACTCACACCCCTACACACACCCACCTACACACTCACACCTCTACACACACACAGACACTCCTACACACATATGCACCCCTATACACATATGCACCCCTATACACACACACCCCTACACACTCACACCCCTACACACTCACACCCCTACACACACACACATACACCCACCTACACACTCACAACCCTATACAAACACAGACACTCCTACACACACACACACCCCTACATATACACATTCACCCCTATACACTCACACCCCTACACACACACACACCTACACACTCACACCCCTACACACACACAGACACTCCTACACACATATGCACCCCTATACACACACACCCCTACACACACACCCCTACACACTCACACCCCTACACACACACCCCTACACACTCATACCCCTACACACACATGCACCCCTATACACACACAGACACACCCCTACATACACCCACCTACACACACCAGCACCCCTATACACACACAGACACTCCTATACACACACATACATTCCTACACACACACCCCTATACATACACACACACACACACACACACACACACGCACCCCTACACACACCAGCACCCCTATACACACACAGACACTCCTATACACACACATACATTCCTACACACACACCCCTATACATACACACACACACACACACACACACACCCCTATGCACCTACGCACACACCCCTACGCACCTACACACACACACCCCTACGCACCTACACACACACACCCCTACATACACCTACACACACCTACACACTCACACCCCTACACACCCCCACATACATCCACCTACACACTCACACCCCTACACACTCACACACCCCTACATACACACACACCCCTACACACACCCACCCCTACACACTCACACCCCTACACACACACCTACACACATACCCACACACCCTAAACAAGCACACACCCGTACTCATACACACACACACAACCGTACACACATACCCCCCCCCCCTACGCACGCACACACACATACCCCTACACAAACACACACACCCCTCTACACACCTACACACACACACCCCTACGCACCTACACACACACCCATACGCACACACACACCCCTACGCACCTACACACACACTCCCCTACACACCTACACACCCATACACACACACCTACACACCCCTAAACACCCCAAAACACACCTACACACACACACACCCCCACGCACCCCCACACACACACACACCCCTACACACCTACACACACACCCCCCTACGCACACACACACACACACCCCTACACACCTACACACACACACACACCTACACACACACACCCCCCCACACACACACCATATATTCACCATTCCCTGTTACAGAATCTCCTTGCTTCCGCTGAGTTTGACTTGGAGTCCTCTAAACAAAGGTTCTTGGCGAGTAAACCGGCGTTGTCTTTAAAGAGGAAATCTAATGGAGAATGTTCACCCAGTAAAAAGATCAAGATTTACCTTGAAAAGTCCAAGGTAAATAGTGAATGTGATTTGAAGTAATTGTATTTATTAGACACTCGTGTGTTGGTCATTTCCATTACTACAATATTATTTAACCCTTTAGGATGAATACAACAGAAATCGCTGCGAATTGTTGGGTATTTCTTTTCCGCCAAAGTCTGAAATCTCTTAAGTCAATTATTATTTCTATCTACTCATTATTCAAACTATTCATACTCATTACATGTAAATATTCTCATTGTTGAGAATATATAATTTTTTTTACAATAATAACAATTCTTTCATTTTTAATAATTTAATTTAATAAGTATTTATAATGTATTCATCTCGACTATGTGTCTATTAATTTAACAAAGTTAAAAATACCACATCAAATATGATGTTTACACATTTTAAAATACATTAATTTTGTGATATTGAAACATAATATAATTAAATTCTTATAAAACAATATAATTAACAAACTAATTAGCTATCATTGTTTGCTATCTTAATTAGAACACAAATATATATAAAATGATATGCACCTATATTAATATACACATATTGTTATTATTAAAAATATGTTATATGTTCATAGTTTGTTGAAATTCCATCTTCACATAAGAAATCCACATTATAAAGATACCTTGGTGGTGTTTAGTTACTTTTATAGTAAATAGATCTAAATCGTAAAATATATCATTTATATTATGAATATATTATATTTAAATTAGTATTAATGATGCTAAAATACTATTCTTCTGTATTAATCACTCTCTTTACTTTAATATTTGCGTAAATACTAAAAACATATTCCGTCCTAATGATTAAACATAAACGACATGCTAAACCTGCGATATATTCAAATAGAATAGCATTCGTAGTTACTACTGAAATTCACTATTGTAACATACAAACTGATTGATTTTGTATTCAATATAATGCAGTTATATGTAATCAGTGTTGGTTGCATTTCCATACAGTAGCGGTTGTAATAATCTCTTTTATTCCGGTGCCAGTTCGATGAGAGAGCTACTAGCAGACGGGATATTGCAATCTTTTAAGAACTACTTTTGTAGTTTATCTAAAAGGAGTCAACATTTTCATGAGTTGGATAACAACATTCTACCGGCAATACTTTCATCAATAACTGAGCCGCAGTTCAAATGAATTCGACGAAATGATTCTACAAACAATGTGAGATAGATTATCAATTATTATACATGGGATACATTTAGTGAGAAGAATTTGTATGAATGTAATTATTTATTCCAATTTAACTCTTCATTAAGTACCAAGAAAGAATCCACCAGAAGTTATGAAATATCTTCAGCATAACGATATAATATGTTCCATTTAAATATGATTTAATGCAATGAATATTTATAAAAAGTCTGTAAATTCCTTTTTTTAACCGGTTAAAATGCATGCCAAACATCAACTGACCCAAACAAAATCACATTGTCGATACCATTATTGAATTTGTATTATTTATTAAATGTGCTTCTCAGTTTCTTTAATTAATTTGCAATATTAATTTGCATGGTTGTAAAAAATTGATTATTAAGTATAAATATAGAATACCTATAAATTTAATGTCAACAATGACTACAGTAATTAATAAAAATGTAAATATTTAAAGAATATTCTACATTATAATATTATTATATATATATAAATATATATTATATAAAGTAAACCTTCTGTTCACATGATGTTTATTAAAAATCAATATATAATTTATATTAATATATACGAAATAATATAAAACTTCGATAAAAAATGCAGATGTGAGTTAGGGAGGTATTTTATTGTGGTAAGAGTTAGGGAGGTATTTTATTGTAGTAAGGGTTAGGGAGGTATCCATCTATGAATTGAATTCAATGCTTTGATTCAACCACTTCGAATATACCCACGGGATTAACTTGAGTAGTTAGGTGAATTGTGATTGTTTAGGAGAATTTAATTATCGTTAGGGATATTCAGATTTAAAATTACTAAATATATCTAAAGATGGAAACTGTTTTCCAACTTCGTGCATTTCATCCTCAAGATTGCATATTAATTAGTAACTCAATATTGATATAGGATTTTTATAAAACATTTCTTTTATCTTATGATAATAAATTTTATATACAAATTATTTATTTTATACAATTTGAAATAATTATCAATAATATCCTTTTTACAAATATTTAGAATTTTGTATTTTTAAGATCACAAATTTCTATATTTATTAATAGACGGCAGTTCATTCGCATTCAAATTGCATAAAGTATAATATTATCGCAACATTGTAATCATATTCGGATACCAGTTCTAAATATGAATCAGGAAAAGATCGCCAGGTGGTGTGCGTATTTGAGAATTCATTCTATCAGCGCACTACTCGAGGCGGTCTCGGATTCGATGACGAGTTCGCCGGGATACTGCGACCATAACTTCTCGATTGTTGTCGCCGTGATGAAAGCGTCCATCGCTGTCGCCTTCTCTACGTCCTTGAGGGGTCGGAGGTTATCGGCTTCTAGGCCAATCTTGATGAGAAATGCGTCGAACTTTGAACTCTGCGACTCCGGAATGAATGGCTGCATTCCTAGAAAATATAATGCTTATGCTATAAAGATGGTATCCATATGAGAACAATATTGTATCTCAATACAAATATTTATATTAGCATTCTTAAAAATTGAAACTATAAGAAGGTAAAGGGAAAATTTTAATAATTTATAGAAAATTATTAGAGCAAAAGATTTTATATTCTTTGTTAATTAGATACATATTTATATTATACGATATGATTAATATTAATAAATTTCAGATTGAGTAGAGGTCAATATGGATTGATAATTTGTGCTATATTTATTATAGCAACCAGTGTACATAGATACATATAAATAAGTATATAAACCGGACTTCTCAATGAAATTCTACAGGTAGAATTGTTTATTGTATTAAAGATACTAATTATAATGATGATATCACATTTTACAATAAATTGCATCGAAAAAACTTTTACAGCAACAATTGTAATATAATGAACTTAATAATATAATGAACTTAATAATATAATGACCTTAATAATATAATGAACTTAATAATATAATGAACTTAATAATATAATGAACTTAATAATATAATGAACTTAATAATATAATGAACTTAATAATATAATGAACTTAATAATATAATGAACTTAATAATATAATTAACTTAATAATATAATTAACTTAATAATATAATTAACTTAATAATATAATTAACTTAATAATATAATTAACTTAATAATATAATGAACTTAATAATATAATGAACTTAATAATATAATGAACTTAATAATATAATGAACTTAATAATATAATGAACTTAATAATATAATGAACTTAATAATATAATGAACTTAATAATATAATGAACTTAATAATATAATGAACTTAATAATATAATGAACTTAATAATATAATGAACTTAATAATATAATTAACTTAATAATATAATTAACTTAATAATATAATTAACTTAATAATATAATTAACTTAATAATATAATGACCTTATCTTTCTGAATGTAATCATGATATATATTGTATGGGTAAATTATTATATTTTATACATTTGTGCATCATAGTAATGATACATAATCTATAGATTAGTATAAGAAGTATATGTATGCGTAGTACATTATTAGATACTATTTATTCAACATATATTAGAACAGTTAATTGTTTAATTGACAACTTATTATTTATTAATATAATAATATATAAAATATGTATCCCATAAATAATTCTATTTTTTATTTATATATAAACTTCTTATTTAGTGAAATGGAAGAATTATTACTGAGACTTTACTTATATTTTATATAAAAATCTATAGTTGACGCAATGAATCGACCATAACATACTTAACGATCTTTGCAAATCTTACCGCAGTAGGTTATCTTTGCACATATAACCTGATGAATACTCAACAATTTAGAGCATGTTCTGAATAGTTTACCAGTATAATTGTGTGTATAATTGTGTACGGTACAATTGAAGGGATAAAATCCCATACAAATATCCAAATAGCTGATCCAGTAAAACCCCACTTAAAAGTATTACATAAGCTCCAAATAAATTTTTAAAACTACGATTATACACTTTTTTAAATACAATCACTTTATTTTTGTTTTTTGATCGCGTTAGAGCCGGAATATATAACTGGCATAGGATATGTATTGAATTAAAGTTCACAGCGTCATTTTAGAGATTGCAGAGATTCAATACGACCAACCAATCATGAGGTGTTTGCGTTTCTGACCGTAGAGGTCATACACTTGGCTAGTGAAGTGCTGGAATGTAATGCGTTGCGGACAACTATACAAAGCTGCCAAGAGTCCTCCAAATCTCTTCAACTCCAGTTCACTGAGTTCAGTCTTAATCTGCGAAGTGAAAAAGTCATTATTCTCATTGTCGTAGAGAAACCAAATAAACTCCCGGGTTTTCAGTTTCTAAATTTTTAAACTTTATTCTATTTAAATCTTAAGCGTTTATTTTAAATTACAATTTCATTTAAAGCACAATCTGTATACACTAGTCCGTTACTTTAAGGCAAGCACCGACAACTTACCAGACTTAGGTACTCGCTGATCACTCTGTTCATATATTCCTGTCCAGGCTGACTGACTTCGGAGCCAATAGAAGCCGGCAGAGATGATTTACTCGCGATGTCGGATTGGTCGTCGTCTAGAGTGCATTGCGAAACGCTGAAATGCGGTGAAGCGTGACTTATAGTCGTGCTATAAGCGTATACATGTTCAATTACACCGAGCATGTTCAATTACACCGAGTGTGTTCAATTACACCGAGTGTGTTCAATTACACCGAGCATGTTCAATTACACCGAGTGTGTTCAATTACACCGAGTGTGTTCAATTACACCGAGCATGTTCAATTACACCGAGCGTGTTCAATTACACCAAGTGTGTTCAATTACACCGAGTGTGTTCAATTACACCAAGTGTGTTCAATTACACCAAGTGTGTTCAATTACACCAAGTGTGTTCAATTACACCGAGTGTGTTCAATTACACCGAGCATGTTTAATTACACCGAGCATGTTCAATTACACCGAGCGTGTTCAATTACATCGAGTGTGTTCAATTACACCGAGCATGTTCAATTACACCGAGCGTGTTCAATTACACCGAGCATGTTTAATTACACCGAGCATGTTCAATTACACCGAGCGTGTTTCATTACACCGAGCGTGTTTAATTACACCGAGAATGTGTAAATTAATTGTTATTAAAATCGAATAGCTAAAAAGTTTAAAATGAAAGAAGTAGAACTAATTTATTTGTAGTATAATTTCTAATTAATCAATTATTTTATACTTTATCAATATTTTGTATTAAACTAATTATATTATTATGAATTCATATTATACTAACAAAGACATTGTAGTATTCCTTCGATCTAAAAATATAAATAATCAATTAAATAAATAATTAAATAAAAACATGCATAAAAAGGGAACAAATAAATATTTGCATAGAAAATGTAATAGGAGTATAAAGGAGTATAAAGGAGTATAAAGGAGTATAAAGGAGTATAAAGGAGTATAAAGGGGTATAAAGGGGTATAAAGGGGTATAAAGGGGTATAAAGGGGTATAAAGGGGTATAAAGGGGTATAAAGGAATATAAAGGAATATAAAGGAATATAAAGGAATATAAAGGAATATAAAGGAATATAAAGGAATATAAAGGAATATAAAGGGGTATAAAGGGGTATAAAGGGGTATAAAGGGGTATAAAGGGGTATAAAGGGGTATAAAGGGGTATAAAGGGGTATAAAGGGGTATAAAGGGGTATAAAGGGGTATAAAGGGGTATAAAGGGGTATAAAGGGGTATAAAGGGGTATAAAGGGGTATAAAGGGGTATAAAGGGGTATAAAGGGGTATAAAGGGGTATAAAGGGGTATAAAGGGGTATAAAGGGGTATAAAGGGGTATAAAGGGGTATAAAGGGGTATAAAGGGGTATAAAGGGGTATAAAGGGGTATAAAGGGGTATAAAGGGGTATAAAGGGGTATAAAGGGGTATAAAGGGGTATAAAGGGGTATAAAGGGGTATAAAGGGGTATAAAGGGGTATAAAGGGGTATAAAGGGGTATAAAGGGGTATAAAGGGGTATAAAGGGGTATAAAGGGGTATAAAGGGGTATAAAGGAATATAAAGGAATATAAAGGGGTATAAAGGGGTATAAAGGGGTATAAAGGGGTATAAAGGGGTATAAAGGGGTATAAAGGGGTATAAAGGGGTATAAAGGGGTATAAAGGGGTATAAAGGGGTATAAAGGGGTATAAAGGGGTATAAAGGGGTATAAAGGGGTATAAAGGGGTATAAAGGGGTATAAAGGGGTATAAAGGGGTATAAAGGGGTATAAAGGGGTATAAAAGGGTATAAAGGGGTATAAAGGGGTATAAAGGGGTATAAAGGGGTATAAAGGGGTATAAAGGAGTATAAAGGGGTATAAAGGAGTATAAAGGGGTATAAAGGGGTATAAAGGGGTATAAAGGGGTATACAGGGGTATAAAGGAGTATAAAGGAGTATAAAGGAGTATAAAGGAGTATAAAGGAGTATAAAGGAGTATAAAGGAGTATAAAGGAGTATAAAGGAGTATAAAGGAGTATAAAGGAGTATAAAGGAGTATAAAGGAGTATAAAGGAGTATAAAGGGGTATAAAGGAGTATTAAGAGACGTGAGGCCACAAAACCAGTGAACGTAGAACTGGCGCTAGAGTTCAGGGGAGCATCGAAGAGCTGTAGAGTGGCTTCGGTGTAAATCAACTGGAAACACTGGTCAATAATCGAACAAATCTCCTCAGCTGATGACTGTGTTTGGTTTAGTGGTATTCAGTAGTAAGTAAATTCGTATCAATTATTGTGAGGAAGCTTTAAGGTTTAGCTTTAAGGTTTCAACGTACGATACGATTCAAATTCCATAAATATGTAAATTATATCGTGAAATGGATTGAAAAATACTTTCAAATTTACTTGATTAATATAAATTTAATATAAATATTATTATTGTAAATAAGTACCTTCGATTCGCATAGCAATGTAATTAATTGAAAATGATCTTTGGAATGCGAAGAGACTGTTAATATATAATTACACGTTATATACATAACATATATTTTCTTATGGCATAGATATACTAAATAGTACTTGAATCTATAATATCTAGAGTGAATATTCTTATAAATTAATGTTATAAATAGAATAATGAAAGTGACCAGCTTTAATGGCAACAATGTGTTGGTCATCGTCTCTTACATAACTTGCAGTTGCTATCTCGTGCATAGGTATCCGAACAGTGAGTTCCTAACGATTTATATTAAATCATAAAATAGTTTTTAGGTATTAAGATACCAGACATATATATATATGTATGTTATATCATATTTTCAAGATATTTAAATGATAATTTATAGTTAATCGTATATTATTTAGGAAATCAACCTCGTGTAAATCGTACTTATGGATTTTAATATTTTGACAACTGATTTTAAATATAGATGTCGCTTCATACGTAATTTTCCACATCAACATTTCCTGTCGCTAATTAATTTATTATCCAAATTAATTACAATATTACATTAAACATTTAAAAATGTTAATGGGTTTTTGGATTATGCACTTTGATATAAATATAAATACGTAAGTTTACATAAATCATTATAAGTGTGTATTTCAAAATATGAATTACAATATGAATGTTATATAAATTACGGTAAATATTATACAGTTTAACTTTTGCTGTGTCCAGTAGATTCAGTAATTCCGTGCGGTTTGTCGTGTCCAATATGCTAATCGAAGGTAAAATTCCCAAGAACTGAAAAAAGAGAGAAAACGTAATCGACTTGTGGAAATTATAATAAACACATAATTTAGCAGAATCGCCATCAACACGTGGAAGGCATTTTAGGTTTTCGGCAAATAGTTGTATGGATATTGCGTCTTCAATCGAACAGGACGAATAACATTCAAATATAATCGACTCTTAATTGCACGCAATTGTTATTCAGAATATTTAATATAATGTAGCAGCCAAGAAATGAGATCACGATTACTATGTGAAATTTATAATAATATTCTCAGTAAAAAGAATAATGAGTTCACTCGGACTTAATGTCGAAATTGATTTATTCGATTATTTCATCAGAATATAGCAGAAATATAGCGGTAAGAACATTTAATAATTTAACTTAATTAGTGAGTTTCTTTTTAATTATTGTTTGTATTATCGACGTCATTGATTTTTTTATTATTACTATGAATAATTACACAAGTGTGAAGTGTGACAGAACCAGATGATAATCTTGCAAGCATTTCAAAACCTGATGTCAGATGTGTCCAGAGTAATAGTCTACAATTAAACTGATTTACTACCAAAACTGACTCGATACACCGACGATGATTAAGCCTAACATATATATATGTAAATAAATATAGCTTGTGTAAGATGAGGAGACTTTATATGCATTACCATTTCAGTCAAGGAAAAGAAAGCAGAAGCCTAACTAATATTAATAATTTAATATAAATAATAAATTGCTGATTTATAAATTTACATATTAAATAAAATTTATTACTTAGAAGTGAATTTCTAATGATTCTACACCGATTGATAAATTCCAATAATTTTGTCTTGATATTTGAGATGCATTGATTGTACATATTGTTTAATAAAACATTAATTTAATTATTCAAATATTTAATTATGTAATTGTTATTTTTTACTATAAAGAGTCTGCTAATTTTGTTTACATCAGCACTCTTTTAAAGTTAAAATGGTAAATTAGATACATAGCTGTCATACTATAGTAACACTAATAAATATTATTTGATTTGATGATAGGAGATATGATTTAAGAAGCGGGTAGGTGAGTATTAAGATTTTATTATATTTTTAATTTACGGTAGTTGATCAAGTTCTCATTTCCCAGACAGAGAATATGTATACCCAATTTTTACTATTTTCCGTAAGTTTGGTAGGTGATTCGTATAAATGTTGTATTAAATTTAAATAGGATATATATAATAAATACTTATATTACAAGGTAATATGACATTATAAGTATATGAAATTAATAAAAATTCGTAATATTTGATATTACCTGAACAGACTTCTCGATATAACCATTAATCAACATATGCGATGGTACTCTATATTCTGGAGCCGATAGACTCACTGTCTTTAATGGACGTCTATTTTTTATTCCTCCCAGCATTATTGGTACATCAAAATATATTTATAGGATATAATTAAATTTAGAGTTTTACAAAATAAATCACAATAATTTATTGCGAAGTATTATAATGTTTAACTATTATATCAATTATATCATAAGAATACATGATAAAGAATTAATATATGGTATTGTATAGCCAATAGTATATGGTATGTGAAATTATATTAGATGGTGAAATTACTAAAAATATAGAATTTGAAACTTTTAAAGAAATTTACAAAATATGTTTACCAATGATCATATATAATATAGAATCCAATCACTATAAACTCTGCCTGTATTTTAAAATATAATTTAGAACTAGTTTACCTGTTTAAATTATTTATAAAATATAATCTATAACATTATTATCGTTATACATTTATCTGTTTTATTTTTATTGCTTATCTAATAGATTATCAACAACGTTATTAACTTTAACTTTAATAAAATATAACTTTCTATTACCTTTTACCTGTATAATAAAGATTAATATATATTATACGAATATGCTTCATTGAAGGTATTTATAAAATTAGACAAAAGCCAATCTCACAAATTATTATGGATCAAATCAACGAGCAGTAAAAATGAGAGAATTTGTATGCATTCAAGAAATTAAATTGTATAGTTATCCAATAAAAATACGTCAAAAAATGCGTAAAATGATCTATTATATTTCAGTGATTATTAAATATCATATGCTGCTTTTCTAGTATTAAAAATATATATTAAAAAATGATGTCTGGTAGTGAATCAATGATATGTTATATATATTAAATAGCGATGTCTTGAAGAGTAGAGACTCATGTATGTATAAGTTTGTTTCCATGAAAGTCCAAACATCACTGTGTACATGTAGGTGTTTTGGTGATCGATACACATGTATACGTGCCACGTGGAGATCTTGAGACATACTGTTGTCACTTTTCTCCCATTCATTCACGATAAAGTGGCGTTTATAAACAGTGGTCATCGTATTTGCCATTACAGATTGATCCAAACCACTTTTATCATCGTACCGTTATTTCACTCGGTGAACACCGTAGACCCTGCTACAGGAGTCGCCACTCAAACTATTGAGTTGCAGTGGATGAAGGTTCCATTCAAGGCGATGACAATTATTTACCAAGATCTGTGATCACTGACTATGTATTCGGATAATCTGAAGTTATATCTTTGTTCCAATGCATTCTACGTATTGCTTAGTAACATTTTGAATGATTCACTTTTTGAAATGACTACCAAACTTTTAGGACTCCAATATCCAACAGTTTAACTTCTTTAAATAGTGTTACATTACATAATATATATTCGTACATGTACAACAATCAATAAACTTTAACGAATTTGATTTTGTATTTATAAAAAGTGATTCATCAATACCAGACATCATATTATATAGATATTATAATAGAAATTTGTCGTAGTTTATAAGTGACACAAGATATTTTGCAATCACTGAAATAGTTTCGATGAGATACAGGATCCAAATCATGATTTAATGATATACTGAATACATAGAGGAATTTTTTATTTTGCTGTTCATTGACTTCATCTTTATAGTAAAATGTAAAATACTTTTTATTCTAATTTAAAATTAACTTATACTTATTATATTTATTTGTTCGTACTCACTGCATATTATAGTGATATATCGGTATAATGATATATCGGTATAGTGATATATCAATATTCTAATGTATATATTAGTATATTTATATAACATCAATATTATGAATATTAGATTTCAAATTTTAATAAATTAAAATGAAAATTTGTCAATATGCTACCATCACACTCTCCTTCCCTTTTCTTTCCTTATCAATATCGTCACCTTCTACTCCCCTCTTTTTCTAACCACTACCATCACCGTCTAATCCTCTCTTCTTTCTTTATCACTACCGCCACCTACACCCCTCTTTTTTTCTTTATCGCTACCAACACTCTCATTATCCTATTCTTTTCTAGAGTTTTAGAATAATGACGCAAGTATATAGAGGGTTAGAGGTCAGATGGGATCCCACAGACTTAGAGATCAGAACGAGGAGCGTTGAGAAGATGCTCGAACCACTCGTGGTACAGGTTTTTATCTTTGGATAGAAATATGTAACTAAACTTACATTGCGGACTATTATATATTTAGGAATCATGGCCTGTAATTATTATAATATGAAAATGTTAAAATGTTACTTACTTGATTAATATATTATTATTGAATAATGTAAATTGTTAAATTAAAATATATTTTAAAATTGACATACAATACAATATATAAGGGTAAGTCTTCACTATATTACCTGTATATATCTAAATTAATGCTATAATTATTGCCTATTCATTTTATCTACCTCTATAAGAATGATTCACTATTTATCAAAGCAAATTATTATGTAAATTTGTTATTTGGGTGTCCTATATCAATTTGTTTATTTATATTGTATATTATATGAAGTACAAGGTTATACTTATGTCATTGATTATATGTAAATTATAGATAGCTTGAAGGTATAATATCAAAATACCATGTTGCATGCACAGGTATCCTTAATAATATACAAATGTATATAGACATCATATTATTAAATAATCCTTTGTGTTTACTTTTAAAACACAATAGTTTTTATAATAATACATATGTAATTCATGTCATATTTGTATTGTAATTCATATCATACTTTAAACAAGTAATTGAGTTTATGTACCTACTGTCATAATGTACATACATAATGTACATACTGTCATAATGTACATACATAATGTACATAATATCATACAAATTCACCAATACTTTCATTTATATTAATATGGTGCCAATTTTATGCCTTTTTGTCTAGGTAACGACGCTCGTAAATCAGGATGGCAACAGAAAAATTGGCGAAGGAGGCAAAGGTCGCGGTTCCAGGTCAAAAAAGGCTCATGTGCTCGCTGCAGCTGTTAGCAATGATATATATATATATATATATATATGTATGTAATAAGACAGGTTTGCAATATTCTTTACAAGACCTTTATAATATACAAACGATTAACGAATGACAAATAATAATTAACGAAATAATGGTTCTAAATAATGGTGCTAAATAATGGATCTAATAATTGTGCTAAATAATGGATCTAAATAATGGTTCTAAATAATGAATCTAAATAATGGATCTAAATAATGGTGCTAAATAATGGATCTAAATAATGGTGCTAAATAATGGCTCTAAATAATGGTGCTAAATAATGGTGCTAAATAATGGCTCTAAATAATGGATCTAATAATGGATCTAATAATGGTGTTAAATAATGGTGTTAAATAATGGTTTTAAATAATGGATCTAAATAATGGTGCTAAATAATGGATTTAATAATGGTGCTAATTAATGGATCTAAATAATGGTGCTAAATAATGGCTCTAAATAATGGATCTAAATAATGGTGCTAAATAATGGATCTAAATAATGGTGCTAAATAATGGATTTAATAATGGTGCTAATATAAATAATGGTGCTAATTAATGGTGCTAAATAATGGATCTAAATAATGGTGCTAAATAATGGCTCTAAATAATGGTGCTAAATAATGGCTCTAAATAATGGATCTAATAATGGATCTAATAATGGTGTTAAATAATGGTTTTAAATAATGGATCTAAATAATGGTGCTAAATAATGGCTTTAAATAATGGATCTAAATAATGGTGCTAAATAATGGATCTAAATAATGGTTTTAAATAATGGATCTAAATAATGGTGCTAAATAATGGATCTAAATAATGGATCTAAATAATGGATCTAAATAATGGATCTAAATAATGGCTCTAAATAATGGTTTTAAATAATGGATCTAAATAATGGATCTAAATAATGGATCTAAATAATGGATCTAAATAATGGATCTAAATAATGGATCTAAATAATGGCTCTAAATAATGGTTATAAATAATGGATCTAAATAATGGATCTAAATAATGGATCTAAATAATGGATCTAAATAATGGATCTAAATAATGGATCTAAATAATGGATCTAAATAATGGATCTAAATAATGGATCTAAATAATGGATCTAAATAATGGTGCTAACCGGTTCGAAGTATCATGACACTGACTACTTCGACGGTTAGTAATTCCTTTATAGGATTGTCCACGATATGGCCAAGTGTAACCAATAAGAATAGAAATATAAATAATGTATTATTGTGGCTGAAAAGAATTTACATATATCGCTAATTATATTATATTATATTACATAATCGCGTTGCATAACTTTCCTTAAATAATCGATTATCAACATATATATATATATATATATATATATATATATATATATATATATTTGGATATATTAATAATATATTATACATTAAAAAGTATAATATGTTAATTCATTTAGCTATCGCTGTAATCTACTCTAATTAGGGTTTAACTCCTAACATCCTCCTACCCTCGCTCCAATAGGTGGAGTGCGCTACAGAACAGTTTATTGTGCAGGGGGAGCTGATCGCAATGGAGAATGACGATATCAGAGATGAAATGCTGAAAGCAGTCGACGAAGTCAGGAATACAGGTCAGCGGAGTGCTGGAAGGTCAAGGGTAATGGCGCCCTGCGTAATCTTTTGTGATAGTGGCGCCGAGTGTAGGGTTTCTGGGATCCGTATGGGGTTGTGTGAGGTGATGGGGGGTGTGAGGTGATGGAGGGTGTCAGGTGATGGGGGGGGGGGGTGGTGTCAGGTGATGGGGGCTGTGAGGTGATGGGTGGTGTGATGTGATGGAGGGTGTGAGATGATGGGGGTGTCAGGTGATGGGGGGGGTGTGAGGTGATGGGGGGATGTGAGGTGATGGGTGGTGTGATGTGATGGGGGGTGTGAGATGATAGGGGGTGTCAGGTGATGGGGGGGTGTGAGATGATGGGGGGTGTGAGGTGATGGGGGGTGTGAGGTGATGGGTGGTGTGATGTGATGGGGGGTGTGAGATGATAGGGGGTGTGAGGTGATGGGTGGGGTGTGAGATGATGGGGGTGTGAGGTGATGGGGGGGGGTGTGAGGTGATGGGGGGGGTATGAGATGATGGGGGGTGTGAGGTGATGGGGGGTGTCAGGTGACGGGGGCTGTGAGGTGATGAGGGCTGTGAGGTGATGGGGGGGTGTGAGGTGATAGGGTTTGTAGTTAAGGGTATTCGCGGTTTGAAGTGAGAATGCAGATGATATTTGGTCTATATTTGGGTACTCTAACTGTATGTGATAGTTAGATCCGATGTGGATGCCCTTGGAGCATGCGTGGAATGCAATAGATATATTAGATTACTATCATTGCGATGAGCTCCATAGAAAAGAACATAATGTGTTCTATTGTAATCACTGCAGACTCCTCTCTCTCTACTAATGCCATAAAGCAAATTGGTTTCCAATTGTCTTTGCTAATTTATCTCATATGTTACTTGGACTTGTCAATTAATCTAGCTCTGGTTTATACCTTGAAGTGTTAATACTAGCTACTAAATACTAAATACATACAATACTAATTACTAAATAGTTACAATACTAAATAATGAATACTTACAATACAAAATACCTAGAATATAAAATACTAAACACTTACAATATTAAATACTAAATACTTATAATATTAAATAATAAATACTTACAATAATAAATACATAAATATTAAATACTTACAATATCAAATACTAACTATTTACAATACTAATTATCAAATACTCACAACATTAAATATTACAAATTTCCTTTATTAATGTTATTAACATCTAATTTAAAATAATTTCATCATATTATAAATTTAGTTTCAAAAATATAAGCTTTATTATAATTATACTTGTATAGTGTCTATTACTATAGAGTTAATTAATAATCTGATAAGCTAAATGCCTGATCTAGGGTATTAATCTAGTATAAAGGGACTATATACATATATACATATACAAATATGTATTAGACTATTGTATTTCTAATTATACATTACAATGTGAGGTGATAATCCAGTAGACATGATATCATTGTTATTTTAAATTATAAAATATTTATGAATTTGACAGATATCAAATTCATCTTCTCAATATATAATAAAATATAATTATAGCATTATTACTCATTGTATAAAACTATTGTTTAATCATTAGTCATCTGAGTTTAGTCATCTGAGTAATATTTAGTCATCTGAGTGATCAGATATCTCTATACAGTGTTTAAATTCTGTTATTTATGTATTGTTGGGCTTTTGTATAATTTACATACTAAAGTGTACATTAGCTTTGGTTAGTGAATAACTACCCACCAACTACATTGACACTAATATCCCATTTACTATATTCATTACTTTATCCATATTACTATTGATTACTATATACCAATTCATATTCATTACATTATAATAGTAAATAAACTGCGTATTTACGATATTGATATCGATATTGTGTAAATATAATTAGGTCAAACCATGATTTTAGTTTATAGAAACTTCGACCACCCCGAATCTATTCCTCTGATCTGCTGATAATGTAAACATCACTTTCCGTTATCTTTGTATTCATTCATTATCCACTTTGTTCTGAATTGTTGATAAATGTGTAATTATCTGATTGTGTGATAATATGTTATTACTTGAGATTTACTACCTCCCTTCCTCCTTACCTCATACCTCCGTTCCTCACTATCTCCCTCCCTAACCCCTTTAGTCCCTATATCCCTTTCTCCCTCCTTCCCTCTCTCACTCCCTCCTTCCCTCCCTATCTCCCTTTCTCCCTCCTTCCTTCATACTCCCATCCCTCCATCACTTCCTTCCCCCTCCTTTTATCACTCCCTCACTCCCTCCTTCCCTCCCTCCCTCTAACACAATGTCATACTATAAATTAATAGTTTTATTAAACCACCAGGTGGAGCTATGCACGAGTGTTCGCATATATTCGCCGCCGACCCCTGTCAATCGACGAAGAGGGCTTCTATGATCCTTGCAGCCCGTGCCCTGTTATCATCCGTAACTCGACTTCTCATTCTCGCCGACCTCGTTGACATTCATTTGCTGTTGAGATCACTCCGAGTGGTAATATCCGCCGGCGTCTTCGCATTGTTTAACATATTTATATTTGACGATGAAAAGATTTCAAACTTTATTATTCCGTTAAAAGATTTTGCGCACAAATTCATTGAAAAACTAAATAATTCTCGTAAATATTTTTATGATAATTAATGACAGTGAATATAAATTTAGTTTCGATATTTAATAATGTAATATTATTATTATTATGTGTTACTCTGTATTATATAACTTACTTTTGATATTACTTCTACGCTATATTAATTGTTTATAAAAGTATTGTATAATATTTATATTATTTTATTTTGATATGTTGATGTAATATTTGTAACTTTATTGCAGGTAGAATCTGATTTGGAAGCAATCCGTAATGCCTCCAATCAAAATGATTTGTTACAGAAATTTAAGGATTTTGGTCGAAATATTGGAGATTTAAATTACAAGTCCGCCATTAGACAAAGGGTCAATATTTGATATTATTCAATACCTTTGTTTTATAATTAATAATTATTTTATTTATTATATTTATTTTATTATGAACTTATAAATAATGAAAGAGTGTCAAGTAACTTATTAATTAATAATGACATATTTTTATTATAATATTCATAATATTAATAAATCGTATTGAATTAATATAATTTAATCAAACCGAAAATATCTTTCATAAATATTTTGAGATAGTATTACTAAAAAATATAGTTTATTGATATATAGAATAGTTATACAGATAATGATTTATAATTGATTATCCGATTGACTAGGACTTGAAGGACATTGTTTGCCAGGAAGATCTTGCTGCAGCCAGAGCTACTTTGAGGAAAAATAGTAAAATGCTATTAACTTCTTCTAAGGTTTGGTTTGGGACCATAGTACATACCATAATACATACCATAATACATACCATAATACATACCATAATACATACCATAATACATACCATAATACATACCATAATACATACCATAATACATACCATAGTACATACCATAATACATACAGTAATACATACCATAATACATACCATAATACATACCATAATACATACCATAATACATACCATAATACATACCATAATACATACCATAATACATACCATAATACATACCATAATACATACCATAATACATACCATAATACATACCATAATACATACCATAATACATACCATAATACATACCATAGTACAAACCATAATACATACCATAATACATACCATAATACATACCATAATACATACCATAATACATACCATAATACATACCATAATACATACCATAATACATACCATAATACATACCATAATACATACCATAGTACAAACCATAATACATACCATAATACATACCATAGTACAAACCATAATACATACCATAATACATACCATAGTACAAACCATAATACATACCATAATACATACCATAATACATACCATAATACATACCATAATACATACCATAATACATACCATAATACATACCATAATACATACCATAATACATACCATAATACATACCATAATACATACCATAATACATACCATAGTACAAACCATAATACATACCATAATACATACCATAATACATACCATAATACATACCATAATACATACCATAATACATACCATAGTACATAATACATACCATAATACATACCATAATACATACCATAGTACAAACCATAATACATACCATAATACATACCATAATACATACCATAATACATACCATAGTACATAATACATACCATAATATATACCATAATACATACAATAATACATAGCATAATACATACCATAATACATACCATAATATATACCATAATACATACAATAATACATACCATAATACATACCATAATACATACCATAATACATACCATAATATATACCATAATACATACAATAATACATAGCATAATACATACCATAATACATACCATAATATATACCATAATACATACAATAATACATACCATAATACATACCATAATACATACCATATTACATACAATAATACATACAATAATACATACCATAATACATATCATATAGAAATACCGGAAATTACTACTTTTTAAATACTTAACTAATTATCTTAAAAATTAGAATTAATTCATTTTTTTAATAATATAACTTATGTATCAGTAGTGTGTGTTTTATATAATATCTAATTGTTGACAATGAATTATTATATTTTTCAAGCTTGTGATTCATAAAAAATTAATCTCAAAGATATTCACCCATCCTTGTTTTACCATTTGATTAAATATCTTTCAAAGAAACATTTGCTTGCAATACATTGCACTTTTTACGTCTATGCATGGTCTATAAAATGTATAGTCTATGCATGGTCTATAAAATGTATAGTCTATGCATGGTCTATATAAAAATGTAAGGATTCAAGGCTTTGTGGATCCACTTTATTCTATATAGTGAGACTATGTTTAAAATAGAATTTTAAAATAAATCTTTATTACATGTATGATTTTATAAAGTACTTTATGAAAGTGAATTACTTAGTAATTTCTAATGTTACTATAAAGTATATTCACCTCTACTTCATTTTATATCAATGTTATTTACACAATTCCTATTGAATATTCATTTCAATACGTATTTTATATTAATAAATGTGATTTTTCGACGGAGAAAAACGTAGATTATTATAGTGGATATAAACTGTATAGTGCAAACGTAAGGAATGGTGTGGATTGGTTGCAGGGTACCTTAACTTAAATGCACGCGAACACTCGGCAGGCTTATATCAGACACCCGGAGCTGGCGGCCGCCCGAGCAAACCGTGATTACATAATCGATAAGCTCGAAGAAGCTGTCCATCAAATTGAAAGCGTTGCCATGGAAAAGCATCATCGACAAGCAAACAATGCATGTGGAGATATTGCAGCTGCCCTCGACCAATTTGATGTCAGTTTCATTTCATTGTTCTTGACTCGACTAATCACGACATGTCATAGTTTTTATTCCACTATTATTCATGGTTTCAGTCTTTTAGTTTTATTATTGATTTAGGACATTTCTTCAAGCTAACTTTAAACACAGCAATCTTTACAATATAATCTCTAATTCTTTAATATAATCTGCCTGCATCGACAACAGACTTAACACCTTAATTACACCTCCAAACCTATCCACTCTAACCCAAACCCTCTAACCTCCACTCTAACCCTCTAACATCCACTCTAACCCTCTAACCTCCACTCTAACCCTCTAACTTCTACTATAACCCTCTAACCTCCTCTCTAATCTCAACTCTAACCTCCACTCTAACCTCCACTCTAACCTCCACTCTAACCTCCACTCTAACCTCCACTCTAACCTTCACTCTAACCCTCTAACCTCCACTCTAACCTCCACTCTAACCCTCTAACCTCCACTCTAACCTCCACTCTAACCTCCACTCTAACCTCCACTCTAACCTCCACTCTAACCTCCACTCTAACCTCCACTCTAACCTCCACTCTAACCTCCACTCTAACCTCCACTCTAACCCCCACTCTAACCTCCACTCTAACCTCCACTATGACAACCAGAGGAAGATCATCATGGATCCGTCGACCTTCGATAGAGTGTTGACAAAGACCAAATTGCAGCAAATGCTCGAAGGAATTGTCGGCAGCGCCGCCCTGTTGGCGGACGAAGAGTGTACTAGAGACGACCGCAGGTTAGTGTCAATACCATGCTAATTGCCATGGCAACTGCCTCCTACGCTAATTGCCATGGCAACTGCCTCCTACGCTAACTGCCTCCTACGCTAACCTACATTCACGTGTTCAGGGAGAGAATTATTAAGGAGTGTAATGCTGTCAGAGCTGCTTTGCAAGACCTGATTGGGGAATACATAAACAATGTCTGTATCCCCTCATCTATCTCATTCTCTTTTCCCTCACCACTCTCTATTTCACTCTTCCCTCACCACTTTCTCATTCTCTCTTCCCTCACCATTCTCTCTTTCACTTTTCCCTCACTACTCTCTCTTTCACTCTTCCCTCATCACTCTCTCATTCTCTCTTCCCTCACTACTCTCTTTTTCACTCTTCCCTCACCACTCTCTCTTTCACTCTTCCCTCATCACTCTCTCTTTTTCTCTTCCCTCGCCACTCTCTCTTTATCTCTTCCCTCATCACTCTCTCTTTCACTTTTCCCTCACTACTCTCACTTTCTCTTTTCCCTCATCACTCTCTATTTCACTTTTCCCTCTTTCACTCTTCCCTCACCACTCTCTCTTTCTCTTTTCCCTCATCACTCTCTCTTTCTCTTTTCCCTCACCACTCTCTCTTTCTCTCTTCCCTCACCACTCTCTCTTTCTCTTATCCCTCACCACTCTCTCTTTCACACTTCCCTCATCACTCTCTTTTTCTCTCTTCCCTCACCATTCTCTCCTTCACTTTTCCCTCACCACTCTCTCTTTCACTCTTCCCTCATCACTCTCTCTTTATCTCTTCCCTCGCCACTCTCTCTTTATCTCTTCCCTCATCACTCTCTCTTTCACTTTTCCCTCACTACTCTCTCTTTCTCTTTTCCCTCATCACTCTCTATTTCACTTTTCCCTCTTTCTCTCTTCCCTCACCACTCTCTCTTTCTCTTTTCCCTCATCACTCTCTCTTTCTCTTTTCCCTCACCGCTCTCTCTTTCACTCTTCCCTCACTACTCTCTCTTTCTCTTTTCCCTCACTACTCTCTCTTTCACTCTTCCCTCATCACTCTCTATTTCACTTTTCCCTCAATACTCTCTCACCATACTTAACCACTACCCTCTCCTACCCTCTCCACTTCCCTCTCCACTACCCTCTCCACTTCCCTCTCCACTTTCCTCTCCAATACCCTCTCCACCACTATCTCTCCACTACCCTCTCCACTACCCTCTCCACTTCCCTCTCCACTACCCTCTCCACTTCCCTCTCCACTTTCCTCTCCAATACCCTCTCCACCACTATCTCTCCACTACCCTCTCCACTACCCTCTCCACTTCCTTCTCCACTACCCTCTCCACTTACCTCTCCACTACCCTCTCCACTACCCTCTCCACTTCCCTCTCCACTACCTTCTCCACTACCCTCTCCACCACTATCTCTCTCATCTCCCACTAACATTACTAACATTGCAGAATGGTCAAAAAGAACCAACTGAAAATCTAAACCTCGCAGTTGATCAAATGAATAAAACAACTCGAGAATTACGTCGTCAAGTTGGTCTGATGATATTTCTAAACTCTTGACAAGTGTTTATGCAATTGTTGTAACCATTCGGTGATTTTGTGTGTAATTAATCAGCTTCTCTAATATGTGGTAATTCAAACCAGTAGCGGATTCAATATGTTAATCTTTATAGAGTTTTATATTCAAATAACACTTTGTTAGACCCGTTGAGTTTAATGTTGTAGATACACTCTTCACAAATTCTAAATTGAAATCATTGCCTATGATTATATATAGCAATTATATTACAAATATATTAAGATCTAGCCCTATTTAAAAATCTAGATTTATTTAACCAGATCTAGACCTATTTTATAGATATAGCCTTGTTTAGCCAGATGTAGATCTATTTAGCCAGATCTAGATCTATTTATATAAATCTAGTCTTGTTTAGCCAGATCTAGATCTATTTATATAAATCAAGCTCTATTTAGCCAGATCTAGATCTATTTATATAAATCAAGCTCTATTTAGCCAGATCTAGATCTATTTATATAAATCAAGCTCTATTTAGCCAGATCTAGATCTATTTATATAAATCAAGCTCTATTTAGCCAGATCTAGCTCTATTTAGCCAGATATAGCTCTATTTAGCCTCTATTTAGATTTATTTTATCCTCATTTTTATATTTTTCAAATATTATTTGAACCACCCTTCACACTACTCTACGGCTGAAATATATAGTAATATATAGTAATATATAGTAATATATAGTAATATATAGTAATATATAGTAACATATAGTAATATATAGTAATATATAGTAATATATAGTAATATATAATAATATATAGTAATATATAGTAATATATAATAATATATAGTAATATATAGTAATATATAGTAATATATAGTAATATATAGTAATATATAGTAATATATAGTAATATATAGTAATATATAGTAATATATAGTAATATATAGTAATATATAGTAATATATACCATAACCCAAACCTGCCCCTCCTCAGTTAAGGCGTACTGTTGTTGACCATGTGTCGGATGTCTTTGTTGACACTGACTTCTCATTGTTGGTTTTGATTGAAGCAGCTAGTGCAGGTAACCAGAGAGTTGTTGAACAATACGCTAAGGTTTATAACATGATAGCTTAGCATAACTTAGCATAACTTAGCATAACTTAGCATAACTTAGCATAACTTAGCATAACTTAGCATAACTTAGCATAACTTAGCATAACTTAGCATAACTTAGCATAACTTAACATAACTTAGCATAACTTAGCATAGAATAGCATAACTTAGCATAGCATGGCATAACTTAGCATAACTTAGCATAACTTAGCATAACTTAGCATAACTTAGCATAACTTAGAATAACTTAGCATAACTTAGCATAACTTAGCATAACTTAGCATAACTTAGCATAACTTAGCATAACTTAGCATAACTTAGCATAACTTAGCATAGCATGGCATAACTTAGCATAACTTAGAATAACTTAACATAACTTAGCATAGCATAGCATAACTTAGAATAACTTAGCATAACTTAGCATAACTTAGCATAGCATAGCATAACTTAGAATAACTTAGCATAACTTAGCATAACTTAGCATAGCATAGCATAACTTAGCATAACTTAGCATAACTTAGCATAACTTAGCATAACTTAGCATAACTTAGCATAACTCAGCATAACTTAGCATAACTATAATAACTTAGCATAACTTAGAATAACTTAGCATAACTTAGCATAACTTAGCATAACTTAGCATAACTTAGAATAACTTAGCATAACTTAGAATAACTTAGCATAACTTAGCATAACTTAGCATAACTTAGCATAACTTAGCATAACTTAGCATAACTTAGCATAACTTAGCATAACTTAGAATAACTTAGCATAACTTAGCATAACTTAGCATAACTTAGCATAACTTAGCATAACTTAGCATAACTTAGCATAACTTAGCATAACTTAGCATAACTTAGCATAGCATGGCATAACTTAGCATAACTTAGAATAACTTAACATAACTTAGCATAGCATAGCATAACTTAGAATAACTTAGCATAACTTAGCATAACTTAGCATAGCATAGCATAACTTAGAATAACTTAGCATAACTTAGCATAACTTAGCATAGCATAGCATAACTTAGCATAACTTAGCATAACTTAGCATAACTTAGCATAACTTAGCATAACTTAGCATAACTTAGCATAACTCAGCATAACTTAGCATAACTATAATAACTTAGCATAACTTAGAATAACTTAGCATAACTTAGCATAACTTAGCATAACTTAGCATAACTTAGCATAACTTAACATAACTTAGCATAACTTAGCATAACTTAGCATAACTTAGCATAACTTAGAATAACTTAGCATAACTTAGCATAAATTAGCATAACTTAGCATAACTTAGCATAGCTTAGCATAACTTAGCATAACTTAGCATAACTTAGTATAGCTTAGAATAACTTAGCATAACTTAGCATAACTTAGCATAGAATAGCATAACTTAGCATAGCATGGCATAACTTAGCATAACTTAGCATAACTTAGCATAACTTAGCATAACTTAGCATAACTTAGAATAACTTAGCATAACTTAGCATAACTTAGCATAACTTAGCATAACTTAGCATAACTATAATAACTTAGCATAACTTAGAATAACTTAGCATAGCATGGCATAACTTAGCATAACTTAGAATAACTTAACATAACTTAGCATAGCATAGCATAACTTAGAATAACTTAGCATAACTTAGCATAACTTAGCATAGCATAGCATAACTTAGAATAACTTAGCATAACTTAGCATAACTTAGCATAGCATAGCATAACTTAGCATAACTTAGCATAACTTAGCATAACTTAGCATAACTTAGCATAACTTAGCATAACTCAGCATAACTTAGCATAACTATAATAACTTAGCATAACTTAGAATAACTTAGCATAACTTAGCATAACTTAGCATAACTTAGCATAACTTAGAATAACTTAGCATAACTTAGAATAACTTAGCATAACTTAGCATAACTTAGCATAACTTAGCATAACTTAGCATAACTTAGCATAACTTAGCATAACTTAGCATAACTTAGAATAACTTAGCATAACTTAGCATAACTTAGCATAACTTAGCATAACTTAGCATAACTTAGCATAACTTAGCATAACTTAGCATAACTTAGCATAGCATGGCATAACTTAGCATAACTTAGAATAACTTAACATAACTTAGCATAGCATAGCATAACTTAGAATAACTTAGCATAACTTAGCATAACTTAGCATAGCATAGCATAACTTAGAATAACTTAGCATAACTTAGCATAACTTAGCATAGCATAGCATAACTTAGCATAACTTAGCATAACTTAGCATAACTTAGCATAACTTAGCATAACTTAGCATAACTCAGCATAACTTAGCATAACTATAATAACTTAGCATAACTTAGAATATCTTAGCATAACTTAGCATAACTTAGCATAACTTAACATAACTTAGCATAACTTAGCATAACTTAGCATAACTTAGCATAACTTAGCATAACTTAGCATAACTTAGCATAACTCAGCATAACTTAGCATAACTATAATAACTTAGCATAACTTAGAATAACTTAGCATAACTTAGCATAACTTAGCATAACTTAGCATAACTTAGCATAACTTAACATAACTTAGCATAACTTAGCATAACTTAGCATAACTTAGCATAACTTAGAATAACTTAGCATAACTTAGCATAAATTAGCATAACTTAGCATAACTTAGCATAACTTAGCATAACTTAGCATAACTTAGCATAACTTAGCATAACTTAGTATAGCTTAGCTTAGCTTAGCATAGCTTAGCATAGCTTAACATAACTTAGCATAACTTAGCATAAATTAGCATAACTTAGAATAACTTAACATAACTTAGCATAGCATAGCATAACTTAGAATAACTTAGAATAACTTAGAATAACTTAGCATAACTTAGCATAACTTAGCATAAATTAGCATAACTTAGAATAACTTAGAATAACTTAACATAACTTAGCATAGCATAGCATAACTTAGAATAACTTAGAATAACTTAGAATAACTTAGCATAACTTAGCATAACTTAGCATAACTTAGTATAACTTAGCATAACTTAGCATAACTTAGCATAACTTAGCATAACTTAGCATAAATTAGCATAACTTAGAATAACTTGTAATAACTTAGAATAACTTAACATAACTTAGCATAGCATAGCATAACTTAGAATAACTTAGAATAACTTAGAATAACTTAGCATAACTTAGCATAACTTAGCATAACTTAGCATAGAATTGCATAACTTAGCATAGCATGGCATAACTTGGCATAACATAACTTAGCATAACTTAGCATAACTTAGCATAACTTAGCATAACTTAGCATAACTTAGCATAACTTAGCATAACTTAGCATAACTTAGCATAACTTAGCATAACTTAGCATAACTTAGAATAACTTAACATAACTTAGCATAGCATAACATAACTTAGAATAACTTAGAATAACTTAGCATAACTTAGCATAAATTAGCATAACTTAGAATAACTTAACATAACTTAGCATAGCATAGCATAACTTAGAATAACTTAGAATAACTTAGAATAACTTAGCATAACTTAGCATAACTTAGTATAACTTAGTATAACTTAGCATAACTTAGTATAACTTAGCATAACTTAGCATAACTTAGCATAAATTAGCATAACTTAGAATAACTTAGAATAACTTAACATAACTTAGCATAGCATAGCATAACTTAGAATAACTTAGCATAACTTAGCATAACTTAGCATAGAATAGCATAACTTAGCATAGCATGGCATAACTTGGCATAACATAACTTAGCATAACTTAGCATAACTTAGCATAGCTTAGCATAACTTAGCATAACTTACAATAACTTATCATAACTTACAATAACTTAGCATAACTTAGTGACTTGCATTACAAGGAATCATGCAAAGTATGAATCATCATTTGAAACTTAATCTCAAAGTATTCAGTTTCTATATTTGCAAGTACTTTCAAATACCTTAATCGAAATAGATTCTTTTGGATTACACGAACATAGATCCGCGATATAGCCTTACTCCTGTTGCGTTTCTTTTAAGCCACGCCCACTTTGCACAGGTGTTCACCGAACACGCCCACAAATTGATAGAAGTCGCTCACATGGCCTGTTCGATATCATCGTGCGAAGAAGGTATTAAAATGGTTAGATTGGCCACGGAACACATGCACCACCTAGCGCCAGAAGTTGTAAATGCTGCACGTATCCTCGCAGCTCGCCCCTCCTCAAAGGTCGCCCAGGACAATATGTCTGTTTTCAAGGTTAACCATATAAACAATATTAAGTACATTTCAGTTATATAAATGTTACATACATATATATATATATATATATATATATATATATATATGTATTTAATCGTTTACTTTCTATATAATTATTGAAAATTAAACTTGTTGTTATAATTGCTGTATAATTTATTGAATAATAACATAATAAACTATTTAAAAGTTCTTTGATAAAAGTACTCCATCTTATATAGATAACCTACTAATGTAAGATATACTACCCTCAACAAGACCATTAATAAGATACTTATTAAGATACTTATTACCATTTCAATAAAAACTTATTTACCTGATTTTTTTGTTTAACCTTTTCCTACGACCTTCAGGATACCTGGCTAAAGGAAGTGGAACTTCTCACAGAGGCTATAGATGAAATTATTACCATCGATGACTTTTTAGCAGTTTCTGGTTAATTAGCGACTTTTACCACACCCCCTCTCGCACATAACCACACCCCTTCTCGGCCATAACCACTTCTCAACCCTACCCCAAACCCTACAACCTTTTACATCCCCACTCCTCTCACACCCACCCCCTTTTCACGAGCACCACTCCCTCTCGCATCGTCTAGAGAACCACATCCTGGAGGACGTGAATAGGTGTGTAGTGGCTCTGAAGATGGGCGACGCCGAGGAACTCTCTCTCGTCGCCAAGACAATCCGCGGACGGTGTTTACGTATAGACCGAGTGGTGCACGGGGAGATGATGGACTACGAGAAGGGAGCTTATACCGATAGGGTCCTGCAGACTCTGGAGATATTACGCGACCAAGGTAACTCGTCATCAACGACTGACATCTCGTGGGCAATACCCACCCCGACAATACCCTCCCTGGCAATACCCACCCTAGTAATACCCGCCCTGGCAATACCCACCCCGGTAATACCAGCCCTGGCAATACCCGTCACAGCAATACCAGCCCTGGCAATACCAGCCCTGGTAATACCAGCCCTGGCAATACCCACCCTGGCAATACCCACCCTGGCAATACCTACCCTGGCAATACCAGCCCTGGCAATACCAGCCCTGGTAATACCAGCCCTGGCAATACCCACCCTGGCAATACCCACCCTGGCAATACCTACCCTGGCAATACCAGCCCTGGCAATACCAGCCCCGGCAATACCCACCCTGGCAATACCCACCCTGACAATACCAACCCCGGCAATACCCACCATTGCAATATCCACCCTGGCAATACCCGCCCTGGCAATACCCACTCTGGCAATACCAGCCCCGGCAATACCAACTCCGGCAATACCCGCCCTGGCAATACCCACCCTGGCAATACCCACCCCGATAATACCCACCCCGATAATACCCGCCCTGGCAATACCCACCCCGCAATACCCACTCTGGCAATACCAGCCCCGGCAATATCCACCCTGGCAATAACCACCCTGGCAATACCCACCCCGGCAATACCCACCCTGGCAATACCTACTCTGGCAATACCCACCCTGGCAATACCCACCCTGGCAATACCCACCCTGGCAATACCCACCCCGGCAATACCCACCCTGGTAATACCCACCCCGGCAATACCCACCCTGGTAATACCCACTCTGGTAATACCAACCCTGACAATACCCACTCTGGCAATACCCACCCTGGCAATACCCACCCCGGCAATACCCACCACGACAATACCCACCCTGGCAATACCCACCCTGGTAATACCCACCCCGGCAATACCCACCCTGGCAATATCCACCCTGGCAATACCCACCCTGGCAATACCCACCCCGGCAATACCCACCCTGGCAATACCTACTCTGGCAATACCCACCCTGGCAATACCCACCCTGGCAATACCTGCCCTGGCAATACCCACCCCGGCAATACCCACCCCGGCAATACCCAACCCGGCAATACCCACCCTGGCAATACCCACCCTGGCAATACCCGCCCCCGCGCATCAACATCCACTCCTCACTTGCAGTGATGCCGCACTTTTCCAACGAAATCAACAATGCTTGTATTGTTCTCGACTCCGAGAACGCTGACAGGGTTTATTTCGATGAAAATGAGTTTATCGATGCTTCGAGATTAGTTTATGACGGAGTGAGGGAGGTACGGAGAGCCGTGCTTACCAATAGGGTTAGAGCAAGTCCTATGCCATCCAGTTACTCTTTTAAACCCCGCTTATATCCCGAAATTGTCTTTTATACTCCCAAATCAACCCCTTATGTCCACCATATGACCTCTCAACCCCAACATCTCTCTCTTTAGCACTAAACACCCTTTATATATAATCATGTCTTAATACCTCAACACCCTCTTAACCCCGGCAACACCCTCTATCTCCAATTGACCCCGAATTGACCTTTGATTACACAGACTTTAGAAGAACTTGAGTCAGATACGGAAATAGAATTCGACGAAGAAGAAACAAGAAGCAGATGTCAGTTATTCATTTTTTGTTAAAAGCGCAGATATTTAAACAATAGCCTTGACCAATGTGTACCTCAAATTCTGACAATCCAATTCACTTTTGACCTCTAGGTTCTTACGTAGAGGAGCAGGAAAATGTGGAATTTGAAGAACAGTCGGATAGAGCGATGATGAGAATGCTTCCCCAAGCAGAAAAAGATGCAATTCAACAACAGGTGGCGTGTAGTCCCGAGTTGTTTGTGTATAGCGATCAATTGTTTGTGATTATGTCGCAATACATTATCTAATCGCTAGGTGGCTCTATTCCGAGAAGAACGCGTGAAACTCATGAATGAAATCAGCAAATGGGACTCTAGTGGAAACGATATCATTGTGATCGCTAAAGAAATGTGTATCATCATGATGGAGATGACAGATTTCACTCGGTAAGCGGGAGGGACTCGGGGTTAAAGGTCAATTATAGTTGTTAATGGGCGGGGTCAATTGCGTTAGTGGACGTAGAGGAAGTCAACCTAATTCTTAATTGACATGATTAGTGATTAGTTGTTAAGGTTATTTACTGGTAGTTTTAGCATCTAGTGGTCATTGTAATGTCTCTTGACCAGCGTTAGCCTCTATCCACAATTGTAATATCTCTTGACCAGCGTTAGCCTCTAGTTATCTAATTACTGGCTATTATCATTTATCATTAATTAGTTATTAATAATGTATGGTAATGCTTGATGACTACACAATTCTCACGCCTTCAAATCAACATAGTGGTCGTGGTCCTTTAAAAACAACAATGGACGTAATTAACGCCGCTAAAAAGATTTCTAACTCCGGATCAAACCTGGATGACATTTGCATGAAGATCGGGGAACAGGTATAAAGTTCATGTGCTCTTCCGAACTGCTTCTCCTCCTGCAGCGTATCTCCATTCTATCGCCGTGAGGTGATACGTCCCTTCCACTACCGGACTCCGCAACTCCCTCCCGATTCACAGTGCCCCGAGTCTTCGTCTAAGAATGAACTGGAAGCCTACCGTCAACGCATCACCCTCTACTGCCATCAGCTAAACATCACCAGTAAAGTGAAAGCGGACGTACAGAACACCAGCGGAGCTCTGATTGTCTCCGGGGTTAGCTTTGGGTGTCAAACTACTTAATGGCTTAAAAGCTATCTAGTTAAAACCTATTTCTGAAGGTTTGATTCAAAAATTGAAGAGTTGAAGTTTACCGACATTTTACCAACTTCCTTTTTAGCTAACCTCTATAATAACCCATTCACCTTTTAGCTAACCTCTATAATAACAAACTCTCCTTTTAGCTAACCTCTATAATAACCCACTCCCCTTTTAACTAACCCCTATAATAACCCACTTCCCTTTTTAGCTAACCCCTATAATAACCCATTCCCCTTTTAGCTAACCTCTATAATAACCCATTCCCCTTTTTAGCTAACCCCTATAATAACCCACTTCCCTTTTAACCAAACCCTATAATAACCCACTTCCCTTTTTAGCCAACCTCTATAATAACCCTATCCCCTTTTAGCTAACCCCTATAATAACTAACTCCCTTTTTAGCTAACCCCTATAATAACTAACTCCCCTTTTAACTAACCCCTATAATAACCCACTTCCCTTTTATCTAACCCCTATACTAACCCACTTCCCTTTTAGCTAACCTCTATAATAACCCACTCCCCTTTTAGCTAACCTCTATAATAACCCACTCCCCTTTTAACTAACCCCTATAATAACCCACTTCCCTTTTTAGCTAACCCCTATAATAACCCATTCCCCTTTTAGCTAACCTCTATAATAACCCATTCCCCTTTTTAGCTAACCCCTATAATAACCCACTTCCCTTTTAGCTAAACCCTATAATAACCCACTCCCCTGTTAACCAACCCCTATAATAACCCTATCTCCTAATCTTACCCCTATAATAACCCTATCCCCTAATCTCACCCCTATAATAACCCTATCCCCTAATCTCACCCCTATTGACACCTATCCCCTAATCTCACCCCTATTGACACCTATCCCCTAATCTTACCCCTATAATAACCCTATCCCCTAATCTCACCCCTATTGACACCTATCATTGACTTCCTGTCACCAGTTGGACAGCGCTACATCGCTGATCCAGGCTTCAAAGAATTTAATGAATGCCGTGGTCAGCGCAGTAAAAGCTTCTTACGTTGCATCCACAAAGTATTCGAGGATCAGCGGAGTCAATGTTTGTCCCCCGTACCACATTCCGCAACTAGTAGCGTCCGTACTTCGGTCCCGTTTTCTTTAAACCTCATGCCCACCTCGCGATTTGTATAGCTCACGAGTGATCCGGTTTCAGATTAGTAGAAACAACGCCGAGTAGACAGTTATTGACGGTTGCTCAGATGACCCAAGATAGAAAAATAAATAAATTAGGCATAAATTACTAATCGGCAAACTATAAATCTAGGTGTATCTTTCCAAAGAAAATAGAAAAAACATAAATATTACATTTACGGATACACATTATTTGAATTATTGAACATTTCACGTCTAAATGAGTATGTTATATAATATAATTACAGTAATTATAGTTTTATTCCATAACAATTTCTAAAGCAATATGTTCAAACTGTTAACAAATTGACTTTCCAATTATTTCAATATATTGAAATAAATATTGTCTATAAATTGTAAGTAACTCGCTATGTTGAGTAATCTAACTAATTTTATATTATCAGAATCACACTTGCTGTCCAAATGACATATGCCACTATATACATTATTTGTAGATTTACTACTGGTCAAGTACCTACTGGTTGAATGTAGTTAAATGACTTTATATAGCCAGAATACTATATACAGTATAATGTCCTATAGTAGTATTAAATTTAGAATTATAATTAAATCATTATTATAATTCATTACTCATTCAATCATTCACAACTGTTTTTAAAATCTCAATCTCCCTAAATCCCATAACATGCAAATCTTCAATATCATACATCCTTTATTTCCGTGGATTTGATTGACTCTATTTTATGACCAATTCAATGATATCAAAAATACAACTGTAATCATTTATTTTTTAAATAATCAAGCAATTTTATAACTTGCCTGGGATATCTTCTCATTTTAGTGGTATTTTATGTATATATAGATATATATATAACCATTCTACCCTAGCTACTGCTACTGTAAATTGTTCTATCCCACATAGAAAGTCAATCTCACAACTTAATTACGTAATCCCCAATTACGAAAATATTAATTATTTTATATATTTTATATGAATGCAATTGTTAGGCATTATTAGTCAATTGTTAGGCATTATCTCCTTCCCGCAGAAATTGTGCCCGTAATTCATTATCTGCTCATCTCTTCGCGTTAAACCATTCACCAACTCTCTTTACACAAAGTACAATTCATTTACGATTCAAATCTAATTCAAAACATCGTAATTCGCACGTTCAGAACTCGGTGGTGACCTGGAGGATGAAAGCGCCCGAAAAGAAACCGTTGGTACATCGCGACACGGACGACGAGGTCAAGGCCAAAGTTCGTAAGGGAGCCAAGAATAAATCTATAACGCCGATCAAAGCACTAAGTGAATTCCAGGAACTAGAGTCGTTTTAGTTATCCGCCGGTCCTCCGGGCTAACAATACAAATGTTCTAGTAATCCTCCTCCTATTGTCTAAATCGGTTGGGAGCATATTTATATTTCTGCATTTTGAATTCTTTTTGGAATAAGGTGCACTGGAAGATTTTTGTTTTTTTTAGATTTTTATTATTTCATTTATATATTTTATTTGAAAACCATGAAACAAGAATTGTATTATTATTAAAAGCTTGAACTATTAACATTACTAGGCGTAAATATATCTTCTAATTTGAAATTGAATTGGAATGTGCGATAATAAATTTTAATTTATTGATACACAATAAATATTACTTTCGGTAAATTGATATATATATAAATATATTATTAAATTGCCTAAAAACATTCGATAACAAAGAGTAAGAAACTTCAAAGTGAAATCGATTTCGTTATTCACAACACTAAAAACTCGGCCACCTAAACGCGACCCCGAGCACAACACACAAACTGCGCCCCCCCGGCCGGCTAGAACACGTACGGGATGATGCGATAGGGAACCAACGCCTTGTACTCCGTCCAGTAGGCGCCGTATTTACTCGAACACTTCACGTCGTCGCGGTACGTGCGGTGCACGAGCAACCCGAACAGGAAGCACAGGTAGACGTAGGGCAACGGAACGACGGGGTGTTCGAAACCGGCCGGCAACGACCACATCGCCGCCAACAGCAGTTCCGGCGCGTAGTGGAAGTGTCTACTGATACCCCAGTAGCCGTTCACCAGCAGGAGGGAAGTGCGTTCGTCGCCGCCGCCGCCCGCCGCCGGGAGGCGCGCGCGAATCACTCGAGCGCGACCGCCCCAAACCGAGCATTTGCCGTCGGAGTTGCGAACGTCGATCTTTTGACGGTCGGCGAGGTAGTTGACGACGATGGCGGCGGTTCCGACGGCGAAAGTGGCGCCGGCGGCCGCAGTACCCATGCGCGCGGGGTTTTCGACCAAGTAGAGGCTGGGGGAGGCGTACAAACCCGGAACTAACACCAGGCAGCCCCAGCAGATGTAGAAGCCGGCCCGGTCGAGCATGATGTCGATTGTTCGCATGTAGCCCGCCTCCCACCAGAAGAACTTGGTGATGTAGATCAACTGTAGTCCGCATGACACCCACATGCTGTCCACGAACCCGTACAACTGTCAATCGTAAGAGCGATGAGTCGACGTAAATATCTATTTTATAACGGCTAGATTGTAATCTATTGTTCGTCGATGCGAGGTTCCAATGTAATGTATCGTATTATAATGGGGCGGGGCGGGGCAAGACGGGGCGGGTACCAACCTGGTAGTTTTTGAGGGCAAATATAGCAACAAGCATTGCCCAGATCGTCAGTCCGAATCGACAATTTGTAAACACTTTAATATCGACTCCGAAAACGCGTGGGTACAACTCCGTACCCCAATAGTAGTCAAATAGCGGGTTTCCAGTGGTACCGCTATCACTACTGCTGGGCATCAAGTAGCCCTGTGTCAAGGGGTGGGGCATTAGCGTAGAGGGTGGGGCATTAGCGTAGAGGGGTGGGGCATTAGCGTGGAGGGTGGGGCATTAGCGTAGAGAGTGGGGCATTAACGTAGAGGGGTGGGGGTTTAGCGTAGAGGGGTGGGGCATTAGCGTAAATGGGTGGGGCATTAGCGTAGAGGGGTGGCGATTAGTTTGAAGGGGTGTGGTTTTAACGTAAGGTTAAGGCAGCATATCTACCTTTAAGCAAAGGAAGGCACACAATAGATGCGTGCAGACGTTCATTGTCGCTAGCAGATCTCCGAAGTGGTCATAGACAAAGGTCACAGAGAGGTCACCGGGATGCTGATACTTTAAATAGACCTCGAGACCCACCAGGGTTGCCATAGTAATTAGGTAACAAGAGAACCTAAAATGATGAATTAATACATATTATTGTTCTATTTAATTGAAAATATTTATTAATTAAAAAACATGTAATTATATATAATTCTAACAATAAATATAACAATAAATATATATGGAGATATATATACAGAATTGTGTCTTATCATATTATTAAAATACTCTAAAAAATAAATGAAATTAACAAAATTGCATCCGGTAAGATAAGATCTCTTACATACTGTAGATTGTACATTGTACACACTCTTGTACAAACAACTAGTAACAATTCATCAGCTAAATCTCTAACTTCGTATCACAAAAGAAAAGTTTTTTCACCAAATATATACAAACATAGAGCATATTGTACAATATACTCATATAATAGATAAATTAGTAATGCTAATATTTCAGAATCCACCTTATACAAATATTTGTTTGTTGCAAGTATATTTTCATTATCTATTGTTATAAAGCATTAATATTTTGAAAACAGTCTTAGAATAAATTATAAATGAATATTGTAGTGCAGTGATGGAAATACAATAGTAATCTATGCAAACAATGAGGGCATGACATCATAATAAACCAGCTATCTTATATACTCCATTTAACAATTATACTGCAAATAACATAAGTACAGTGAAATAGTTTCAATTCTGTTTTAACATGTGGCAAATACCCTGCACAGTTAAAAACCACTATACAAAGAGAGTCCTTTTAAAATTAAGTAAACAATGCGCCATTAATTACTAAATCATATGTAAATATAATTGGAAAATATATTTAAATGTGTATTATGAATGTTTTCAAAAATGATGTTATCATTGAAAATTAAATGTTTTGCAAGATTAAAACAATATTAATTCTACAAAAAAGATAAACTTAACAATGATATATTATCAGTGAAAGAGTGACACATAAACTAAAAGCTAGATAAGCTATAAATTACATTCATTCAATAGAATCATAACAATAAAGTTATACACTTTGATTATACCATTACCAGTATACATTGTGATTAATACATTGTGATATGACTGACTAACCCATTGTCTTTATATTCAGGTACATTGCCCTTGTCCGTCTCTGGACCGAGGAATTTTTTACCAGGTACAAAGACCATTAGCACAAGACTGAATAACATGTAACCGAGGATGAGTGTCAGAGAAACTCGATTTCCAATTTCAACATCGGACCAAATCTGTTTCGTGGACGAGAAGGGAAGGCAATTGGCATGGAGTAAATGGTAAGGGAGAGGATTGAGATTGGAAGGCAATTGGCATGGAGTAAATGGTAAGGGAGAGGGTTGAGATTGGAAGGCAATTGGCATGGAGTAAATGGTGAGGGAGAAGCGATCGTATGCTGAGTTGGGATAAAGTGGTGTTGATGGTAGAGAAAGAGCAAACAAGAGAATGAACGAGACAAAGATGAAAGTTGTAATAGGTAGGTGAAATTGAAACCTTAATAATATAGGCGAAGTCAAATGAATTCCACATTCCATATCTTGCAGTATGCCTGAAGGTACAAGGATATATTAGAATTCATAATGTATTGAACAAATTACAACACTTCGTTCAATATTATTAAATATTACAATAAATGTAATATAATATTAGATATAAAAAGTAATATTAAATGTATGAGAAAATGTATAGACTGTAAATAATTTCCTTTAATTTAAATTTATATTACTGTTAACATTTAATATTACTGTTAACATTTAATATTTTAGCATAGATGTTTATATAAGGATAGATGCATAGATGTTTAATATAATAGTAAAGTTATTATCAATACATACTATATATATATATTCACTAAATGTATACGTAATATATTTAATTTATAACACAAACAAATAAAAACCATAGAATCATAACAACATTTGGGCAAATCGTCATCAGAAATATTGGTAACAATGTTTGTTCGACAAGCAAAGTAAAAAATCCCTTCTCTGATTCACCTTTGTAAACAATTCATTATTAAAGTAGATTTCCCTTATGATATTCAGTTATTGAACTATACTATATAAATATATAACATATATACAAAATATATATAATTTGTATAACAAACTCTTTTTTTTCACAGTGAATTTTGAATGAATTCCATTCTTATTAATCAATTTAGTTGAGGTCACAAAAGTTGATTTACGCATTTCTGTTTGGGACCCTGAATTAATCAAGGAATGTCATTAAATAAACTGGATAACATAAATCTTAATCAAATAGAATATCATATATAGTTATATCAAAGATACTGCAAAGAAAAGATATCCAATATGGATATTTATCATTCTAAACATTATAAACAGATGAGATTTCGAAATAAATTATTTTAGATTTTATCTTCAATATAGTTTTAAATAATCCTTATATATATTTATAAATATATACAATATTGTATAAATATTTTTAAAAAGTGTTAAAAACTCATTCGTCCATATTTAGAATTTATTCAACCTATGTTAAATTTTATTAAAACGATTTAATAAATAGTTAGATATGTAAGAAATAAATTAAAATAAATATTAATTTAAAAACACTGAAAAATACTATTAAAATGTATTTCAGCGATTATTTATAGAACCACATAGAACAGATGGTTACTATTAATTAAATAAACAAAATATGGAGATAAATATCTTTTTCAAAACATATCTGTTGTTTGTGTATAATTAATCAAATTAGCTACATGTGTAAATATATCCTCTCGTTTTGGTTAATTTTTAAATAGTATGATATTCATGAAATTTATGATAATTGTATCGATTATAAATTTAAATATAATAGTTGGGAATTAGTACAATTTCTCTTAATGAATTACTAATTAACAAGATAAATAATACATTAGCGTTTTTATAAGACATAATTAAGCATTATTACACAATTATTATCTGCAATTTAATCTGTTTTAGAAGCACACCACCACCACTACCACCACCACCACTACCACAACTACTACCACCACCACCACCACCAATGAGGCTTAATCAGTCAAAATGTATTACATAATGAAAACAATTGATTTCAAGAAGTAAATAGAATTAAGAATACTAAAACTATTCGGTGAACAATACCAAGGGATTTACACAAATGTATAGCAGCGTATGTAGGAGTGTACATGTAGGTCTATACAATATCTACACACGCTGCAAAGAAATTGAACCTTAGTGTAGCCTAGCCTTGTTGTAATAGATAACATTGATAGACTTCAGTTTTTAAAGTAAACGATAAATGTAAATGGGCAGACAAAATTAGATGAATTCTTCATTATATACAATGGAAATATATTCGTTATTATATACAATGGAAATATATTCATTATTATATTACATAATACATTCAAAGTTTTCAATGGCAATGCTACTAATTACGTTATTACTTTGTAACAATTGGTTTAATAAATATAGGTGTCTACATCTCAATATTTTATATAAAAAAGATAAATGCTTACTTTTCGTTTACAAATGAAAATTTAAAGTAAACCTATTTTAAAAATATTATTTTAGATATTTCTATTTAAAGCCAAAATAGAAAATGTTAAATTTCATTTGTATATCAGATAAAAAATAGAAAATGGAGATACATTAGTTTAAGTCACAAACTTCAAATACTTTTGATCAACATTTGTACATCTAAACTAACTGCGTATAAAGACAATTGTTGGTATTGTGTAAATAATAAACTTATTTAAGAAGTACCGATTACTGCAAATATTCAGTATGGTCAGGAAAAGGTCAAGAGTTCACATTGCCTACTTTATGTTGTAAAGCAGAACATAAAAAGCAACTATCTTTTGAGATTGATAATAGTAACATTGAATTGAGTGACCCAATATGATAGCAACCTAATTATATGAATGTGTGTTTATATTTTTTAAAGATTAATACCCATATCAAATGTTCCGATAATAAATGATATAGTATTATATGGACTATAGATGTTAAAATTAATAATTGATAAATGGATTTAACAAAATATTTTAAATATATATATTGTTCACTTTAATTGATAAGAATATATAATTTGTGTGTTATGTATTATGTATTATTATAATTATGTATTATATATTTAATTTAGATAAATAAATTCTTTAAAATTATTTTACTCAATTTTCATAGTAACAGTGTAACAATTTATGATATGATTTATGATAAATTTATGATTCAATTTATGATTCAATTTATGATAAATTCAAAATAAATATAATACAATAACTTAAGTAATCAATTTCCATTTCAAAATAGCTCAAAACATTCTATAATATATTATTATTGATAAACTCAGCTAAAAGTTCTCTAGGATAATAGTTGATGATTAATTTTCTTTCGTTTACAAACAGTATTAAAATGTGTGTGTTACAAAATATATAATAATATTATAGACTACATAGTCTATATATATATATATATATATATATATATATATATATATATATATATGTATATATATATACATATATATATATAATATAGGTAAATATAGGAATGTGGGTTTATACACCCATACATATATTATTGATTTATTATTATAGAAAATTAGAATGAAGATTATTAATTTTAGAAAAATATTATTATTTTGATATATATCAAGGTATTACTGATATATATATATATATATATATATATATATATATATATGTATGTATATAAGTATGTATCGATATATTTTATTTAAATACATTTATTACAGGGGGTTTCAATTGCATTAACATCGATGTTAATGTTATATAGTTAAACCAAACAATTAATATTAATTATTATAATAACTAAGTAAATTTATCTTGTAAGAAAAAATGTAATGCATAGAAATTACATAATAAAGGTAATTTATTTAGAATTAAATTGAATTTGAAATTTGCCGGTATATCATTATAATAGAAATTGTAATTCTTGAATTTATATGGATGGTTATATAATTGAGGCTATACATTACACTACATTTAAATTAGCACTAACCCATCGTTTGTATGACTTCTTCTATTTACACATAAGAAATAATAATAAATAGTGGAAGGCAATATTTGATAAAATGTCAATTTATAAAATCATGTATATCATTTTAGTCTATTTCAATATATATGTATTTAAAAACAAATAAATGAAAGTGGTATCGTAGATCAAGGGTATAATTAACTTTATAATTAAATGTAAATTGATATAAATAAAAAATATATCAATTAATATATGTATTAATTGATATAATAAAAATATAGTTCTTAAATATATTTAATATAACAAATCATAACAACAATGTAAATCTGATTGGTTGAATTCAACTCATGCGATATGGATTTCAATAATGGCCAATCAACTATATTTACTTTGTTCATGTGGTTTACTAAATATGTGGGTGTTACCTTAAATTATAAAATGAATAAAGTCTTCTAATCTACCTGTATATTTTATAATCTAACTGCAACATTATGCTTTACTTCTCGGGGATGCATACAACTCTATAAAAATCAAGATTACAGTAATATTGAGTATAAATATGTAATATATTATAGACACAATGGAAATATGACATATTCATATTATCTATGAATATGAATTATAAAACGATTAAAATATTGTACAACTGTAAAACTAGTTTTTACCAAGGTATTCTTAGATTTTAAGATAAAATGTTATATATATTTAAAACACGAATACAAATAATTAAGATAATGTATGGCCTTTTAAAAGATCCGATGAATTAGGAAAATATATCCTCGTAACCTCCCATTACTTCTCGGGTGTTATATTATATCATATGTTACATATTTTGCTAATTAAATTTCCAATCTACGATATCGGAATTACACATAATGCATTAGGGTATATCGTGACCTCATTTAGAGTCAAGCTTAAATCTAAGGGAGACATTGTTATACACTAGAATTCTTAATATAGTGGTGTACTCGATAATTTGAATATATATATATATATATATATATATATATGTATTTTAGATAATACTGTTTTCAAAACTAACTATATATATATTTAATATCATCAGGATGAGGGAAGGGGGATGGAGGGAATGCTATTTATATAATATGATATGCATATTATAGTAATGAGCTTTAATATCAACATTAGAAGTAATGGCTATATCATGTATATATTCTAGAGTAGCTAGAGAAGAATCCTTCTCTAGCTACTCTAGAATAAAACTCAATGAGTTTTATGTAAAGATATCCCAAGTTATTTATTATTTTCAATATACTTAGATATTAATATTTCACATTTACTTGGGATATTTGTTCTAATATAGCAGTGAATCTTTTCATTAAATGGACGTGGTCTACAAAGTGTATAAAGCTTATTGTGTTTATCAAATCAATGGTTTATACAAATTCGACAGTAATTGAAATCTTTATATAATGGACAGCTTATTGTTATATTCCCACTTAATCACTGAACCCATTGCTTCCCAAGATATTGCATTTTAACCCTACAATTTGCTTAGCATTTTTCATTATTTTAATTATTTATCCAACATTTTATAATGTGATTTTACTACAATAACTATTAATTTACTAAAAGACTATATATAATTAGTTTAAATATAATATAAGATTTCCCAAGATTACCCAAGATTTAGGTAATCTTGGAGATTAAAATAGATAATTAAGTATATTTTTAGTTATACTAAGAAATTTCCGAATTTGGTATTCTTTATATTTCTCTTATATTCTATATATAATCTACTTATTATTTAATAGCTGCAGATTAATATCCGAAATCATATCTAAAGATAACCTTCTACTGAAAAATCAATAAATAGAATATATAATTATATACATTATTAGATGATCATCGATGATGATTCTTCATGCTTCATCCATCATTTATAAAGTAAAAGTATAGACTATATATATTATGATATATTATAGTCAGTTGCGAATATAATGTATATTGGTGTAAAGTGGAGTCTTGTAACTTCTTATTATCCTGTATTGAAGTCATCGCATTGAAAGGGGATATGTTCAGAGTACGTATTGTAGTTTTGTTTAATATCATCGATACTAACCAGGAACCGATTTAAAACCGCGGAAAAATAGAATGAAATTATTTTAGTTGAATGTTATTCAATTTATAATTAAATAACATCTCAATATACATTCACATTAGTTTTTATAAAGTATTATTTTGATATATATATATATATATACATATATATATATATATATATATATATATATATTCGAGTTATCGTGCTTATGTCGTATTATGGAGTATATTTTATCATATATTTTGTATATTGTATATGTGGCTATGATAATTATATTTTCTGATTATTGACTTGCTTTCCATATTAATTGTGTGATTTAGGTTAGAAAATAATCTTATTTACGATGTTGTGGTTATATTAAACTAGTGATACTGATATATCGTGTCTAAAATAATACGTTTTTGTGATTTATATATGATCGGGGTGTGTCAATGTATCTGGTAGCCTGTAGATAGTCGAGTAAGGTGGGACCCTTATATGTTAGACAATTAAGTAAAAACATATTATATAGAGGTTGTATTTCTGCTTTTTATATTATTTTTATATTTGAGATAGTTCAAAAAGTTTTTACAAGTTAATGAGATTCACGAACTATATTATTAAAAGATTATACTTATTTATATTATATAAATATATATATATATAAATATATATATATATATATATATATATATATATATATATATATATTAATATAGACATAGATAATTAATTATTAAAATATATGTTATTAACTATTTTGCTAAATCTATAATAAAGAATTAAATGAATAAATAATACACACTAACCTTCAGGAATATTGATGTACAATTCTATAGTTTTAGTTTATGTATTTAGACTTTATTTGTTAAAATTTAATTTTGAAAATTAGAACGTCATACATTTTTTAACTATTGTAAAATTTCATAATGTATGTCAAGCATATTATAAATACAATGTATATATAATAATTAAAATAGAGATTTTAATGCATATTCTTTTTAAAGTTATTATAGTGTTTGCTCTAACAATATATAAATATAAATATATTATTATTATGATTTATGCATAATACATGTAGCTAACTCTAAATATCCAATGAAATCCATTTATTAAATCCTTTAAACAATTGTTATTAGCAGGGTTATTAGCAATAATTTGGAATAACCCTGATCCAAATCTATGGTTATTCGTAATTACCAATTTCAACTTTATACAACATCTATATAAATTATTTCGTTTTAATCTATCGCATACATTTTTATGAAAGTATATTATGCAATGCCATTTTATTTGTAAAGATATAATCATATGCTTTTTATTGAAATCTTTAAGTTTAGAACCAATACTATTAATAATTATAACATATAACATTATATTGATAAGATATATCTTACAATAGTTTATAAAGGAATAGTAACAGTTTGAACTATACATAGTATATATGAATGTAAATATATATATTTTTTGAATATCCAAGATGTCATTAATATATTAATTATATTAATATTATATTTGTCTTTGAGGCTTAATCTATAGCAATTATATTTTACAAACTTTTAATACATATGTGGCTACATATAACGTTATTATATTAAAAATGATCTAATACATTAATAATGACTACCGTCATTTCTAGTAACCATGTATATGTAACCTAGGTAACCATATGTGTAACCGAAGTAACCATGCATATGTGTACTATGTAACCATGTTTATGTAACCTAGGTGACCATGTACATGTAACCAAGTACATGTAACCTAGGTAACCATATATTTGTAACCTAGGTAACCATGTATATGTAACCTAAGTAACCATGTATATGTACATTATATAATCATGTATAAGTAATCTAAGTGACCATGTATATTTAACCTAGGTAACCATGTATTTGTAACCTAGGTAACTATGTGTATGTAACCTAGGTAACTATGTATATATAACCTAGGTAACCATGTATATGTAAACCAAGTAACCATACATTTATGTATACCCTAGTTATAAATGTAAATTATTAGTAATATGCTTCACTTTCAATGTATGTTACATAGGATAAATTTAGCTTTGATGTTATCTTTATAGATATCTAATGTGACGTAAGATAATATTAGCACATACTTCTCACCGATATTACTTTTAATTTTACTTCGCATTATATTATTCTATTATATCAAGATAACGGGTAATTATATTTAATTATACATATATTATACGATAAATATGACTATTTATTAAAAATTTATTTTATTTTTTGATTGAATTTTCATGCGCAAAAAATAGATATTCTACTTTGATTATTTAAAATATTTATAATATTCCGGAAATTATAAATCTATGGATTATTTTATTTATAATTTCTATTTGCTTATTTTAAAAATCCGAACATTTTCTTTGTCTTGATATCCTATTGGCTATTAACAAATTAAGAATATTATAAATAAATATTTTCAATTTTCAATATTATAGTCCATTTTTAATATAATCATATTTTAATCATTTATACGTAATTTTAAACAGGTTTATTATTATTAAATTTATATACATAAAATAATGTACATTTCAGTATACATATTCCATCTCATATTCATTTGAAGAATAATTTTGATAATTTACAATGTTCATCAAAATCTTATTTATCATATTGAAAATGTAATTATTCATTAAATAATTATCATATATTACATATAACACCGTAATATATAGAATATATATAATAAGTATCCTTTTCGAATTATATTTTGAACATCTAGTGTTCCTTTTCATTAAAAATTATAATTATCATAATTATTACCATCATGAAATATTAGTTTGGCGCTATTAAAATTCGTGTGGTATGTGTTTCACATAAGCAAGTCGAACTGTAATTGACGTTCGCCTATTTATACTTTATAATGGAACTCACTGAATGACTAGTAATGTGTCACTGTCAACTAATATCAAAGGAGTTGGCCATTGCAATCTCCCAGACAATATAGGCGTTTTACTATATACTCTCCTAATTACTCTTTATAGTTATTGTATTCACTTTATAATCTCAATTCATATACATATGTATATACGTATATTATGAAACGAAAGCAGTAGATCATCAGTGATTTATATAATAGTTAAGTGATTATTGCATATTTATTATATTGATGATTTTTTCATATGTAATAATAATGTTATATATATATATATATATATATATATTATGTATAACATTAATACAAAGTGATCTTTCAAAGTATAGGCAAATCTCTACATCATATATACAATTGATATCTTTATATTTTTTATAATTATAAGTTTTTTAAATTGCTTTTTTTATCAATCACATGTTTTATTATTATGATTTCCATTAGTTTTTATAATGAATAGTAATAATGAATATAACTATATAACGTAATATACATAATATGGTATATATATAACTCATCCATATGTTAGATTTCTGAGAAAGATTTCTTTCGCGTACCTCACAAGTCGAAACACTATAGATCTAACTCACATTTCTAAGCAATACATTGTTGGCCTCTGAATTTAACAGGCCTATACGCTACTGCTCCCTTAGTGAACCAGCGAGTAGATTCTATTTTTAACTAGTTTTCTACACCAAACATACTCCAACATATGCCGCACTCTGTTTACGTTTTAAAATTGTTTGTTTATTTCATATTCCTATTAATTTTATAATATTATATTTGACAAATTATATATAATTGTTAGTTCAGTCTTTCAAAGATAATATCAATTATTATTTTTTATAAATATTTAAGTATTTTATCAATAATGAACTAGAAATGATTTATATAGATTAAAATGAATGCAAAGTTAAAAATAATCAAAAGAATATATTTATATTATTAGCGATTTACTATTTCTTATTTAATTTCATAGTGTATGGTTATTATTAATCATGTTGCATAAATAAAAATGCATAGAAAGTTATTTTTTATTAAAGTTAACTTTACCTGTAAGAATTAAGAAAACGTTACATTAATTAAAATTAGTTCAACTATTTTAATTATTACAGTAAATATAATGATATTAACTTATTAAAATACTATTTTGATAAATGTTGTTCAATACAACAATATTTTTATTTTTTGCAGCATATTAAATATAATTTTGTAATATTTAATTTGTGCAATTAAGACATAAACTTATATTTATTATTAAACAATATCATTTATGTAAATATTAATATCTGACTTTTATTTAACGGGTTGAAGAAATATTAAAATAATTGAACTATAAAATAATATGTATATATAAAATGATACATATGAAAATATATATGTATACAGATTATTACAATTGAAATTGGAGAAATTGAATATATTTTAGAGTAAAATATTAAAATTAAGTAAAAATTAATATTTTAAAATGTTATTTTTTCTATTTTATAATTATACTGGTAATTTTTCATTAAAATTGGAGATGATCATTTGATGATTTACTTGGAAAACCAATTTATATGGTAGTTCTACATATAAAATATCAAAAATAAAAGTTAAAGCAAGAATGGAAGTATATATATGTATATATATTCATATATATATATATATATATAAGATTGTCAGTAATATTAATCTTATGTATTGTTATTAGATTATTTGTAATGAGATAGTATGACTATATATGTAAACTCTATAATTATACCAAGATAACCAGTCTCCTGTTACTTCTATATCATAGTAACAGGCAATTTAATATCACAATTGCAAGATAATAATGGTATTTTTTTATATTATATAGAGATTTTGTGATCTTTTATAAATAATGATTATAAAATAAAAATATATTTATAATAATTTATTTAATATAATATTATGTATGTATATAAACAATGACAATAAATATGTATTTTGAAATATTAAAATCATATATCAAGTAACTGCATTATAATACATTAATCACCGAGTACCTTGGTAATGTTGAATTACATTGAAACTGTTAACTACAACTAAATCCGTGTAATATATTAAAGTAAATTTGAAGATATATATGAATTGATAAAAGTTGGTAAAAAAGTAACTGCTATAATTTAATTTATTATTTAATTTGTTTTTGTATTATTTTCCAATTCATTTATGTTTAAAAGATTATAAATATAATAGACATAAATTGCATACTTGTGGTACCAATATATTTTGAAGTCTGAGTTTAGAATATGAGTAATTTATTTTACAAATTTATATCTATTTTCTATGTATTAATAATTATATTTAATAAACTAATAATATATACATAGGATATTTATATATATATTTATATATTAGATTATTTGTAATGAGATAGTATGACTATATATGTAAACTCTATAATTATACCAAGATAACCAGTCTCCTGTTACTTCTGTATCATATTAACAGGCAATTTAATATCACAATTGTAAATATGATATTTATGATTTAAGATTGATCACAAATGCCAAAGACTAATGACTTCACAGTGAAATGTGAAGATGTCGCTGATAATGAAGAGGTTATTATATTATAGTCCCTCTAACTTTTGATAACTAATTATTTACTTAGTATTCATATATATTATTGTTTGTGAATACATATATATATATATATATATATATATATATATATATATATATATATATATATATATATATACACACACATATATATATATATATATATATATATATATATATATATATATATATATACACACATATATATATATATATTCAATCTTGTATAATTTTATTATTTTATAAAACTTCATATATTACAAATGCTCTATGATAATTAACATTAGCTTATTTATTATTACCATGTCCTCATGATGTCCCCTCATGATGTCACCTCATGATGTCACCTCACCTTGCTTATTGTGTTCTGATAGGTAATACAATATTTATAACTGAATGGTGTGAATAATGATGTACTCTAGATTATATTTGTATATCACATTATGTGTATATATACATATATATTCTCAGTGTGTTTATATATAAATTTGTAGTTATACATGTGTGCTTTAGATATACTAAAATTAAAATATAACAAATGTTAATGCCCTATATAAAAGTCATTATTTCCCTGTACAAATATATTATTTCTCAAGTTTCATCAATATTATAAAGACATCATATCAGCAAATCTTCAATACTTTTCTTACATTCACTTTCAGATTTCTCAGCAACTCTCTATTCGAATTCAGCTGCTGACCGTAATTTCATTGATCTAATATCACGCGTATAACATATGAGTTACTACCTCGATTACTATATTTATAACTCTACCTCGAACATCCTCCGAGCCCCGACTGACGCCCCTATAGTCACCAACCCCTCAAACCCCGCAACAGGACAATAAGAAGATGGTGTCGGTTGGGGTCTGCGCTATGGCTAAAAAGGTGAATTCGAGGCCTATGCAGGAGATCCTGGATAGACTGCGAGCCTACTCTACCCTGGAGATTCTGATTTTCAATGAAAACATGGTAGGTCGTCTATTGCGGACCTTTCTAGCCTCTAGACTGTTATAGCTTCTATTTCATTAATGTTAAAGCTTTGTTCTATCATATTATATATTTATATATAGCTTCCTAAGACCTCAATATCAATGTATATATTATAATTATACTCTTTCACCTAGATTTCATACTGTTTACGCAGTATAATATTTTTAAGTCATGTGCTTTTATAACTAGATTCATAAATACATTATTTCTAGTTTCTTCTTTGACCACTACTCCGAAAACTCTCTTTGAATATGATTCTTCTCAAGTGTTTATCGTTGACTTTGGACAACTCATAAAACTGTAATCAAATTTGCTTTTTTCAAATAGAACTGTAAATATAGTTTTTACACATGCTATTATCACAATTCCTAACTAAATGCCAATTCCTAACTTATGTCATATTATTATCATTGCGAATATGTATTTCCTCGAATATTTATATAGTTTTATGATATTCATGAATATATCCAATTTATGTAAATATATGTAAATATATATTTGAATATTATTTTTAAAATAGTTTTTTTCCGAAATCGTCAGACATTAAATCTTAAATTATTGAATATAAAAGTTAGAACTTTATGGTAATTCGATTAAACAAATACTTATTAATTTGCAAAGTGTTTCAAATATTCTTCCCATCCGATACCACTATAAATATGTTATGTGACTTTAATAATTATTGACCTGCTAACTTTGGAATAATTAGTGATTTGGTTTATTATCTATATTAGATTCATTGTCATTGTTCATTATCAGATTTGACTTAGCCTTCCATTAAATAAGTATCTCTATATTCTAACAAAACTAAATCTATCTAAATGTATTTCCATTTCGTTTTCTTTATGCATTGATATCAAATCAACTTCACTTTATGGTTTTAATTACAACATTATAGTCTTGATATCACAAATTGCAGTTTTTCTCTATTATCTCAATGTTTCATATCATTATTTGTTTATATTTTCATCAGCTTATCTTATCTTTTTTATTTGTGAAAATACATCTATTTTTTATCTATTTCTTCTCTTCTCATCTTATTATCAAATCATAAAACTCAATTGTTGTAAAGATCTTGTCTAAAGTTAAGTTATTAACTGTTGTAAAGATATATCTTGTCTAAAGTTAAGTTATTAACTGTTGTAAAGATATATCTTGTCTAAAGTTAAGTTATTAACTGTTGTAAAGATCTTGTCTAAAGTTAAGTTATTAACTGTTGTAAAGATATATCTTGTCTAAAGTTAAGTTATTAATTGTTGTAAAGATCTTGTCTAAAGTTAAGTTATTAACTGTTGTAAAGATATGTTTGGTCTAAGGTTAAGTTCTTGACGGAGTAGCTGAAAGTTTCAGTGATATTATTTCTGAAGTTGAAATTTATTCTCCTAGAATAAGATTTTTATCGAGCGGTTACGAATAATGCATACAAATTCCGTGTAGAAAAGATATGAGAAGATTATTTGTTAACTTCTGTAGTTAGTGGAATATCAGAGTGAGTTCTGGGTAATTCTTTATATGCCATTATTAGTTTTATGGTAGGAAAGGTACGCACCGGACATCTTTCTTTGTGAACCTTTATGGCAACTGGGGTTTCTGCGTCAGCGGGTTTATTCTGGTATCGATGAGTCATGGATATTGTGGTTAAGAAATGTAATGTATTAGTTTATCTGTTTGGTGCTATTAGAAAGTGGTCTGTAATGATGGAAATGTTGGTATTAAGTGAATATTGATTGGAGCAGTACGAAATCATCTCAATCAGTGCTGTAGTTTATGCTATAGATTGTAGTTTGTGCTATAGATTGTAGTTTGTACTATAGATTATAGTTTATGCTATAGATTGTACTTTGTGCTATAGATTGTAGTTTGTGCTATAGATTGTAGTTTGTGCTATAGATTGTAGTTTGTGCTATAGATTGTAGTTTGTGATATAGATTGTAGTTTGTGCTATAGATTGTAGTTTGTGCTATAGATTGTAGTTTGAGATATAGATTGTAGTTTGTGCTATAGATTGTAGTTTGCGTTGCATTGTTTACTGGTGTTTGTTTGGTTTGGAGAAAGAGTATTTTTTGACGAATCAAACAATGGTTATTGTAAACTCATGATCAATTCAAAATATTAACTTTTCCCAACTATTTACTTTATAAGCTGAATAGGTATATTATGTAACACACACAGTGTAACACACATACACAGTGTAATACACACAGTGTAATACACATAGTGTAATACACACAGTGTAACACACACACAGTGTAATACACATAGTGTAATACACACAGTGTAACACACACACAGTGTAATACACACAGTGTAATACACACTCAGTGTAATACACACAATATAATACACACACAGTATAATACACACACAGTGTAATACACACACAGTGTAATACACACAGTGTAATACACATAGTGTAACACACATAGTGTAATACACACACAGTGCAATACACACAAAATGTATTTAGAATTAAACTGCATTATGGTCCATATTAATCATTGCCAGGTATTGAATGAAGACATTGAACAATGGCCGATTGTGGACTGTCTGATATCGTTTCACTCGAAAGGTTTCCCGCTGGACAAAGCGGTCAGGTACTCCGAGCTCAGGCGACCATTTGTCCTCAATGACCTTTACATGCAATACAAGATCCAGGACAGGTGTGTATATAGACGCTCAGGCATACGTTTATTTAAACTATCGACGTCTCTTTCCATTGTTCTTTGGCCTAGTTTTGAAAGCGCTAGTACATTTCACGCGGACATACCAAACCCAAACCCACCAGATGATTCATTGTAATCCACTTGCGTTCTCTCAGGCGTGAAGTCTACAGGGTCCTCGAGGAACAGAATATTGACCTTCCAAGATATTCCGTTTTAGATCGAAGTAAATACGGTTTTCTTTTCACTTTCATTCAGACATAACTTCATTAGTTAGACTAATAATCAATCATTATTAACATAAATATGTACATACTAAAGTATATATTGCAGCGTCTTACATCATCGATCTACATATTATGTAACATTACATACTGATATCAGCAATTGTTTAATTCACAAACCCTCCCATACCGTACACACATATTTTACAAATGTACATACAAATGATATTATTATATTTAATTTCACCACTAAATGAGCATTTCTACGTACTTCACGCCCTGCAGAGGCCAGCTTGAATGTCAACGAGGCTACTCAGTCGATTTCATCCGACAAGCTAGTCGACGTCAAGTTGTCGCCGGCGGCGGTCAAGTCCTCCGACCCCGTGACCTCCGACCTCGTGACCTCCGACCCCGGCAAACGCTGCGATTCGTTGATTGCGCGTCTCTACGCCTGCGAACCTCGCGTCGCCACTAGTTACGACGATCTCGACGTGCGCCAGCCGTTGGTTCCGCCTCCCCACCCCCCTCCCCACCCCCCGCCCCTCCCCCAACAGCAGCAGCGTCGCCGTAGCAGCGGTCGAGGTGTCGTCGGCGGGGTCGCGCCCCGACTTGACCTCGTACGGGAAACCGACGGCGAGCCGACCAATTCGACACCCGACTCCGTCGGTCCTCCGCGAGAAGACCGTCCGCTTTCTTCCGACGCCCTCGACATCCCGTCGGTCGCCTCTTCCACTGGGGTCGGAGGGGTCGACGAGGACGCTACGTTGACGGGGGGCGCCGACCTCAACGGCTTGTCGTTGCTTTCCGCGTGTCGAGCGAACAGCGCCCCCGCGGATTGCTGTTTCCCGACGACGAGGACTGGTAGCACTTCTCCGGCCGCCGCGAGCGGAGCTCTGGTGACCCCTACCCCCGCGCCCTTTGAAAAGGTGTCGAAAGCGCGGGACAGCAACGGTCGTCCCCTGCTCGTGGAATTCGAAGACATCGTCGAAGTCAACGGCAACGTGTTCCACAAACCATTAGTCGAGAAGCCAATCAGCGCCGAGGACCATAACGTCTACATTTACTTCCCGCAATCCGCCGGAGGAGGCTCGCAGAGACTCTTCAGGAAGGTTTTACTCTTTTTTTTACAAACAATTTAGCCCTTTTTAGAAAAGCGAGTTATTTTAGGAATGTTAAGTACTTTTATGAAGGGATGGTACTTTTCTGAAAAGTGAGTACTCTTGGTAAGTGTGAGTACTTTTGTGGAGAGAGAGTAATTTTATGGATTTATGTTTATATTAAGCATTAGATTTATCTTTTTCATTAAACTTTAATATTTTCAGAAAACAACACAGAATTGTTCATTTTTCTACTGGTATAGAAAATGTTCAGTTTTCAAACATAAATAAGATGTATTATATAAATATATAATAAATAATGATGTATTTTATAAATAATAATACAAAAACATTTGACTTCATTCAAGAGATGAATAGAAAAGACTTAATTAATTGTCACAAATAATTAAGTTCTTTTCTTTTTTCTATTCATCTCTTGAATGAAGTCAAATGTTTTTTCAGATAATATTTTAAGAATATCTGATGTATCTTTAGATTCAACTGTATATTTATCTATTAGTTGACCAAGCGACGCACAAAAATCTATTGTTGCCGTCTGATCATTATTTTCTAAAGGGGCATTCACACAGAGCTTTATCCAGCATTTAAGCTGCCTAATTAGGCAGCTTTAAGCTGCAGAAAAAGCTGGTAATTTAAAATGCGTTCACACTGAAAAAGCTAGAAAAAGCTCGAATAAAAAAGCTCGAGCTGTCACTTTGAGCTTAATGTAAATACGCCCATATTTAAACCGTTATTTAATACGCACATATTTAAATTATATACAAATTATATTAATATTACAATACAATGAATAACAAATCACGTCATATACGATCACTACTATTAATATTATATTTAAATCGGCAGATATTAAAACATCCAAGTTAAAATAAAATTAAATAATATTAACAAAGAAATGAATCTGTCAATAAATAATAAATTTGCATAAATCAACAAAGAAAATCAGCTGTCAATCAAAAGGTTAACCAATAAGGTGCATTCAGCCAGCTTTCTGCTGACCTTTAGGCAAGAAATATTCGACATGTTCTATTTTGATAAAAAAGCAGAAAAAAGCAGAAAAAAGCTAGAAATATTGAACATATCTCGAATCCAGCAGAAAGCTGCCTAATTCGGCAGCTTAAAAGCTGTAAAAAAGCTCTGTGTGAATGCCCCTTAAGGATTCTATTTTATTTAATATTTCTTCATTTAGATTTAGATTCTTTTTTCTTTTTCCAAGTTTTCTAAATTTAGCACTGAATCTGTATAAATATTATAAATATGATATGAATTTAGCAACATAGTATATAAACAATATCACACGCTATAATTATTAAAATACCTCTGCGATAAGTGTGGTTTAGAAAGGACTAGCTGTGATGTAATTGGAGTCGACTGAATATAGTCTGGTGTTACGCAACTCAAAATCTGTGGATCCGAATCTACTGGGCTCGATACTATATCAGAACATTCTGTTTCAGAGATTACTTCATATTCTGATTCGAGGATTACTCTATCTACTAATAGCGGAGATCATGGCTCTGCCACTTCTATAATATTAAGTAACTGTACCTCTTTATGTATAAATAATACATTTTTAAAATTCTATTTATTATTAATTATCATTAAAGTCAGATTAATACAGATTATTAAAATATACTTATTAAAATATACATATTAAATACAAACTCTCTGAAATATTATAAATAGCCGAAGAAATAGTTGTTAGATTTTCTAAAGTTTCATTAATAAATTTCATGTCTAAGTAATTATATATTGATATGTTTAATATAAAATTATATAGTGGATATACTACTTTAAACTATTTACAATATACTTGGATAATATATAAAAATAATATAACAATAATATAATAATTTTATGTATTATAAGACACATGAAATAAACTTGTTTATAAACAAATAATTTGTTTATTTGTCTAACCATCGTAATATTGCCATGTTGGATATTCAACAGAATATTCAACTCCATTTCCACTTTTCTCTTGATTATACTTTTCTTTATTATATTTAATTTTTAATAATAATCTCGTGTACTCTTCCATTTTGTTTAAACCATATTTTCTATATGAAAAATTATATTTTAATTAACTAGTTTGGTTTTATAAATAGATTTAGTTATTTGTTAAATTAGGGATATTATTCTAGAAATATATTAAGTGTATATCAATATCAAACTAATTTTATATTAATGTTGAGTATATTTATATATTCTATTTTAATAATAATATTTTCTTAATTAAATTTATATTTTATATTAATTATAATAATTTCTAAATTAATAAATATATTTATCATATATTAAATATTCTAATAATCAGTTATTAAATAAACCTGTAAGATTCATCTAATTATCTATAGGAGCAATATCTTTTGTCCTCTGTATCCTATTATTATATAATGTATCCGATATATTCCATATTGATTTATGTATTCGGATAAGTTGAATAAATTTTCCCATATCCACACTTAGTTTAATTAAATTTATATATTAATTTAATAATAAATGTATCACATGGAAAGGTGAAAGTTCATTACGCCAGCTTTTTACGTTTGTAAATTGAACATGTTCTATGCCAGCGTAAAAATTAAAAACGGCGTAATTCCTCGTCTTTTTTGTTGGGAATCTAATTGGAAAATTTCGTTTGGAAAAACGACGCGTTTTTTCAGTGTGTACATCTCTTAATCTAGCTTCTATATTTTTTTTAATGATCGTAAAACTACTTATATTTTATGTGCAGTAATGTCGGTGATGTAATCCCTTATATTGCATAATAATTACAAATATTTTATTTATATTACAATTATATAAATTTTGTAAAATTTTATAAAATATTTACATTTCTTTTTATTTAGAACTTTTTAAAACTTTTTTATAACATTTTCTATGATACAATACACCTTGTAATAACTTCTATTATACTGAAATAGATTACAATTTACTATAAGTTTATATTCAATATTGACGAATAATGAGTTCATTATTTTTTAGCTGTAAAACTATATTTCGTAATTAACATTAGATTGACAGTTTATGGTTTAAATAGTGATTTGACCTTAAATGACCTTTTATTTGTCTTTAAGGTCGGAAGCAGAAGCAGTGTCTATTCTCCAGTGAGTTCTGTTCGTGAGGTGGGAAGTTACATTTACGAAGAGTTTATGGCAACGGATGGCACCGATGTCAAGGTCGGAGAAGTTAAAGTCGCGTCCATCAATCTATCGACCACGCCTACATTTCGACCTCGCCTACATTTCGACCACGCCTACATTTCGACCACGCCTACATTTCAACCACGCCCTAATTACGTCATAACCACGCCTTAATTACGTCATAACCACGCCCTGTGCCCGCGATCTCTAGCCACGCCCTCTACCCGCTCTCGCGCCCTCAGGTGTACACCGTAGGCCCCGAGTACGCCCACGCCGAGGCCCGCAAATCGCCTGCCCTGGACGGCAAAGTGGAGCGAGACAAGGCAGGTAAAGAGATACGTTATCCCGTCATACTGACCGCTGCGGAGAAGCTCATCGCGCGTAACATCTGTCTCGCCTTCAAGGTGACCTCATATCCACAAATGTTGGCTCTTTTCAATACTCCATATCACTCGGTGTCCTTTCGGTGATCTCTCGTCCGTAACAATGGACGAGAGATAACAATGTCTTTGATATGGCATCTCTTTTCTTCTTTTGACATTGATTTACACCTCCCTACGTATTCTCTTAAATCCCACCAAACCCTTTTCATTTTCCCATCATACATCTCCATACGGATCATACTCCACACCCCACACACATCGCATTCTCACACTCCACACCTCACACCCCCACATCTCATGCTCCCCCACCTCATTCCCCTCTCAACTCCATACCTCACCCCCACACTCCACACCCCTACACCTCACACCTCATTCTACTCGCAACTCCATAAATCACCCCCAAACTCCTCACCCTTACACCCCATACTCCAGCAAACTGTCTGTGGTTTTGACCTACTAAGGGCTAATGGAACTTCTTATGTTTGCGATGTTAATGGATTTAGTTTTGTGAAGACTTCGCCGAAATATTATGATGATTGTGCAATGATTCTAGGGTTAGTTATTCTAGGGTTAGTGATTCTATGGTTAGTTATTCTAGGGTTAGTTATTCTAGGGTTAGTGATTCTAGGGTTAGTTATTCTAGGGTTAGTGATTCTATGGTTAGTTATTCTAGGGTTAGTTATTCTAGAGTTAGTGATTATAGGGTTAGTGATTCTAGGGTTAGTGATTCTAGGGTTAGTGATTCTATGGTTAGTTATTCTAGGGTTAGTTATTCTAGAGTTAGTGATTATAGGGTTAGTGATTCTAGGGTTAGTGATTCTATGGTTAGTTATTCTAGGGTTAGTTATTCTAGGGTTAGTGATTCTATGGTTAGTTATTCTAGGGTTAGTTATTCTAGGGTTAGTGATTCTATGGTTAGTTATTCTAGGGTTAGTTATTCTAGAGTTAGTGATTATAGGGTTAGTGATTCTAGGGTTAGTGATTCTAGGGTTAGTGATTCTATGGTTAGTTATTCTAGGGTTAGTTATTCTAGAGTTAGTGATTATAGGGTTAGTGATTCTAGGGTTAGTGATTCTATGGTTAGTTATTCTAGGGTTAGTTATTCTAGAGTTAGTGATTCTATGGTTAGTTATTCTATGGTTAGTTATTCTATGGTTAGTGATTCTATGGTTAGTTATTCTATGGTTAGTGATTCTATGGTTAGTTATTCTAGGGTTAGTTATTCTAGAGTTAGTGATGCAGATGTTAATGATAGAGATTTGATTTAACATGTTGCTCTAACAACATTGGGAAGAACAATATCCACATCTTTGTACTTCGATACTTTTCTTTCAACGCATTGGAATATGTTTTCTTTAGTGAAGCCGACGATTGTGAGTGAATTATTGTGAGTGACCGTCGAGTCCAGGATTGGCCTCGATTATCAGCTGGAATTAATTCTTCCAAGTCGAGACTTTCAGTATTTTAGTGTCTAGACTTGTAATCAGACAGTGTAATCCGCAAGATTTACACACATATAGAGATCTAACTTCTGTAAAGCATTTCCCGCTGGAATCAACACAATTTTCATGCGTAGAAGATATCCTCTGTGCCAGAACTTCAGGCATTGAATGAGAAAGTTCTTAAAATATTACATTTTTTATTTACTTTCATTATAGGCACTATAATTTATATAATATATATAATTTATATAATATATATAATATATATATTATATATAATATAATATAATATAATATAATATAATATAATATAATATAATATAATATAATATATATAATATATATAATTTATTTAATATATTTAATGCTATCATATCATATGCTATTTTGAGTAGTAAAATTCTATATATATTTATTCATCAAGGTCACTTATAAATAATAATAATTCAGTAGTCTCTTCTCTGTAATACTACAGGATCAGTTATATAGAATATAAGTTATATATAGAATATAAGTTATATATAGAATATAAGTTATATATAGAATATAAGTTATATATAGAATATAAGTTATATATAGAATATAAGTTATATATAGAATATAAGTTATATATAGAATTTATTATTATATAAATGATAATTATTGAATTGAAATTGAAATTAAAATAACTAAATAATCTCGTAAAGAGAATGAATTTTTTGTAAATGTATCTCGTGTTCACTTTCATCTATTGTCTTTGTTTTCCCGTCGCCTCACATCCCTCACCTCGCATCCCTCACCTCGCATCCCTCACCTCGCATCCCTTCACTTGCAGCGACATGATTCTCAGGCAGGTGGCGCCGCATTTGCACATTCCATACTCGGTGATCAACTATCAGATTGAAGACGTCCCAATTGTTCCCACCACTTACGGCACTCTGTTAGTTGCACTGTCGCTAATTGCGTACTTTGGCCGCATTATTGTGTACTTTGGCCGCATTTTTGCGTACTTTGGCTCGCATTATTGCGTACTTTGGCCGCATTATTGCGTACTTTGGCCGCATTATTGCGTACTTTGGCTCGCAAGTATTTCAATTCGACGTTTTGAAAAATAACCGGGAAAACAGATGTCATTTTATCATCCCTTATTCTTGTCGTCTGTCGAATGTATGAATCTTAAAACAAGATATGTACTTGACCTCGACCTTGAACCCTCTCCTCGTAGCATGGAGTTGAGGTGCGTCATCGCTATTGTGAGACATGGTGATCGTACACCAAAACAGAAGATGAAAATGGAAGTCAGACACAAAAGGTAGAATGTGGTTGCTAAGGGAAAAGTGTTGCCGGTGGTCACTAGGGAATAGGTGTTGTTAGGGGATAGGTGTTGCTAGGGGATAGGTGTTGTTAGGGGATAGGTGTTGCTAGGGGATAGGTGTTGTTAGAGGATAGGTGTTGTTAGGGGATGGGTGTTGCTAGGGGATAGGTGTTGCTAGGGGATAGGTGTTGCTAGGGGATAGGTGTTGCTAGGGGATAGGTGTTGCTAGGGGATAGGTGTTGTTAGAGGATAGGTGTTGTTAGAGGATAGGTGTTGTTAGAGGATAGGTGTTGTTAGGGCATAGGTGTTGTTAGAGGATAGGTGTTGTTAGAGGATAGGTGTTGTTAGGGCATAGGTGTTGCTAGGGGATAGGTGTTGCTAGGGGATAGGTGTTGCTAGGGGATAGGTGTTGCTAGGGGATAGGTGTTGTTAGAGGATAGGTGTTGCTAGGGGATAGGTGTTGTTAGAGGATAGGTGTTGTTAGAGGATAGGTGTTGTTAGGGGATAGGTGTTGCTAGGGGATAGGTGTTGTTAGAGGATAGGTGTTGTTAGAGGATAGGTGTTGTTAGGGCATAGGTGTTGCTAGGGGATAGGTGTTGCTAGGGGATAGGTGTTGTTAGAGGATAGGTGTTGTTAGGGGATAGGTGTTGCTAGGGGATAGGTGTTGCTAGGGGATATGTGTTGCTAGGGGATAGGTGTTGCTAGGGGATAGGTGTTGCTAGGGGATAGGTGTTGCTAGGGGATAGGTGTTGCTAGGGGATAGGTGTTGCTAGGGGATAGGTTTTGCTATTGGTCACTAGGGGATTAGTGTTGATAGTGGTTACTAGGGGATTAGTGTTGATAGTGGTTACTAGGGGATTAGTGTTGTGAGAGGATAGGTGTTTCTAGGGGATAGGTGTTGTTAGGGGATAGGTGTTGCCGGTGGTTACTAGGGGATTAGTGTTGATAGTGGTTACTAAGTGATAGGTGTTGCTATGGGAGAAGATTTGATAGTGGTCTCTAGAGGATGAGTATTGCTAGTGGTTACTAAGGGATTAGTGTTGCTAGTGGTTACTAAGGGATGAGTGTTGCTAGTGGTTACTAAGGGATTAGTGTTGCTAGTGGTTACTATGGGTAATGTTTGTAATTGCCACCAGGTGGTATGCGCATAACACGCGTATAACATACTGTACAGTTTCTTCGACTTGTTCGAGAAGTACGGCGGTTATAAGAACGGTCAAATCAAGTTAAAGCGACCTCAACAGCTTCAGGAGATGCTAGACATTGCCCGGTCACTACTTCGCGCCATGGACAATAAAGATGATAAACACACAGCTGAAATTGAAGAGAAGAAAAGTAAATTACTGCAACTCAGAGCTGTTCTGGAGATGTTAGCCATGTTACAATCTACCTACCACACCCATTGCATACTATTACATCATATAAGCTACTATTACATCACATACACCACTATTACATCGCACATGCTACTATTACATCGCACATGCTACTATTACATCGCACATGCTACTATTACATCGCATACACTACTATTACATCACACGCACTACTATTACATCACATAAGCTACTATTACATCGCATACACTACTATTACATCACACGCACTACTATTACATCGCATACACTACTATTACATCACACGCACTACTATTACATCGCATACACTACTATTACATCACACGCACTACTATTACATCACACACACTACTATTACATCGCACATGCTACTATTACATCGCATAAGCTACTATTACATCACATAAACTACTATTACATCGCATAAACTACTATTACATCGCATAAGCTACTATTATATCGCATAAGCTACTATTACATCACATAAACTACTATTACATCGCATAAGCTACTATTACATCGCATAAGCTACTATTATATCGCATAAGCTACTATTACATCGCATAAGCTACTATTACATCGCATACACTACTATTACATCGCATACACTACTATTACATCACACGCACTACTATTACATCACACACACTACTATTACATCGCACATGCTACTATTACATCGCATAAGCTACTATTACATCGCATACACTACTATTACATCGCATACACTACTATTACATCGCATAAGCTACTATTACATAATATAAGCTACTATTACATCGCATACACTACTATTACATCGCATACACTACTATTACATCGCATAATCTACTATTACATAATATAAGCTACTATTACATCGCACATGCTACTATCAATTGTAGGTATGGTAGGTTTTCCGGTATTAATCGTAAAGTTCAGTTGAAATATCAACCCAACGGAGCTCCGAAACGCTCGTCAGACGATGATGGGGGTTAGGAGTCCATATGCCCTTAGTTAACCCCACTTATCCCCAAATCCCTGATCCTTATCTCATTTCCTTGACCTTTATCTTATTTCACTGACCTTTATCTCACTTTTCTAACCCTTATCTCACCTCATTATTTTATTGAAATAAAATACATAGATTGATACAAATATTAAATATTCACTTTTTTTTTTACAGAAACTGATTCTGACATTGGAGAGAGTTGGTATTTGTATTGTTATTGGTATTGATATTGTTATTGTTATTGTCATTGGTATTGTTATTGGTATTGGTATTGGTATTGGTATTGGTATTGGTATTGGTATTGGTATTGTTATTGGTATTGGTATTGTTATTGGTATTGGTATTGTTATTGGTATTAGTATTGGTATTGGTATTGGTATTGGTATTGGTATTGTTATTGGTATTGGTATTGTTATTGGTATTGGTATTGTTATTGGTATTAGTATTGGTATTGGTATTGGTATTGGTATTGGTATTGGTATTGTTATTGGTATTGTTATTGGTATTGGTATTGTTATTGTCATTGGTATTGGTATTGGTATTGGTTTTGTTATTGGTATTGGTATTGGTATTGGTATTAGTATTGGTATTGGTATTGTTATTGGTATTGGTATTGTTATTGGTATTGTTATTGGTATTGTTATTGTTATTGTTATTGGTATTGGTATTGGTATTGTTATTGGTATTGGTATTGGTATTGTTATTGGTATTGGTATTGGTATTGGTATTGGTATTGGTATTGGTGTTGGTATTGGTATTGGTATTGGTATTGGTATTGGTATTGTTATTGGTATTGGTATTGTTATTGGTATTGTTATTGGTATTGTTATTGTTATTGGTATTGGTATTGGTATTGGTATTGGTATTGGTATTGGTATTGTTATTGGTATTGGTATTGGTATTGGTATTGGTATTGGTATTGGTATTGTTATTGGTATTGGTATTGGTATTGGTATTGTTATTGTCATTGGTATTGGTATTGGTATTGGTATTGGTATTGGTATTGGTATTGGTATTGGTATTGGTATTGGTATTGGTATTGGTATTGGTATTGGTATTGGTATTGTTATTGGTATTGGTATTGTTATTGGTATTGTTATTGTCATTGGTATTGGTATTGGTATTGGTATTGGTATTGGTATTGGTATTGTTATTGGTATTTGTATTGTTATTGTTATTGGTATTGGTATTGTTATTGGTATTGTTATTGTTATTGTTATTGTTATTGTCATTGTCATTGGTATTGGTATTGGTATTGGTATTGGTATTGGTATTGGTATTGGTATTGGTATTGTTATTGGTATTGGTATTGGTATTGGTATTGTTATTGGTATTGGTATTGGTATTGTTATTGGTATTGTTATTGTTATTGTCATTGGTATTGGTATTGGTATTGGTATTGGTATTGTTATTGGTATTGGTATTGTTATTGGTATTAGTATTGGTATTGGTATTGGTATTGGTATTGGTATTGTTATTGGTATTGGTATTGTTATTGGTATTGGTATTGTTATTGGTATTGGTATTGGTATTGGTATTGGTATTGGTATTGGTATTGGTATTGGTATTGGTATTGGTATTGGTATTGTTATTGGTATTGGTATTGGTATTGTTATTGTCATTGGTATTGGTATTGGTATTGGTTTTGTTATTGGTATTGGTATTGGTATTAGTATTGGTATTGGTATTGGTATTGGTATTGGTATTGGTATTGGTATTGGTATTGTTATTGGTATTGGTATTGGTATTGTTATTGGTATTGTTATTGTCATTGGCATTGGCATTGGTATTGGTATTGGTATTGGTATTGGTATTGTTATTGGTATTTGTATTGTTATTGTTATTGGTATTGGTATTGTTATTGGTATTGTTATTGTTATTGTTATTGTTATTGTTATTGTCATTGTCATTGGTATTGGTATTGGTATTGGTATTGGTATTGGTATTGGTATTGGTATTGGTATTGGTATTGTTATTGGTATTGGTATTGGTATTGGTATTGTTATTGGTATTGGTATTGGTATTGTTATTGGTATTGTTATTGTCATTGGTATTGGTATTGGTATTGGTATTGGTATTGTTATTGGTATTGGTATTGTTATTGGTATTAGTATTGGTATTGGTATTGGTATTGGTATTGGTATTGTTATTGGTATTGGTATTGTTATTGGTATTGGTATTGTTATTGGTATTGGTATTGGTATTGGTATTGGTATTGGTATTGGTATTGGTATTGTTATTGGTATTGTTATTGGTATTGGTATTGTCATTGGTATTGGTATTGGTATTGGTTTTGTTATTGTTATTGGTATTGGTATTGGTATTAGTATTGGTATTGGTATTGGTATTGTTATTGGTATTGGTATTGTTATTGGTATTGTTATTGGTATTGTTATTGTTATTGTTATTGTTATTGGTATTGGTATTGGTATTGTTATTGGTATTGGTATTGGTATTGTTATTGGTATTGGTATTGGTATTGGTATTGGTATTGGTATTGGTGTTGGTATTGGTATTGGTATTGGTATTGGTATTGGTATTGTTATTGGTATTGTTATTGGTATTGTTATTGGTATTGGTATTGGTATTGGTATTGGTATTGGTATTGGTATTGGTATTGGTATTGGTATTGGTATTGGTATTGTTATTGGTATTGGTATTGGTATTGGTATTGGTATTGGTATTGTTATTGGTATTGGTATTGGTATTGGTATTGTCATTGGTATTGGTATTGGTATTGGTATTGGTATTGGTATTGGTATTGGTATTGGTATTGGTATTGTTATTGGTATTGGTATTGGTATTGGTATTGGTATTGGTATTGGTATTGGTATTGGTATTGTTATTGGTATTGGTATTGGTATTGGTATTGGTATTGGTATTGGTATTGTTATTGGTATTTGTATTTGTATTGTTATTGGTATTGGTATTGGTATTGTTATTGGTATTGTTATTGTTATTGTTATTGTCATTGGTATTGGTATTGGTATTGGTATTGGTATTGGTATTGGTATTGGTATTGGTATTGGTATTGGTATTGGTATTGTTATTGGTATTGGTATTGGTATTGGTATTGTTATTGGTATTGGTATTGGTATTGTTATTGGTATTGTTATTGTTATTGTCATTGGTATTGGTATTGGTATTGGTATTGGTGTTGGTATTGGTATTGGTATTGGTATTGTTATTGGTATTGTTATTGTTATTGTTATTGTCATTGGTATTGGTATTGGTATTGGTATTGGTATTGGTATTGGTATTGGTATTGGTATTGGTATTGTTATTGGTATTGGTATTGGTATTGGTATTGTTATTGTTATTGGTATTGGTATTGGTATTGTTATTGGTATTGTTATTGTTATTGTCATTGTCATTGGTATTGGTATTGGTATTGGTATTGGTATTGGTATTGGTATTGGTATTGGTATTGGTATTGGTATTGGTATTGGTATTGGTATTGGTATTGTTATTGGTATTGGTATTGGTATTGGTATTGGTTTTGTTATTGGTATTGGTATTGGTATAAGCATAAGTATAAGTATAAGTATAAATACTATACACCACATGTATTTACCCCATCTTTTCACCACACCCAATATCCACACCCATTAGCCACACCACTTAGCCTGCCCCCTTCGTGGCCTACAGTGGATGTCCCCCACACGCCTTCGCTAGTCCTAATCCTAAAGTGGGGCGGAGAACTCACTCCGGCCGGAAAGATTCAGGCCGAGAAGCTGGGTCAAGCATTTCGCTGCATGTACCCCGGCGGCGAAGGGGACTACGGCCAGGACCCCGGTCAAGGATTGCTACGACTTCACTCCACCTTTAGGCACGATCTTAAAATCTACGCCAGCGACGAGGGTCGAGTGCAAATGACCGCCGCAGCATTCGCTAAGGTGAACGCCTTACTCACGTGTGAAGAGGCGTGTCTTAGGCGTGATGGGCGTGTCTTAGGCGTGAAGGGGCGTGTCTTAGGCGTGAATGGGTGTGTCTTAGACGTGAAGGAGTGTGTTTTAGGCATGAAGGAATGTGTATAGACGTGAAGGGGTGTGTCTTAGGCGTGAAGAGGCGTGTCTTAGACGTGAATGGGTGTGTTTAGGCGTGCATGGGTATGTATAGACGTGAAGGAGTGTGTTTAGACGTGAAGGAGTGTGTATATACGTGAAGGAGTGTGTTTAGATGTGAATGGGTGTGTTTAGACGTGAAGGAGTATGTATAGACGTGAAGGGGTGTGTTTAGATGTGAATGGGTGTGTTTAGACGTGAATGAGTGTGTTTAGACATGAAGGAGTGTGTCTTAGATGTGAAGGGGTGTTGTGCAGTAATAATGTAAAGTATATTGGGGCTCGGTGTGCCTCCTATTGCCCCGCCACTAGATCATCCCTCTCCTAAACTCTCCTAAACTCTCCTAAACTCTCCTTAACTCTCCTAAACTCTCTTAAACTCTCCTAGACTCTCCTAAACTCTCCTAAACTCTCCTAGACTCTCCTAAACTCTCCTAAACTCTCCTAAACTCTCCTAGACTCTCCTAAACTCTCCTAAACTCTCCTAGACTCTCCTAAACTCTCCTAAACTCTCCTAGACTCTCCTAGACACCTTTATTGCCCCTATTTTATAACGACCCTCCTCTTCATCCTCCCTATTAGGGTTTGCTTGCTCTAGAAGGGGAGCTCACCCCCATCATGGTTCAGATGGTCAAGAGTGCCAATATGAACGGACTTCTTGATAATGACCACGAGTCCCACCAGTACCAGAAAGTGTTAGTTTAGGTCTAATAACCACACAATTGTACAATTTCAAATCAAACGATGTTATCAAATGTTTATTTCTAATTTCTGTTCCGCTCGGGTAAGCAATGTTTCATTTCCCATATCATATTCACGTTGTATTTTAGTAGATATCTCGATCAGAAATTACTGAGAATACAATTATTAAATTACTTCTTGGATAATTGATAGAATAGTATTTTTATTTAACAATTATTAATTTTAATCAAATACAAATTTGAAATAAATAATTCTCATCATAAAATGATAATTTTTATAATGATTCCGAAAATGCTAACAGTGCATTTATAAGTTAATAATTTCCATAAAAGTATTTCAATAAAAAATTTAAATTTTAATATATTTTAATATTTTAATACATTTTATTAATAAATATTATTAATTTATGAATGATGATATATTATATAAAATGTATAGTTTATATACAATTTATTACAGTTAAAAATTAGGGCATATTACTTACGCACTAGTAAATATATTGCAAATAGTAGTTAATATATATTAAACACTATTTAGTAAATAATAACAAATTATTCGTTAAATTAAGCCGATATTAATTTTATCTTTGATATTTATAATCTGTTTATTGAGAAATAATCTGCTATGTTGAAAATCAAATTGATTCTATTGATGTCAATTATTATGGTACGAAGAACAATATACATTGTTTGTCCATTGGCTAAAACAAATTAAATTCATAAGCTATGTCTGTAGCATCGGAGAGAGGTTTTCGACAGCTGTTTAAAATGACTAATGCTAGGAATTATTTTTCTGATGAATTCATTTAATGCTTTTATTGATTTAAATCATAAATTGAAATAAAATATTATTTGTCGTTTATTTTCTTCTAAATATAAAGATTTGCTCATGATAACATAGAGGTATTTGAAATTTTACAGCATTATTAATTACTCGTTGATTACTTGTTGATTACTCGTTAATTATCTATTAATTATCTGTTAATTAGTGATAAAATTTAATTGCAAGTTTAATTTCATTCATTTTTAATATGTATATTTAATAAAAATTAATTTAGTGATTATTTATTTTTAATTGATAGATTACATACTCGCGGGTACAATTAGTACTCACTAGTACATTCGTTACTCATACCTACTTGCATTCCAGTGTTAAAGACACTATCCAAAACATGATGAATAGAGATGAGAATTTCACTGAAGCCGATAGGAAAAAGGTTTTTCACTGTCATTTATAACCTGCCAATATTTTGCAATCTGGGTTAATAAATCTTCTGAAACTCTTTGCTTGTTATTTAATTGACTAACTTAACCTCCTTCCCTACCATAGCCGTCCTTATTACCCCACGATTTCCCTTTCCTCGCTTTTACCCCTTACTGCACCTTACACTAATGCGTATTTCGACTTCCCCTTTGCTAGCTGGCCCCAAATGGAGCTCTCTCAATACTGAAAGCCTTGAAGTTGATCAAGAACCCTTGTATGGTATGTAAAAAGATTTACAACATCATGAAGTTGATGATGGAGGACATCAAAGCTCAGAGATGTAGATCCGATGGTTTGTTGCTCAGTGTGCACCTACGGTAGGGTTTAGGGTGTAGAATGGGGCTTAAGGTGTGGTTTAGGGTGGTGCTTAAGGTAAAGTTTAGGGTGGGGATTAAGGTGTGGTTTAGGGTGGGGCTTAAGGTGAAGTTTAGGGTGGGGCTTAAGGTGTGGTTTAGGGTGTAGCTTAAGGTGTGGTTTAGGGTGTAACTTAAGGTATGGTTTAGGGTGTAACTTAAGGTGTAGTTTAGGGTGTAGCTTAAGGTGAAGTTTAGGGTGGGGCTTAAGGTGAAGTTTAGGGTAGGGCTTAAGGTGAAGTTTAGGGTGGGGCTTAAGATATGGTTTAGGGTGGGGCTTAAGGTATAACCCTAGAGGGTGTAGTTCTTGTGAGAATTATTTTACCTTGACTGATCACATTTCCACTAATCTCTTTCGTTCCGCTTTAGTAAAGAAAGCTGATTTGAAGTTATATCACGGGGAGTCGTGGGAACTTATGATACGACGGTGGTTAAAACTTATCAAAGATTTTAGGTTTGCTAACGATCCAACTAACTTCTTTATTAAGTCAACTCAGTCCTACCTTTCCTATCTCTACTCCAACTCTCCTTCCTTCCCCTCAGTACCTCTCCTCAATCCAAATCCTTACCCTCTATCACCTGTCACCTGTCCAACACAGACTGAAGAATGGTGAATATGATATCAGTAAGATTCCTGATATCTACGACTGTATCAAATACGACATCCAGCACAACATGAGAATCTTTCGTTTCACCAAAGCAGAAGAACTCCACGTCTACAGCAAGGCAATGGCGGACATTGTGATCCCGCAGGTCCTCAATCCAGCCAACTGTACCAATCAGTTGCTACAAACTACACTATCTATTTGTTATCCAAAACTACATTTTCTAACCTCTTATGCAATACCGTTATTTTATAATAATTATGATATTATTTAATAATAATATTTATTTTCTATCATTTTTTTAGTTGATATATAATAATACTATATTACATAATGATGTATGTACTAGTGATGATATTACATAATGATGTATGTACTAGTGATGATATTACATAATGATGTATGTACTAGTGATGATATTACATAATGATGTATGTACTAGTGATGATATTACATAATGATGTATGTACTAGTGATGATATTACATAATGATGTATGTACTAGTGATTATATTACATAATGATGTATACTGCCAATATTAGTTGCCAAACAATTGCAGACCATTTTCTATTATTAATTAAATTAGATACTTGACATGTTATTGTTTACTTGACATGTTATTGTTTACATGACATGTTATTGTTTACTTGACATGTTATTGTTTACGTAAGTTGTTTGTAATGCGAAATCATTTATTAATTCAATAAAATTCACAAATTCAATAATGATAATAAACTGAAATATCTGCAAATCTACTTCTACTTACACTCTATAAATACTCACCGACCTCTAACCCCACGCAGCCCCCATCCAATGTACTGCCTAGCAATTTCTATCCCTATAAATAGTCACCGACCTCTAACCCTACGCAGCCCCCATTCAATGTACTACCTAGCGATATCTATCCCCATAAACGCTCGCCGACCTCTAACCCCACGCAGCCCCCATCCAATGTACTGCCTAGCAATCTCTATCCCCGTAAACGCTCGCCGACCTCTAACCCCACGCCGTCCCCATCCAATGTACTGCCTAGCAATCTCTATCCCCGTAAACGCTCGCCGACCTCTAACCCCACGCCGTCCGTCGACGCTCCAGGAATACGGCATGTCCACCGAAGAGAAGCTGGCGATTGCTCAGAGCATCTGCGCGCCTCTGATGAAGAAGATACTCTGCGACCTTCACGCCAACAGCGAGGAAGAGAGCACTCGACTCGACGGCAGGTCGGTGTCTCTCTCGGCGCTCGGCGTTTATTGGTCAATTCTCTGAACACAGTTTTAATTTATGCGCGTTTTCCGCGGCCGTGATGTACGTCGATCGCTAATTGAGAATTTCGGTCCAATCAGATACTACGAACAATTCTATAGGTAAATCTACATTCATAGATTGTACACTGCTTTCAGCGTTTTCACTATTTTTCTATTTAAGCGGTCTAGTAATTCGCATGAATGGTTTTCACTCTCTCTTTCCCTCTTTCACTCTTTCACTCTTTCCCTCTTTTCCTCTATCCCTCTTTCGATATTTGCTGTTTAACTCTCTCACTTATATTTCTCTCACTCATTCTCTCTCACTCACCTCTCTCACTCATTCTCTCTCACTCACCTCTTTCTCACACTTCTTTTTCACTCACCTCTCACTCTCCTCTCTCTCACTTCTCTCTTACTCTCTCCTTTCTCTCTCTCACTCTCCTCTCTCACTCTCACCTCTTTCTCACACTTCTCTTTCACTCACCTCTCACTCTCCTCTCTCTCACTTCTCTCTCACTCTCCTCTCTCACTCACCTCTTTCTCTATCTCCTCTCTATCACTCTCCTCTCTCTCTCACTTCTCTCTTACTCTCTCCTTTCTCTCACGCACCTCTCTCACTCTCCTCTCTTTCACTCACCTCTCACTCTCCTCTCTCTCACGCACCTCTCTCACTCTCCTCTCTCACTCTCTCCTCTCTCTCACACTTCTCTTTCACTCACCTCTCACTCTCCTCTCTCTCTCTCTCACGCACCTCTCTCACTCTCCTCTCTCTCACTCTCCTCTCTCTCACTCTCCTCTCTCTCACTCTCCTCTCTCTCTCACGACTAGCCTTCCTTCTTTCGCTTAGGTAATTTCGGTATAATTTCCTGTAGATCAAAAGGATCAGATAACATCTGTATTTAGTTGTATATATTACTAAAATAACACCTACACTGTTGAAATCCTGGTGGCATGTAGCATTAGACTCTCAATGTGTTTATATATTCTGCATGCCTCTTAATCTGTACACAAAACACACATCCGAAACTCTCATATGCATTTATTTTCCGTAATTTCCTTTTCAAGTAAAAACCATTAGGTCGACTTATTAACGGGTAATGTAACTAGACTGAATGTTTGCCTTTTTGCATGATAGAAACTATATTAACTTCGTAACGGAAAATTTACTAATTAATATATTAGCTTTTGCCCTCTCTATATTATAATAACTATAATAGTTATATATATATATAGATGTATGTATTTCATTCTAATTAAACTTATGGTTTTGTTTAAACTAAGTTTATATTTACGATTACAACTGCGACAACTGCCCTAGATTGGATTTGGAGATTTCCTTCTTTAATTAATAATGAAATTTCACCAACATATACAAATTAATTTTACACATTTCCAAATAAACACTCAAATAAACACTCAAATAAACACTCAAATAAACACTCAAATAAACACTCAAATAAACACTCAAATAAACACTCAAATAAACACTCAAATAAACACTCAAATAAACACTCAAATAGACACTCAAATAAACATTTTAATAAACACTCAAATAAACACTCAAATAAACATTTTAATAAACACTTATTAGCATATCAATAATTAAATCTATTCAAATTATTTCTAAAAAAATGCATGTAAAAAATATAATTTTAAAAGTCTGGTATTCGAATTCATTTTATTCAATGTATGATATTCTATTCGGTGTGTACATTTTCAGTTAGTATTTATGAGTATATATGTATTATATATTATATATATAAATATTTACTTCTATTATATATTAAAAACATTATTAAGATTGATAACTCTATATTTTAAATTATATAATATTATTGTAATTATTTCTATAAATATCTATTTTATAAAATAAATTTTGTCGATTTGACATTTGATTTGACATTATATTTATTATTAAGATATTATCAAAAAGAGACAAATTCATTTAGTTGATCTTAAATAATAATTATAAAACTGTTAATAAATAATTCAAAGTTGAAAGATTTAGTTTCTAAGTATAAGAAATAATTTGCAATTTAAACAAAGCTATTGTAATGTTAACTATAGTTAAAATTGAATTGATCATTTTTTAATCTACATTATCAAAAACAATTTATATTCCATGTTTATCAATATTGATATACTAAATATTATTTATATTGGTAAAGTATTAATTATTAGATATGTATTTATATTATTTATTTATAAAATATGAATCTAACTATCATCTAAATAATATCTGTATATTAATATCATATATAATAATAATAATTATATTTATAGTGTTCTTATTTATTACTAAATATGACTATAAATTCATAAATAAATAATAATCTGGTTGTATGCTTTCATTATATATATTATATATTTGTTATTCATATTAAAATCTAATATACATGAATATGCATAATTTGAAATATAAAATAAATATATATATTATATAATACAAATAATAAATCTTTGTTTCAGCTGACAGATAGTGATTCACTTAATTTATTTGAAATCTTGCGAGTCGCATATCCAACCAATCCAATATATTTGCTTCTACTTCGACTACAACAAATAATACTCCACTATTCCTTTTGCTACGTTACTATTCAACTACGTTACTACCACTACTACTTCTATTACGTAATCAATTGTTTATTATCCGTACATCTTGCTCAACTATCAGGTACTCTACCGGAGTTTCAACTCCCCATCGGCATGTTAAAACACGCCTGTATTTCACTAGTGAATCACACGTTCACTCGCTATTGACTGTGTTCCGATACGGAGGTTAGAACTACGGCGATGGTTTAGATTGATAAGGGTTAAAGACCATGTACACGCTCTTAAGATTCGGCTAATATACGATAGGCTATTACAGATGAGATTTAAATGCACATTATTATAATTATTAACCGAATGAGAATAATTATTTAAAAATTTAAAAGAAAATCTATATTCAATAAAATGGTCAAGATTTAGGTTGAATTTAAACTCTCAATTTTGTCAAGTTTATTTCTGAATATGAATTCCAAACATTCTTCTTTATAGAATAATAACTCCATTGTTAACTATTATGTTCAATTCCTGCCTGTTCGTAGACATTGCGTACCACATTTACCTCCCGTAAGGTCTCGTCAACAAAGACGACGAACAGTGGTGTCGCGCCATGGAGTACATGAAACAAGTCACCGAGCTCAACTATATGACTCAGATTGTTATCATGCTGTACGAGGACCCCAGCAAGGTCGGTGCAACGGGTGGTAACGGGTTGCAGCGGGTGACAGCAGGTGACAGCGGGTGACAGCGGGTGGCAGCGGGTGGCAGCGGGTGGCAACCTGTGGCAACCTGTGGCAACGGGTGGCAGCGGGTGGCAGCGGGTGGCAGCGGGTGGCAGCGGGTGGCAGCGGGTGGCAGCGGGTGGCAGCTGGTGGCAGCGGGTGGCAATGGGTGGCAACGGGTGGCAGCGGGTGGCAGCGGGTGGCAGCGGGTGACAGCGGGTGACAGTGGGTGGCAGCGGGTGGCAGCGGGTGGCAACGGGTGGCAGCGGGTGGCAGCGGGTGGCAACGGGTGGCAGCGGGTGGCAACGGGTGGCAGCGGGGATAACTCCCGAGGCAACTCTCGCGGGTTCCCTGTTTCGTGGCCTCATTCGTAGCGAACGCGCTTCATATCTCTTCCGGGTCTTAAGTTACGTAACTTTTGCCTGTTTTCGACTGACCCCCCGCTTGAATTGAAGTACCCGCCCCCTGATTTCAGGACCCGCAATCCGAAGAGCGCTATCACATCGAATTGCACTTTAGTCCAGGAGCCTACACTTGTGGTCAGACAACAAAGGATCCTAATAGCCTCGGCTATCGGTCACGAATCAAACAAAAAGTATTTTATTTTAAATACTCTTTCTTCTTTGGCCTTTTTGTGTTATTTTTTCATTCCGTCTTCTTTCTCATTCAATTCAACTGATCTCTTCTCTTATGTCTCTAAATCCTGCTCGCACTGTAATTATTTAGTTCTTACCTTTCCATCTTCTACCCGAATACTCCTCAATATCGCAATACTCTAATTCCTTAACGGCGCCTCCCTCCCTCCCCTATTTAATCTATTTACCGATGTCGGCCGAAATCATTTCTCAGAACGAAGAAATGACCAAAGAAAGAGAGAAAACCAGTTCATTGTCGCGAAACTCTTCGGTCGTCGAACTCGACAGCGTTGGTACCCCGACGTCGATGTGAAACTCACAAACCGCTATTTCAAACTCTTTATTCCGCCGTAGAGCAATGAAGGTTCAAAATTGGGCCAAGAGAACAAGATCATCGGAGAGGATGTTAATAATACCACCCAAGACAAGAAGCCTTTAGTTATCAATAAATTCACAACATCTAAACAAAACAATGAACTCTTGGAGGCAAAGGTTCTTCTCAAATTCTATTAACTCCATCAACTCTATTAAAACTCTATCAACTCCATCAACTCTATTAAAACTCTATCAACTCCATCAACTCTTTTAACTCTATTAAAACTCTATCAACTCCATTAAAACTCTAAAAATATACTTCATAAAATATGAGATTTCTTTAAATGAATTGAGTAATAATATATAAATTTTTCTTTATAATTATTCTATTTAATATCATAATATTATATTATAGTTATTTTTTAATTAAGATTTAGTTAACTTTATAAGATATATCAATGAATTGAAATAAAGTACTTTATTATTTTAATAATTACTAAACTGTGATTAGCATAGATATAGAATCTCGGAAATTACATTTATCGTCTATTTTCAGATTGGAATTTCAAATCCTATTGATATTTCAAATGGAAAATCATTCACACAATCATCTTCTTCAATATCTGCTCAAGTTACAAATATGAAATACAAATGTTCTCCAAAAAAAGGTATTTAAACTGCATATTTAAGTCTCTTGCGGTATTTTGTCTTTCTTGGAAAACGGCAATTTATTTTGGTCTCTATTTTTCTATTTATTCAGTTCATTCCTAATATCTAATTGAAGATAATGTATTCCTAATTTTTCTGCATTATATGTAATTGATTTCATACACTTCTGCCCAAGTTTACTCCGTCTTATCTGCAGAGAAGGACTGTGAAGAGATTATGAGGACATCTTCCTATGAAGATAAACTGCCACCATTGAAAAATAGGAGCAACCGTTCCGAGAATAGATCCTGTTCATTGGAAAATAACTTGCACAAACAATTAGATGATGATCCAGAATGTAAGTTAATAAATAATAATAATACAGCAAGTTTCAAGAATCGTAGCTCATCTATAACAATAACAAATCTTGGGTCGGTATTAATATGACAATAATCTGGTCCTGGGTACATTCTCAAAATGTGGTACTTTGATTCCAGATTTTATATTTGTGAGGTCAATAAAAGTCTGACTTTTTTATAATGTCTTAATCTTTATATCTATTTCTTATATTGATCAATAATAATAGAATTCACTTTATAAACAACTTACATTTTTCAACCAATATTTTCGTTATGGCTAATTGTGCATTAAATAACGTAGCATATAAATTATAAATTAATAAGAGCTGAATTAATGACAACTACGAAATCACTAGAAAATATCTGCAGAATATCGGCAGAATTAAAAAAGACAAATGTTCACGATATGCGATATGAGTATTAATTTTGAACTTCTTACCTAATTTCTATTCCAGTGCTAGTTCATGTAAGCAATCTATTAATGTTGAAATCTCTGTTGTCAACATTTAATTAATGTAATCCCCCATTTCACCGCAATTGTAGAATGTACTTAAAGTGGGACTAAATTTGTATTTACACGTTTAAAAAATAATTTTGAGTGTTTGGGAATACTTCTGTTTCTATCTCAGGGATTCTTTAATTAACGACTGGAATGCATATTTATATTTATACCTTAGATGTGCATTTTGAGACCAGATTATTTACCTGTAAAAAATGTGTCCAAGTTTATAAAATTGAAGTTTAATTTAATCATAGAATATCTAATTTGAATTAGCGAATAAGGAAAAGTTTAAGGTTTAGTGAAATTATTTGAACATATTCAAATTAAAACGTATCGAGGTAAAATTATTAAAATCTATACGTTAATTATAAACTTATTAATAGAAATATTACGGAATTAAAATTTTTCTTTTAATAATATTATATTTCATTTCCACAGTATCGCATCTTCGTAGTGATCGTAGAATGGCATTCCTGGGTTTGTTTTCACAATCGCTGTTGGGATATAAGAGAGGTTAGTAAACTCTGCTTTAAGAATAACTGTTTAGAATTTATTTTACTTGTATTTCATAATCTTATATTTGCTGAAATAAATTCAAAATAGATCTATATTAAATCATTATTAATTATTGAAATATATTTTATTATTATATAACTTTCTAGAATACTTCAATTTCACGAGTAATGTTTATTATATATTTTAATGATCTCTTCATTAAATTATAAATATTTTGTCTTACATTTTTAATATGGAATTAAATATGAAATTTAATTCTGAATTCGTATATAAATGTAAAAAAATTATTTTTTTAATATCTTTTTATTTGCTAACATTTATTATGCAATTTCAACATTAACAATTGAATCTTTTTCAAAAATAGAGCATTTATAAGATGAAACAAATTTTAGATCCAAAACTACTATTTTTATTATTTGCAAAAACACTAACTTTATATGTTTTAATATCATTATCACTTTTTATGAATAGTTTATTATTTGTTCACCTATCTCATCCTTAATGTCCACTATACTCTATAGATTTTATTTTTCATTTTGATAAATACTGCTCTCTCACTACTCAGGTAAGATCTGTCCTTCCACCTCTCTCCCACAACTATGCGACTCGCGAAGTCTGGAAATTACCGACTCGGGGTGGATTGTTCCTAGTATAAGAGCCCTAGAGACATTGCATAATGCTTTAACCTTGAAACAGGTTATAAAGTTACTCCCTTTATTTTATCGTGTTGAACTTTACTTTATCTATACGTAATGTAGAGCAATTCTTTCAATTCTAATTATCTCCTAGTTGCACAAGTTTAAATTAGTTTTCTTTTAAGGTTGAGAATCTCTTGACCCGTGTCACTCAAATGCAAATGAAGTCTCCGTTCTCGTCTCCGGCTCATAGCCACAATTCTAGTCTAACCAAACTGGCAGATGGTCAGTATACAATGTACTGGTTATGTTAGATCAGTTGTGAGAGAAAAAGAGAATAATGAAACTTTATCTATTGATTATTGAATCCTGTATATTGAGTAACTTCGACTTAATTCATCTTGTAATTTAATGAATCTTCTCTTCGGATATTATATTATTTATGTTCGACAGTTGTAAAGAATATAAACGCTAAGGAGAAAAAGGAAGGAAAGTCTAGTAAAAATGTTAGACCTTAAACTTGCTTTTTCAATTTGTTTCTACGTTTTCCGTTTTTAACATATGCTTGTAATGATAATTCACCAACTCTTTATTCAGGTACTGACAAAACATGATATCCCCGAAGATGTTTTAAGGGTTTGTTCTAATCTAATATACAATTTTGTATTATTACGGTATAATATTTAATATAAGATAAATCGCATAAATTAATAATACATAATATTGTTCATAATTAATGTTCATCGAACTCTAACCCTTATTGTATTATCAGTGTTATTGTATTATCAGTGTTATTGTATTATCAGGAGAAGACAAAGAAAAAAAGAACGTCCACTGTACCTTCTCCGGTGCCCCCTCATTTCTCGGCCCATTCTGCACTCTCCGGATCCATTTCGATGTCCCCGACTCAGGCCCCCAATGCCAACGAACGCTCAAACATCGCCATAAGCTCTTCCCTATCCGTGGTGTCGGTAACATGCAATCCAGTAGAGGAGCCCGAAGACGCAGGCAAAACTCCTCCGAATCCCCCGTCTACGACTGCTTCTACGACGTCAACGGATAGTCCTTGCGCGGCGGCTACGGCAGCGTTGCTTTCCCCTGGCGGACAATCGGAGTTGGATAGTAATGCGTCGCTAAAAACCAAACGCAATCTGAATAGGTCGGCAAGCGAATGAGTGAAGTGAAGCGAAGCGAAGCGAAGAGAAGCGAAGAGAAGAGAAGCGACACTCTTTCACTCGATGTAATGTGAACTGCAGACTAATTCTTTAGCACCCAAATACTTACTCCGAACGACATACTTACTTTTATTATTATGGAAACTACGCATTTATTTTCACCTTTAGAAATCAATTCCATTGCAACGGTGGTCAACTCTACATTTCATAATTTATAGTTTTCATTAATCGATTACTATTCCAATAAAATATTTAATACATTATACTACATAATCTATACAAATTGTTATAATAAGTAATATATATATATATATATATATAATTCCATTATGTTGACATATTTATTAGCTTTGCAGATATATATCTAATAAATAATATCTAATTTATGGAATCACTTACAAATTATAATGATTCACCAGAAGTATCCACAATTAGAAATATTCTATTTTATATCCACCACAATTCTCTTGTTTATAATATGTTAGGATTAACATTAATAATGACGTATTCTAGCTGAATTTCATTTACATATATTGACATCCACACTCGAAGAAATAAAAATTACATTTACTTAATTTTCAGACTATTCTATAATGTTTTATAGAATAGTTTAGAATCGAGCTACTACTCATACTCTATCACTATAGCAATGATGTATTTAAAATAATTAACTCAATAAATACTATGCTTATGAAATCATTGATTATCTATTTATTTATTATTTCAAAAATGGTAATTATTGGTATTAAATATCAACATTACATAATAGCCAAGATACTTAAAAGTAATTAATTTAAAGTAATCTTGGATAATAGTATAGAATATATTTTATCATAATTATAATTATATAACCATTATAGATATATTTGGTAACTAGTGCATGTAATAGTCTACATATTATTATGAAATATTAATAACGATTCTGCATAATAATAACGATCATGCATACATGATCTAGTTTATAAGATAGGAGGTGCATTATAAAAATTATGCATTTAATAAAACACGCCAACTTTAAATAATATATTATGTAATATATCTCTAGGTAATGTTTCTCACGGTAATGTATCTCAAGGTAATGTATCCCATGGTAATCCCATTGTTTAATCATTAATTACTAACTGTGTGCATGAAATGTTTATATCCTAAGGATTTTCTAAACTGTTCTTTTTTGTTATATTATTATAAGTTTAATAGCTTGAAAAACTTACGTTAACATCGACGCTATAAATTATTCTAATATAATCACAAATATCTAAATAATCTTGTGGTGGTAAAAAATTTTCAGTCTGTTTAAAACAATTATATTAAAAATATGTGTTTATTCTTTAACGGCTATTGTCGCGTACAATTTTGTCATCTATGCCCAATAGGTTTCACTCGCCCGAAAATGAGAATTCGTAATATTGGTAGTTGATTGACTGCTAAATTTGTATCCGCAATTATGGTCATTTTTAAAATTTTATGACAAATATTTTAATTTATTATGTATATCAATCCTAAAAAAGTATGTTAAACTGTAATAATTCAACCATTAAGACAGGGTTACAATGTTCTGTAATTAATTGTAATAATTATCAAAATATAGATATATTTTCATATAACAGATTTCCCTTAGAAGAAGAACGGTTAGACTCATATAAAAATATTTTTAAATTTCGATAATTAATTATTCTTATTCCTTTCATATAAACTTTCATACTATGTAGTATACTTAATATATCTAATAATACATATCACATATATAATAAATTTTATTTATTATGCAATACAACTGGTTATTTAATTCAAACGATATATGATATATTTTAAATAAAAATATTGTTAATTTTGTGATTTTTATTATGAATAATAATATAAATGTTCATACTATAGTAATAAAATCTATAGATTTTATTAAAACACATATAATATTAAACATCTTATCTATAAGAATTATAATTTACTATTAATAAAATTATATAGTTGTAAAAAATGAGCTATCAATACAAGAAATGAAACCTTATTGAAGATAATTAAGGAATCTGGTATTCATTCACTCAGACATTTACGAATATGTGGTCGGCATTTCATAGATACGATGTATAATACTTCAAGCAGGTTTATTTTACATTAAAATATTAATAATTTATAATAAAATTTGCATATGTATATTAAGAGATCTTTTTATATTGAGAACAACATAGGTGAACTATCACAGGATCGTATTGCTGAAGATCAAGAACATAAACAACAAATGAAACAAGAATCTCTAGAAATACAATTAAGGCAGGAATATTATAAAGTAGAAAATAAGAGTTAAAATAAGTAAATAATTTCTCAGCAGCGTACAATTAATCTCTTACAATCGATAAATCGTAAACTACACTCAAAATGATTCAGGATGAAATCTAAATTACCATTATCAATATCAAATATAAAAACAACCTAAAACCCAGTTCTCTTCTGAAAGGAATCTAAGAGATTTTCTAGATAATTAAATAGACACTTAAACAATACTACGTATCCTAAAACGTTATTCTAGTAACGAAAAAATGTTTTCATTGTCACTGTGGCATTCTTCACAAAATGTTATCGTCTATTAAGGAAAACCTTCCCTCTACCAGATATTAGTATATTACGACGATCAATCAGGATGATTGACATAAAACCAGTTTTTCACAATCATATCTTAGAAGGTATAAAAGAAAAAGCAGCACAGTTAATCAACATTATCGCTTAATTGCAATAGCATTTGACGAGATGTCTATAAAGAAATTTCTTATAAAGAAAGATTGGATAGTGTCTTAGGGTATGAAGATATAGATAACGATGAACGATCAGAAAAATAGCAAGTTACACAACTGTGTTCATGTTTAGAAGTATTCAAGGTAGTTGGAAGCAACCTATCGGATATTTTTTAACATCAGGACTCATGATCTCATTAGTAATTGCAGAAAAATTAAAACTAGCTATTCAACATGTCAAGGACTATGGGGTAATTCCTAAAATTATCACTTGTGATCAAGGACCCAATAATCGTGGATATTATAATATTTTAATGTCCTGGGAGAACAATATTTCCTATGAACACGAGAAAATATTTTCCCTCTACAACCCTCCTAATCTTTCGAAAAGTATAAGAAATGGATTATACAATAAGGGATTTATATTTAAAGGAAATAACATTACATTTGATTATAAACGTGAGTTATAAAAGATAAAGAGTTCGGAAATGGCTAAACAGCAGGGAAATTAAAAGTTAAGGTCTCATCACTCTTTACTCACGTACGAGGGAGCAATTGCAACCTAGATGCTGTTGAATTTCTTGTTAAACTACACTAGCTTCAAACTATTCCAAGTACACTTATACCTACTATAATTTATTTAGAAATTATTCCATTTACTACATTTCCTATCACAAATCTATTAGATAATTCTATCGTATTAATTAACACATATATGTTTATATACAATATTATTTATATAATTAACATTATATACAAAAAAAAATTACAAATTATCCAGTCTATTTTTATTAGTTTACGTATTATAAAGACAACTATTTAGTATAAATATATAATACATTTATTTAAAATTTGCAGTTAATGTTTGTTTATTTACATATACAAGTTATTTAACGTTCGATGGAAGTATAAAAAAATAATCCCTATATTCGTTAAAAGTATGTTTAAAGTATGTTTAAAGTATGTTTAGTAAGTAAAAATAATAAAAATCTTTTAAAATATACCGTATAATTTTAGCAATATTTTTCTACATATGAAATTATAAAAATAATTACATATAACACCATAAAACTTATTTTATAAATTGAAAGAGTTAAATATATTGCTTAAAACGCATTAATACATAATAAAATAGTTCGTATATGTCTATATAAAGCAGCTACAAAAAAAGGCGGCATTTTCGATTATTAATTTTAAAAATGGACGATATTTCAGATTTATTAGATCCTCATGATTTGTCATCAGATGACTCATTATATGATATTGTGGACCAGGTTATTATTTATTTTATATACTTTATTATAACTACTATGTTACTATCATAATACAATAACATTATAAGTAAAATATAGTATAATATCATAATAAATGAAATTTGAATTACAATTTAAAAATATTTTTTTTTCAACTATAATTTATATTTGTTCCTTTTCTTACTACGTTTATTTATTTACTTATTACTAATAGGTAGATCAAGACCAGAGTTCTGATTTCGACCCTGTCCAAGAGCGTATCCTCTCTTACGAGGTACTTTATTATAAATATTTATATCGTATCAACAGTTTAAATTTTCATCGTGATAATCACGTATTTTTTTCTCAAATATTATTAACAATATTTTTAGATCGACAGTGATGTATCTGACGATGAGCCATTGATTCATGCTTCTCCTGTACTTGTGGCTATTGGTAGAGGCTGTAAGAGAGGTAGAGGCAGCGGTCGGCCTTATAGGAGAGGTAGAGGGGGAAATTCTTCTGGCATGACTGAATCGGAGGCATTTCCAGCAGAAGGATGGACTTGTGAGATGCCATCTTCCGCTGATGTTGCCTTCGAAAGGAGAACTGGTCCATCGGAAGAATTCCGCCATGACGAGTCAGCTTTAGGCTATCTAATGACATTTTTGGGTTTGCATTTCTTTATTGATCTGATCTCATCACCGATGGCCTATCAAATAAATATACTTATACCTATCTAATATACCAATCTAATTACTTTTAGACTTGAATTTCTTTAGCGATCTGGTCTCGTCATCGATGGCTTACCAAAGCAACAAAGGTTTGATATATTTTTAAAATAGTGAAAAATATAAAAAAATTCTAATTTAATTTATTTTCTAAGGATGAATATGACTCTCGATGAAGATGACATCGAGGCTTATATTGGTGCCATCATCTTCATGAGCATCAACACGATGCACCAAGTAAGCAATTATTGGTCGAACGATGCAGAGCTCCACATCTCCTACATGTCGACGAGCATCTCGGCCAGGCGTTTCTACGAGATATCGAAAATGTTTCACATTTCGCTTCCTCGCAGGAAGTTGCTGGTGATAAGCTTCGCAAGGTATGTAAAACATATTACATTAATATTATATGTAATATAATATGTATATATATCTAATGATAATATGTATACATAATTATCTAAGGTCCGCCCATTTCTGAATGTTTTGGAACGAAACTTTGCGAAGCTCTATTCACCAAATCAACGTCTGTCCATCGACGAAGGTATGATCGCATAAAAGGGTCGACTTAGTTTTGAGCTAGATTTGCCGGCTAAACCTTCCAAATATGGCATCAAGTTTTCTGCCATCTGCGATTCGGTTACCGGCTATTGAATGCGGGTCGAGATCTATTCCGGCAGAGATGAAATGTTAAGTTGTTGGTCCACGTTTAACATCGTCGACGAGTTGATCTCGCCTTATATGGAATATAATCATATTCTATATACCGAAAACTTCTACACCTCCATAAAGCTTGCTAGGTATCTGCGAGGATTTCGCACTCATTTGGTAGGTACAGTTCGGAAGAATTCAAAACTGTTCCCAAAGTTTTGGAATCAAACTGTACAACCGGGTGAGAACATAAAACTCGTAGATAGCTTGGGTAGCTAGTGGTGTGAAGATAGCTTGGGTTTAGTGGTGTAAAGATAGTTTGGGTTTAGTGGCGTGTAGATAACTTGGGTATAGTGGTGTGTAGATAACTTGGGTATAGTGGTGTGATAATGGCGTATAGGTACAAAGCGAGATTTATACATGATGTCAACCATCTCCGACGGTGGAGATGTGGAGGTTGCAAATAAGCTTCCACTCGTTCGGCCAACCACCAAACTTGCAATGGTGGTCGACTATAATAAGTATAAGGGGGGGGGTCGACAAGTTCGATCAACTCCGTAATTATTATTCGTCTGGCCACCATGCAAAGAAGTGGTGGAAGGTATTGTTTTTTAATTTGTTGGATATGGCAATCACAAATACCCACAAATGTCACAAATTAAAATACAATACCAGCCATTTCCGTAAACTACTCGTCGGAGAACTTTTCGGAAATATTGATATACGGAAAAAGAGAAAGGCACTTGATGAACCTAATTCATCTGGCCCTCCAATTATCTCTTTTGAAGACCATATTCTTGTGGACAGCGGCTAACTTATTGTATGTCTGTACTGTGCACAAGAAGGTAGGAGGGCCCGAAAAAGTGCGATACGTACAAAATTCCGTTGTCTTAAATGTAATAAGGGATTTTGTAGGTATTCTAAGAGGGATTGTTTTTATAAGTATCATAATTTGTTGTAAATTTGTTTATTGTTATTATTTATTAAATATTATTCATTTAGTTACATATTTTGAAGAGATTTTATATATATATTGTGATTATACTTTATGAACCATACCATTTACTTAGTTTACACCTATGATACTAATATATTGACGAGGTTCTTGTATTTATATATTGTGATTATATTTTGTAAACCAAAATATTTTTCTTCGTTTACGCTTGTTCAGGTACTTGCATATATATTTTTTTTATATTTTATAAACCTATATTGTTTAAAAAAAACTTAAATATAGATTAATTTTACTATGAAGTTTTTGACATTTTACATATATATATATTTGCGAATAAAAAATATATTTATATTCCCATATTTATTTCATTTTTTATAATTGTTTTAAAATAGGTATAATAAATAAATCATTATAACTTTGGTTTGATTAAATAAATTTTAAAAATCTAATCGCAGATAACTGAATTATTTAAAACTTTTAATTGATATATATTCGCAATTTATATATTAAACTTGGTAAAATAGCAATTTATTGATTTCTTATAATATTATATTGAAAAATATTCTTTAAAAAATAGTTTACATGAATATATTAAATTAGTATTTTATTTAGAAATTAAATAGATTTTATACTATTGTGTAGTAGTTAGATATCTTTAATGTGAGTTTGGGTTTGGTTTTATATAGGAAATGTTAAAGGTTCATAATTTATGAGAAATTAAATAATCCATGTGATAATAAATTTAGAAAATAATATTTTTACAAATTTAATCGGACGAAATATACGGTGCCATTTATATAACATAACTTTTGCTATGTTTATTATTTTAATAAAATTTAAAAACTACTGTAAAGATTATTATATTATCTATTACTTTTACGAGATATGTATATACTTTAATATAAATATTAGTAAAATAATATTATGTAAATTTAACCAGATAATAACATTTTTTTTTTTACATACTTATGATATACCTGAAATTTATTGTTTTTAATTATAAAATATACTATGATATGTATATTTATGTTTTATTTAATATTCTTGATACTTTTATATTCATTATATTAATATTTACCGAGTTATGAGGTATTTTATTGACCGTAGTAAAAAAAATTAAAAACACGTAAATCTAGTACGTCCTACAGGTGTGATTCTAAAAACTACCGCTGGAATAAGGGTTAATAGCATTAGATATATTTAATTATATTCGTCAATTTTGTTGTACAAAATGTATTGATTTAATTTGTATATCTGCATCAACTTGTTTCTCTAAATGATATTGTACATAAAGTAAACATTTGTAAAGTATTTAATCATATTATTTCTGTTAATAATATCTATTTTTATTATTGTGATACTTATCAAATTCGTGATAAAGTTATTAATTATTTTGTATGTTTGCGTTTAAAAAATATGTTATCTAGTCAAAATTTAGATACAATTTCTACTTTTTAATAAAAATTTGTATATATATAATTGTTTAATTTAACAATCCTAAATTCATAGTTATCTAATATAATTTTAAAATGTATAATAAATAATATAATCCAATTTAAAAAAAATGAATCAAACTATTTGATTGATATTGGGAATATGTTTACTTTAGTTATGATTTACAAATAGAATATACGAAATTAGAATTTTATTTATTAAAAGTAAGTGATAATATATGATACATCTAAATACTTATTAAACTTTTAAAATTAGTAATATAATTCATATACATCTGTATTTCATATTTAATCAATGTATTGACCTATATTGAATATTTATATGGAATTCGAAAAATACAGACAGTCATTGTAATATCCAATATATAGGTGTAATATGACAACATTGCACATTACACTCACTTTTTCATGGTAATATTCTATGTAAAATATAGATATTTATCCTATCTATAATCAGTATTATATAATTAATTGTAAACCTAAGTAAAATAT
>OZ038312.1:15942782-15953054 GCA_964035775.1 Osedax frankpressi | reverse complement strand
AATTAAAAAAAAAAATTACAAAAAATTAAAAATTTTTTTTTAAATTAAAAAAAAATAAATAAATTAAAAAATTTTTTTTTTTAATTTTTTAAAAAATTAAAATTTTTTTTTAAATTAAAAAAAAATTTTTAAATTAAAAAAAAAAAATTAAAATTTTTTTTTTAAATTAAATTTTTTTTTAATTAAAAAAAAAATTTTAATTAAAAAAAAATTAAAATTTTTTTTTTAATTAAAAAAAAAAAATTTTTTTTTAAATTAAAAAAAAAATATATTTTTTTAAATTAAAAAAAATTTATATAAAAAAAAATTAACATTTTTTTTTAAATTAAAAAAAAAATTAAAAAAAAAAAAATTTTATTTAAAAATTTAAAAAAAAATTAAAATTTTTTTTTTAATTTTAAAAAAATTAAAAAATTTTTTTTTTATTTTTAAAAATTAAAAAATTTTTTAATTAAAAAAAAAAATTTTTAATTAAAAAATAAAAAAATAAAATAATTTTTTTTTTAAATTAAAAAAAAAAAAAATTTAAATTAAAAATTTTTTAATTTTAAATAAAAAAAAATTAACATTTTTTAAAAATTTAAATAAAAAATTTATTTTTTTTAAATTAAAAAAAAATTTTTAAAATAAAAAAAAATTTTAATTAAAAAAAAAATTTATTTTTAATTTTTTTTTAAATTAAATTTTTTTTTTATTTTTTATAAAAAAAAAATAATAATAATTAAAAAAATCTAAAAAAAAAATTTTTAATTAAAAAAAAAAAATTTTAATTAAAAAAAAAAATTTTTTAATTTTAAAAATAAAAAAAATTTTTTAATTAAAAAAAAATTAAAATTTTAATTTTTTTTTAAATTAAAAAAATAAAATAAAAAAAAAATTTCAAAAATTTCAAAAATTCAAAAATTTAAAAAATAATATTTTTTTTTAATTTTAAAAATAAAAAAAAAATTTTTTAATTAAAATTTTTTTTTTAATTAAAAAAAAATTTTATTTTTAATTTTTTTTATTTTAATTTTTTAATTAAAAAAAAATTTTAATTAAAAAAAAAATTACAAAAAATTAAAAAAAAAATTTTTTAATTAAAAAAAAATAAATTAATTAAAAAAATTTTTTTTTTAATTTTTTAAAAAATTGAAATTTTTTTTTTAATTAAAAAAAAAAATTTTTAAATTTAAAAAAAAAAAAATTTAAAATTTTTTTTTAATTAAAAATTTTTTTAATTAAAAAAATGTAATTTTTAATTTTTTTTTAAATTAAAATTTTTTTTTATTTTAAAAAATTAAAAAAAAAATTTTAATTAAAAAAAAAAATTAAAAAATAAAAAAAAATTTTTTAAATTAAAAAAAAAAAAAAATTTTTTAAATTTTAAAAAATTAAAATTTTTTTTAAATTAAAAAAAAAATTTTTTAATTAAAAAAAAAATTTTTTTTTTAATTTTTAAAAAATTAACAATTTTTTTAATTAAAAAAAATTAAAATTTTTAATTTTTTTTTAAATAAAATTTTTTTTTTAAATTAAAAAAAAAAAAATTTTTTTAATTAAAAAAAAAAATTTAATTAAAAAAAAATATTTTTTTTTTAATTAAAAAAAAAATAAATTTTTTTAATTAAAAAAAAATTTTAATTAAAAAAAAAATTTTTTTTAAATTAAAAAAAAAAATAATAATTTTTAAATTAAAAAAATTTTTTTTTTTTTAAATTAAAAAAAAATAAAAATTTAAAAAAATTAAAAAAAATTAAAAAAAAAAAAAATTTTAAAAATTTAAAAAATTTAAAAAATTAAAAAATTTTTTTTTAATTAAATTTTTTTTTAATTAAAAAAAAAAATTTTAAATTAAAATTTTTTTTTTAAATTAAAAAAAAATTTAATAAATAAAAAAAAATTTAAAAAAAAAATATATTTTTTTTTAATTTTAAAAAATTAAAATTTTTTTTAAATTATAAAAATAATAATATATAATTAAAAAAATTAAAAAAAAAATTTTTAATTAAAAAAAAAAAATTTTAATTAAAAAAAAAAAAAATTTAATTTTAAAAAATAAAAAAAAATTTTTAATTAAAAAAAAATTAAAATTTTTAATTTTTTTTTAAATTAAATTTTTTTAAATTAAAAAAAATAAAATAAAAAAAAAAAAAAAAAAAAAAATTTCAAAAATTTCAAAAATTTTAAAAAAATAATATTTTTTTTTAATTTTAAAAAATTTAAAAAAAAATTTTTTTAATTAAAAAAAAATTTAATTTTTAATTTTTTTTTATTTTAATTTTTTAATTAAAAAAAAATTTTAATTAAAAAAAAAAATTACAAAAATTAAAATTTTTTTTTTTAAATTAAAAAAAAATAAATAAATTAAAAAAATTTTTTTTTTAATTTTTTAAAAAATTAAAATTTTTTTTTAAATTAAAAAAAAAAATTTTTAAATTAAAAAAAAAAAAATTAAAATTTTTTTTTTAAATTAAATTTTTTTTAATTAAAAAAAAAATTTTAATTAAAAAAAAATTAAAATTTTTTTTTTAATTAAAAAAAAAAAATTTTTTTTAAATTAAAAAAAAAAATATATTTTTTAAATTAAAAAAAATTTTATATAAAAAAAAATTAACATTTTTTTTAAATTAAAAAAAAAATTAAAAAAAAAAAAAATTTTATTTAAAAATTTAAAAAAAATTAAAAATTTTTTTTTTAATTTAAAAAAATTAAAAAATTTTTTTTTTTATTTTAAAAATTAAAAATTTTTTTAATTAAAAAAAAAAATTTTTAATTAAAAAAATAAAAAAATAAAATAAATTTTTTTTTTAAATTAAAAAAAAAAAAATTTTAAATTAAAAATTTTTAATTTTAAATAAAAAAAAAATTAACATTTTTTTAAAAATTTAAATAAAAATTTATTTTTTTTAAATTAAAAAAAAATTTTTAAAATAAAAAAAAAATTTTAATTAAAAAAAAAAATTATTTTTAATTTTTTTTTAAATTAAAATTTTTTTTTATTTTTTATAAAAAAAAAATAATAATAATTAAAAAAATCTAAAAAAAAATTTTTAATTAAAAAAAAAAAATTTTAATTAAAAAAAAATTTTTTTAATTTTAAAAAATAAAAAAAATTTTTTAATTAAAAAAAAATTAAAATTTTTAATTTTTTTTTAAATTAAATTTTTTTAAATTAAAAAAATAAAATAAAAAAAAAAAAAAAAAAAAAAATTTCAAAAATTTCAAAAATTTTAAAAAAATAATATTTTTTTTTAATTTTAAAAAATTAAAAAAAAAATTTTTTAATTAAAATTTTTTTTTTAATTAAAAAAAAATTTAATTTTTAATTTTTTTTTATTTTAATTTTTTAATTAAAAAAAAATTTTAATTAAAAAAAAAATTACAAAAAATTAAAAAATTTTTTTTTAAATTAAAAAAAAATAAATAAATTAAAAAAATTTTTTTTTAATTTTTTAAAAATTAAAATTTTTTTTTAAATTAAAAAAAAAATTTTAAAATTAAAAAAAAAAAAATTAAAATTTTTTTTTTTAAATTAAATTTTTTTTTAATTAAAAAAAAATGTTAATTAAAAAAAAATTAAAATTTTTTTTTTAATTAAAAAAAAAAAAAATTTTTTTAAATTAAAAAAAAATATATTTTTTTTAATTAAAAAAAATTTTATATAAAAAAAATTAACATTTTTTTTAAATTAAAAAAAAAATTAAAAAAAAAAAAATTTAATTTAAAAATTAAAAAAAAAATTAAAAATTTTTTTTTTAATTTTAAAAAAATTAAAATTTTTTTTTTTTTATTTTTAAAAATTAAAAATTTTTTTTAATTAAAAAAAAAAAATTTTTAATTAAAAAAATAAAAAAATAAAATAAAATTTTTTTTTAAATTAAAAAAAAAAAAAATTTTAAATTAAAAATTTTTTAATTTTAAATAAAAAAAATTAACATTTTTTTAAAAATTTAAATAAAAAATTTATTTTTTTAAATTAAAAAAAATTTTTTAAAATAAAAAAAAAATTTTAATTAAAAAAAAAATTTATTTTTAAATTAAAAAATTTTTTTTATTTAAAAAAAAAAAAATAATTTTAAATTAAAATTTTTTTTTTAAATTAAAAAAAAAAATTTTTAATTAAAAAAAAATAAATAAAAATTTTTTTTTTTAATTAAAAAAAATTAATTTTTAATTTTTTTTTAAATTAAAATTTTTTTATTTTAAAAAATTAAAAAAAAAAATTTTAAATTAAAAAAAAATTTAAAAAATTAAAATTTTTTTTTAAAATTAAAAAACAAATTTTTTTAATTAAAAAAAAATTAACATTTTTTTTTAATTAAAAAAAATTATTTTTTTTTTAAATTAAAAAAAAAAAAAAATTTAAATTAAAAATTTTTTTTTTAAATTAAAAAAAAAAATTAAATTAAAAAAAAAAATTTTAAAAAAATTAAAAAAATAAAATTTTTTTTTTAAATTAAAATTTTTTTTAATTAAAAAAAATTAATTTTTAATTTTTTTTTTAATTAAATTTTTTTTTATTTTAAAAAATTTTTTAAAAAAATTTTAAATTAAAAAAAAAAAATTTTTTAATTAAAATTTGTTTTTTTTTAAATTAAAAAAAATAATAATAATTTTTTTTAATTTAAAAAAAAAAATTTTTTTAAATTAAAAAAAAAAAAAAAAAAATTATATTTTTTTTAATTTTAAAAAATTAAAAAAAAAATTTTTAATTAAAATTTTTTTTTTAATTAAAAAAAAAATTTATTTTTAATTTTTTTTATTTTAAAAAATTAAAAAAAAATTTTAATTAAAAAAAAATTACAAAAATTAAAATTTTTTTTTTTAAATTAAAAAAAAAATAAATAAATAAAAAAATTTTTTTTTTAATTTTTTAAAAAATTACAATTTTTTTTTAAATTAAATTAATTTTTTTTAAAAAATTAAAAAAAAAAATTTTTTAAATTAAAAAAAAAAATTAAAATTTTTTTTTTTAAATTAAAATTTTTTTTAATTAAAAAAAAATTTTATTTAAAATTTTTTTTTAAATTAAAATTTTTTTTTTATTTTAAAAAATAAAAAAAAAAAAATTTAATTAAAAAAAAAATAAAAAAATTAAAATTTTTTTTTAAATTAAAAAAAAAAAAAAACAAATTAAAAAATTTTAAAAATTTAAATTAAAAAAAAAAATTAAAAAATTAAAAAAAATTTTAAATTAAAAAAAAAATTTAAAAAATTAAAATTTTTTTTTTTTTTAATTAAAAATAATAATAATAATTTTTTTTAATTAAAAAAAAAATTAAAAAAAAAAAAAAAAAAAATTAAAAAAAAATAATATTTTTTTTTAATTTTAAAAAATTTAAAAAAAATTTTTTTAATTAAAATTTTTTTTAATTAAAAAAAAATTAATTTTTAATTTTTTTTTATTTTAATTTTTTAATTAAAAAAAAATTTTAATTAAAAAAAAAAATTACAAAAAATTAAAAATTTTTTTTTTAAATTAAAAAAAAATAAATAAATTAAAAAATTTTTTTTTTTTAATTTTTTAAAAAATTAAAATTTTTTTTTAAATTAAAAAAAAAATTTTTTAAATTAAAAAAAAAAAATTAAAATTTTTTTTTAAATTAAATTTTTTTTTAATTAAAAAAAAAATTTTAATTAAAAAAAAATTAAAATTTTTTTTTTAATTAAAAAAAAAAAATTTTTTTTAAATTAAAAAAAAAAATATATTTTTTTAAATTAAAAAAAATTTTATATAAAAAAAATTAACATTTTTTTTAAATTAAAAAAAAAATTTAAAAAAAAAAAAATTTTATTTAAAAATTTAAAAAAAATTAAAAATTTTTTTTTTTAATTTTAAAAAAATTAAAAAATTTTTTTTTTATTTTTAAAAATTAAAAATTTTTTTTAATTAAAAAAAAAAATTTTTAATTAAAAAAATAAAAAAATAAAATAAATTTTTTTTATTTCCATACTTCATTACCCTCCCCCTATTACCTCATACTTTATCTAACGATATTATAATTTTATTTTAAATAACCATCTTGATTCAATTCCGTAGTAACCCAGCTTCCAATGTTGCTTGTGTGGAAATACAATGGAAATACCTAAGTAAGAAAAATTAAATTAAATCAGTAAATACTCTTTTAATTGCAAATGCATAAAAAAATCGTGACACATGGCAGTGGAGATGCTCCATAAAAAACAAACTGATACTCTACTATCTATTCTCTTTCGAAAGTCATATGAAGTACATACCATACAAAATGAGAAGTATATAACACCTTACTTGGAGTCTCTTCAAGTTAAAATACTACTACAGAAATTATAATGCTACAGAAATATAACAAGATCTTAAAGACTTATGTAGGATCGTCCTTAAGTTAGGTTCTTTCATCATGGAAAAAAACAATGTACCTCGAGGTCCATTCTACTATTTATAAGATATACTCAAGTATCCTCCCCAAAAGAAAGTTGCTATTTATATAGACATAAACTAGATATCCAGTGGACAAAATGGTTATTATCTGTATCAACGTTTTACTCGTGAATCTATGAGTAATCCTCATCGAGGATGCATTATGTAACGTTACTGTATACCCGCACCGCGCTCGCTTCTCTATCATACAACTCCCTTAAGAATCTCTTCCACTATATTCCCATTTCTGGTATGCGAAGGTTATAGTTGAACGCCATACTGCTTTAAGTGTACAACAACAACATCGACTCCACGCACTATGGCGATTACAAAAGAATGCATCTTCGAATTGATGGCTCGAGTTCTACTAGAATCGAGCCACTTACGATGCCAAGAAAATGAATCAGTCTCGCATTTATTTCAGGAGGTATATCGGTTTCTTAACATATATTCATGCGATGCAGTTATACAATCAGGGTACTAAAGTGAAATAACTCGCATACCGAACTAACTTAAAACTCTACCATAACATTTTGTAATATAATCGTGTTGACGACATTATACAAAGAACAATATTGACCACTAAGTAACGAGGCTGCCATGAACGATTTTCCTATTTACAAAAATAATATATTAAAACAAGCAAAAATGGAATACGAAAATTGCATTGCTTACAATTGATACTTATTAGCTACAAATATCTGCATTGCATGTTTAATTGATGCCCTGGATAATATCGATAAAACTGAGAAAATATCATTTATAGCCATATAGTAAAGTTATGCATTTCTTTATATTCCCATCGGTCCAAGAAAAACTCGTATATATTACTATTTTATTAGTTAGAGGTGTAGTTAACTTCTCTTAAATTTGCTAAGATCAAAGTATATTTCTTTTTCTATACTCAAATCATATTTCTTCTTTTAAGATCTAAGTAAATTTCGACTTTTTTTTGTTAGGATTATGTACAATTTTCTTATTTGAACTGATATCATAACATTGTTCTATTTACCGAATCATGACTAAGATCGATGTTTAGTTCGAGTTTATTAAACGATTTTTTTATAGAATTCACCATTTAAACAATTATATTACACATAAACTTAAGTTTTAATACTTTATATTATTGAATTGCATATTCTTTAAAATTAAATAAATAAATATATATATATATATAATATATAATAATTATGTATATATAATTAACCATTGGTATGGTTTTGACCATAGATATGGAATGACCTATAATATCTAATTTTGTATCATATCTATGGTTTTCGATATTTGTTTTAAATAAACATAAATACTAATTTTCTCTTTGTTTTTATATAATCTCCATGATTTCCTCAACAACACTATATATCAACAATTCATAATATATTTTTTAATAATGCTTGTTATATGAAATATATTTATTTATATCTGATGTATTTTTATTTTATGTAACATGAATTAAGCACCTCGTTATTACCTATTATTACCCTGGTATATATGGTATAAATAATATTTAGATCTATCAGTATTACTCTACCGATTTTCACCAAGTAGGTAACTAAATTTAAAATACTTTTTGAAATTTATTCTAAAATATTATATTTTATTAATTTATTATAAAATGTATTATTATATATTTATTCCATTTTTAATTAATATTTGTTTATAATATCTATATATATATGTGTGTGTGTGTTACCATATGATTATAATTATAATATCTGTATTACTATCAAACGATACTAGATACGATTTGTCATTTTATATTAAATTTATCATTTTTATTTTCATCTATTATAATTACTAATAAAAATTAATATACAAATTTTAATTTAAAATCTTAAAATATTAAATTATCTATATAAATTTAAAACAATACATTATATAATGTAATTTATAATATATACTTCAATAAGAATCAATGCATTTATTTAAATAATTCATTTTAATGCATTGTCGTATTATGTTATCTGGTTATCTAATTTATATGCCTAATAGCCGAAGTATTCACAACAATTCGAATGCATTATTTTGTTGGTATTACCAGCATGTACGATATTTATATACCAAGCTCAAACCATTTAAACCTGAACCAATGACAAATTAATTAGTATTTATGAGTTTAAAAAGTTCCATGGAAATACTATTATAAAGAATCTAATTTTAAGAAAATCTGGACATTTTCAACTAAGGCATTGTTGATATGGCATTGTAGCACCATGGCATTGTAGCACTATGGCATTGTATCACTATGGCATTGTAGCACTATGACATTGTAGATATGGCATTGTAGCACTATGACATTGTAGCACTATGGCATTGTAGCACTATGGCATTGTAGCACTATGGCATTGTTGATATGGCATTGTAGCACTATGACATTGTAGCACTATGGCATTGTAGCACTATGACATTGTAGATATGGCATTGTAGCACTATGTCATTGTAGATATAAAACACACATTCACTATATTTGATATATGATTTATAGAAGATTATAATATACTGATTATATAATGTCTACTATACATTAATGCTCTAATGCAGTTAATACTATTAACCATACATAAATATATTAGTAATATATTAGTAAATACATTTAAATCTATATATTAATTGCATAATTAGTTATATATATATCATTTGATATAATATAATTAATATATAATATATTTCATATTAAATATTTCAAATTTACGTTTATATTAACTATGTTAAATCAGTATTAAATTATATTAGTGTATTATAATAATAATAAAAAAATATTATAATTTAATAATAAATATATTAATATATTAATATTAATACTTATAAATTTTATTTTTCAATTCAACTAGATATTTAAAACATAATTAACTATACTTTGCATAAATATATATCTACATGCAATGTTTTCATTTTTAAGTTATCATATAATTTGTTATTAATTAATAATATTTAGTAGTGTGATACAAAATGAATTCATTAGAATGATATAATTTATATAAAAAAAATTTATATTTATATAATAAAATATAAATATTATTTTATAATCTCATACCTTAAATTATATTTCTAGGGACCTTTGCTAAGTACTCATACAGTGAAATCTAATTAATAATAAAACATATAATTAATTTGTATATAATAGATAATTAATTAATATATTGTTTTCAATCAGCTATTATTGTTATCATTGTACTTTTCAATATATTTTCATATTTTTTGTTTATTTATTTTAGAATGCTTACATAATATATAATAAATCTATTTCAGATAGTAAAAAAAACTCTACACTGGTCTAGTTTTATATGTTTTATATGATAATCCTGCAATATACCATTATTATATAACATATATATTAAATATAGTATTTGATCCAATCTTATATATTGGCTATTATAATGTATATTGATATATGCCTCACACAGACAGACAGACAAAGGCCTATTGTGACAGTGAAGCTATTTCCACAGTCACAAAAATCCTATGGTCAGTCGTTTAGACATGTAGTGCATACATTTAGTATCTGTTAGGTCAAGCATTTTGTTTCCCTGATGTCATATTACAATGCCAACCCTGGAACCTTATTCCATAAAAGGACACATGTGGCCAGTAATTTCTATAAATAAAATACACCGTTAATATTTTTAAAATATGTAAAATAAAATATATTTATGTAAAATGTTTAATTTGTACAAATAATTCTATAATTTGTGTGCATATTTAAACTATAATTAAAAGTTATATTTTTTATTTAGAGAATAAAATTTGCCAGTAATTTAATTCTATAGAAGATTAATTAAAACGTTCCAAAAAATGCTTATTATTTTAATCCGTGAAAATCAAAAACCATTGTTATATAATAATATATTATTTTAGATTAGAATTCACTGTGGAATCACTGGGGAATTCCGACA
>OZ038312.1:15915282-15937782 GCA_964035775.1 Osedax frankpressi | reverse complement strand
CAGCGATCTCATCGACGTACATTCGGAGGAGCTGGTGTATCGAGCCGCGAGGGCGTGGCTCGATTACGAAGGCATGGGCGTGGCGGACACGCCCCCCGCCGCGAAATCGCGTGTTCCCGCAACCGTTGGCCCGCTATTCGCCGACGACGCCGTGGCCTACGCGAACGGGGGCGTGGTCTACGCGAACGGGGGCGTGGTCTACGCGAATGTCAACGACGTCGATTCGTCTACGGATTCGGCCGACGACGAAAGCGACCGTTCCACGTTTGCGTGTACCCTGATGTCCTTGATTCGCATTTCCACTCTTCCTGCTCAGGTTAAACACTCTTATCCCGCAGCCAACCGAATATTGCGGTTTTTAACTTTTAAATAAATCGTAAATAAATGTTCAAACAACGTGGTGAAACTATTATATATTAACTGGAACAATAAGAATAAATAACTGTAACAATAAGAGTAAATAGTTGTAACAATAAGAGTAAATAACTATAACAATAACATTAAATAACTGTAACAATGAGAGTAATTAAACTTTAACAATAAGAGTAAATAACTAATTATTTAAAATATAATTATATATTATGTAATATTATATTAAAAGATTATAGTAGTAGAGTGAACAGAAATAGTTTGCTGAACATATTAAACAAACTAGAATAATATGGTAATCATAAATTGTTAAACTAAGTTTTAAACTAAGTTTTAAACTAAGTTTTAAACTAAGTTTTAAACTAAGTTATATACTAAGTTTTATATTAAGTTTTATACTAAGTTTTATATTAAGTTTTATATTAAGTTTTATACTAAGTTTTATATTAAGTTTTATACAATTAGGCAAAAAAATGTAACAAATTAGCATCAAATTAATGGCAATATTATATGCAATAACAATAAAAACTTTTGAATTATGGGAAAATAGAAGATAATAGACATCGTTAAAAAATGTAAAAAACTTTTAAAAAGTTAAATGCGATGTGAATACTTTCGAATTTTAATAAAACAGCCAAAAAACTGCGATCCGGAAATAAAATCTAGTAAACTAGAAATATGGATTCGTCGGTACCCCATAAGAGTACATTACTGTAAATGAGAACTATCAATCTAGAACTACTTTTATTTCTATATTCAGGTAAGACAGCGAATCCGTTCGGAAGATTTACACATTTCATCATGCCATCGCTGTCAAATTCTTTTCGATGCGGATATCACTTCTTTAAACGGTCAAACCCGTCGCGGCTCAAATGGTTCCACCGAATTGGGGGCGGCGTGTCCAGCAGGCTGCGGCGTCGTTTCCGCGTTAGCCCCGCCCACCGTCGCCGCCACCACCACCACCACCACCACCACCACCACCGCCGCAGCCGCCGCCGCCATATCTCGTAACATGCTGCAGGAGGCGTGGCCCGGGTCTCCCGCGGGTCCGCTATGCCTCGCCCCCCGCAAATCCACGTTGGCCCGTCGCTGCATGCTAGTAATTGGCGGCATCACCACCACCCCTTCCCCTTCCTCCTCCCGGTGCATCTACAGCAACCTCGAAGGCGGCGTACACGGGGCCCCGGGGGGCGGAGTCTGCGTAACCCGCGCCGTCGAAATGTACGACCCCCGTCGCAACAAGTGGTCGCAGTTGCCCGAGATGCCTGGAGGTGGAGCCACCGCGTGGTTTGCCGCCGCCGCCCTCGCCGACCGACACTCCGTCGTCGTCTCCGGCGGCATCGACGACCGCCGCGGACTCGTCGCCGACGTCTGGAGCTTCGAAGCCGAACGTCGACGGTGGCGCCGCGCCGCCGATTTGTTGAAGCCGCGCGCTCGCCACGCCTCCGCCGAGTGGGCGGGGCGTGTCTACGTCGTCGGCGGCATCGCGTTGGACGGCGGCAGCGCAGCCGCTCCGCTCCACGACGTCGAGTGCTACGACCCCGTCGCGGATCAGTGGACTCGGGTCGGCTGCAGTCCACGACCTCGGACGCACGCCTGCCTCGTCGCCTACGGAGACCAACTCATCGAAATCGGGGGTACGCAAAAGGACGTCAAGGTGGGTAGCGGGGGCCTAGCTGCTGGGTAGCGGGGGTCTAGCTGCTGGGTAGCGGGGGTCTAGCTGCTGGGTAGCGGGGGCCTAGCTGCTGGGTAGCGGGGGCCTAGCTGCTGGGTAGCGGGGGCCTAGCTGCTGGGTAGCGGGGGCCTAGCTGCTGGGTAGCGGGGGCCTAGCTGCTGGGTAGCGGGGGCCTAGCTGCTGGGTAGCGGGGGCCTAGCTGCTGGGTAGCGGGGGTCTAGCTGCTGGGTAGCGGGGGCCTAGCTGCTGGGTAGCGGGGGCCTAGCTGCTGGGTAGCGGGGGTCTAGCTGCTGGGTAGCGGGGGTCTAGCTGCTGGGTAGCGGGGGCCTAGCTGCTGGGTAGCGGGGGCCTAGCTGCTGGGTAGCGGGGGCCTAGCTGCTGGGTAGCGGGGGCCTAGCTGCTGGGTAGCGGGGGCCTAGCTGCTGGGTAGCGGGGGCCTAGCTGCTGGGTAGCGGGGGCCTAGCTGCTGGGTAGCGGGGGCCTAGCTGCTGGGTAGCGGGGGCCTAGCTGCTGGGTAGCGGGGGGCCTAGCTGCTGGGTAGCGGGGGCCTAGCTGCTGGGTAGCGGGGGCCTAGCTGCTGGGTAGCAGGGGCCTAGCTGCTGGGTAGCGGGTGGAGTAGCGGTGAATAGGGGTGAACTAGAGTCGTGGGGGGGGGGGGGGAGTGTATGTGTTCAGGATGCTATCTCTACATGTTATTAAGAGTAAGTTATGATATCTATTTATTAACATATTTTACTATTTCAATTTATAATGAAATGGTTTTTTTCCCATTTCTTAACTTATCCTACACAATATCTTTCTATTTCCACTAAATATTATTATTTTACATTAATATCTATTTCTTGATTTATCATCAAATCAAATAGTGAAACAGTAACTACCCATTTGGCTGTTTTGTACATTTTGTTGGGAACCCCATAATTTAGATAAACAATCGTAGGGATAGAAAAATATTTTCTAAATTTAAAATCAACATTTTTTATATTTATTACAAAGTAATAATATTTGTTTTATATATAAAATGATAGATAATAAGTCTTCAATTTTCAGAAAATAAGAATTTATAAATTAAGTTACAAAAATAAAAGTGCTTATGTTATATATATATATATATATGTTATAAACATTAAGAATTATATTAATAAATAACAATACTTTTCAATAAAACAATGAACTGTATAATTAGTTTAATGCCTTGAATAAATAATATCATAATCATTTCTATGCTGATTAAATTCAAAGAAGTTCATTATTTTAAAATCTTTGTTAAAAGTTTTGAGTAAAACTTATTCTAAAATTTTATATCAATATGTGTAAAATAAATATGTGTCATTTATAAACAATTGTATTGTTAGAATTTGGGTGAGAAACCCGTTCAAAACTATGGTCACCACGGTATATAACTCCATCATGACTCCACCCATGACACCTCTCATAACCCCATAAAACCACTCAACACCTCCCATATCTGGAACCATAACACCATCTGTAACACTCTTTATAACCACTCATAAGGCAACCTATAGTAATTGTCATAGCCCCACCATAACCAAATATCTAACCTTTCATAACCCAATCAACTCAATATCTAATATCTCTCATAATCTACCATACCACCACCACACACCAATATCTAATTTCTCTCATAGCCCCACCATAATCCCATCAGAACCCAATATCTAACCTCTATCATAATCCCACCATAACCCAATATCCTACCTCTCTCGTAACCCTACCATAACCCCATATCTAACAACTTATCCAACCCTTCTCTACCACAATCTAATCGCCAGTATCAGTTGATACAGTTCATTGTATATCTTTGCTACTGTATAATCTCCTAAAAACGCTATCTAATTACTAAGCTATCTAATTACTAAGCTATCTAATTACATGGAGCAATGACTTCACGTTAGACTTGGTAATGTCCTCTGTTCATGTTGGTAATGTCCTCTGTTCATGTTGGTAATGTCCTCTGTTCATGTTGGTAATGTCCTCTGTTCATGTTGGTAATGTCCTTAGTTCATGTTGGTAATGTCCTCCGTTCATGTTGGTAATGTCCTCCGTTCATGTTGGTAATGTCCTCTGTTCATGTTGGTAATGTCCTCTGTTCATGTTGGTAATGTCCTCTGTTCATGTTGGTAATGTCCTCTGTTCATGTTGGTAATGTCCTCTGTTCATGTTGGTAATGTCCTCCGTTCATGTTGGTAATGTCCTCTGTTCATGTTGGTAATGTCCTCTGTTCATGTTGGTAATGTCCTCTGTTCATGTTGGTAATGTCCTCTGTTCATGTTGGTAATGTCCTCTGTTCATGTTGGTAATATCCTCTGTTCATGTTGGTAATGTCCTCTGTTCATGTTGGTAATGTCCTCTGTTCATGTTGGTAATGTCCTCTGTTCATGTTGGTAATGTCCTATGTTCATGTTGGTAATGTCCTCTGTTCATGTTGGTAATGTCCTCTGTTCATGTTGGTAATGTCCTCTGTTCATGTTGGTAATGTCCTCTGTTCATGTTGGTAATGTCCTCTGTTCATGTTGGTAATGTCCTCTGTTCATGTTGGTAATGTCCTCTGTTCATGTTGGTAATGTCCTCAGTTCATGTTGGTAATGTCCTCTGTTCATGTTGGTAATGTCCTCTGTTCATGTTGGTAATGTCCTCTGTTCATGTTGGTAATGTCCTCCGTTCATGTTGGTAATGTCCTCCGTTCATGTTGGTAATGTCCTCTGTTCATGTTGGTAATGTCCTCTGTTCATGTTGGTAATGTCCTCTGTTCATGTTGGTAATGTCCTCTGTTCATGTTGGTAATGTCCTCTGTTCATGTTGGTAATGTCCTCTGTTCATGTTGGTAATGTCCTCTGTTCATGTTGGTAATGTCCTCTGTTCATGTTGGTAATGTTCTCTGTTCATGTTGGTAATGTCCTCTGTTCATGTTGGTAATGTCCTCTGTTCATGTTGGTAATGTCCTCCGTTCATGTTGGTAATGTCCTCTGTTCATGTTGGTAATGTCCTCTGTTCATGTTGGTAATGTCCTCTGTTCATGTTGGTAATGTCCTCTGTTCATGTTGGTAATGTCCTCTGTTCATGTTGGTAATGTCGATTTCACTCCGAAATCATGATCTGAATTTGCCTCCGATATGCAGGCAATGTCATACTCCATTGTTATACTCCATTGTCTCTTTCCTACATTGATCTCTTATCTCTCATTTCCCTTATTTTCCATTCTCTACATATCTATTCACACTTTCCCTTCTCCCTCCTCTCTCTTACTATTATACATCTGCATCAGTTTTCTCTATCTCAGTTTCTTTATCCACTTATATCCCTCCCTCCCTCCTCCCCTCCCTCCCTCCCTCCCTCCCTCCCTCCTCCCCTCCCTCCTCCCCTCCCTCCTCCCCTCCCTCCCTCCCTCCCTCCCTCGTGCTATTTCCCTCTTTTCTTTTAGAAGGATAATTTGCAAATACTAATTACCCTTCTGATCTCTCTGGCCTTCTTCTTCAGTGGTCAGATGACAAATGCCAAACTAATTACCTTGTCTCTGTTGAATATACCATATTCTTCTATATTACGTAATGAAATCCTATATTGGCATCTGACTGGTAAATATTATATAACCCAGCATGAATAACACAGTCATTGTTACAAACCTCTTCACTACTCTAAGAAATCAGCTCATTCATATCTCTGATGTAATATATAAATTTGTATGTAGTGATTATTATGTAATACAAATTAAATATATTTTCCCATTTATTTTCTTTACATTTACAGTTTAAATGTAAATATATTGTACTATATATTAAATATATTATACAACATATTAAGTATATTGTACTATATAGTAAGTATATCGTACTATATAGTAAGTATATTGTACTATATAGTAAGTATATCGTACTATATAATAAGTATATTGTACTATATAGTAAGTATATCGTACTATATAGTAAGTATATCGTACTATATAGTAAGTATATCGTACTATATAGTAAGTATAGTGTACTATATAGTAAGTATATTGTACTATATAGTAAGTATATCGTACTATATAGTAAGTATATTGTACTATATAGTAAGTATATTGTACTATATAGTAAGTATATCGTACTATATAGTAAGTATATCGTACTATATAGTAAGTATATCGTACTATATAGTAAGTATATCGTACTATATAGTAAGTATATCGTACTATATAGTAAGTATATCGTACTATATAGTAAGTATATCGTACTATATAGTAAGTATATTGTACTAGGTCTCTCATTGTTTCTCTTACGAGGACCGGAATATTTAAAAAATACCACAAAACTCTACAATTGCTGTCAATGTAAAACATCATTAACGCAGTATCCTGTATTCGATATCAAAGTAATTTATTGTCATTGTCGCTAGAAGATGTTCACCCGTCAGCAGACAACAGCACCACGCAACTCAGGTACTATAGGCCTGCCGTTACTACTTTGTTCTAAATCATTATTTAATTCGTCTGCATCCAGCAGCCGAGGTCCTCTCCGCGTTATTATCGGCGCAAATGCAATTGACTTTTTATTATATAATCTCGCTTTTTATTGTTCACATTTAATATCGCGGTTTGTTCGCTATTTTCATTGAACTCGTAGTTTGGTTCATAGTGAATATCGACTAATCCTGTATAAGCGAGTAGTAACTAAAGCGTTAGATGTGAACCAATATTGAATATTTGGTAATAATCCCTTTGACTGGCTTTATTAACTCGTGCCTCATATCTGTTTTTAATTGTCAAATTTAAATAAATACAATTATTATTAAACTGCATACTTAGTAGCAATTAATGATTAGTTAATTTTGAAATTTTCTAAAGATTCAATAATTTTTAAATCTAGTGTTAACCAGTTAACTTATTAATACATTATTGTTTAACCTTTGCACTCTGCGATGTTCCAATATGAATTTACCTTATGAGATATGGAGAGGTCATAAGTCACCCAGCTAAATTTACCAGTTGATATTTGACCTTTTCATAGATTACATGTGAAGATAGTGAGATCAATGCAGATACAATTATAAACAAACTGTAGGTGTGTGTTCAATTGATTATTAATCACTATTTAGCTATAAAATGTAGATACAAAACTTTGAGATCCAATCTACTGTACTTGTATTATATTACATTAATGTATATTATAGTAATGTATATTATATTAATGTATATTACATTAATGTATATTACATTAATGTATATTATAGAAATGTATATTATATTAATGTATATTATATTAATGTATATTATATTAATGTATATTACATTAATGTATATTATATTAATGTATATTACATTAATGTATATTACATTAATGTATATTATATTAATGTATATTACATTAATGTATATTATATTAATGTATATTATATTAATGTATATTATATTAATGTATATTACATTAATGTATATTACATTAATGTATATTATAGTAATGTATATTACATTAATGTATATTATATTAATGTATATTATATTAATGTATATTATATTAATGTATATTATATTCAATTATATTATAGTAATGTATATTATGTTAATGTATATTACATTAATGTATATTATATTAATGTATATTACATTAATGTATATTATATTAATGTATATTATATCAATGTATATTATATCAATGTATATTATATTAATGTATATTATATTAATGTATATTATATTCAATTATATTATAGTAATGTATATTATATTAATGTATATTACAGTAATGTAATGTATATTATATTGATATATATTATATTAATGTATATTATATTAATGTATATTATATTAATGTATATTACATTAATGTATATTATATTAATGTATATTATATTAATGTATATTACAGTAATGTAATGTATATTAGAGTAATGTATATTATATTAATGTATATTACAGTAATGTAATGTATATTATATTAATATATATTATATTAATGCTAAATCATCAATGTCATTTGTATGACATTCTCATTAATTATAATTAATTAGGATATTATTATTATTAGAAGTCATTTTCATATTTAGTTTTTCTGCTATTAATCACTACACATATCAAATACAATGATCTAATATATAATACGTATACTCACTCACATACACATGTAGTTATTACACGTGTATTAAATCTTGGTGTCATGCCTAAATAAAAATGAATCACTACATCCCCATGGTCATTATATAGATAGGTATGTATATATATATATATATATATATATATATATATATATACACATACCTATCTATATATATATACCTATCTATATTTATTTATATTAATATGTATATGCAAATGAATGTATATATTAACATATGTAGTGAACAGTGTAATACAACACTACAAACTTATTGCATAATTAACTCCGCGTTATTTACCTTTTGGTAATTTGTATATCGGTATTTGATTGTGAGATCAGCAATAGAGCTCTCTCGTGTCGATCCCTCAAAACTTGCGTCATTGTCGTGTTGCCATGGCAACCGATGACTACAGCAACACTGTGTTTATATACCAGACTAGTCGCCGCATTCCTGTTTAGATTGTAGGGTATTCTCTTTTAACGACATCGTACACTCTTTAAATTATTATACGTTGTAATACACAGTAGTAGTGTTAGCCAGCTAAATAAATCACTGAAAATGTGCACCTTGTGCACTGGCTACGGTGTTATGTAATATTCATGCGATTATGCAATATAATCCAGTGATGCTTCTGTAGATGATGATCTAAAGCTTTTATGAATAATTTAGAGATTCATTTGTTCAGTATTCATTTTTCTCTCTCTCTCTCTCTCTCTCTCTCTCTCTCTCTCTACCTCTCTCCCTCTCCCTCTCCCTCTCCCTCTCCCTCTCCCTCTCCCTCTCCCTCTCCCTCTCCCTCTCCCTCTCCCTCTCCCTCTCCCTCTCCCTCTCCCTCTCCCTCTCCCTCTCCCTCTCCCTCTCCCTCTCCCTCTCCCTCTCCCTCTCCCTCTCCCTCTCCCTCTCCCTCTCCCTCTCCCTCTCCCTCTCCCTCTCCCTCTCCCTCTCCCTCTCCCTCTCTCCCTCCCTCCCTCCCTACGTTTATCCAAGAAATTATTATCCAAATTTTATTTAAAAAAAGGCTATTTTGTTTCATGATATGATTTGCACGGCATCATCGTTCACCGTTGATTTATCCTCTTTTAACACGTTATGCCTTAACCGTTACACAATGTTTGCCGTTTGTAATCATCGAGAGAGTTGTATACGTTGTTTACAACTTATCTATTCTCCGGTATTCGATAGCAAGAGTTCGTTTCACCTTTAACCCCGCGTTTCTTTCACTGCTGATTCGGCATAAAAACAAGTTTCAACCCGCCTCGCTTTGATGTGCATATCGTACGCTCTCCGTTACTACGCGTCACGTGTTCGTCTGCTTGTTTCTCGAGAGATAGTGCTTGCGATAAAGAATTTCTTATACGTTTTTATAAGTACGCGTGACATTGTGCTTATTTCATAATATAGCCGTACAATCACATTAATATAGTGGCCGTGTGTATTTTACGGAAAGAATGCGGTACGATGTTATATGCATTCGCGAAATCATAATGTATCTGCATATCTAATCTAATTTGAATGTTTAATTGCTAAGAAAACCCGTCAGCATTACATAATAATATCCCTGCCCATATCGGTGTGACACCGTATTATAACTGCACTGTAGTATATAATAATAAACAATTAGAACAATTTAAATGTATATCTGACGATAGAACATATTTAATTTATCAAACTAGATTATTTAATTTGAATTTAAGTTTGTGTAATATAAACAATACAGTATTTCGTTATTTCCATAGAAAATAAACTCGCTGTTTACAGATCCAAGTTATTTCCCCTTAACAGAATTGTTTGTATAATTTAGTGCAAATTTATTCCGATTCAATGATTTCAACTTTTTCATACCCATCATACTTTGTATCTTATATGTATGTATTTATTATATATTTAGTTAAATCACGAGTAGGTTTTGTATTTGTACACTAAATTGTATTCTTTTTCATCTTATAGAAACACCTGCATATATTTTTGATTTGATATTCTTGAATACTAAATCAATTTAATTTCACTAATCAGTCTCTATTTGCTACTTTTGGTTACAAACTAAATACAATCCAGTCTTCTGAAGTTTACAGCTTTTAATACATTTTACATCCTTCTCGTGCTACTATTTTCAAGTGGATACTCGAGCTGCAATTCAATGTTGATTTACTGCCCGAGTTAAACTTATTAAGTATATATGCATTACGATGTTTAATGCATGTTTTATATTTTATATATGTCACGAAAACGACACATATATATATTGTATACTGCGTATTATATATAATATTATTAAATATTGATTATATTTATTTAATAATACATTTAATATATTTATTTATGAAAATAGAATACTTATTATGTTTGAACAAATATATTGTGTTATGAGATTCATGCTACTGGTATTATATAGTTTATACGCATTGGTTATAGGCGGATTATGTAAAGCCTATGGTAATCCTTTCTTAATTAACATGTTCTGATTATATATATATATGTGTATATCATATATAATATGATATCATATGATAGCATTATAATATTCATAATGAAATTAATTTAAATATATAAGTTTATAATATTTTATTTTTACAAAGATATTAAATAAATTAAATTATATTAACTATACTAATTATACTAATGAAATTACGAACTCTAGAAGGTATAAAATATGCATCTAAAACTAGTTATTAATCCATTTGTTTATTGATATATTAGCATCCTGATGACCTTTGACACTATGTCGTTCTGTCAGTCTTAATATTCTGTGCAGATAATCACCAAGACTAGATCAATCAATTAGACTTCCTAGATGATAATATTACAGACTGCCAATTTTCTAATCTATTTGATATATATATACATACCTAATATATCTGTATTGTATATATATATATATATATATATATATATTCACACATATATATATATATATATATTTATGTATATATATATATATATATTTATGTATATATATATATATATATATATATATATATATATATGAGTCCATTATCCTATCTCGCTATTATTCTATTGTTTACATTGACCTAATTATATATATTTCATGTAATGTCATTTAGCCAGTAAACACAAGCTCTGTAAACTTACCTTCAAATAATTTGATCACATTTGATCACGTCTACAACCTGGAGTCTATGCGATGCATATGGCCGATGACCAGCCGATGACCGGCAGATGACCGGCAGATGACCAGTGGTTACTGACCATTAATAGTCACATGGTAATGTGATATTCACCATTTGCTGATAAGCCATTAGTATCATACGTGCAAATGTACTTCGGTCGTATATGATAAGAAATATATTTCTATATCAAAATTGTTCTATTTGCTTTATTAATAAAAGTATTATTTACATTCATACTGCATATCGTAACAAAGTATATGTTTCTTATGCCAAATGTAGTAGTGTATATACACTATGTCTTTAATGTGTTGAGATTATTATTATATGAGGTTATATTTATACATAACACTTCCAGATAAATTCCTATGAAGGTCGTTGGCGTTAGGTAAATTATACATTATTTTTATAAAATATCAGTTGGTCAATTATATGGATTTCAAAATAATATATGAAAATTATATTTAATTTTTTTTCTGCAAAAATATAAAATTATTTAACATTTGATCTAATATCAATTTCATTTTATTGCCACTCAATTAACTTATCATTATTCAATATTTAATACATATTGTTTTTATACGAATTTGCTACTTTCTCAATATTTTTGAATACAAAAAATAACCAAGTGATTTATTTTGCAATCCGTTGCCACAATGTTACACGTCCCTCTACACGTCCCTCTAAACGTCCCTCTAAACGTCCCTCTACACGTCCCTCTACACGTCCCTCTAAACGTCCCTCTACACGTCCCTCTACACGTCCCTCTAAACGTCCCTCTAAACGTCCCTCTAAACGTCCCTCTAAACGTCCCTCTAAACGTCCCTCTAAACGTCCCTCTAAACGTCCCTCTAAACGTCCCTCTAAACGTCCCTCTAAACGTCCCTCTACACGTCCCTCTACACGTCCCTCTAAACGTCCCTCTAAACGTCCCTCTACACGTCCCTCTACACGTCCCTCTAAACGTCCCTCTACACGTCCCTCTACACGTCCCTCTAAACGTCCCTCTAAACGTCCCTCTAAACGTCCCTCTAAACGTCCCTCTAAACGTCCCTCTACACGTCCCTCTACACGTCCCTCTACACATCCCACTACACGTCCCTCTAAACGTCCCTCTAAACGTCCCTCTAAACGTCCCTCTAAACGTCCCTCTAAACGTCCCTCTACACGTCCCTCTACACGTCCCTCTACACATCCCACTACACGTCCCTCTACACGTCCCTCTACACGTCCCTCTAAACGTCCCTCTAAACGTCCCTCTAAACGTCCCTCTAAACGTCCCTCTACACGTCCCTCTACACGTCCCTCTACACGTCCCTCTACACTTCTACACGTCCCTCTACACATCCCACTACATGTCCCTCTACACGTCCCTCTAAACGTCCCTCTAAACGTCCCTCTACACGTCCCTCTACACGTCCCTCTACACGTCCCTCTACACTTCTACACGTCCCTCTACACATCCCACTACACGTCCCTCTACACGTCCCTCTACACGTCCCTCTAAACGTCCCTCTAAACGTCCCTCTACACGTCCCTCTACACGTCCCTCTACACGTCCCTCTACACTTCTACACGTCCCTCTACACATCCCACTACACGTCCCTCTACACGTCCCTCTACACGTCCCTCTAAACGTCCCTCTACACGTCCCTCTACACGTCCCTCTACACGTCCCTCTACACTTCTACACGTCCCTCTACACATCCCACTACACGTCCCTCTACACGTCCCTCTACACGTCCCTCTAAACGTCCCTCTAAACGTCCCTCTACACGTCCCTCTACACGTCCCTCTACACGTCCCTCTACACTTCTACACGTCCCTCTACACGTCCCTCTACACCTCTAAACGTCCCTCTACATGTCCCTCTAAACGTCCCTCTACACGTCCCTCTAAACGTCCCTCTACACGTCCCTCTACACGTCCCTCTACACCTCTACACGTCCCTCTAAACGTCCCTCTACACATCCCTCTAAGCGTCCCTCTAAACGTCCCTCTAAACGTCCCTCTACACGTCCCTCCCGTAGGTGCAGTCCATAGAATGCTACACGTGCACCAACGACGGGGTCGAGTACTCCGTCGAGCAGTTCATGCTACCGCAGTCCATTCAGTACGCGTGCGTTTGTACTCGGGAGCCTGGCGTCTACTACATTGTCTGGCAGGACACTCGGCAGTTCATCCTACTCGACCTGGTGCGGCGTACGTTTACGCGCCTCGCGCGCCTCCTCTACGTGCACGTGCACGGCGGACTCACGTGCCTAGATGGCCGTGTGTACGCCGTCGGAGGTCTGGCCGCCGCCACCGGACACGACCGTAGGCCCACAGCCACCTCGGAGTGCTACGAACCATCCGAGGACCGTTGGACCGAAGTGGCGGTTCCATCCCTACAGCGTGCAGCGTACGGATGCGTCTCTATCGATATGACCTAAGACATGCCCCCTCTTACGGACGCGTCTCTATAGATATGACCTAAGACACGCCCCCTCTTACGGATACGTCTATCGATATGACCTAAGACACGCCCCCTCCCGCCTCTTACGGGTGCGTCTCTATAGATATGACCTAAGACACGCCCCCCTCTTACGGATGCGTCTCTATCGATATGACCTAAGACACGCCCCCTCCCGCCTCGTAGCATAATGCAACCATCTGCTGTTACCACATTTTTTCTATAATAATTCCTCTACTGCCATCGTTAGCCCTCGTTAGCCCCTCCCTCAACTCGCAAGCCACTCCTACTTATTTATTACGATACGATCGTCTCCGAATCCGATTTATATTCCATGTTTGCGGCATTCTCCGTGATTAGTGAATGCAACCTGAAGTATTAGCGATATGCAAACCCCAAGCCCCAAGCCCCACCCACTCAGACACGCCTCCAATCACTATAAACTCCGCGCATTGCTCAATAAAACACGTCATTTTTATCACATATTATCACCTGAAACCCCGCAACTGCTCGTCATATTACTCTTTGTATTTATAATAAACTAGGAATGAATTACTTTATTTTTTGTAGATTATTTATTTACAATCAATTTTCATAAAGCAGTAAACCTAAAATAACCTATACATGAATGTCAACATTATTAATTAATATTATACCATAGTATATATATTATACCACAGTATATATATTATATATATTATACATTCCAAATATATGACCAAATATATCACTAAAACACATTTATTACTTCATATTTCGAAGTATCATTTCCAAAATAATTTATTAGATTTGCACCTGTCCTATATAAAGATAAGGGAGTGAATAATCACAACCACATATGTGATAGAACCATCCTACTACTAATATCAGTACTATGGTATACGACTATGGTGGTATCTTCATCGCATAACACCGCTAGTTAATCATACAATAGCCTCCAGGAATCTCACGGTACTCATTCACAAGAGTTATTAGATTCTGCAGAATCTAGTATCGAGTTACCGTATCATGTAATTAAAACTTATAGAAACCATAGGGGAGTCTTTGATAGGCGAGATAGTGGGCCGATATAATTAATCAATATGTACATTTTATATATTACATGCAGAATATATAATGCACACTGGTATAATTTATAAACTAACTATATACTGTACTATATAATATAGTATACATTAGTATAGTGAGTATACATTAGTATAGTGAGTATACATAGTACAAGTCGGAGTCAAACCTTCACTGGATACTAACAATTCAGTTTAAAACCTGTACCCAATATCGAGACGAACATTTGTCGAAATTTCGTCAGTCCTCATAGTTCATAACAATCAATCATTTACTATAGTGACGTCATACCAACAATAAAAGTCACGCACGCGCACGAAGATATTAAATATCTTACTACAAGGTGGTGTGAGCAGAGTTTAGAGATTACATTAAACCATGCCTAGAAATAACAATATATCGATGTATAACTAGGTCGTAAAGCCAAGCGTGTACAATGTACACTCATAGCTTTAAGTTGAATATTTTTACATTTCAATAACAAAATAAAGTACACATATATATCAATAGATTTAGGTTTTATAAATAGCTACTAATTTCACCAGATTCAAGCATAAATATAAATAATATAAACTATTTATAAATAGTATATACATATCGAATACATAAAGTTGAAGTGATGTAGTATCATCGTAATTTATACAGTGATATCAGGTGTATCACTAGCGGAAGAAGACGTTTATCATTTGCCGGAACATTCTTATAATCAGTGCAGTTTACCACGTAGTCTTGACAACGCTGTAATCGAGCTGCACCAAATATCCGCACAATTTCTGATCTATAGAATCGTCTATATTCAAATAGAGGTTGGAATTTCTTTGGCAATAATGATGTCATATATTCGTCAATATCGATATCGTCTGTAAATTATAAAGTATCAAAAGTATTATTGTGTTTGTAAAGAATTATGGTGATTGTAAAGAATTATTGTATTTGTAAAGAATTATTGTGTTTGTAAAGAATTATTGTGTTTGTAAAGAATTATTGTGTATTCATTATATGGATATCTATTGTTTATTGAAATTTATTTTTATATGTATAATTTTTTTTATAGATACTATGTGAAAATAAACTACATTTATAAATAATAATATATATAAACTTGGAAATATAGTTCCAAAAGAAATAAATATAACTACAAATATATAGTATAATATATTATATATTATATTGTTTTACGATAGTGATACTATAAATATTAAATAAATACTAAAGTAGTTCTCGAAATACTAACGTCGATCTTGACTTATTATACGATAAGTACGTCCTTGATTAAAAGCTGGAGTTATTTTCGGTACACCGGATTCTTCAATAAATACAGAATCAATCGAACAATCAGCTAGAATTGATTCATCTGAAAAGTCGACAACTTGATCTTTCCCTCCGGATGATTCCGACACGTTATACCGATTGATGTTTCCATCGGAAACAGATTTCCTTATTTCATATTTGCTCTCAATCATTTTCCGAAATAAATCGTTTTTATACTTCGGTGTATTTGTCAACTGTCGAGTTAATTCATAATTATAAATGATATTCTGATATGTGGATATGTAATCCCACTATAGCAGGATTATATATGTTAGATTATGAAAATGACTTAATAAATGTTGCACATTGCAAACAGATTTCTATATATCTTAGTATATCTCTTAGTATTACAAATTAAACAATATCCAATTGTCTTAATAAGTTAACTTATCAATATCAATAAACAAATTTGTTAAATATAAAATAAAGTCATGAATAATATGTAATGCAATTACATCAAATATAAATGTATGTGTGTGTGAGTGGTTATGTATGTGTGTGTGCGTTTGTGTGCACGCGTGAGTGTGTAGGGCGTGCGTGTGTGTATGTATTTATATGTGGGTAATTGTGCGAGTGGTTATGTATGTGTGTGTGAGTGTGTGTGCCTGCGTGAGTGTATTTGTATGTGTGTGTGTATTTGTGTATGCGTGGGTAATTGTGCGAGTAGTAATTGTTGGTATGTATGTGTTTGTAAGTATTCGATTGGAATTTATAAAATTCACATTACTACGAATATTAATAATAAAAACAATAAAACATTAAAATGGAATATGGAATATTTACGCTTGGAATATTGATATTCAATTCAAACGTACAATATATTGTACAATGTACAATGTGCAATATATTGTACAATGTACGCTATACTACGTACAATGTACGTCATGCATGTAAAATAACAATACAAAATGTGTAAATAGAGTTATATACATGTAGATAGTATCCGTAGGATACCATCTATAGATGTTAACAACGCTATTTGATATCAATATTACCTTAGAATTATTTGTTAATGATTGTGATCTTGGTTTCACTTCGGATTTAGAAAGACTTCTGCGGCTCATGGACCTTTTCATCTGAGAAACAAAAAATATACAGCAAATTTCAGAATAAAATAATATTTGTTAATATAATAATATTTGTTAATAATTTCAGATAGTTATATATTAATTATTAATAATATTATTTTCTATTAAAATATTAATATCGTGCAATAATAATTTAAAATGCCACCACAATAAATCCAATAAATAATATAAATATACACGCAGTGCGTCGTACACGGTTAATTGTCATATTTTTCAATACAAAATGCTTGGATATTTAATAATTGCGAATATAGAAATATATATATTAAAACATATTTGTCTCAAATGCTCTTCATAAATCTGATGGTTACATATGGAAAATAACATATTGGATATTAATGTATTTACAAATCACGATGATGATAATGTATATAAACTTACATTGTAAATATAACTGTACCAATCATTTATATAATACAACTTTTTTATCATAATAGTATTCGTATATGGGAATCTGATTCCCCCGATATTGTAATTCCCCTATCTATTAATTATTTGCATATTCTTTTATTTTATCTACCGCTACTATAGTCCTGCAGAAATAATAATAATACGTTCGACTTCCGATGAATAATTTATTAAATTTATTAAATTCACTAGCCAATGGAGCATTTTCCAGTAAGACTGTACTTTTTACTAATATTAACAATGAATATATAATTTCTAGAAAATGTAGATGAATCATCTCGCTAATACAATTAGATATTAAAATTCAAACCTTTAGTTCCGCGTCATCCCTCATTAACATCTTCGTATAGTTTTTGATGTATATCTGCAGAGCTGGAATCAAGATCAACTAAAGTATTGTTTATAGGAATTGTATAAAATATGATTTCAATTTAATTAATATTATATAATGATGCACAAATAGATTACAAATAAAAAACGGAACATGTCATTAAACTTAAATTTCAATTATTTAAATAAAAAACCTCTCTATAATATTTATAGCAATAAGGATATGCGTATATTAAAAGTTATTATATACTAATAATTGTTAAAACATTAACTATATTTACGCGTTTACTTACATACACACAGACACATTGTATGTGCGTGTGGGTCTCACACGCACACACATGCATGGCCTGCGTTGCATCCGCCCATACATACACATACACATACACTCACGCGCACACATACACACTCAAACACGCACACTCACGCACATTTTATATATATACAGACACACATATACACACATACACATATACACACAAACAAAATACGCACATGCACACGCACATATATACACACACACGCACACGCACATATATACACACATATATATTTATTATATACGTAATATATTTGTATTTAAATGTAAATTCTATTTATATATTTTACCTTTAATAGTTATTATTTAGTCGCAAGTAGAAATTACAATTTAATATAAAAATATATACAAGTTTTGTAATGTTAACATAAAAAGTGTTAGGTGAGGTAAAGAGAGAACCTGTGTAGCAGTAGGTCTCTGTTGTGGGTTTTTATTCATAGTAACGTCTAACAGGTCGATGACTAATGAACTGTAGATGCTGCATCATCGAGGGGTAATGGTAATTCATTATTCATTATATCAAAGTTTTAAAAATAGCGTTCTAAAATAGTATTTTATAAATAGTATTCTAAAAGTAGTACTTTAAAAATAATGTTAAATCAATAATCGTTCGTATAAATATATCATATTTAAAATAGGCAAATAAATAAATAAATCATTTATTGAACTTTGGTCTAATAATATATTATTTATTTCGGGGATAAATTGTAAAATAAAGATTGTATATAATCTATACAGTAATTACTATACATTGTAAGGTGGGAATTAACATCATACGATATACTTAATATAGTAAAGTAAGTTATGGCATGCAATGCAGTTTGATATATAGAATGTGTCAATGTGTCAAGAGAACCTGTTGACAGGTGTGAACTTGACACCCGTTATATTCAGCACCAATGATCTTAGATCGCTACCGGAAAACGGAAGTTTTAGCGAACACAATTCGTAGAGAACGCAGCCGACTGCCCAAATATCAGTTTTGTAGTTATATCTAGAAGATGGGTTCATCATTGTTATACATCAGTGTAGTAGATAAGATAATGTTTGATAGACAAAACATGAATATTTGAGAGCTCTACTATCTATGGTCAGACACATTTTTTTAACCAAGAAACCATAAAGGTCATTTTAGTTTTTTGTTATACAATAAAAGTGAAAATATATTTTATTTGTATTAAAAGAAAATTATGTTTATTTATTATTTAAAATATTTGTATAAGATTGTATAATAATAATTACATCCACTAGTTTCTTGGGCACATTCTAACGGTTTTTGCATACACTGCTCGGGTGAGAGATAGTACGGTGTGCCAATGGACGTAGTAGCAAAGGAATCTGTATTCGCCAGGGTTCGCGATATACCGAAGTCTGCGAGTTTCACATACAGCTGGTCAGCAGACAATAGAATGTTCTGAGTCTTTAAATCTATCATCGGATAAGTTGGCTGCTTATTTAGAATTTCATTATATATTTCTAATATATTGTTGATTTTATAAAAGTATAGTAAAAGTGAGCAAATCAAATGTACAAACTATAAGGAAGTTAATTATTGAATCAGTTAATTATCGCATACAAGCAAGTTATACTACTCGCTGTGTACACGTCGGATAATGTACAGTGTACACTGTACACTGTATAGTGTACACTGTACACTGTACATTGTACACTGTACACTGTACAGTGTACACTGTACAGTGTACAGTGTACAGGCATGCAGACGAATGTATTACCTCTGTGCATGATTTTCATGTCGTGAATATGTCGGAGAGCATAACAGATCTGCACGAACCAGTGAAGGATCACCTGAAATGCGAGGTGACATGAGAGATTTCAATCGGCGGTATAAACATTTTGGCTATAGATTCAATATACGGATGCTACATCCGTACAAGTAAACTATATCCCAAGAAAGGATTTATTTAAAATCGAGTGATATAGATAATAAATGGCAAGTGTCGAATTAAGAAAATCAATATTTCAATGTTGAGTAATGGAGATAGAAGAATGCTATAGTCTTAAGCTCATTAACCTAGGTTAACCTAATCGTGTGTATGGCACTAACACTTTCTTCAAACAATGCACCCTTCCGAGATATGATCTTGGCATGCAAATCACCTTCAAAGCGAATTGAATCAAATGTTAGAGCTATCTAGAACGAAAGGAGTTTGGTTACAAGTATTATTTAAGGTAAGCTGATAAGAAAATTACCAATAATTCATCATTGGTAATCAGTGATTATATAACACACTTATCCTCGGATATCTCCTGTTCATATGAAATAATCAGCAAATCTTGACAAACTCAAAAACTAAAGTGTATCGCTATCTCCGTTAAATTATAACGTACGTCATCGCTATCACTTAGAGTTACTGTATCGGTGCCTCACTCGCCGCCTCTAATCTATTAGTACACTAACCTCCCGGCATGTATTCCATGACGATAGAGAGGAGGGTGTTCTCAACGTATGAATCGCGATATCGTACGATATTGCGATGTCGACATATGCCCAATATCTCAACTTCCATCAGAGTTTTGCTCTTCTTTTGATCGCATAAGTGGTTTAACTCTATATCCTTAGGATTGTTTAATTTAGTGATACAATATATGATATTAGGGTTAATATACTATATACTAGACTGAACACTGCATATACACTAGACTGAAAACTTAGTAGTATAATTGTTTGGATTTTGTATACCATTAATGGGTTAATATCAATTAATTAATACACATAATACAAATAAATGGTAACTTCAAACACAATATATTATTATATATTATTGTTATATTAAAGTATACTTAACTATAACGTGTAATAATTAATAAAATGTCCTATATTTAATACTTGATACCAAATATGTATATATATTAATAGAAAATATTATAATATAAAAAATATTTAATTTCAAAGCAATCCAGGCAAATTAATTGTTTCAATAGATACCCAGCAAATAATCTAGCTTAATTTCATTTTTTTAAATGCATAATTTGCATAATTGTATGTTAATAATTAATGTTTATAATATAATTTGTATAATATTCATTTGTATAACCAAATGAAAGTATTATATAAAAGTATTACACCATTCTGTTTTGCAAGCTACACAAATGTTCCCATATCCTTGATGATACAGGGGATTTATCTATACCCAAGAAACCAGATGATGTAACTATTATACAATCTTAAATAAATATTTTAAAAACAAAATAAACATAATATATTTTAATGCAAATATATTATTTTTTACTTCGTTTATATAAAAAAAAACTAAAATGACCTGGATAGTTTCCAGGGATATCCAAAAAATAATCCAGGTATTTATTTTTTATACTGTGAAATAAAATATTAAAAACATGTATAATTTATTTTTATTATAAACATTTTATATAATAATTTCTTTAATAGGTTTAATGCTATAATAATTAACATATGTTATACATTCCTTATATATGTAATGAATTGATTAGAATTATTACATCGCCACATCTTATATAATGTTTTACTGTAGAAGTAGATAGTAACAAACAATAACTACTCGGGAAAACCATCCAGGTAATTCAAATTTTGCGTTGCATACTTTCTTTTATATTATTTTTTATTTATTTTTGATAATATATATTTATTTATCATAACAAAGTACATTTAAAAACTATGACATTACTATATTTGCATTGTACATGTAACTATTATAAATATTATTTAAACTAAAATAGAATTATAATATATAAATATAGTTTCTTGAGTAGTCAGGTGAGTGATTATTACTAATTACTTCTATGGTGGATATTGATTATAGTATGTAGTTATAACGTTACCTAATACAAATAAATTGCAAATGAAATAATAAATATATTACTAACATGCAAACAATGTGTATTTTTTAATACTAATGTATTTACATATTAACAAATCTGGTGAAATTAACAAATATATTCTCTTATACTGAGTACTCTTACATTATCATAATACTTATTGTTTTTAATTTAAATAGTTTAATCGTATAAGGAAGTTTTAACTACTTTAATTGTTTCATAATAATTTACTCTAGTTAGATTTGGAGTGAAGAAACAGCTTGAAATAATATAATTTTAAAACTCTACAAGATATAAAATTAAATTAACTAAATTGTTTGCAAAGTAGTTCCAATAGAGTTTTGAAATATCGTCTTTTTAGTTCATACCATACATGTTATAATCACATATTCTTACCTTGATTACATAACGTTGTCCAGAAGTAGAATTACATTTTTTCGCTAAATATACTT
>OZ038312.1:15862782-15912782 GCA_964035775.1 Osedax frankpressi | reverse complement strand
AATATTTTATATTAATATTAATATAATAATTTCCGAAATATAAATTGTATTTCTTCCCGGAATTATAAATATATAATAAGAATTCACAAGCATTGAATATATCTATATCGTTACTTTTTAATATCTCATCATAAAATGGATAATTAGTAGTTGATTAAAAGCCTCATTGGTTTTTGTCAAATGATAATTGGAATGTTGTTACTTTTATAAGTATTTCCCCAAAAAATAATTTATTTGGAAAAAAGTGAATAGTTTTTTAACTAATTTGTATGGAATATTAGTAATCCAAATTTTCATTGTAGTTTATAAATATTTTCAATATAATTCTTAATCATTTTGTTTGGTTGATTTGTGATACAAATGTATTATTTACTAGGATATCGCTAGTAGATTTTTAATTGAATAATAAATAACATATCTTACTACTATATTATGTTGATTTGTTAAGAATTATTTATATTTTTGAATTCCCTCTTGATTTTTTATTCCAAATTAGGTAGATACGTTAAATATTTATATATATATGTGCAAATAGTATATTTTCTAGTAATTACTAATACTCATTATAAAATGAACGCTTTTGAATATTTTGAAATTATTATTATTTCAGGTTAAAACATATTTTATAGTATAAAATATTTTATATACATAATATAAATATTTCTAATATTAGATAACAAATATCTGTAGCAAACATGTATCTTATCAACAATGTTAAGATGCTAAAAACTAGGTTACATTTATATCAATGTATTTTACTGAACTAATTCAGTATTTACAATAGGAATATTATTGTATTAAAAATTATTAAACAATTCTCAAAATGATGGTTTAAAAAGACAATTTATTTTTGTGTTGCTGAAATTGAATCATTCTAACGGAGGAACACTTAAATCATCGACAAAGTCAGCGTCATTTTTACGAGTTTGTCCTTTTAAGGTCAAATTCATTATATCCACACCAACTCCTAGAGTTTCGTCAACTTCAAGAAAATTCGATTCTACCTTCCTAAATACAGTGAATGAATGGCTTTAATGAGATGCTATTAGATTCCAATTACTCAAATATTTATAATTAATTGCTCGCTTTAAGAACTAAGTCATTGAATTCAATAAACGTAGTAATTCAATTTTTAGTAATTAATTAATTTTAAAAACCCTTTAATTTCAAAGATATCATTTTCCCTCTTTTTGTATTCAATAACTTTAGCAATGTTTTCTTTCGGATTCAACTGCAAATTTGTAAACACTGCTTGTTAACTGATTATTATAGAAGCAATTATAATATATATTAATTTAATAATTATACCGATTATATTGTAAGTAAATATATATTAAATATTATTACAAAATAATTATTGAAATAAGTGAGAATTTATCTACCTAAAAATAATATACTTATATTGTAATAAATATAGAATACCATTTTGCATGAAAGGTATATTTGTATTGCGAAGTTTATGTTTTTTATCTAATAATTGAGCAGTTTGAACAATTACCTTTTATAAATAATATGTATTTTTATTATATAATAAGAATCTATGAATTTTCATGAAACTAAATATTTATATAAAAATTCAATAATATGCATTATAAATAAATATCAAATTATCGTGTGTTTATGATATTGATAAAGGTAAATAATATTACATATTATTTCCTTTAGCAAAAATGAACACAAATATTGAACTATTCAAATGTTGATTATTATCAAGTAGACAGTTAAATTAGTGAATGAATTGTAACGAGATTTGTGAAGGGCACTGTTATACTAAAACGTGTAATCAGTTGGCGTCCGCGAGTATGTAGAGTACTATCGAGTGAAGGTACTAGCTAGTAGTAACCAGCTAACCATAAGCTGTAATAAAGCAGACTACTGAACCAACCAATGGCATCGTGAGAACCAGGTGACCGCTTGCATCCGAGCGTTTGGCGTCACTGGAATCAGGTTTAACTTCATCGGTCAATACCAATTGTAACACCTGTAAAGAAATTGACCCTATTGTGAAATTACTTTGAAATCGTAGCTTTGCCTACCTATAATTACAATTCGCTCAAAAGCAAAGATTGAAATGTACGAGTCGGGGTTCGTATGAAAATAATGTAAGTATAAAGTCTACCTGGACTCCTACACAGGGAAAGATATTACTAACTTGAGTAATGAATAAATAATTAAAACTCAGTACAAAACATTTATATTATTGTACAATAGTTTAGTTATGTAGCGAGAGATGACAAGATAACGGAAATACTTTCAAAGACCTTCTTTTTAATGAGAATCTTCACGTAGTTTGGCTGAACATCGACGTCCAAATACTCCGTATCAAGATACCTAAACGTGTATAGGATTAGTGTATAGGATTAGTGTATAAGATTAGTGTATAGGATTAGTGTATAGGATTAGTGTATAGGATTAGTGTATAGGATTAGTGTATAGGATTAGTGTATAGGATTAGTGTATAGGATTAGTGTATAGGATTAGTGTATAGGATTAGTGTATAGGATTAGTGTATAGGATTAGTGTATAGGATTAGTGTATAGGATTAGTGTATAGGATTAGTGTATAGGATTAGTGTATAGGATTAGTGTATAGGATTAGTGTATAGGATTAGTGTATAGGATTAGTGTATAGGATTAGTATATAGGATTAGTGTATAGGATTAGTGTATAGGATTAGTGTATAGGATTAGTGTATAGCATTAGTGTATAGGATTAGTGTATAGGATTAGTGTATAGGATTAGTATATAGGATTAGTGTATAGGATTAGTGTATAGGATTAGTGTATAGGATTAGTGTATAGGATTAGTGTATAGGATTAGTGTATAGGATTAGTGTATAGGATTAGTGTATAGGATTAGTGTATAGGATTAGTGTATAGGATTAGTGTATATGATTAGTGTATAGGATTAGTGTATAGGATTAGTGTATAGGATTAGTGTATAGGATTAGTGTATAGGATTAGTGTATAGGATTAGTGTATAGGATTAGTGTATAGGATTAGTGTATAGGATTAGTGTATAGGATTAGTGTATAGGATTAGTGTCTAGGATTAGTGTATAGGATTAGTGTATAGGATTAGTGTATAGGATTAGTGTATAGGATTAGAATTATCGGTGTATGATGCATTAGTATGTATTTGAATCTAATAATATTATCAATACTAATCAAACCTTATGCAAACTCTATCGATATAAGAAATGTAGTTGATTATTATGAATATGTAAAAATTGTCGTACTTAAGTTATAACTAATTAAATATATATTATAACTTAATGTTAAACATATTTGTTTAAAGACGCCGCAGAAACAAAATCGCAATGAACTCGGCAGTCTAGATTAATGCTTCGATAGATCAAAGCTAAAGATAATGTAAACAAGTTATATAACTTGAGTAACATCTCGGTGATCGTTGATTTCAATTGTTGATTTCTTTTGGATTACTTTTTATTTCTATAGACAGCCGAGTAAACATAGCAATGCAATAGTTTTGTAAAATCCTTGGATATTTACCAACACAAATAAAATACAAAGCAAACCTGAAGCCACCCGGATTGTTTTACTGGACCATTAAAGGATTCTATATCTATTCTATGAGGCGTTGTTGACCGAGATCGGTGTAATGGAACATTAAACGAATCGCCATGGCTACCGGAGAGGTATTATAGAATAGATAGGAACCTGTACACAGAGACGTCAAGGATTATAGCCTGTCCATCATCACTCTCCACCATGGTGAAATCAATTCTTTAGTATGGAGAGGAGGTGTGTTAGAGTTATGTCAAAGGTCATGTCAAGGGCAGTGTCAAGGGAAGTGTCAAGGGCAGTATCTAGGGCAGTGTCAATGATAGTGTCTAGGATAATGTCAAGGGCCGTATCGAGGGAAGTGTCAAGGGCAGTATTTAAGGCAGTGTCAAGGGAAGTGTCAAGGGCCGTGTCAAGAGCACTGTCGAGGACAGTGTCAAGAGCAATGTCAAGGACGGTGTCAAGGGCAGTATTAAAGGCAGTATCGAGGGCAGTGTCAAGGGCCGTGTCAAGGGTCGTGTCAAGGGTAGTGTCGAGGGCAGTATTAAGGACAGTATTAAGGGCAGTATTAAGGTTAGTGGAAAGGGCCGTGTCAAGAGCAATGTCAAGGGCAGTATCTAGGGCAGTATTAAGGCAGTGTCAAGGCCGTGTCAAGGGAAGTTTCATCGCTACATATCAAAGGTGTGTGAAAAGTTCATTAAGAAATTTGTGAGAAGTCCGTCGAGTGATGTAATAAAGTAAAATTGAGGAGTAATGTAGAGGTTTTGTCAACGGAGTGTTGGAGAGGTTTTGAACATGTATTAATGGGTGTTTCAGAGGTACGGTGAGGAGTTATCGCAGGTGTACCGAGGGCAGTAGTGAAGGTGGCGAGGAACGTATCAGATATATCTAATAGACGTCTTAGAAGATACTAGGGATTACACGAGGAGATAAGTTGAAATCGAAGGTCGCGCAGAGGTCGCTGTAAAGTGCTAACTCCGATTCGTTGACGTTGAGAATTCGGCCATCGGAAGTTTGTAGTTTTCGTACTCGCTTCGGGTTGGGGTTAAAGTCCTCGATCTTACTGTGTGACGGAGGTCGCATGACTCGACTGATAGATAATTACCGTTAGCAAGTAGTAACGCAGGGATGGTAACATAAAAACTACCACTAGGTACAAAAGCCAAGTCTCACATCAATCTCCTCACCGGGACTCGGAGCAGAAATATTGAATTCATTGAAAAATTCAATAACTAAATTCAATTATATTTAAATTTTATAATAAACTATCATTTTATTTGTATTACATAATTATCGCATTATATTAATAAAGAACTAAATGAAATGCATTGTTATATATAATATCATATAAACAATTCAATGTGTATATCATAAAAAATGTAAAAACTCAATATGTAAATACATATATTAATAATTACAAAAGCTACCATTAGAACTGAATTCTATAGATTCTCACAATAATTCAAGAGAATAAAGTAGTACCGAAGAGAAAAATGATTTGGTTTTGCTCACTTTGGTAAAGTTAAAATACATGTTTGTTGTTTTATATATTTTTATTAAATATATTATTAGAATTTGAGATATAATCTATCAAAAAAGGTTCTATGCAATATAATAATTAAAAAATCTACGTTTATTATCTTTTAGGTGTTGATACCGTATATTATTATAACATTGAAAAGGTAGGCAACCGGATATCTTTGTAATATTGAGTAATTGTAGTAATAAGAGTTATGTAAGATGTTTTCGTAAAAGAAAACTTAACATAAATTCAACATAATTATAAATTTAGTTTGCATTTAATAATTTGTGAGTGAATGTTTTCTATTCAATTCTCAGTTTACATTTCCAATTTTGTTAAATTATATTCACCAAATAACTTAAATATCTTGCTAACAAAGAAGGACAAATTACTGACCAATAATAATACTATAATTTAAATTGTTAACACAATTATAGAATAAGTTCTTGTGAAAATCAAATTTAATTCAATATACATCATTATCTACATCCAATAGTTAAGTATACTTGGCAATTGATATATATAAACATATTATGAACTCATTATAAATAGATAGCTTAATATCGCTTTAAAAGGGAAGAGAATAAACTTTTCTTTTTTCTTCCGATCTACTTCTTTCATGTGGCCATACATCTCCAGACGAGATTCGGGAGTGTAGTCGGATGGTTCATCCCAGTAACTATAGGAGGGAAAGTTTGTAAGGTATGTAAGAGTGGATTGGGACGTAAGGTGGCAGAGAGGTGGATTGGGACGTAAGGTGGCAGAGAGGTGGAGAGTTATATCGGAGATGGGGAGTGCGAGAGAAGATAGGGTTCGGGATTTGCATGGGGATCGTAGAATGTAGAGCCAAGGTATTCATATTCTGGAGTAGTGGTTTTTGCCACCTATTATAGATTGGCGATATATGATGGATGTGAAAATGATTGATGAAATAGGAAATACTAGTGTATAGTAAAATTATCACATCTCGGATATCGTTCTATAAATGTGAGAGTTTAGAAAAGAGATGTTTTGGTAGTTAATCAGACCTTACTTTCATAACAGTATAAATATATTGAGGAAATACAGAATAGATAATATACTCTCTAAAAAGTATTTACTAGTTACTACAACTGCTAGTTACTATTACTACTACTACTACTACTACTAGTTACTACTACTGCTAGTTACTACTACTACAAGTTACTATTACTATTAATTACTATTACTACAAGTTACTATTACTATAAGTTACTATTACTACTAGCTAGTATTACTATTAGTTACTACTACTACTAGTTACTATTACTACTAGTTACTACTACTACTAATTACTACTACTACATGTTACTATTACTACTAGTTACTATTACTACAAGTTACTATTACTACAAGTTACTATTACCACTAGCTAGTATTATTAATAGTTACTATTACTACTAATTACTACTACTACTAATTACTACTACTACTAGTTACTATTACTACTAGTTACTAATACTGCTAGTTACTAATACTGCTAGTTACTACTACTACTACTACTACTAGTTACTACTACTGCTAGTTACTACTACTACTATTAGTTACTACTACTACTAGTTACTATTACTACTAGTTACTACTACTACTAGTTACTACTACTGGTTACTACTACTGGTTAAGGTCCATTCACATCTATTGAAATAACGTTGAATTTGCAGAAATACGATAACGAAATTTTAAAATGAATTTTCGATAAATTTGAATTCTTCATGGAAAATAATTTTTACACGCAAATTATGCAGAATTCTTAAGGAAATTAAAATCAAATATGTTTGAAATTATCAACAGATTCAAGGTAAAAATCAAAAAAACTTAACATTATATATATTTAATAAATATTAAATTCAAGTATCACATGATTTTATAGTTGACATTTCAAATGTAATGCCTTTAATAATCGCCTGTTACATATCCAATAGACTTTTATGGAAAATATATTTCATTTGAAATGTAATTAAATAAGTTTGCATACAATGAAATAAAATTATTGGTGTACATTGGATTGACATTGCAGATTAAATATTTGTTCTATTTCAATTTTAATTATAAATTACAATTCCACTATACTTGTGGAATTACCGACAATTATTAAAACTGTATTTTATTTTCAATTCATAATTATTTCGACTATTGATTCGACATTATTTCAATGGATGTAAATAGGCCTTAAGGATAAGTCGAAATTCTAACGCTTTTTCTTCAGCATTTTCTTTCATTATCCTATCGTTACGTTGCACATTAGTTTCCTTTTGCTCCGCTCCTCGCACCAAATCATCTTGCTCACCGTAGGACGTGTCTTCCACGCTGCCTTCGGCGACACCGTTCTCATCGTCGTCGGTTATTTCAGTAATGGTACTTTAGGAGCAAGACAAATAATGGATGATATTCATAAATCATAAAAATATTTAGCGATTGAGAGCAGATATTGAAATTGGGTTATGAATTGTTACAACCAACTAACAATAATTTGTAAATTACAGTCATTTATTGATCATATCACAATAGCGTGCGTTTAATTATAATGTTAATCAATGTAAATAGTTTAAATGATTTATATAAATAAAATAATAAAGCAATAATAGTGTAACATTTAATCTCATATTAGCAATAACCAAGTTGATTTCAGTGGATTTATATTCGTATACCAATTACCATCAAAACCAGGTTTTTTTGAGTTTTTATTTCGTTTCTTTTGTTCGTTGAAAATTGCGTCTTGTTTTTGTCTTTTCTAATGACGATTAAAAATGAAAGCAGATTTCAAAAGAAGAAGATAATTAATATATTTAGCTCAATAACATCAATGCATCAAATCATATTAACTATTTTAAGGCAATACATATGAAAGTATCAGATATAACTCAATAACCCTTTTAAGTATATGATCAAATTCTTGTTTCCTGATCAGTTTAGTTATATCCTTAATTCGTTGAAAAGCCTGAATTCGTTCAGATTTCTCAATTTCTGTTCCATCTAGTTTCTGAGTCGGCGAATTGATAGTGCCTTGAAATATGACTAAATACTAGACTTGAAGAGGATCGTACCGATACCACAGTGAAAACTATTGAAGTAACTACATCTATCTTAGGCAAACCTATGCAAATACTTTTGAGTAATGCTTACATTTACTTCACATCGCAAAATAAGTATTTATTCGAATGAAATATTCAATATACTGTTTTTATTTGATTGCGTTATCATTTATTGATATGTTTAATGATAACAAAGTAGTGACCTTGAGTTGAGGTAACTTTGCGATTACATAATCACGGTAGCCATCGTAGTCGCAGCAAGGATTACCAGTAAGAAATCTATTTATATCAGGAGTCAAATACATATATTTAGTATTTTAATATCCGAGATCAATTTTTAAATTAGCAATTTTAAACTTTATTTTACAATAACAGTAAACTTTAGATTAATTATAATTATTAGATCTAATACATCATGATTGACTATATTCTTATATATATATATATGTATACATTAGCATTTTATCTATGTAAATTGTTATATAGTGATGGTTTTTGCGTGAGATGACAAACAGTTCAGATAAATAATCTAGATCTTCCAAATTTATAATACTTGATAGATCCCCAATGAAATTCACCGTCAAATCTAATTTCGACAGAGATTCGCATCCTGTATAATGAGTGTAAGGGTGTAATAACACGTGTAGGATAAGAGTAAACTTTGTCACATGTGAGATGAACAATAGGGAATAATAAACGACATTATTTGTTCTGTAGATATATTTACCTTGTAGATTTTCAAATTTTTCAATGTTATTAATGGCTAAATTTAAATACTCCAATTCTTTCAGTTTTGATATATTTTCTGTGAAATTAGAATATTCAGAATATACGATAATTATAAATAAAAATAGTATCCATTCGATTAAATGTAAGCCTTCTTTATTGCAATTCAAATTAATGTACGTACCTATTTTTGGAATAAGATTGCTCTGGAGGTAAAGTATTTTAAGATGTTTACACCACATTCCTATGTACTCAATCCTTGATATTTGGGTATAAAAAATTAAATAATCATCAATACGTCGATAAAGATATATTCAATTTATGTAGGTCCTCAAAATAGTAGGTTTCGAATAGAGATCGGTGTTATATGTTTATAAAACTATATAGTGTAGCAAAATAGAATGTGAAAATAGATCAAATGGAAAGATTATATGCTAGGATGTCAATACATGTTAACAAACTAAATATAGAATCTACGGAGTGAAAATAGTAAGAAAAAGTAACGTAGATAAGAAGGGCGGATATAAGATGAAGAAAGCAAAGGTAACCTCTCAATGTCCTGTTGGTGAAGAGAGATCTCTTCGAGAGTAGAAATAATGCATTCATTATGCTCTGCCCTCCTTCGTATCAAATCTTCGGTAACTGGATGAGGGAGTAAATCAAATTGTAGTGTGCATCATAAATTCAGTAAGGCTAATTGTTTTTCAATCTATACCGTATATTATTTCATAATAAATGAATATATCTATTGAATGGTCATTGATATCATCTTTATAAAATTAATAATAAAAATGCTCCGAGTAACCAATTGAGTGGATAATTTTAGGCACTATAGATAGTATCTATTAGATACACATACACTTAAATAATAGACTATACCCGAGATTACTGAGATGTCCGAGGTGGCAAGAAATGTATCACATTGGAAAGATGTAGTAGTACTCACTACAACATCTTTCCCTAGGGTATGTGAATTTATTGAAAATATATATTTAATTACATATCTTTTTATATCTACATAATATTATATTAATTATAATTTATAATAACATTACCTATAAAATATTTAATATAAAAAAGTATTATCTTTCCAATGTAAATAACTTATATTGTATTATGATATAGAGAGATATGTGGTTATATCTTGGCTGATACAAATAAAGCAATTATTTGTAATCTACTTTATAGCCAAATTTTACAGAATTAATTAAAATGGAACCTCCTACTTTTTATATAAACATAAGAGAAAATATCCATACTATTCTTTTGTATTAGTTAACAGGTATGTATTAGTATCAGTATGCAGATAAAATTGTATAATAGCCGTAAAGATATTGGGTCGTGGTCTAGTTTAATACACAGCTATGGAATCATGACAACTATGTAGCGATTTTAAATCCCCTCGATGTCATGACATCTAGTATTTAATTCTAAGTGTCGACTATAGATTGTATAATACAGAATAGAGTGGATAGGAATACACTGTGACTCAATATGGTTGTAGCTTATATATATAGTAATTAATATTGATTTAAGGTCTATCTAAAATGACTCAATTGAGTATTAATACCTATCCATTGTTTTTATAATTGCAATGATCTTTGGTAGGAATATGATTGTATCAATAATATATATAAGATATCTAATTAAATAATACAGCGATCAAATTTCGATATAAAAGAATTTGTAACTAAAATGTTAAATCAATTTGAGCAATTTGAAATATCCAAAACTATAACATGAATAATTGTATAACATGTTATTCTATTGTTAAGGCCTAAAACAATGCTTTATCGCGTGATGGATGCGAGGCGACATGAAATTATCGAAAATAGAAGCCAAAAAGAAATGTTATTCATATTTATGCCATGCAAAATTAATATTGATATTGATATTTTAGAAAATATTAATGGATAGCAGTGGGTTTAATAAAACTTGAAAATTGATGAGATGCAGGGCATTAAATTTGATGTGCGGGAAACAGATCTGTCAAGTGCAATGCAATGGTGATGCAGGATGGGGAGACCTACACTAGAGTTCCCCGTCCTGTCTCAACACGCTCGTAGCTGCGGGTAGCAAACAATATGAACATCAAAAGTAGTAAAGGCCGTTGTAGAAGTTACAAATTAAATAGCAAAAGGTGGTGTACTTCAGCAATTAATATACTAGACGAAGCCCTATATAATGACATAAACCTAATAAAAGAGAGTTGGCTAATATGATAAATGCATTTATGTGACAAGGTAGACGCCACGAACCTGATATGTAGTCACAGATGGGTCTATCTTTGCTATTATTATCATTATTTATATCAACATATATTTAAATCATTATACATTATTGTTATCGTTATCGTTATTATATCTACATACATATTTATAATATATACATATATTCATTATATTAAATAAATCAAACACTATACCTTTAATTTAGTTTAATTTATTTATATTTGAATACATTTAACATGTTAAAGTATATATACTCTTATTAGATGTCAACAATCTAGTTTTAATATACCAATAATACACATGCCGCAAGATGAATGGGACTAAAAATCGCATATAGTTCGACATACTCCCCCATTACATTAGTGATAACTTATTCGTAGCCATGCCCTTCTATACTAGACCATGCCCCTACATCTATAACATTTATTACGAAATAAGAACAAGTATTACGGTATATATTCCTATTTATATTCGAAATTACTTATATGATATTTAATTTAATTTTAATTAAATATAAAGTATAGCAATATATAGCTAACTTAATAATTCATAATATGATATAATATGTACATATGTATTAAATGGATATTAGACATCGGTATCTAACAATGCGTTTATATTGGCGCGATATAATAAATCCTAAAAATATATTTTAAATATAATAAATAAACATGCGAATATTTTTTATTATGTTATTATATTATCATTATTAGTAATACTAAGTAAATATTGTATCATTATCTAAATGGTATATTATAATATAAATATATCAATATTTAATTTAATAATATAATATTATATATTTGAATATAATAATAATAATTAAGACTCCTATTGTATATTTAATATATTAATTATTAAATATAACATTATTATAATAATTAGCATAATATGTAATACATTACTAACTTCGTACCATAGTTTAATTATTTAAATAATAAATATAAAATGTTGATGGTAACATATGACGCTTTCTAGAATATAAACAAATGTCTGTATAATTAGTGGACAAATACGTTTAAAACATAGATATATTTATTACACATTTATTAAATATTCATATTTAATTCATGTAAACTATAGACAGCTACTATAGTTTATATAGAGAGTATGTATTATATACTCTACAGTATATATGTCCGTTTTGCTTAGCATATAAACACACATTGTATAATGCATCACGTGTATAATGTATAATATACTTTTATATTGCGAACAAATTACTGGGGTTTTGTTCACCTATATAAATTAGTAGCATATATAACTAGCATAAGATAAAGTAAACCATGGAATTAATAAATATTAAATTAAATTTCATGAACAAAGTTATAGGTACGAATCATTTACATATGATATTCGCGTAACATAATGATATTGAGTTATTAATGTAATAACTTAATAAAATTAAATTTTAAATTGAGTTAAATCAGTCTTATATAATAACGGTGCGTTAATATCATATTTCAATTAATTGAAAATTTAGTGATGAATAATTATATCCATAGCTTTAATTTTGTAATTTAACCCTTTATCCCCCATACGTTGAAAACGTTAAAATATATTTTGTAAATCTTGGTATGTTCACTTTTTGCATTGCAAAATTTCTTTTATATTATTTTTTTGTTAGCACATCAAAGGATTTTACAAAACTATTACATCGCTTTTTTGGGAGGATTTAACTTAAATTCAACGAATGAGTTCAACAACATCATTCAACTCTGGTGTTGTTCGATTGTCTTATTCTTAAGCATAGAAATATATTAATTAGAAACTATCCGAAGAAAGTATAGAGGATTTTCAAAATTAATAATATCTTCTTTTAATCTGTAGATTATTTTAAACTGTCTAATACGGATGCTATCAATATATGACGGTATTTAATAAGAGGGTGTATACTCTCATTCAGCGATGACTGCTGGAAATGATGTTGATGATGCGAATACGATATTGGATACACCCGAGCATAAGATCAAATCGGAGATGATAGTTACAATATATATATAGATATCATTAATAATTGTTGACTATATTCCATATATTAATATAATAATAAAAGCAAAATTATATAGTTAGGTACAAATAAGAGATTAACAAATGTTAAGCAATTTTCTTTTTCATTTGTGTCCTGGATATATAATAATTTTAAATTTAATTTACCTTAAGTGAACCTATATTGGAGTTGTTAATATGGTATACCATAATAAAGTATACTTTATAATTATAATTCTAATATTCCTGCAGTCTTTATACTACTTAATCGAGTTTTCGCTACCTAAACACTTTAACTTCTATATAACCTATTGGTAGAACTAATTGTTATATAAAACGATATTATGTATTTGTGGTATCGTCAAATTATAACGATTATTGTCCGGGTTTTATTTGCGTGTTAGAATAATATACTTTTTTCTAACTTAATGTTATTAATGTTATTAATGTTATTAATGTTATTTGTTTTTTCAAATATTTTTTTTAATGTTTTTGAATATTATATATAATATTATAATATCTATTGATATAGATATTATTAATCGGCTTGAATAACTAAAATCCATTTTAAATCATTTATAATCTTAACATTTTTAATTAATGCAGATACAATTTATTTTCATTTTTATTATATAACAAAAGCTAAAATGATAATGAAGGTTTCCTGTGTAATAATTAATAAGTAAATCCAAAGAAAACAATCCAATCATTTACTTTTTTTGTATTGTATAATTTTTTATATTAGTTTTTAATTATGTTGTTAGATACATAATTATCATCAAAGTTTCCCAGCAAACAATCCAGGTAATTTAATTTTTTGCATTACATAATTTCTTTTATATTATTTTTTATTTTTGTGGACACATTAAATGATTTTACAAAACTATTGCATCACTATGTTTGCTGAGTTATTAACACTATGATATCACTATGTTTACTGGGTAGGAAGATGAGTGATGCATACTACCCAAGAAAACAGATAAAAAATAAACATAATATATTTATAATGTAATTAAAATTAATATTCACTTTTACTATATAAAAAAACTAAAATGACCTATATGGATTCCTGGGTAATTACTATTATGGTGGATATTGATAATATGCTATAGTTCTAACGTTAGTACAACTACATTATTTAAAAAATAACATATGTATTACTAATGCATATGTTACATGATTACATGTCCCAAGAAACCGGAGGTATAACTATTATAAAATTATTATATAATTATTTTAAATAAAATATAATTATAAGCTAATTAAAATACAAATAGAATATATGTTCTCTTGTATTGTATAACAAAAAACTCAATTTACCTGGATGTTTACTTGGGGTACCAGCAAACAGAGTGATGTAATAGTTTTGTAAAATCCTTTGATGTGTTCACAAAAATAAAAAATAATATAAAAGAAATTATGCAATGAAAAAAATGAAATTACCTGGAATGTTTGGTGGGGTGTTGTGCATTTTGTACAACTGGTGTAATTAGTACCTTGTTCATTTATTTAAACTATTACACCACTGAATTTATTCCAGTGAACAGAATTATATAATAGTTTCATACATTAAATCATTGTCTGTGTATTGCATATGAATATTAGTTTCTAACAATAATAAAAATCAATATAAATGAAATTATGTAATGAAAACAGTTTATACAATTTTAAAATTATTCTATTTATGAAATAAAAATGAATATGAAAAATAATACTGGAATATTGTATTGAGAAATCATTGACGCATGACTTACATTTTTATAAATAAACGCCGCGTTTTATGTTTTACATTTCTTCATATCTAACACTTTGTCTCGTCAGTGTACGCGCAAGTTTACGGTTATTTTTATTATCATCTTTTAATTCTAATCCTAAATATTATTATGTGTAAATAGTTAAATAACTTAAATAGTTCTTATATTAAATTGGCTGACATATTCAGATTTTATGAGATGTTTCTCTATACAGCCGATATGTTATATTGAATACTAGATAACGTAGTTATTTGGAAATTTAAAAATGCATATATTCATATATTAATAAAAATGCTTATTAAATTACCTCAGTGTTTCGTATGGCTGCTGTAATACGTCAAAACTTTCATTCGGAATGCGAAGCGGGAATTAACAAGCAGATCAATATGGAGCTCTACGCAAGCTACGTATATCAATCCATGGTAATCGTGTGCCTAGGGTCAACGATGCTTTTCATATTTAATATATGCGTAATTTAAATAATATGTTGTACATTGTATATGCATTGCGACATTTAAACATGTAAACGTCGCTTGCAGGCTTATAATTTCTCCAGGGATGATATAGCTCTACCTGGTTGTCACGTTTACTTCAAGAATCGATCCAATGAAGAAAGGGAACATGCAGAAAAATTGATGGAATATCAGAATAAAAGGGGAGGTCGCATTGTCCTTCAGGTATTCATGGCATAATATATTAATATTGTATAAAAAGGTAATTAGTATACAAATAAATAATCGTATATGTTTTAGGACATTATGTACATTATGATTCGATAACTATAACCAACTGAGATTGTGTATAATAAAAATACTCGTATGTTTACATATCTACATAATTTATTAATACTGAAAGATCTTTTGCATCTGGAGTAACGGGGAAATCGATTTTCCTACTAGGATTACAAGAGAACTATGAATTGTATTGGTTTAGGAAATACAAAGTAGTATATTTAATTATATACCCAGGAAACCGCCGAGATTACAACATTTTGTATTATATAATACAAAATATATTTTGTCATTATATTATAATTATAATTACGGCATATAAAATTATCCATTTTAATACTACGCTATAAATAAATATATTTGAATTTGTTCTATAACAACCTACAATGACCGGGATGTTTTCCTGGTTATATGTGCCTAATATATAATAATGAATATCTACCCTACAGATGATTTCAAAGCCCGAAATCGATGAGTGGAAAAGTGCCATTGTTGCAATGGAGAGTGCTATGAATCTTGAGAAAACAGTGAATCAATCCTTGATTGACCTTCATAAGGTTTTTTATATAAATTTAAAACTATAAAACATTAATATTCTAATCGGTAGTTTGATGTAAGTTTTAAACACGCAAAACATTCAATTTAAATTATTTTCGCATATTAATATTAAATGCATATTGGTTACATCGATTGCATTTGACCTTTTAGATTTCATTGCGATACTTTAAGCTCTAGTAATTACCAGGCAAATTTAATTGAAATTGAAATGACTAAATATATTTTTAAATTGTATTTTTTACGTATTTCAAATATTTATTAACTTATTTCAAATATTTATAACGTATGTTTATTTTTCAACGAATTTAGATTTTTGTAAGATCCTTTGATTTACTAACCAATATAAATAATATAAGACTTATTTAATATAAAAATGAAATAACACCCATTGTTTATTTGGTTGGATTTTATTTATCATTAATAATATATCTGGTTATACGTGGGTAGAATATCTAATGATTTTATAAATATAATTTTATATTTTTTAAATGTTCATAACATAACTTGATTAACCTAGATCGCCGAGTCACACGACGATGCACAATTTACTGATTTTCTCGAACACCACTACCTGGAAGAGCAAGTTACTGATATCAAAGAATTGGGTGACAATATTACCATGCTTAAGAGATGTGGCTCAGGACTTGGGGAGTTTCAATTCGATAGAACCTTGTCCAGCTAAAAACGTTTAATCAATTTCATATTAATTACTCTTAGATTCATCATTAATTGTTATTTTTATATAACCAAATATTCATTGAAATAAAGCTATTGAGAATTTCATTTTATTTATGTATTTGATAGGAATATATTGCTAGGTGACAATCAATTAGTTGAGTAATATCCGTTATATATTAATATATACTATCATTGTAAACTAATCGATAAATGTTAGTTTTTTTTATAAAATATATATATTTCTGCATTACAAATTATTTTTATTTGTTGATATAAATAATTATATAAAATGAAAAAATACATAAAAGTTGAAACAAAATATAACGATTTTTTTTAATATACCGCCACCAAATTTTGTACATTTACATACATATAATGCAATAATTGTATTGTATAATTATAACGGATTTAAACGGCATTATATGCTCTAACGAGAAAATAGAATAATGTATACTTCAATTTTAATGTCTGAATTTTTTACATGTTCTATGCAAATATATTCCCTAGCATATTTGTTCTTATCATTCACGATTTAATATAATTGTTACATATATGATATATTACAACTTTCTTTATATATTATAACTCTTTTCTTGGTACTCAAGAAATCATCCAAGTCTTTTAGTATTTTTGTTATATAATAAAAGTGAAAATATATTTTATTTGTATTAAATTATATTACATTTATTTTTTATTTAAAATAATTATATAAAAATATATAATAGTTATATAATTTGGTTTTTGGGTATATTTCAAACAGAGTGATGTACTAGTTTTATAAATTATTTCATGTATTAAAACAATTAATTGTTAATATAAAGAAATGGATCAATACAAAAAATTAAATTACCTGGATTGTTTGTCGGGCATCCTACGTAACCAGATGATATAACTATTATATGAAATTATGTAATTATTTTAAACAAAAAAGAAACAATATATTTGTAATGCAAATATAATATATTTTCTCTTTTATTATATAACAAAAAACTAAAATGCCCTGGGTGGTTTTATGAGGTGTTTGCTTGGATAATATATGCTATGTATATAGAATAAATTATAATTTTGTTATATTATTTTATATTTTGTTATTTTTGACAAAACTCTTATATCACTGAGAAGTTTCGGTTAATAAAAAAACATACAAAAGGTAACTTAAAACATATCAAAGGTAACCAAGTAATTTCATTTTAATATGTTATTCATTGCAGAATTTCTTTTTAATTATTTTTATTTTTGTAGACAGATCAAAGTATTTTACAAAACTACTACTCCGTGTTTATACTTTTACATTTTATCGCTGTGTTTATTTGGAATCTAGGAAAACTATCAAACCTTGCAGTCCTTACAGTTTAGGGTGTCAATAACTATTATAGATTCATAATTTTCATTGTTAGGAAATATAAACTAGCCCATTCAGTTATATAATATCTAATTATAATAATGAATTGAAGCTGAGTAATTTTTTATATATATCATATACTCAAGTATAACATATATTTGATATGGAGAAATACGAAATATATAATATTACATTATGAGGTATTTAATATATTTTATATACATTTTGTGCTATATATAAAGTCCACTTCTTTCCTATAACCCGAAATTTCGAGAAAATATAAATAATAATATTTATATGAATATTTTTTAATATGGTAAGTTTGTATCTCTAAATATCATATATTTTAATATATCATAATACTTTAAATTGTATAAATATTGTTTAGTGATGTGTTATGCTAGATTACATATTTCCAAATAATATTTTCATATTATAGATGTTCAGTTATTTGAGTTTGATATACTCATGTCAAATTGATCAATTCTTTATATTGTGAACTATTTTGAAATAAAATATATTAATTTATAAAAATTGTATATAATAAGATAATTTTGTTTAATATTAATATATATTGGTAAATTACAATAATATATTATATTATATTAATAATATATCATAGTTAGATGTTGTAATATTCCTTTAAAATTAATTTTATTAATATTTGGAATATTCTAGTTTTATTATTTTTACTATGTAAAAAAATATTTAACATAAATATTCATAAATGTTTTATTATACACACGCACACACACAAACACACACACACACACATATATATATATATATATATATATATATATATATATATATATATATATATATATGGGTGTTTAATATTCGAAGCGTATTGGTAAATTTTAATTTATATATAAATAATTCAAAAAATATTTTTTGGATCACGTATGGAAGATTACCCAGTGAACATTTGTAACATATAGTCAAGCATATAAATCATTCTCTGATTAATGTATTCTAATAATCAGATTTTACACATTATTTCAAGTAGGGAAAATTATTGAAACTGATGAATATCATCCTATGCACACAATGACATAATTTCATGATTGAATTATGTTATACATATATCATATATAAATCATATGCATATCATATTAAAAACATTATAATAGTTTAAAGATGATCTTCAATTTGAATTTCCACAAGTGTACACATATTTAAAATCACCATAAAACTATAATAATGTTGCAATTATATCAAGTGATTTATGGGCGAGGTTATTTTACATGATTTTTCATTAGGTTTGCTTCCATACATGATCAACTCTTAAATAATATAAACCAATTTCTGAATACATCTGTTATTATGGAAATGAAATATTTGAATAAATATATTCAGAATACATAATTAAAAATGTAATCATATTTTAATATTATTAATTTAATAATATAATATTAAATTCCATTAATTATTATTAGAGGGCTCCTATCATCTTGTTGAAAGAGGGTACTGATACCAGTCAAGGAAAGCCTCAATTAATTAGCAATATCAATGCATGTCAAACTGTCGTGGAAAGAGTGCGTTCTACACTTGGTCCTCGCGGAATGGACAAACTTATTGTGAACCAGAACGGAAAAGCCACCATCAGCAACGACGGTGCCACCATAATGAAACTACTAAACATTGTACATCCTGCAGCTAAAACTCTTGTAGATATTGCAAAATCTCAAGACTCTGAGGTTTTTTTTATTGATGCATTATAATATAATATTACATTTATAATTATCATAATAGTATATATAATATTTTTATAGAAATATAATGTTAACTTGCATAAAAATATAAACTTGCATACAAATTAAAAATTGTATCAATTTTGTTCTTAATAGTTATAATTTACAGTTATAATTCAACTTATTCAATGCATTTTCTATATTAAACTGCACTTTATGTTATAAACCATAACATTTGTTTAAGTATTTTAACCCTGAAAACTAAATATACAATATATAACATAAAAATAAAGTCCTAGCAAATCTGTGATTATATATTTTATATATTTTATTTATTGTTACATACAAATTCATTTATATTGAATGGAATTAGAATTTATTTAAAATTTAAACATTTTATTACACTAAATAATATAATAATTTACATACTTTGAAGTAGAAGTTATTAAAATCAGATTATATATAATGAATTTCATGATTCAATATTATTAAATTTGATGACATTTATTTAATTAATGATGTATAATTTTCTTTTATTATATTATTTAGGTAGGTGATGGTACTACTAGCGTTGTACTTTTAGCTGGAGAATTCTTAAAGAATTGCAAACCATTTATTGAAGATGGGATTCATCCACAGATTATTGTACGTGCATACAGAAAGGCAACACAATTAGTTAGTGATATATCCATATTATTTCAGAATATTTTATAATATAGAGTTTATATAAAAATGTTTATTTTCATTAATATAGGCTATCAATAGAATTGAAGAAATTGCTGTAAGTATTCCAAAATCCAATAAAGAGTTAGTATAAATATTATATATTAGGATATGCGTGGCATATAGTGTAAACTGACAATAGAATGCATTTTCATAAAGTTTATTTTATATAACTTAATTTCTAATTATAATTTTAGACAGCAGAGATCTTTACTTGAGAAATGTGCCTCAACTGCTTTGAGTTCAAAGCTAGTTGCTCAGCACAAAGAATTCTTTGGAAAAATGGTTGTTGATGCTGTCATGCTGTTAGATGAACTACTCCCTTTAAAGATGATTGGTATGAAGAAAGTAAATGGAGGTGCATTAGAGGTTAATTTGAATTAAATATATCTGTAATTTATCTTTCCACGTTTATAAATTATAAAACAACTTATAAAAGCTCTAATATAATATTTATTTTATTTTAGGAATCTCAACTTATTGCTGGTGTAGCTTTTAAAAAAACTTTTAGTTATGCTGGATTTGCTATGCAACCGAAAACATATGATAATCCGAGTATTGCACTACTGAGTATTGAACTTGAATTAAAATCTGAAAAAGAGAATGCCGAAGTCCGAGTGGATAATGTTGAGGTTTGTTATTTTTGTTTAATCAATATTTTATTTAGTTTTATCATGCGATTTTGCGTGTGCATTACTGAAAATGAACATTTTGGTGTATTTACTTTTGATTGTCTACAAAGAAAATTAAATAATTATTCTAAATATATATACATTTTATAAATAACAATCTAATGTATCATATTATATTAAATTATCAAATAGTTTATATGTTATTTTATTTAGTTATTTGACCATATATTACAAAAATAATAATAAATTAAGCAGAATAATGTTATTCAGTTATGGTTTAATAAAACATATATTTTGTAATGTATACAATATATATATATATATTTAAAATTTAATATATGTGTTTGTTTATTTACATAACGATATTCAAGTTAAAATCAAAAAAATAGTCAATAAATTATTGTCAATAAATGATATTTTAAAACTAAAAAATATTAAAATGCTATATTAAAAATAGTGGAAAATGTGATAAATAATTACAATAATTACATATGACATAATATAACTTATTTAATATATTAAAATAGTGATAAAATTATGAATAATACATCATTAATACATCTGAAAATAGTGCCGGCATTTTTTATAAATCAGATATAAATAAAGAGAACATCGTGTTTTGTATTTCTCAAGACATCTTGGACCTTTTGTTCAAAATAAATATTATAACTGGCTGTATTCATTATTTTTATATAATTTAAAAACTTCTGTAATTGTCTTGTCATCTATCACTATGAGAGATATATTCCTTAGTAAAATAGCAATATGTAAATTTCATCAATTATTAAAAAAAAATGTCTCTTTTGTTATATTAATAGTTAATATTTTTAAATACAATTAAATACCATACTATGTATATTTATATTATGTTTAATATTATAAATACTTTTATATTCATAATATTAATAGTTTTAAAGTTGTAGAGAATTTTATGAGCCATAGTAAAAATAAAAATGTACATAACATCTAGTGATCTCCATTAACAAGTGACAAAATAGTTAATGAAGCATAAATGGTTAATTATTTTAAATTAAACCCATTATATTATGATTTATTTATACAAATTAAATAATATTTAATTTAATTTAATAATAAATATATTACATGGTAAAGTGAAAGTTCATTACTCCAGCGTTTTACTGCTTGTACTTTATGTTCTGTCAGCTGAAAAATTAAACATCTCTCAATTTATCACTTTTTTTTTAGAATCCAATTCCAATTAGAAAAATGAATCGTTTTTTCAGTTTATACAGTACTTTTGTATAATCTATATTCATAGATTTATGTATATATATTAAATTTTTATTTTAAATGATATTTAAACAAATTACTACATTAATAATGATTTTTCTGTAGACTATTCATTATTTTTGTTAAAACATTTATATTCATTTTCTATGATTATTGTGAAAATAATCAAAAATTAAAATCAATTATGAATTCATTTAAAATTTGTAATATTATTAAAAATGAATTTATGTATATTAAGTTAGTTAAATACAAAATTAACTAATAGAATATATTTAATATAACACATGGCCAATTTGATTATAATGTTTGAACTATCATCAATTGTGAATATATATAATCGATAGTTCAAGCATAAATATCTTCAGAATAGTCTGTATAATTTATAGGGTACTTTTTACAAAATGATTACAAAAATTTTACATTTTAATGATTATATTCTAATAGTATTGTATAATTATAATTTTTTATTATTGATATTTTTTATATATATTTTAGATATATTAGTTTTGAATCTTATATTTATTGTATTACTTTTCATGGATAAGTCAATTTTATCTTTTTTTTGATATTGATAAATTGTTACATGTGTGATAGATAGAAATAATAACAACTGTTATTTTTAATTATTATCTGTTTTAGATAATTGATTTTAAATAAGTTATTATTGTGTTTTAGAGAGTTGGTTTCTAGTTCATTTACTTGATGCCTTAGTTTTCAGAACATATATTTCTTTTTTATTATTTACAGAACTTTTATATATTGGTTAAATATATCTTTAATTGATATCTGATAAAGATATTTATATTGGTATTGCTTTCGTAGAGCTTCTGAAAGCAGATAATATATATTCTTTAAGAATAATATTATATTTCATTATTTATTGTATTATTTTCATGGATAAGTCAATTTTATCATTTATTTTGATATTGATAAATTGTTACATCGATGATAGATAGAAATAATAACAACTTTTATTTTTAATTATTATCTGTTTTAGATAATTGATTTTAAATAAGTTATTATTGTGTTTTAGAGAGTTGGTTTCTAGTTCATTTACTTGATGCCTTAGTTTTCAGAACATATATTTCTTTTTTATTATTTACAGAAATTTCGATACTTTTATATGTTGGTTAAATATATCTTTAATTGATATCCGATAAAGATATTTATATTGGTATTGCTTTCGTAGAGCTTCTGAAAGCAGACAATATATATTCTTTAAGAATAATATTATATTTCCTTAGTTTTTGAATCTTATATTTATCGTATTATTTTTCATAGATAAGTCAATTTTATCATTTATTTTGATATTGATAAATTGTTACATCGATGATAGATAGAAATAATAACAATTGTTATTTTTAATTATTATCTGTTTTAGATAATTGATTTTAAATAAGTTATTATTGTGTTTTAGAGAGTTGGTTTCTAGTTCATTTACTTGATGCCTTAGTTTTCAGAACATATATTTCTTTTTTATTATTTACAGAACTTTTATATATTGGTTAAATATATCTTTAATTGATATCTGATAAAGATATTTATATTGGTATTGCTTTCGTAGAGCTTCTGAAAGCAGACAATATATATTCTTTAAGAATAATATTATATTTCATTATTTATTGTATTATTTTCATGGATAAGTCAATTTTATCATTTATTTTGATATTGATAAATTGTTACATCGATGATAGATAGAAATAATAACAATTGTTATTTTTAATTATTATCTGTTTTAGATAATTGATTTTAAATAAGTTATTATTGTGTTTTAGAGAGTTGGTTTCTAGTTCATTTACTTGATGCCTTAGTTTTCAGAACATATATTTCTTTTTTATTATTTACAGAAATTTCGATACTTTTATGTTGGTTAAATATATCTTTAATTGATATCCGATAAAGATATTTATATTGGTATTGCTTTCGTAGAGCTTCTGAAAGCAGACAATATATATTCTTTAAGAATAATATTATATTTCCTTAGTTTTTGAATCTTATATTTATCGTATTATTTTTCATAGATAAGTCAATTTTATCATTTATTTTGATGTTGATAAATTGTTACATCGATGATAGATAGAAATAATAACAATTGTTATTTTTAATTATTATTTGTTTTAGATAATTGATTTTAAATAAGTTATTATTGTGTTTTAGAGAGTTGGTTTCTAGTTCATTTACTTGATGCCTTAGTTTTCAGAACATATATTTCTTTTTTATTATTTACAGAACTTTTATATATTGGTTAAATATATCTTTAATTGATATCTGATAAAGATATTTATATTGGTATTGCTTTCGTAGAGCTTCTGAAAGTAGACAATATATATTCTTTAAGAATAATATTATATTTCATTATTTATTGTATTATTTTCATGGATAAGTCAATTTTATCATTTATTTTGATATTGATAAATTGTTACATCGGTGATAGATAGAAATAATAACAACTGTTATTTTTAATTATTATCTGTTTTAGATAATTGATTTTAAATAAGTTATTATTGTGTTATAGAGAGTTGGTTTCTAGTTAATTTACTTGATGCCTTAGTTTTTACAACATATATTTCTTTTTTATATATTTACAGAAATTGTGATACATTTATGTTGTCTTTTAATGATATTTGGTAAACACTATTAATAATAATATATATATAATATTTAACCAGGATTATCAAGCAATAGTAGATGCTGAATGGACTATTCTATATGAGAAGTTAGATAAAATCAGCAATAGTGGAGCCAAGGTTGTCTTGTCTAAACTGCCAATTGGTGATGTTGCTACACAATATTTCGCAGATAGGTTAGTTATTGTCATTTTTTTTAATATAATTATAATAATAGTAATGAAGGTTCTATATTATATATTTCTTTCTAAAAATATATACTATAATATGTAGAGATATGTTTTGTGCTGGTCGAGTCCCAGATGAAGACCTTTTGAGAACAATGAATGCTTGTGGTGGAAGTATTCAAACCACTGTTTCTGATTTACCTGTATTGTCAGATGGAGATCACAAAAATTCTGTTCTTGGAAAGTGTACTTTATTTGAGGAGAAACAAATTGGAGGTGAAAGGTCAGTATTTAAAATTAATGTTAATTGAAACTTATAATGCACATACAATTTTACAATAGAATCTGGTTTCTGATCAATTAAAATAAATGGTGTTTACCTAGATTTTATTACTAAAAGATTTAATTTTTTTACAACAGATTTAACTTTTTCTCTGGATGTCCTCTAGCTCACACCTGTACTATAATAATGAGAGGAGGAGCTGAACAGTTTATCGAAGAGACTGAACGTTCACTACATGATGCCATTATGATTGTAAGGAGAGCTATTAAGAATGACAGCGTAGTTGCAGGTTTATTTAGATCAATCTACAAATAATGAATTGTACAATATATTAGTTATGATAATTCCTATCAACTACATTTTTCAATTCAAAACCAACACATTTAAAGATAACTATTTTTTGTTTTAACCACTCATAATGTCTATTACATTTTTGAATATTATGCTGTAAATAGATGTAGAAATATGATATACAATTTTATTTTAAAATTGTTTTAGATTACTTTTTATAATATAAATAATCATAAATATATTTAATTACAATAGGTGGTGGTGCTATTGAAATGGAGTTATCTGCTTACTTGAGAGACTATGCTAGGACCATTGCTGGAAAAGAACAATTAATTATTGGATCTATGGCTAAATCACTTGAAATTATTCCACGACAGCTATGCGACAATGCTGGATTTGATGCCACCAACATCCTCAACAAATTAAGACAGAAGCATGCAAAAGGAGGCCGATGGTACGGAGTCGACATAAATGGAGAAGACATCACAGATAACTATATCGCTTGCGTATGGGAGCCTGCCGTAGTCAAGCGGAATGCAATCATTGCTGCCTCTGAGGCAGCATGCGTTATATTGTCTGTTGATGAGACAATTAAGAATCCTAAAGCTACTCAAGATGATGGAGGTCCAGTGATGCCTGGTGGTATGCCCAAAATGCCACCGGGAATGGGAAGGGGGAGACCTATGTAGATTGTTTATATGTGCTTTTTATAATAGCTTATACTTACATCAAACTCACTGTGTTTTCTTACTTATACATCAATAAAATTATTTGTAAAAAAGTACATAGTTTTATTTAAATTTTTGGTTTAGTTTCATTTTCTGAAAGCGATCTTATATAAATACGTATTATATTTTCCTCGAGTGATTCTTTTTTCCTGCTTATGTCGCAGATTGCAGTAGCGAGCATAGTTCCATCACAACTGAAGCTTAGAGATGATATAGCAGCAGATAATCTGAAATAAAGTTATTAAATTATATTTCTAATATTCATTTCGGAACAGTTCAAAGTAAATAGTTTACAGAAAAATTCAATAAATAAATCACTTCATTGTAGAATGTTATAATAGCCCAATTTTACAAATCTAAATTTAATTGTCTATCGGGTTTTCAAATAATTGACGCTAATGTATAAAGGGTTAAAAAAGTGTATAATATAAAATATATTTTTAAGAAATGTATAATATTGTAGTGGTATAAAATATCAGTTCTTGAGAAATTCAAATCTTCAAATATTTATTGAATGAAATAAAACATAAATAATATTTATTGTAAATTGATGATTTAGATGTATTAGAATATGCTAGTATTATTAGCTGTAGATGAATTAATAATCATATATCATAATTCATCATATAATGAACACTAAATTATTTCCTGATAAACATATCGTGGGCATTTTATCAATTTTATATTTTAAAACAATTATAATTTCTTTAATATCCTTTTACATGTTATTTTTTGTCAAGGATATTAAATTAATAAATTTAGTTATAAATATGTTATAGATAATATAATAATTAATATATTTTTAACATCGAATTAATATTAAATAAATAATATATTTCATTACAAATATATAATAAATAAAAATATATAACAATCTTATTATTTTAATAATAAATTAAGTTATATGTATTTATTATATAATATTTATAAAATTTATATAATACTGATAACAATATAGTTATCCTTAATCTAAATTGGATCACTGATAGCACAGAAGGTTATTTCTGCATCTACTGTATACTTAACATTCTTACTTATACAAACATACGAATATATATTAAAAGTAAGATATTAATTATAGATAATAGATAATCACGTTAAACTATAAATTAAAAGTAGTAAGTTTTAAGATTGACCGTTAATACCGATTATGTAATATGAATATTATATTGTTCTACATATTCAAACACATTTATAACATGCATTTCATTGGTAGTATTATAGAAGTTGTAGACATTTTATTGTGACAAGACCTAATTACAATAGATTATTATTTTTAAAACTATTCAAATCTATAATCTAAATTTAAATGGATACGTTCTTAAATAACCATGTTTGCATCCGCGAGTAGATATAACAAGGAAAATGCAGGAATAAGAGTAGAATTTACAAGTAAGAAATATAGTATGAAAAAATATTCAATTTAAATGTTGTTCTAAAAGCAATATGAATTAAATGTATTGTAGCATTATCTACAAATAATGTACCATTTGTAAAAATAGAATATTAATTAATACTGGAAATAAAAATACATTAATGATTTTTTATTTAAGAATTTAGAGATACTATTTGTTAATCAATTGTTTTTTTTACCAAAAGTAATTTAAATGATCATCAATAAAAACACCCAGAAATTTGCTGAAATTTGACAGATTTATAAAGTTATTTATAGGTATTAAGATAGTATTGAAATGTCAACATAAAATGATATAATTATTAATATAAGGAGATACATTGTTTAATATAAATTTTATAATTTAGAAAATGAATCATCTAAATTGAGAGTAAATTAAATTGTAAATAATATTTTTTTTATCAAAATAATTTCATTTGCATATCAATATTTAAATTAAGTATTTGCATATAATTTTTTGTTTATAGAAATAAAGAACCACACAACCTTATTAGGCTTATGATTTGATAAAATAAGAGTATATCCAGGTAATTAAATGTTTGTCATTTTGGGTTTTATTATAGGTTTAATATATATAATATAATATAATAGTTTCAGAATAGTGCTAGTTCTGATTTAAGGAATAAAGAATGACTTATGGTTGTATTTTGTATGCATTTGTAAATAAACTATTTAATCGATATTATTTAATATTAGGTAATTCATATGTTGTGTTTGTATATTGTCAATCACCAGATTGTAATGATTTATATTACCATTATATTCTATTGTATTTATAATAAGTTGTCTTCTTGAACAAAAAACAGATCTGCTTTTATAAATAAGTTTTCATTTATGATCAAATTAAGCCTATTTGAATTCAGAATTCATGTGAAAACTAATAATTAAATGTAACCTTCTGAATTGACAAAGCCTCTTTTTATTGAATCCATCCCAGATATTAGCAATTCCATCAGAACCTCCAGTGGCAAATGTGTTGAATTGTTTTTGAAATGAAATTGTATTCACCTAAATTTAAAAATATATTTATATCAGCCAAAGTTAAAATTTAAAAGGAAATAATTGTATAAACTTAACAACAAATTATTCTTAATAAGGTCAAATAATAATACATGAATTAGAATCAGTTGTAAATGCTAGATACAGTGTGTTGGTTAATCATTTAGTTAATCATGTAATGCTATAATTAATTAATCATTACATACTTCTTAAAATGAATATACAAAATCATAGAAATTTTATAAAAAAATAAAATATTTTGAAAAATAAATATAGAGAATAAATATAATATAAAGAATAAATATTATATAAAGTCAATACTTGACTTTGTATTGTTTTGTAAGTTGCAGCTCTGCAAAAGTCAATATTATACCGAAAATAAAATTCGGTTCTATTTCAAAATCAAAATCCTGGTAATATTTAATATAATATTTACACCTTACTATAAGAATACTTCAACGTATTTTGTTGATTTATCTCACTAAAAATCAATTATATTCCATTTAAATCGGGTAATTTTAATATTATCTATTTTAATTAAGAGTTAATTTCATTTTTAATTATTTATATAATAATTACCTTTATGATGTTTAATAGTAATATTATTATTTACTCTTTTAACAATTTGTTATGATTTTAAAATATATTGAAATATATTTGTGTTCTTTATATTAGCTTTATATTAGATATATTTGTCACATATAATATCAATTTGTATTACATATTTGATATACTTCATCTAAAATATTGTTTCACATTTTATGTCATGAAATCGGAAACTAGAAAACAATTTTGATGGAATAAAACATCAATCAAAAATCTGATATTTCAATCAGAAAGACTTGGGATCCAACATAAAAATAAAAAGTGAATATATTTATACTTTATAAAATAATAAATAACAATGAATTATACTTTTCAACTATAATTAGCTATTATGAACCTTATTGAATATTATGGAATCCTATAAATCAAGATTACCAAAATAGATATCAATATTATTATTTCATATTAGGCTTGTAATTTTCAATATTTTTATGATATAATAATTCTTAAAATTCCAAATAAATTATATTAAAATTAAAAAATATTCATAATTTTTATATTGTAAATATGAAATTTGCAAACAAAAAAAATAAGTTTATTATTGTTTTAAAGTTAAAGTTGATTTTATAATAAATTATATTCCTGTTTTCTCTATAAAAAATATATGAACATTTCATATTATAAAGTTAAATCCAATACTCTGTCAAATGTGTTCTAAAATAGAATGGGAATTTTCATTTATATATTAATTTTGACGTAGATTTAAGACATTTCTGTAAATAAATAATTAACATTTATTTCTTAGTATTTTAAAATATAATCTGCTATTGAATTTCAATCAAATATCAATAATAAAATATTGTTTTATAATATAACTGTTATTATTAATAAATATTATAACATAACTGTTATTTAACTTCTAACAATGGTAAATTTAATTTATATGAATCAATTTTCAAGTATAAATCATAGGTTGTGAAATTGCCTAGTTATATAGTTTATTAAAATAATAAACTCATATACTCAAAATAATTATAAATATTCACAATTTTATGATAAAACATCAAGATGAATATAAATGAGTTAAACATATGATGATATAATTTGTTTATTTTATTTTACCAAGTCGAATAAATATATTCATTACAAATTTTTATATTGTACCAAATTTGATACTTTTTGATAATATATTAAATAGAAATAATAACAAATTCAACGATTCATATTAGAATTAATTGTTTTAATATGTATTATTGTATTATTTAAAACAAAATAATGTTAATGCACATTATATATTAAATTTGATATACTACAATGTTGAATAAGAAATTAATTACATATTAATAGAATTTAAATTATATATTTTATTAATATTACAATTTAGTAACAATTTTACACCAAATAAAGCTAACTGATTATAATATTCTATAGAATAAAGATGACATAATGAATAGAGTTGATGAAGATGACATAATGAAGAGTTGATAAAGATGACATAATATATAGAGTGGATAGAGATGACATAATATATAGAGTGGATATAGATGACATAATATATAGAGTGGATAGAGATGACATAATATATAGAGTGGATAGAGATGACATAATATATAGATGACGTAATATGAACTAACTGGATAAACCATCTCATTCGTTTTTTCTTTCAAGCGATGACACTTGAAAGCATACTTCTTCTTTTGTGATTCAGGATCGTTGGAAATATATTCGATGGCAACACGACCTATGCGAATTAGTTGAGTTCAGGGCAACAGTGGAGCCATTGTTTAAACTATGATATCGCATACAGATGATACACAATATTTTTACGATAATTTAAATAAAATTAAAAGAGAAAAAAATATTAAAATTTCGAAGCACTAATTAAAAAATAATTTCTACCAATTTCACGGATGCAAATTGAATATAAATATTGTAGATTATATAACGTAATAAATATTAATATCTACACTATTTTAGTTAATAATTACACTTTATAATATGAAGTATAGAGTTTTAGGTATAAATAATGTAGAAAGTGTAAATTCAGTATTAATGAGTATATGTTTATGGTTTAATATGGTTTAATATGGTGTTAATATGGTGTTAATATGGTGTTAATATGGTGTTAATATGTATTAATATGGTTTTAATATGGTGTTAATATGGTGTTAATATGGTGTTAATATGTGTTAATATGGTGTTAATATGGTGTTAATATGGTGTTAATATGGTGTTAATATGGTGTTAATATGTGTTAATATGGTGTTAATATGTGTTAATATGGTGTTAATATGGTGTTAATATGGTGTTAATAAGTATTAATAAGTATTAAACCTTCTATGGAGCCAATGACGAAGGCGTCATGGTTGGGGAAGCACGCAATATCCCTCGTCTGGTACTTGAGACTGGATTCACGACGTTCCATCGGATTTGCCATGTTGCGAACATCGTAAATGGTGATATGACGTTTAGCCAAACCCACCACTAGGGTGTTACCGGAGCTGGACATCGCATACACCTAGAACATAGGGTTAAGGGAGGGTTAAGGGAGGCTTGAGTGAGGGTTAGAACGCAATTAGTACGGAGTGTGCAGATAAAATTGACAGTCAACGGGTTGATTTCGAATTTGATGGTATTATAATTTGTTAGTTTATAATATGGTGGAGTGAGTGAGTGAGTGGCTGATAGAGTGGTGTAGAGAATGAAAGAGTGGGTGAGTGATAAGTTAAGACTACAGTAGAGAGTGAGGTCAAAGTTGAATCGAGGTAAGATGATAATAAAGAGGTGAGTGAAAGGATATTAGGAAGTTAGGTATTGATTGCTGTATGTAAATGTCTAGTGTAAATGTCTAGTGTAACTGTCTAGTGTCTAGTGTAAATGTCTAGTGTAAATATCTAGTGTAACTGTCTAGTGTAACTGTCTAGTGTAACTCTATAGTGTAACTGTCTAGTGTAACTGTCTAGTGTAACTGTATAGTGTAACTGTATAGTGTAACTCTATAGTGTAACTGTCTAGTGTAACTGTCTAGTGTAACTGTCTAGTGTAACTGTCTAGTGTAACTGTCTAGTGTAACTGTCTAGTGTAACTGTCTAGTGTAACTGTCTAGTGTAACTGTCTAGTGTAACTGTATAGTGTAACTCTATAGTGTAACTGTCTAGTGTAACTGTCTAGTGTAACTGTCTAGTGTAACTGTCTAGTGTAACTGTCTAGTGTAACTGTCTAGTGTAACTGTCTAGTGTAACTGTCTAGTGTAACTGTCTAGTGTAACTGTCTAGTGTAACTGTCTAGTGTAACTGTCTAGTGTAACTCTATAGTGTAACTGTCTAGTGTAACTGTCTAGTGTAACTGTCTAGTGTAACTGTCTAGTGTAACTGTCTAGTGTAACTGTCTAGTGTAACTGTCTAGTGTAACTGTCTAGTGTAACTGTCTAGTGTAACTGTCTAGTGTAACTGTCTAGTGTAACTGTCTAGTGTAACTGTCTAGTGTAACTGTCTAGTGTAACTGTCTAGTGTAACTGTCTAGTGTAACTGTCTAGTGTAACTGTCTAGTGTAACTGTCTAGTGTAACTGTCTAGTGTAACTGTCTAGTGTAACTGTCTAGTGTAACTGTCTAGTGTAACTGTCTAGTGTAACTGTCTAGTGTAACTGTCTAGTGTAACTGTCTAGTGTAACTGTCTAGTGTAACTGTCTAGTGTAACTGTCTAGTGTAACTGTCTAGTGTAACTGTCTACTGTAACTGTCTAGTGTAACTGTCTAGTGTAACTGTCTAGTGTAACTGTCTAGTGTAACTGTCTAGTGTAACTGTCTAGTGTCTAGTGTAACTGTCTAGTGTAACTGTCTAGTGTAACTGTCTAGTGTAACTGTCTAGTGTAACTGTCTAGTGTAACTGTCTAGTGTAACTGTCTAGTGTCTAGTGTAACTGTCTAGTGTAACTGTCTAGTGTCTAGTGTAACTGTCTAGTGTAACTGTCTAGTGTAACTGTCTAGTGTCTAGTGTAACTGTCTAGTGTAACTGTCTAGTGTAACTGTCTAGTGTAACTGTCTAGTGTAACTGTCTAGTGTAACTGTCTAGTGTCTAGTGTAACTGTCTAGTGTAACTGTCTACTGTAACTGTCTAGTGTAACTGTCTAGTGTAACTGTCTAGTGTAACTGTCTAGTGTAACTGTCTAGTGTAACTGTCTAGTGTAACTGTCTAGTGTCTAGTGTAACTGTCTAGTGTAACTGTCTAGTGTAACTGTCTAGTGTAACTGTCTAGTGTAACTGTCTAGTGTAACTGTCTAGTGTCTAGTGTAACTGTCTAGTGTCTAGTGTAACTGTCTAGTGTAACTGTCTAGTGTAACTGTCTAGTGTAACTGTCTAGTGTAACTGTCTAGTGTAACTGTCTAGTGTAACTGTCTAGTGTAACTGTCTAGTGTAACTGTCTAGTGTAACTGTCTAGTGTAACTGTCTAGTGTAACTGTCTAGTGTAACTGTCTAGTGTAACTGTCTAGTGTAACTGTCTAGTGTAACTGTCTAGTGTAAATGTCTAGTTTAACTGTCTAGTGTAAATGTCTAGTGTAACTGTCTAGTGTAACTGTCTAGTGTAACTGTCTAGTGTAACTGTCTAGTGTCTAGTGTAACTGTCTAGTGTCTAGTGTAACTGTCTAGTGTAACTGTCTAGTGTAACTGTCTAGTGTAACTGTCTAGTGTAACTGTCTAGTGTAACTGTCTAGTGTAACTGTCTAGTGTAACTGTCTAGTGTAACTGTCTAGTGTAACTGTCTAGTGTAACTGTCTAGTGTAACTGTCTAGTGTAACTGTCTAGTGTAACTGTCTAGTGTAACTGTCTAGTGTAACTGTCTAGTGTAACTGTCTAGTGTAACTGTCTAGTGTAACTGCCTAGTGTAACTGTCTAGTGTAACTGTCTAGTGTCTAGTGTAACTGTCTAGTGTAACTGCCTAGTGTAACTGTCTAGTGTAACTGTCTAGTGTAACTGTCTAATGTAACTGTCTAGTGTAACTCTCTAGTGTAACTGTTTAGTGTAACTGTCTAGTGTAACTGTCTAGGTTATTAAATGTCGGTTATTCAATATATTTTGAGTCAAAATGTCATTAAAGAAATTAAGTTTGCGTTAAAAGAAAACGTTATTTAGTATACAATGGCGTCTACAATGGCGTCTACAATGGCGTCTACAATGGCGTCTACAATGGCGTCTACAATGGCGTCTACAATGGCGTCTACAATGGCGTCTACAATGGCGTCTACAATGGCGTCTACAATGGCGTCTACAATGGCGCATCAGTTGACCTTGTCTGGTTGTCTATAAGTTCCAACGCAGTAGTTGGAAGAGCGAACATCCCACAGTTTCACTGTTTTATCCCAACTTCCGCTGACAGCAAGACGCGGTGAATTCATATATTCAACTCGTCGAATTGGTTGGTCATGAACTCCGAGTATAGTCTCTACGAGGAGGGGTCAAGGGGAGGTGTCGAGGGGGTGTAAAGGAGGTGTAGAGGGGAGGTCGAGGTGTAGAGGATATGTCGAGAAGGTGTCGAGGGGAGGTCGAGGTGTAGAGGAGGTGTAGAGTGTAGGTCGAAGGGAGGTCGGGGGGAGGTCGAGGTGTAGAGTGGAGGTCGGGGGGGGTCGGGGGGGAGGTCGAGAGGAGGTGTAGAGGGGAGGTCGAGGTGTAGAGGAGATGTCGAGAAGGTGTCGAGGGGAGGTCGGGGGAGGTCAAGATGTAGAGGAGGTGTAGAGTGGAAGTAGAGTGGAAGTAGGGGGGAGGTCGAGGGGGTGTAGAGGAGGTGTAGAGTGGAAGTAGGGGGGAGGTCGAGAGGGTGTAGAGGAGGTGTCGAGGAGGTGTCGAGGAGGTGTCGAGGGGAGGTCGAGGGGAGGTGTAGAGGGGAGGTGTAGAGGGGAGGTCGAGGGGGTGTAGAGGGGGTGTAGAGGGGGTGTAGAGGGGGTGTAGAGGGGGTGTAGAGGGGGTGTAGAGGAAGTGTCGAGGAGGTGTAGAGGAAGTGTAGAGGAAGTGTAGAGGGGGTGTAGAGGAGGTGTAGAGGGGGTGTAGAGGAGGTGTAGAGGGGGTGTAGAGGGGGTGTAGAGGGGGTGTAGAGGGGGTGTAGAGGGGGTGTAGAGGGGGTGTAGAGGGGGTGTAGAGGGGGTGTAGAGGGGGTGTAGAGGAAGTGTAGAGGAAGTGTAGAGGGGGTGTAGAGGGGGTGTAGAGGGGGTGTAGAGGGGGTGTAGAGGGGGTGTAGAGGGGGTGTAGAGGGGGTGTAGAGGGGGTGTAGAGAGGGTGTAGAGGAGGTGTAGAGGAAGTGTCGAGGAGGTGTAGAGGAAGTGTAGAGGAAGTGTAGAGGAGGTGTAGAGATGTAGAGGAGGTGTAGAGGAGGTGTAGAGTAGTTTGCGAATACGGTGAAAGGTTATTTGGTAAGTTAGCTAGTATCTAATACTATTCAAAATTGAATGCTAATGTATTTTATGAAAGAAAAAAGAATATACCAAATAAATTATTTGAAGGATATTGAAACATGAATAGATATTAAACAAACTAAGTAATGTGTCAGCTGATATATTGGTTACTTAATCTTAGATCAAGTCACATTTGCATATTTCAGGTTATAAACAAAAACAATTCATGACTTTACAAACCTTGTTGTGATATTAAATCGACATACTTTAATGTGAAATCCAGTCCACCACTGAGAGCTGATTCAGAATCCTGTAAATGGAGAGGAGTGGAGGAGAGAGGAGAGGAGAGGAGAGGAGAGGAGAGGAGAGGAGAGGCGAGGCGAGGCGAGGCGAGGCGAGGCGAGGCGAGGAGAGGAGAGGAGAGGCGAGGAGAGGCGAGGAGAGGAGAGGCGAGGAGAGGAGAGGCGAGGCGAGGCGAGGCGAGGCGAGGCGAGGAGAGGAGAGGAGAGGCGAGGAGAGGCGAGGAGAGGAGAGGAGAGGAGAGGAGAGGAGAGGAGAGGAGAGGAGAGGAGAGGAGAGGAGAGGAGAGGAGAGGAGAGGAGAGGAGAGGAGAGGAGAGGAGAGGAGAGGAGAGGAGAGGAGAGGAGAGGAGAGGAGAGGAGAGGAGAGGAGAGGAGAGGAGAGGAGAGGAGAGGAGAGGAGAGGAGAGGAGAGGAGAGGAGAGGAGAGGAGAGGAGAGGAGAGGAGAGGAGAGGAGAGGAGAGGAGAGGAGAGGAGAGGAGAGGAGAGGAGAGGAGAGGAGAGGAGAGGAGAGGAGAGGAGAGGAGAGGAGAGGAGAGGAGAGGAGAGGAGAGGAGAGGAGAGGAGAGGAGAGGAGAGGAGAGGAGAGGAGAGGAGAGGAGAGGAGAGGAGAGGAGAGGAGAGGAGAGGAGAGGAGAGGAGAGGAGAGGAGAGGAGAGGAGAGGAGAGGAGAGGAGAGGAGAGGAGAGGAGAGGAGAGGAGAGGAGAGGAGAGGAGAGGAGAGGAGAGGAGAGGAGAGGAGAGGAGAGGAGAGGAGAGGAGAGGAGAGGAGAGGAGAGGAGAGGAGAGGAGAGGAGAGGAGAGGAGAGGAGAGGAGAGGAGAGGAGAGGAGAGGAGAGGAGAGGAGAGGAGAGGAGAGGAGAGGAGAGGAGAGGAGAGGAGAGGAGAGGAGAGGAGAGGAGAGGAGAGGAGAGGAGAGGAGAGGAGAGGAGAGGAGAGGAGAGGAGAGGAGAGGAGAGGAGAGGAGAGGAGAGGAGAGGAGAGGAGAGGAGAGGAGAGGAGAGGAGAGGAGAGGAGAGGAGAGGAGAGGAGAGGAGAGGAGAGGCATACCGTGAAGCAGCAAGACAAAATAGGACCATCGTGTCTGTACTTGAAGAGAACCGAGTTGGAAGAGATATCATAAAGACGAACAAGTCCATCCCATGATGACACTAGTAGGTGGTTCACATTACCAGGGCTGGCAATACGGTGGGCGATAATTAGGGAATAGTGGGCGTTATTATGGTAAAGTTTAACCTACAGATATAGAGAACTAGGATAATAGGTGGGTACGGAGCACAGTGAAACGCAATGTAAATTAGATTACTATTTAAATTGAATTATATTTTAAAACGTTTATATACATTATATTTATATACGTAAAGTTTTCTACATTATAGAGTTATAATATAAATGAATACAAACCTAAAGATGACCTGAGATATATTATCGGTTGGGGGCGAGTCTATCAGCACTTCCTGTTTATTCATCGTAACTTACAACTGCAGTTGAAATAGAAAGTATATTGAACTAATAAATTAAGCTAGAACACCGGAATGGTAAAACATTTAGTAAATAAATATATTAACGTTAGAATATAAATATATGTAATACATGTAATACACTATAATATTATGTAATCCCATAATATGTTCTCGACTTATTAATAATGAGATAACAAAAATTTGCTTACATATAAAGAATTTAGAAATAAAAAAATACTACAGTATTAAATAATTATATTTATTTATATTTATATAATTTACATAATAATTAGATTGCTCTAAAATATATATTACTATTTTATAGAATACAAATATAGTTTGGTTTAGATCAAATTATGTAATATGAAATTTATGAAATTTATTCATATATAAAGTTAAATTTAAAATTAATAGATATAATTATTGACTGATTTTACATGATAGTATGTAACAGTATAACAGTATAATAGTATGTAACAAATGGGGTATCAGTCATAAGATGATTGGTTGCCCATAATGATTTCACATAAATGATTTCATATAACAGTAATATAACAATATTAATGCAAAGTAATATTATATAAATTAAGACCGTAATTTCTCATTTACTGGACACTGATTATTAAAATATGTGTGAACATACTCCTCGGACATGTGGCCGGGAATTAGTTGATTTTCTTTTATTCTTATTTAAAACTAGGCATTCGTCAATTCAATTCGTTAATACAGCGTACACAACAGTATCCAATCAAGAATGTAATCGAGTATGTAATCGAGTATGTAATCGAGTATGTAATCAAGAATGTAATCGAGTATGTAATCGAGTATGTAATCAAGAATGTAATCAAGTATGCAATACTCAATGCATATTGTTTTTTAATGCAAGCATACTTTATGAATATAATCATGTTATGGTTGACGCCATCGATGGGTCATAAAGACTTGTAATGTAGTTGCAATAAAGTCATACTCTAGCCGAATGTATAATTACTTTCCAGAACCTGAAAACAATCGAATGACGTACAATGGCAGTAACCGAGGTAATGATATATTGGTCAACACAAGTTACTATCTGTACTGCAAGAAAACCGACAACAAAATAGTCTGTCTGAATTTTGGATAAATAATGACAAGGTGGGTTACCGCAACTCTCTAGGGAAGTAGGGATCTACAAATGTGAATTGATACTAGCTTGTACACTTATCGCATGATGAGAGTATGGGGGTGAATACTACATCTGCTATTATTACCAAGGTAAAATATTTCCGAGTAATGAAGAAAGATTTGTTTCAATAACCTAAGAATTGTAATGCCTCCGATCTAGAATAATTAATATATGTTACATGCTCAATATATAAAATTTTATATTTGCCGAGGTGGATGTTTAATATTAGTATGACTGCGAATATGTTTATATTATTAATAACAAATATATATTGCATTTCGACATTATTTCTTTAATTTATTCACCGTCTGTATATAGGAATTCAATTCACAGATACATTTTTAACCGTTGTATAAGCTATACATATTTGCAGCTTTAACAAGTAACTACACATTTAATTTTTTACCTATCATAATATGAGTAGAACATAAATAACAGATCTATATTACATTTCATCATGATTAATTCAATCATAATTTAATACGTGTAGATCAAGTATAAACATATTAGTTTATCAACATTCAATGTTAAATAATAATTTCAATATTAAATTTACCGCTTATAATTATAACTTTAAAATCACATGTTTATATATATAAATAATTAGATTAATAATTATAAAAATGGATTTATATTACTATAGTCATTGACTTATTAATTAATATAGTTATGATATGATTTCATAAATTGCGAAATAGCAAAATTACCTTATAGAAAACAATATTTTAAAGAAAATAACAACTACAAAGATTATTCTGTACGCTAATTGGTTATATTTACATCTGTCAATTATTGATGGCCAATCAAGTCTTGTTTTCATATTATGGTTTTGTTCTCCATTTTGATCTAATATTATGTCGAAACGACATCGTATTGATGTTGGCGATGTTGTTAAAAAAAAGAGGTTATATCAAATTATATTAAATGATATGGTTATACTAAATTTAATATATAATGATTTTTTAAATGTCCAAATAAATATAACTAGATTTCTTTCTATTTTATGTTATTAGATTAATTATATATATGATTTTCAAAGATCGCTTATTATCATTCATATCTATTCAATGATTTTTTAATTTAATATTTTATTAACCATGTTATATTTAATACGTTCACGCCAATGAATAGTTATTTATTTACACTCATTGAACTCTTACCATATATGATTGTATTAATTTGTACACATATTGCTTTACACTACACCTTATATAATATAATAGCTTATAAGTTACCTATTTTTTATGCAGTGCTAATACTTTTATTATAATCCCATTAAACCAGATCTGTAATATATTGATAATACAAATAAAGTTAAATTATGATTTTAAATAAAGTATATCCTCATATTTTAAAATTATATTTTGAAAATGTATGTATAGCGATTGGACTAGTTTAGAATAAAACATAATATTTAAGTATTCTATACCTCATAACATTTTTATTATCGTTATTAGTATTGTAAGAGACAATAACACTTCTTTATTCCAACTTATAAAAAGTCAAATACATTTTTAGTTTGAGGTGAATGTAACTTCAGTGTTTTTTAGAGCTGAACAATATAAATTGCTTGGTTATTATTTAACTATTTATTATTTGATCATTGAATTGATTACGGTTATAATTTGATTTTGTGTAAAGATTTATGGTTAGTATATCTATCTCCGAAAAACCTTCAACAACAATGTGAATACTTTATATACGTTCTAAAATAAAATTATCTATCAAAATAAAATCTATCATGTGAACCTGACAATTGTGAAATTTTAATTTTAAACACGGATCATTATCATCAGTTTTATTTATGTTTTCATATCCAATTACTAAATACAAATATTTTGAACAATATTTTATAATAAATGAATACCTTAATTATTAGATAAAATACTTTCTATAATTGTATTTTAAAACTCATGCTGTTTGTCTACATCTAAGCACTCAAATCCTATATCACCATTTATTTTATAAATGATATATACTTCACAGTTAGTATTAAATGTATTTTCGTTAATAACTATATTTGTTAGTTATGATTTAATGTGATCATAATAATATATTCCATTGTTTGTAGAAAATACTAGACTTTCAAGTAAATTTCATTTATAATAACTATTGTAATTTTGATATATATTTTGAGAAGTTTTACAATATATTGATATAATAGTGATTTTCATTCGCAAGACATTAACATTTATTTTATTAGTGTATTTATAATTATTGTTATAATATATTTGTTTAATTATATAAGGATGTTATTCTACAGAAAATACTTCTTATTCTCAATAAATAATACAAAGTTAAAAAAAACTAATTCTATATAACATTACACTTATTTTATAATTTAAAATATTAAATTTGGTAGATTAATAATATGGATAGTACACTGATACAAACAAAGAAAGTTTTCTAACTCTGTTTAAATTTAATAAAAGATAATATATATGATTTCCTTTTCTTCCAAATTTTCTAACTGACAATATACTGATTTAATACTTATAAGATGATATTATTATAATAATATTTACACCTATCTATTTATACTTATATTCTAAAATAAAATGTTTAACTTAGTAAAATAATAATATGTGAATTTCTTTGTATATTTTATTTATTAATTTTGAAACCTAGACATATATTTTCAATATTGTTGTTTTATTTTGTTGTCTTTAATAAGAATAATAAGTATAATATTACTATACAAAGTAGTTATAGTAATGTAATATAAGTCCTCTAATACCATATGATATATAAGAAAGATTAGTATTATTTACTCTAACAAATACATCTAAGGGTTTTCTTTTACCTACAATTTTATGTTAAATTTAGAATAACTATTATTGTAAAAATCAGAGATAAATACAATTTGTATTATTCAAAAAAAAATGCAATATTTTTTTACTATTTTTATTCTCAATTCCAACTTTTATTTGAATTTTACACTCACCAAAGAAGATAGATAGCTATGGATCAAATAATAATTATAAATTAAAAGGAATCCTTTAAAAATTGAAATAAATACATGAAGTAAGGTCATTTACATTTTTTTAATAAATTTTTCCATAAATATTTAACTTAATTAAATTAATGAATATGAAAATTAAAAAAAAAAGAGTGAACTTTGAACTCATCTCATTGGCCATATGTTACACACTGAGAATAGTATGACAATAGGAAATATTTATTTTTTAATAATTTTTGATACAATTTAATAAAAAAAATAGAACACATACGTTTAGAATGACGAGTCAGAACACCTTTAATTATGAACACCTTTTAGCGTTAATGATGTAATACATAAGCAATTATTATATAAACTTAGATTTATTTCTGATAGCTGTCTGATAGTATTTAATCAATAATATTTAATGTGTTCATGAAAAACTCATGTTGTTAATGTTGTTAAAATAAATATTACATTGTTTATATTTTTCAATTAATTGCATTGTTTAATTTGTATAGGAATAATGAAGCAGATGTGGCACCCAGGTCAGCCATTACTAAAGCTGCAATGACAATGAATCCTTTTAAAGGTATACATTGTTATCTTAAATATAACCTCGATATAACTCCCAACATAACTTATGATCTACTTAAATTTGATAATCCAACAGTAACCCCTAATCACCAAATACCCGATTTAGACCTGCTAACCCTACAGGAACCCTATACCTTACTACACTCTAGACCTGCTAACCCTACAGGAACCCTATACCTTACTACACTCTAGACTTGCTAACCCTACAGGAATTCTATACCTTACTACACTCTAGACTTGCTAACCCTACAGGAACCCTATACCTTACTACACTCTAAACTTGCTAACCCTACAGGAACCCTATACCTTACTACACTCTATACTTGCTAACCCTACAGGAACTCTATACCTTACTACACTCTAGACTTGCTAACCCTACAGGAACCCTATACCTTACTACACTCTAGACTTGCTAACCCAACAGGAACCCTATACCTTACTACACTTTATACTTGCTAATCCTACAGGAACCCTATACCTTACTACACTTTAGACTTGCTAACCCTACAGGAACCCTATACCTTACTACACTCTAGACTTGCTAACCCTACAGGAACCCTATACCTTACTACACTTTATACTTGCTAACCCTACAGGAACCCTATACCTTACTACACTTTAGACTTGCTAACCCTACAGGAACCCTATACCTTACTACACTCTAGACTTGCTAACCCTACAGGAACCCTATACCTTACTACACTCTAGACTTGCTAACCCTACAGGAACTCTATACCTTACTACACTCTAGACTTGCTAACCCTTCAGGAACCCTATACCTTACTACACTCTAGACTTGCTAACCCTACAGGAACCCTATACCTTACTACACTTTATACTTGCTAACCCTACAGGAACCCTATACCTTACTACACTTTAGACTTGCTAACCCTACAGGAACCCTATACCTTACTACACTCTAGACTTGCTAACCCTACAGGAACCCTATACCTTACTACACTTTAGACTTGCTAACCCTACAGGAACCATATACCTTACTACATTCTAGACTTGCTAACCCTACAGGAACCCTATACCTTACTACACTCTAGACTTGCTAACCCTACATGAACCGTATACCTTACTACACTCTAGACTTGCTAACCCTACAGGAACCCCTTATACTCCTCGGTATTGGGAATTGTTTCGTAAGCGTTCTCAACTTCCTGTCTGGGAGTACAAAGAGAAGTTCTTTCAAACCCTGGAGAGTCATCAGTGCATGGTGCTTGTGGGGGAGACTGGGTCTGGCAAGACAACTCAGGTTATTAGTAATTGGATTATAAAACTACTAGAAAAATTGTATTCAGAAAAAATGTAGTTAATATAAAAATTTATAATATAGTTTAAAAAATCAAATTTTCAACCCATTTTATTATTTGACCTGGATGAGTTCTATTTTCCTTTCGGTATATTTGCTACAATATCATAATATTTATTCAGTAATTGTTGTTCAATAATTATTCAGCTGTATTTATACTATACTATAGATTCTAATACAAAGTAGTTTTAAAAAACCAAATCAAATAAATATATTAGTTCAATAAAGTAATAATAAAGTAACTCCCGTAACTTGAAAACAGATTCCCCAGTGGTGCCTGGAGTGGGTACGAGAACAATTCAACAGCACGAAGCGTTGTGTGGCGTGTACTCAACCACGACGTGTTGCTGCAATGTCCGTTGCTCAACGTGTCTCCGAGGAAATGGACGTGGCTCTCGGTCAACAGATTGGTTACAGCATTCGATTCGAGGACTGCACCTCTAGCAACACTATCCTCAAGTGCGTGCAACGCCCCTTTCTTCTTTTCCTTAATTCTCCTGCCACCGGCAAATGTATCCAAATGTTTAATGTTTCGATTCTTGAATATGATATTTTTTAATTAATAATAATCCAATATTTTAACTTTCTTTAAATTTAAAGATAATTTGTTGAACTCAAAACTCAGGCGTGCACATTCTTCATTCCTGTATTTTAAATTATCTCTCGGAAGAGCTAGAAATATTGTTGTCTATTTCATAGACCGTGTTCTTTACAAGTTTTAATCACATGTTTATGTCGTTTTTAACCAGTTTCCCTGGAATGACTAATGACCAAACACCACATCTGCGTGTGTATATTCGCCTCTAGGTACATGACTGACGGAATGTTGCTTAGGGAGGCTATGTCAGATCCTCTCTTGGAGAATTACCAGGTTTGTGTAAAGTTTCCAGACTTTTCCGACAATATTTTCATTTTTTATTACAAATATAATTTGATACATGAAATATTATTTTGAATTCGTAAATTATTTTCGTTCGTAACTAATTTTCATTTTAAACTTCAAGAGATGGAAATTTAACACGCGGTAAATATATACAAATAATCTATTGTCTATTTTTTAATATTTATTATTTCGACTTAGATTTGTCAATAATTCACTAATTACACTTTAATAGATTTATATAAATTTTACATAATTGTTATATAATTTTATTTCATGATTTTCTATAAATAATTTCACAAAATCCTGCAATTTATTTATTATTTCTATATTCGGAATGAACTCTTTATAAAGCAGCCTCTGGCTACAATTATAACTACACACATATACATCTGCGGTATACAGTACACATAGCCTGCGTCTACATCTTACAGCTAATATTGCCCCTACAACCTCATCCCACCTCATACCACCTCATCCCTTCCCTCTCCACCTCATCCCTTCCCTCCCTCGTCGCAGGTAGTGATGTTAGATGAAGCTCATGAACGTACCCTCGCCACGGATATTCTGATGGGTCTGTTGAAGGAGGTGGTGAAGCAAAGACCCGATCTCAAGATCATCATCATGAGTGCTACCCTGGACGCTGGCAAGTTCCAGGTTCTCACCCGCTGCGAGAAGATGTTGTTTAGTCGATAATGCCTACGCCTACAGTGTAGGGGTAAATACTAGGGCCTATATACTCTACATCCTAAACCTTGTTCCTTTATACGCCTCTACACCTATTAACCTCTGCACCTATTAACCTCTACACCTATTAACCTCTACACCTATTAACCTCTACACCTTTTAACATCTACACCTATTAACCTCTACACCTATTAACCTCTACACCTATTAACCTCTACACCTATTAACCTCTACACCTATTGACCTCTACACCTATTAACCTCTACACCTATTAACCTCTACACTTATTAACCTCTACACCTATTGACCTCTACACCTATTAACCTCTACGCCTATTAACCTCTACACCTCTTAAAACTCGCAGAACTATTTTGATGGTGCTCCTTTGATGAGTGTGCCAGGTCGGACTCACCCCGTCGAGATCTTTTACACCCCAGAACCGGAGAGAGACTACCTAGAGGCTGCCATTAGAACCGTTCTGCAGATTCACATGTGTGAGGAGGTTGAAGGTGATATCCTCCTCTTCCTCACCGGTCAAGAGGTAAGGAATCCGACATCAAAATGACCCGAATTTATTATCCGTGGTTTCGATTTCTTCGACTCTCGTTTACAAATCGCTGTTTTGACTCCGTCAACAACTCCAACCCGCGCAGGAGATCGAAGAGGCTTGTAAACGTATAACTCGAGAGGTCGAGAGCCTGGGAACCGACGTCGGCGTCATGAAGACAATTCCTCTCTACTCTACGCTGCCTCCCGCTCAACAACAACGTATATTTGAGCCTGCCCCTCCAGCTCGAACAAATGGCTCAATCGGGCGTAAAATCGTGATCTCCACCAACATCGCCGAAACGTCCTTGACCATCGACGGAGTAGTGTTTGTCATTGACCCCGGGTTCGCCAAACAAAAGGTCAGAGTTTAACCCTACTTTAAAATATATATCGATGTATCTTTAGATTAAGACTTATAACTGTATCTTTAGATTAAGACACTTATCTTTAAATAATTGTTAAATGTAATTTTATTAATTTATCTAAATAAAATTATTTTTATGTTTTTATTTTTTAAAAAATTGTTATCAACAAGAAATTATATTTATGTTTCCTCAGTATGTGGATTGTTTATAATGAAATTAAGCCATACATTATGTTACATTATGTTCTCATTGATCTCGTATGTTATGTTATATTTTCCTATATTATATTATAAAGCTTAAGAGGAGATTGCAGTCGTCAATATTTACAATATTTTCAAAGTGATTCAATTTTTGGAATATTGTCTACAATTTATAAATATTGTCAATACATTTTTACCTGCTTATATTAAACTTGTATGCTTATAGTAAACATGTAGTATTTCTATATTTGTTCTATTTTAGTATTTTTTCGATAGTAATAATATAAAGCTGTAATATAAAAGTCCTGAATTTTAATAAATATTATTTCAATTTTTTGTACATAAATTCAACGGTTTATTGAATATATTTACATATATTTGAAAAACTAACTATTTAGTTTTATCAACGCATACATTATCATTGTATATAAACAAAATGATTGTATTACCTCGTAAATTGAACAGGCTATTACATTTATATCACCGAAATTAAAATTAATATTTGATGATTGATGATCTCCCCTAACCCTGTTATCATAGGGTGCGGTGCTCATATTGGCTTTCCATTTCCTTTAATTCAGGCCCAATTCACACCCGATCTCAGCCCTCATCCTCACTCACCTATCCTACACTTCCCAACTTCTCACCATCATCTCCAGCCCCACTACTTGATCTCATCTACCCCATATAGGTCTACACCCCATCCTCTCTTCACCCCCCACCTCACCTATACAGGTCTACAACCCCAGAATCCGTGTTGAGTCATTATTAGTTTCTGCAATAAGTAAAGCTTCTGCCCAACAAAGGGCAGGGCGAGCTGGACGTACCAAACCAGGCAAGTGTTTCAGACTCTACACCGAAAAGGTATAATCTCAACACTCATTCTAATGCCTTAACTATTACACCTATTATAGACACATAGTAGTAGTTTAAGTAATCTTCATTTTTAAAGGTTTCATTTTTATAATATATTAATTGTCATTTGTTATTGTAGAATACATTTAGTATATATCTGTGATTAGTAAATATTCTCATGATCACCATCGTGTACTTTCCTTACTACATACTGACCATTGTGTTGCAGGCATTTGGCTCCGAGATGCAGGAACAGACTTACCCGGAGATCTTGAGATCAAACCTAGGTTCCGTTGTGTTACAACTCAAGAAACTCGGTATTGACGATCTTGTACATTTTGATTTTATGGATCCACCTGGTGAGTTAAATAGATATTAATGTTTACACTGAAATTAGTGAGTTAAATAGATATTAATGTTTACACTGAAATTAGTGAGTTAAATAGATATTAATGTTTACACTGAAATTAGTGAGTTAAATAGATATTAGTGTTTACACTGAAATTAGTGAGTTAAATAGATATTAATGTTTACACTGAAATTAGTGAGTTAAACAGATATTCATGTTTACACTGAAATTAGTGAGTTAAATAGATATTAGTGTTTACACTGAAATTAGTGAGTTAAATAGATATTAATGTTTACACTGTAATTAGTGAGTTAAATAGATATTAGTGTTTACACTGAAATTAGTGAGTTAAATAGATATTAGTGTTTACACTGAAATTAGTGAGTTAAATAGATATTAGTGTTTACACTGAAATTAGTGAGTTAAATAGATATTCATGTTTACACTGAAATTAGTGAGTTAAATAGATATTAGTGTTTACACTGAAATTAGTGAGTTAAATAGATATTCATGTTTACACTGAAATTAGTGAGTTAAATAGATATTAGTGTTTACACTGAAATTAGTGAGTTAAATAGATATTCATGTTTACACTGAAATTAGTGAGTTAAATAGATATTAGTGTTTACACTGAAATTAGTGAGTTAAATAGATATTAATGTTTACACTGAAATTAGTGAGTTAAATAGATATTAGTGTTTACACTGAAATTAGTGAGTTAAATAGATATTCATGTTTACACTGAAATTAGTGAGTTAAATAGATATTAGTGTTTACACTGAAATTAGTGAGTTAAATAGATATTCATGTTTACACTGAAATTAGTGAATTAAATAGATATTCATGTTTACACTGAAATTAGTGAGTTAAATAGATATTAGTGTTTACACTGAAATTAGTGAGTTAAATAGAAATTAGTGTTTACACTGAAATTAGTGAGTTAAATAGATATTAGTGTTTACACTGAAATTAGTGAGTTAAATAGATATTAGTGTTTACACTGAAATTAGTGAGTTAAATAGATATTCATGTTTACACTGAAATTAGTGAGTTAAATAGATATTAGTGTTTACACTGAAATTAGTGAGTTAAATAGATATTCATGTTTACACTAAAATTAGTGAGTTAAATAGATATTAGTGTTTACACTGAAATTAGTGAGTTAAATAGATATTCATGTTTACACTGAAATTAGTGAGTTAAATAGATATTCATGTTTACACTAAAATTAGTGAGTTAAATAGATATTAGTGTTTACACTGAAATTAGTGAGTTAAATAGATATTCATGTTTACACTGAAATTAGTGAAGTTACACCTCTTAATTTTCCTTTTCTGTAGATCTCTGATAACAATTTACCACAACATAGATATTACAACCCCATAATAAACCCATACATAAAAATACGTAATATACACCAACATAGACATTACGGCCCCATAGAACTCAATAGAACTCCAGAAATCACAATCTAACCAATGTGACACCAAACACCACCCTCACCTAGCCGCCATTGCTCCTAACCTCACCATACCCCCACATATCTCCTGTAACCCTTACTACCCTCAAATAACCCTTAACCAAACCAAAAGCCCATCCTACATATCCTCCATAACCCCTAATATCACTACACCCCTAAATATCCAATATGACCTATAACCACATCTCCACATATGAACACCTAACCCTAGCTCCATATGTCCACTATAACTACCTTGACCCCGTTTAGCACCCGAGACCCTGATGAGGGCACTCGAGCTTCTAAACTATCTGGCTGCAATTGACGACGACGGGGAGCTAACCGACCTCGGCTCCATGATGGCGGAATTCCCTTTAGACCCGCAATTGGCAAAGATGGTGATCTCGTCCTGTGACAACAACTGCTCGAATGAAACCCTTTCCATAACCGCCATGCTCTCCGGTACTTACCTACTTTATATTGAATGCGCGCGACTAGGGTAATCGCTAATGACCCCCCGACCTCTCTCTCAGTACCCCAGTGCTTCATGAGGCCCAACGACACTAAGAAACTCGCAGACGAAGCTAAAATGAGATTTGCTCACATCGACGGCGATCATTTGACACTTCTAAATGTGTATCACGCTTACAAGCAAAGTGAGTAGGCCTCCTTTCCCTCAACGCTAAACACGCCCCCCCCTCCCCCGCCCCACACTAACCCCCACTCTTCCTCTCACCAGATCACGATGAGAACAAGTGGTGTTACGATAACTTCATAAACTTTCGTTCTCTGAAATCTGCTGATAACGTAAGAACTCAGTTGGGAAGAATAATGGACCGTTTCAATCTTCGTAAGAGCAGCACCGATTTCAGTAGCAGAGATTATTATACCAACATTAGAAAAGCTTTAGTTGGAGGCTTCTTCATGCAGGTTACTATTACCGCTACCACCTTGTTACCATTGTTACCACCACTAGCACCACACCAACACTAGCCCCATACCACCACCACCACCGCTACCAACACCACCACTAATA
>OZ038312.1:15847782-15860282 GCA_964035775.1 Osedax frankpressi | reverse complement strand
TTAATGTGAATATAATTTATTAACTCACTTGCATCATATTACTAAATACTCTAATATTCATGTTCACTAATTACCATTTCAATAACTAATTGTAATGGTTATTGTAATGAACTGTATAGCATGTCGATGTGTAGTATTTACTGTTATATCTAACTATTTATTTAACAATCTTTTAAATCGGATGTAATTTAATCACTGATAGTTAGAAATTTACCATAAATATAAGTATGCACGACTAATAAAATCAATTCTTATAGTTTTAATAAACATTTTATTAATGAAATTAAAATATGACCGGTAATATAAATTCCCATTTCAAAAACGTGGAATGATTTCATATTATTAAATTAAACTATTGTTGAAATTTGGTTAAAAACACTTTTTTACAAACATTACGAAACTACAATGAATTATAAAAAATAATATGAATTGTAATGCAGAATTGAACACCGACTACAGTTACATTGTAGTTATTTAGATTTAACTGAATGATTAGTATTTCATATAATGAAACAATGAACTTCATCTTACAACAACATCATGAAAAGAATATTGAAAAATCGAAAATAATTAAGACATACAAATAAAAAATAAATATTGACAGAAATTAACCAGCTCAGATAAAAAAGACTTTACAAGACAATAAGTAAACTTCTCGGCTGACAAAAAAATCTAACTTACATCCCTCAGCATCTGACCATATTCTAATTGCTAAATCCATCTGTGTTTTCATTGATTATATATAATAACGTCAAAATAAACTTATTTCAAAGTGTACGGCATATCAAATACCTCTAACAACTTTGAATGAAACATTGATACTTTTTACTCCCTCTTCCAATATTGACATTTTTAATCTTATTACCTATAGAAAATGCTACTCCCCAAATGACCCATTTCCACTTCTTCTCAAAGAAAAATAGCAAAAACACTTATTCCATTACAAACAAATAATTTACGAAGTGAATAATGGTTTAAAATCAAAACATTTTAAATAGTTTATAAAAAATCTATTTTCAACTCCAAATACATCAAATTACAGACTTATCTCACAATTACCATTGTATATAGAAAATACTTGAAAAAAATGTATACAGATAACTACTATTATACTTAACTGAAAACGACTTACGGAAACATAAACACCTTCCGATAATTACATAGCAGAGAAACGACTTTATTCTTCCTATTTGATGACTAATACATATTAATTTATCGCCTAAGGAAAACTATCTTATCCCATAGGATGTAAAATATCATGCTATATTGTAAGAATTAGGATAGACTTATAAGTATACTTGGCACGTTGTTCGTTGTTGACACGCTTGGCGACAATATGTTACTGCTCCGATTCAAAAATATAGGAATTTCCGAGATAGCTCTAGAATGGTAAATCAAAATTACCTAAATGATACACTACACCTACATAATAATAAATTCAAAGACTTCGTCCCCTCGCAGTTTTTAATACAGTATTCTGTAAGGTTCAATGTATCCCTGAAGCGTTTCTTACTATATTTCCTATACATTAGACATATTATAGAAAAGGTCCCCGTTGTATCATATAACCTCTACGCAGATAACATCGAGATTCAGAAAATACATTTCCCCGATTATAAAACTGAATTATAAAACAAAATTGAAAAATTGTTTTATTAAACTGTAATAATACAGAATTAATAAATACCCACCGAATCAACTCAACGATTTACTTTCCAGATATATTAATTTAACAATACTAAACTCACTCCAAAATGACAAACAAGTACACATTATGAGAGAACAACTAATGCATAACTATTCAACTTCAGAAAACTATGCCCCTAATAAATTTAAGACTGCAACTCTACAAACCAAAATACTGTTCATATCTCGACATCAATACTTTAATTTACTTTAATTTACTAGTCGCTAAAGAAAATAAACTAAATAAATATGATAACATAATAAACAGATAAATAAGAATAATGTTCAGACTAAATAATGAGGACTACTATCATTACCGACCAATGCACAGATTTAATTAGATGATCACCTCAACCTCCATAGATTATAAACTATTGACCATAACACAGAAAACACTAACCACAGTAAGTTACTGAACAGTAAGATAAATAACAGACCATAACGAACTTCCAGCGTTACCCACCTTAAATTCCCTCACAACCCGGAAATACAACCCTATGAAATGATTAGTTGGCAGTCACCAACCAAATTGTCTAAATTATCAACACGTTCGTTATTACCCTGCACTTACTAGCAACCAACTCAAGCTAAAGCTCAATATCTCTATACTTGCATACACCCTTGTTTGCGTCAAGTAAATACACGCATACATATAACTACACACATGATCAAAGGTCACACACACACACACACATATATATATATATAAATATATATATATATATATATATATATATATATATATATATACATATCTATATATATATATATATATATATATATATATATGTGTATATATATATATATATATTGATTATCATATATGATCAAAAGTCCATATGTAATACCGTATGGTATATATATTGTAGTATGACGAATATAAGCCATTGCTAACACGCATTCCAAAGCTAACGACCAACTGTTGCTGGAGAATCCTATAACGAAGATGATGAAATTAACGAGAGCACATCATCGCTCCGAAGCCGGTGGTAAGACTGTACACCGTACACTGTACACCGTACACTGTACACTGTACATTGTACACTGTACACTGTACACCGTACACTGTACACTGTACATTGTACACCGTACACCGTACACCGTATCGTTTCGGGTGTTCTGAGATTCAGTTTGCGCGATGGTCGTGTTGTTGTACACGAGGACGTCGTTAAAGTCTTTATTGCATATGTAGGCGAAGTTAATCAGAATATGTGGACAGGGCTAAGTGGCAAATATAGCCATATATATAATATTATAATACTATATCATCTTTAACTGTAACAATAGCGTTAATTTGCAAATACACCTCTAGGCTGCTTCAAAAGTTCCGTTATAGAACCTATACATTATTAGTATATTACATTGTTAATAATAATATTATGTAATATTACAACGAAAAGCGGGTTCGACTAGAGTTCACTGATCTCGTTCTTCCTTTTCTATATTCTCTACCGTACATTACAACGAATGCAACCCGCAAATGTCGGGTACCCTTCTATATCGTCGTATACGTTTATACCACTAAGTATAGTCAAGTAGAGCCAAATATATAGAGGCATATAAGAATATCCGACTTCTTTTAACTTCTCCATAGTGTTGTGTCATATTTGGCGCAATTACGAAACAACTTTCTCTCTCTCTCTCTCTCTCTCTCTCTCTCTCTCTCTCTCTCTCTCTCTCTCTCTCCCTCTCCCTCACCCTCTCCCGCAGGGTTCTCCCTTGGTTGTTTCATCACTCTAACTAATTATATTGCAGCTAACTTTCTTCAGATCACAATGATAATTATAAACTGAAACAAATAACACAAGTCCAAAACCTATTAAATAAACAATCATTATAAATACTCATTACAATAGCCGTATTATATAAAATAGACTATTGCAATACAATACTACAATAACTACAAAAAACAACAGATAAGACTTAACAAAATATTGAACACTTTCTAGCGAATTGTAAACAAACTATCAAAACGTACAAATACCTCAGAATTGGTTAACAAATTTAAATGACATCGTATCAATGACAGATCTGCATACACATTACTCTGGTTACAAATTACATCATACCAATGACCTCATTGAATAACTATAACCCACAATATCTAGCTTCCAAACAAGAAAACAAATAATAAAACATTACTCTCCTCCGATATAACTTAAAATAAACGATTACTACATAATCTGAATACAAAATAAATAAATTCAAAAAGAAACACAACTCTTTTAAATCAAATGACTTACTAAAAACACATACCATAATACCTAACCTAAATAATTAAAAAGAATCTAATATACTAACTAACTTTAACTATCTAAACCTACTTAACCTTTTTTTTACTAACTTCCATAATTACCATTCAATTATGAACAAAACCTAAATCAATTTACCACAAACTTAAATTCACAAATTTACTAACTTTCTTCTCTCTGATAACATATATGATTGAACTTTATATTAACTATAGATTACTAATATTCCACCATACATTGACTTTAAACAATCCACATATTTTGTAACACTTTATTACATATTATAGTTATATATTAAATAATAAGACTACTCAACGACTATGATAACTAAATATACACGACATGACCTACATTATAAACTAATATAATCATTGATCTAATGGTATACCATTAGAGTATACTATGAGTATACTCACACCCCTAACTAGCCACTACTATATATACTTTACTCACTGCTAATTACCTCAATATCTACTCAATTCACTGAATACAATTCTGGTTTCTCTCACCGCATAGGTAGGGATAGCATAGTTAGGTGTGTAATGTATAGCATATGTCCCATGTAAGAAACTGCTAAGTTATATGTATTCTATTTACATTTTAGCCTTATTTTTTATCCTCGTTTTTATGTATTGTTTCGTTCCTTTCGCCAAAATGTTTTGTATTATTATTATAGATATCTGATTGGGTAATAATCCAGAAATTTGTGTCTAAATAAACAAATTAAAAATTACTCACAAACACAAACACACACACATCTGTATACACATATATTTTATTTATTATTTATTTATTTATTTATACTGATATTAGGCTATGTAACTCCATCTGAAGATGTAACATTACACCAGAAATAAATTGGCCATTGCGCTGGTAGGAGATAACAGAAAGATCATTCCATTAATTAATCAAAATGAATCAAGTTTCCGAATAAACGATAGTTTATTCATTTAACAGAAACTTGAAAGCGGATGTATCTTTTTTAGTGATACATTAGTTCGGCATATTACTTATTCGAAGCTTATTCGCTAGCTGTTAAATAATCTTCATTCATTTATATATTATATAAGAAATTTAAGTTGCTCCAATTGTTTGATTTTATAATATACAGTAAATAAAATTGCCGAAAGATGTGCAAAATGAATTCAAGCTATCAAAAAATAAAGTAGAATTAAAATACTACTATATATATATATATATATATATATATATGTAATCCTATTGAACATATATTAATTTTAGTACTATAAATAGTCAGTTATATATAATTGTTTATATATACTAACATAATAAAAGTGTTCTAACATCCACTGTATGTAAAATAAAACCAATAAAAATAGCCTGCATAATATAGTAGAACGTCACTTTCAACACAAGATTAAACTTGAAGTCTACAAATTCATTAATGGGATTCTCGCCAATAAAATTAATATCCAATTCGTCTTCAGAATGATCTGAATATGCAGCGACCTCCTCTCCTATTACATCGTCAGTAACATCGATTAAATGGAGGTTTTCCAATTTCTCTCTTACCCAATCGAAAGAATTTATAACGCACATTTTAATGGTTGGCATGTAGTGTCTACTCTCTAGCGTTGCCGCCTCGATCAAAACAATTATATTACTTCGAACGTAGCCATATCCCAAGTCGGCGATCGCGTACGCCGTACGCCTAAGCTCCACGATCGGAACTTCGTCCACGATAGCGCACGCCAACTGCGCGCTCGCCATAACTGTCCAACCAAGAAACTCGACAACTTCGAGAAGTTCTCTCAACGCAACGGCCGTCAAGCGGACGACAATTGCGATCGTCGCCATGATTCGTCGCGACCACACGTTCGAAGGCGCCGTACGAGCATATGGCGCACGCTTCTCCTTTAGGACACGAATCGCGTTGACGACTAATTCAACAATGCCCAGAAGCCAAGTTGCGACGATCTGCAGCATAAGAGATCCTTGTTTCACAACCTTTCTTACGCAAGTTGCAACTACAATTAATTACGATGTCATTGTATTGATAATGCATGATATTAATTTGAAATATATATATATATATGTATATATATATATATATACATATATATATATATATATATATATATATATATATATATATATACATATATGGATTAAGTCCAGGGCACCTGCGCAACATGCGCCGGATACTATACAAATATTACAATTTAGTATATCATATTATTATATAGTATATTGTATATTAAAACCATCATTTTGATAGGTTGTAAATAGCCCCACCAGCATATATTATATCTTGTCATATATATATATATATATATATATATATATATATATATATATATATATACATATATATTATATACATATATATAAGTTTTTTTAGTTTATATTTATATTAATTCTAAATATAGAATGTAGAAATATATATAATAATTATAAAACTAAAATTAAACCTATAAAACAAATCATAGCAAGATTCTAATAGATCAGGTCTGTATTTGAAGATATTTTGAATTATCTTAATGTTTATATTTTGTGATATTATATTAGGATATAAATTTAATAAGATATATTTCAAAAAATATCATTAACAATCATTTATTTTGAAAAAATAATTTTATCTCAACTCAAATAAAACACTATGTATACATGATTAAGTTCAGTGTATGTCAGGTATACACTATGACGGTACATACATTTTATATTACAAAAATGTATATCTAAGAACCTGTTAAAATCATTAAATCGTTTATTTACATATGGCTATTATATAACAAGTATCGTATTTTATAAATATATTTTAATTACAAATTGTTATTTTTCACTGTTATTTTATTGTTTTGCCAAATCAAATGTGTAACCCAAACCAAACTCAACAACTTAGAATTCATTAAATAGTAATATTTAGCAAAATAACTTATTATTCTGACAATATATTAGTCAACTTAGAGCAAGTAACAGACTAAAGAATATATAAGTCATCTTTCTGATACTTTATTTTATTAGTAATAATAGTAATAATACAAAAATGTATAAATATGATATATTTTCAAGAACATATGTTGGTAATTTCTAATATAACGACGTATTGATTATTGGCATACATTTTGCAAAACACCGTATTAAAGACACGCGATGGTTCATTTGATTCAACGAATATTAAATTTCTGACAATACCTGCTATAGACATATCGTTATATTATGTTTTATATTAATGATGTTAAACTAGTTGATAGCGTTTTCCTAAATACACAAATGACTATATGATATAGGAAGAGAATAGCATATGCCATCAAATGTATATGCCGATATAACAGTTACACAAATTTATATTTCGTAATAGTCATTTCGTAATAAGGGAGGTTAAGTATTAATAAATATAGTATACTAAGTTGTTATTTAGTAATTCATTGTTTTGGTTCATAAATTTATAATATTCATAGAAAATTATAAATCTATTGTTTTTGTCATGGATTTAATTTGTTTAAAAATAGAAATATATTATTTATTATTAATTAACCTAAATTAATATATTCATACCTGTATACTGATTATACACATCATAATATAATAATTGTATAATATATTTTTATATTAAGTTTTAATTAATATTACAATTCACCTAACATAATACATTATATTATTAAATATTTTGTATCTTAATTTAATATATATAATTTAAATATAATTTAAATATGAAATATATCAATAACTCAAAATTAAAATTCCATTTAATTTTATAATTTTATAACATAAACATATACTTATAAAGATAAATTAAAAGTATTTATTTCCACCAACCTTTATAATACTCCATTTACTTGTTTTCCTATTTATATTACAGATATAAACCAATTATATAATATCCTTTTTACAGATAGAAACTTGCCAACCTTTAAAAATAAAATTATTATTTTTTTCTGATGAAATAAAATAAAACTTTAAAATTATTTAGTTTTGCAAATATAATTATTTTCTTATATAAATTATAATTATTTATACACTATATTAATATTTTATAAATAATAATAATACATTATTTGAAATATTTGCTTAAATAGATTAATTATATAATATAAAATTATATAACCACATTTTTATTGAACACATATATTATGATTTAATACTATTATGATAAAGTTTTACGCTATATCGTAAAATTTTACATTATAAGCTATAATAAAATAAAATAATAATAAAATAAATGTAATATATTTTATAAATGATATATATATATAGCTATGATTACACATGACCATCCTAACAAATTACTCCTTAAGCATTACCGTTACGCAGTATACATCTCGTGCTTAACTCCTAGTGCAAGATTTATTATAAATTTCAATTCCGACTTCATCAAGTCAATTCCCTTTTTTAAATATTCAAAATAATCAATTGTGATCTCTCTGCATATAATGACATGCTTCTCACATCAATAAACTTAACTTATGAATATAATACATAATCAAGTATATGTCAGTCATAAACAATGTATAACTTCAACTACACTATAAATGCATATGTAATAGTAATACATTGTCCATAGTATTTATAGTATTCTCTCATATTAGAGTATTTTTTAATTATCAAAAATAATTGTTTATCTTCAATTCTAAACTGACCCCAGTTTGATCTAAAATAACATATAATGACTAAGTTTATTTACCGTAACATATAACTCACTCATTTCCATTACAGTCATATATAACTCAGTTACATTACAGTGACATATTACTTATTTCCATTACAGTGACATATTACTTATTTCCGTTACAGTGATATATAACTGAATTCCATTACCGTGATATATAAATCAGTTCCTCTATAGTTATTCTATCTATCTGTGGATTTAAGAACAACTTGTGGAGTATATTGAATTAGTATAAATATAATGGTAAATGGTTCATATATGATGGTATACAACTATAGACATGTTATTTCATATTCTGAATAAGAATATAACTTCAAAGAAATTCACCACTTGAAAACGATTAAATGCCAGGCAACATGTTGCATAACATGTTGTACAATACATAACATGTTGTTATCATCGGAAACGATATCGTTTCCTAATAACGCCACTACTTCTATATCTCGGTGCACGTGCACCCTACGACGTAGGGTGCACGTAGGGCCTACGTCAAACCTTCGTCTGCCCCCGGCTGCATGTTCGCCACGAACTGTCTATGGAATGCCATCATTACAATAACGACTTTATATACCTCTTGGCACACTGCTATATTCCGGCCCGTATAAATAACAATGTAACTATACTTAATAGTATTTTAGAGTATTTTAGAAAATTATAGTTTGCGGATCTAACTACTAGTCTCCCGTTTACTTCTTATGTAAGAGTAACGTGCTGTATACATCACGTTACTCTTATATAAGAAGTAATCATCTACTTTAGGTTAGCGACGAGTGAGAAATGTATACTATACGCATAGCACACATAATGAATATGATATATATATATATATATATATATATATATATATATATATATATATATATATATGCATATATATATATGCATATATATATATATATATGCATATATATATATATATCTTATATTCAATATGTAAATGATGCAAATAATAAGTTAAGTTTTAGCTAAATAGAATTTATAATTGTACCTGATATGATTTAAATATATTAAAAAATACACAATAACGCTACCCACAATATGGGTACCACACTTATCATTGCTATTTATACGATACATTTCGTAAAATAGATAAATAAGTCGGTAAAGGAAAATATTACAATTAACGGATATAAAATACAAATGATCTCATGAGATCATGCAGGATACAAATACATACACACATATATATATATATACATATATACACATATATATATACATATATTCAAGCTGATAAAGATATTTCGATGATTTTTGATTAGTTAAATTAATTAAATATAATTCAATACAATTAATAAATATAAAAAAAATAATATGTTATCCAATAGGATAACAATACGTGCGTAAAAAAGTAAGATATAAGAATATCACATGCTCTATGAACGGACTAGAAGTCACAATAGAGTTCGTCAAGCTCCCATCACATCCCACGCAAACCCATTGTACAGTGTACATTATACAGTGTACAGTGTACATTATACAGTGTATACCCAGTTTAACATCGCCTCACTGTCCTCTATGCCGCGAACACAACAAATGTTTTCGAAGGAATCTCCTCAAACGGTAAGTCAACGTTCGCTTCTTCTCTTTCTTGGTGTCGTCATTTTTAACGTCCTCGATTTTCATGTCGAGTATTACGTTGCGCTTAACGGCCAAGTCTTCTTTTTCTTCTCGGCACAAGAACGAATCCAGCTGAAACGAAGTAACGAGTATTAGCAGTCGCGTAAACCATCTAGCAGCATAGGTACATTGAATCCCGTACCGCGTAACTACCGCGACCATTTACCATATATTTGACAATCTACCAACTAGTTTGGGATTGTAGATTTCTGTGGCGGATTTTGCCAATTGGCTGAAGAGTTTGAAGACGTTCTGACCGTTCTTAGCGCTGGTCTCGTAGAATCCCTGTACGAAGAGCTTGTCGGCTAGCTATCCAGGTGGGCGTGGTTTGTGATTGGGGGTGTGGCCTGAAGATTACGCGGTACTGGCTAATAGGTGTGGAAGTGGGTATGGCGTAATGGTGGCGTAAATATCGGCGTCGTGGACAAAGGAGGATATGACGCAATGAATGATGCTTAGAGTTAATATATAAATAAGATAATCACTGTAATACTATACAATTGTAAATACAATAATATAAAATATAAATCAGATTTTAAATTCGATTTCCTCCTATTAAGAATAACAGTTATTTCTGAAGGACATTTGAATGACAGTCATCAGGTATTATGCAAATCAACTCTAAGATATCATTTACTGGGTGTCAAATCTTACGTATAGATATCGATATATTAATATATATCGATGTCAACTGATCTTATTGCTACATAGATATAAATTTGTGTGTGTGTGTGTGTGTGTAATGTGAACGTATCAATCTAATAACGGCAAATATAATGGCAGGACCTATATGTCAACTCTAGGGTTTCAGTTCCTGGATGTCAACCATATGAATCATTCTAATTATGTCGAATCTAATATGTCAATCTAATTATATTAACTCTAATATGTTAGTCTAATCATGTAAATTCTAATAAATCAGTCTAATTATGTCAATTCTAATATGTCAATCTAATTATATCAACTCTAATATGTTAGTCTAATCATATCAATTCTAATATGTCAATCTAATTATATCAACTCTAATATGTTAGTCTAATTATATCAATTCTAATATGTCAATCTAACTATATCAATTCTAATATGTCAATCTAATTATATCAACTCTAATATGTCAGTCTAATTATATCAATTCTAATATGTCAATATAATCATGTCAATTCTAATATGTCAATCTAATTATATCAACTCTAATATGTCAATCTAATCATGTCAATTCTAATATGTCAATCTAACTATATCAACTCTAATATGTTAGTCTAATCATATCAATTCTAATATGTCAATCTAATTATATCAACTCTAATATGTCAGTCTAATTATATCAATTCTAATATGTCAATATAATCATGTCAATTCTAATATGTCAATCTAATTATATCAACTCTAATATGTCAATCTAATCATGTCAATTCTAATATGTCAATCTAATTATATCAACTCTAATATGTCAATCTAATCATGTCAATTCTAATATGTCAATCTAACTATATCAATTCTAATATGTCAATCTAATTATATCAACTCTAATATGTCAGTCTAATTATATCAACTCAAATATATCAGTCTAATCATTTCAACTCTAATATATCAGTCTAATTATATCAACTCTAATATGTCAGTCTAATCATGTCAACTCTAATATGTCAGTCTAATTATATCAACCATACTATGTCAGTCTAATTATGTCGACTCTAATATGTCAATCTAATTATATCAACTCTAATATGTCAATATAATTATATCAACTCTAATATGTCAACTCTAATATGTCAATCTAATTATATCAATTCTAATATGTCAGTCTAAACATGTAAACTCTAATATGTCAATCTAATTATATCAACTCTAATATGTCAATCTAATTATATCAACTCTAATATGTCAATCTAATTATATCAACTCTAATATGTCAGTCTAATTATATCAACTTTAATATGCCAATCTAATTATATCAACTCTAATATGTTAATCTAATTATATCAACTCTAATATGTCAGTCTAATTATGTCAACTCTAATATATCAGTCTAATTACATCAACTCTAATATGTCAATCTCATGCTAATACTAAGGTATCAACACATATAAATCTTAACTCACCTGTTTACCTTCTTGGATTGTAACCACCCTCTGACTCTCTAAGTCAGACTTGTTACTAACAAGGAATACTGGAATTGGCTCTTCCGCCTGCAAGTTGATTTCCTGTTAACATATTCAATGTATAAGATCCGCTACAATTACGTAATCAATATTTTATAAGGTTATGTTATCTTATACGCTAAAAATAAATAAAATTATATATCGACTTCT
>OZ038312.1:15822068-15847582 GCA_964035775.1 Osedax frankpressi | reverse complement strand
TGAATATGCATCGACCTCATCTCCTATTACATCGTCAGTAACATCGATTAAATGGAGGTTTTCCAATTTCTCTCTTACCCAATCGAAAGAATTTATAACGCTCATTTTAATGGTTGGCATGTAGTGTCTACTCTCTAGCGTTACCGCCTCGATCAAAACAATTATATTACTTCGAACGTAGCCATATCCCAAGTCGGCGATCGCGTAAGCCGTACGCCTAAGCTCTACGATCGGAACTTCGTCCACGATAGCGCACGCCAACTGCGCGCTCGCCATAACTGTCCAACCAAGAAACTCGACAACTTCGAGAAGTTCTCTCAACGCAACGGCCGTCAAGCGGACGACGATCGCGATCGTCGCCATGATTCGTCGCGACCACACGTTCGAAGGCACCGTACGAGCATATGGCGCACGCTTCTCCTTTAGGACACGAATCTTGTTGACGACTAATTCAACAATGCCCAGAAGCCAAGTTGCGACGATCTGCAGCATAAGAGATCCTTGTTTCACAACCTTTCTTACGCAAGTTGCAACTACAATTAATTACGATGTCATTGTATTGATAATGCATGATATTAATTTGATATATATATATATATATATAAATATACATATATGGATTAATTCCAGGGCACCTAATTACATGCGCCGGATACTATACAAATATTACAATTTAGTATATCATATTATTGTATAGTATATTTTATATTAAAACCATCATTTTGATAGGTTGTAACTAGCCCCACAAGCATATATTATATCTTGTCATATATATATATATATATATATATATATATATATATATATATATACATATATATATTGTATACATATATGTAAGTTTTTTTAGTTTATATTTATATTAATTCTAAATATAGATTGTAGAAATATATATAATAATTATAAAACTAAAATTAAACATATAAAACAAATCATAGCAAGATTCTAATAGATCATGTCTGTATTTGAAGATATTTTGAATTATCTTAATGTTTATATTTTGTGATATTATATTAGGATATAAATTTAATAAGATATATTTCAAAAAATATCATTAACAATCATTTATTTTGAAAAAATAATTTTATCTCAACTCAAATAAAACACTATGTATACATGATTAAGTTCAGTGTATGTCAGGTATACACTATGAAGGTACATACATTTTCAATTACAAAAAAGGATGTCTAAGAGCCTGTTAAAATCATTAAATCGTTTATTTACATATGACTATTATATAACAAGAATCGTATGAAATAAATATATTTTAATTACAAATTGTTATTTTTCACTGTTATTTTATTGTTTTGCCAAATCAAAAGTGTAACCCAAACCAAACTCAACAACTTAGAATTCATTAAATAGTAATATTTAGCAAAATAATTTATTATTCTGACAATATATTAGTCAACTTAGAGCAAGTAACAGACTAAAGAATATATAAGCCATCTTTCTGATACTTTATTTTATTAGTAATAATAGTAATAATACAAAAATGTATAAATATGATATATTTTCAAGAACATCTGTTGGTAATTTCTAATATAACGACGTATTGATTATTGACATACATTTTACAAAACACCGTATTAAAGACACGCGATGGTTCATTGGATTCAACGAATATTAAATTTCTGACAATACCTGCTATAGATATATCGTTATATTATGTTTTATATTAATGCTGTTAAACTAGTTGATAGCGTTTTCATAAATACACAAATGACTATATGATATAGGAAGAGAATAGCATAGTCAATGCCATCAAATGTATATGCCGATATAACAGTTACACAAATTTATATTTCGTAATAGTCATTTCGTAATAAGGGAGGTTAAGTATTAATAAATATAGTATACTAAGTTGTTATTTAGTAATTCATTGTTTTGGTTCATAAATTTATAATATTCATAGAAAATTATAAATCTATTGTTTTTGTCATGGATTTAATTTGTTTAAAAATAGAAATATATTATTTATTATTAATTAACCTAAATTAATATATTCATACCTATATACTGATTATACACATCATAATATAATAATTGTATAATATATTTTTATATTAAGTTTTAATTAATATTACAATTCACCTAACATTATATACACTATAATACATTATATTATTAAATATTTTGTATCTTAATTTAATATATATAATTTAAATATAATTTAAATATGAAATATATCAATAACTCAAAATTAAAATTCCATTTAATTTTATAATTTTATAACATAAACATATACTTATAAAGATAAATTAAAAGTATTTATTTCCACCAACCTTTATAATACTCCATTTACTTGTTTTCCTATTTATATTACAGATATAAACCAATTATATAATATCCTTTTTACAGATAGAAACTTGCCAACCTTTAAAAATAAAATTATTATTTTTTTCTGATGAAATAAAATAAAACTTTAAAATTATTTAGTTTTGCAAATATAATTATTTTCTTATATAAATTATAATTATTTATACACTATATTAATATTTTATAAATAATAATAATACATTATTTGAAATATTTGCTTAAATATATTAATTATATAATATAAAATTATATAACCACATTTTTATTGAACACATATATTATGATTTAATACTATTATGATAACGTTTTACGCTATATCGTAAAATTTTACATTATAAGCTATAATAAAATAAAATAATAATAAAATAAATGTAATATATTTTATAAATGATATATATATATAGCTGTGATTACACATGACCATCCTAACAAATTACTCCTTAAGCATTACCGTTACGCAGTATACATCTCGTGCTTAACTCCTAGTGCAAGATTTATTATAAATTTCAATTCCGACTTCATCAAGTCAATTCCCTTCTTTAAATATTCAAAATAATCAATTGTGATCTCTCTGAATATAATGACATGCTTCTCACATCAATAAACTTAACTTATGAATATAATACATAATCAAGTATATGTCAGTCATAAACAATGTATAACTTCAACTACACTATAAATGCATATGTAATAGTAATACATTGTCCATAGTATTTATAGTATTCTCTCATATTAGAGTATTTTTTAATTATCAAAAATAATTGTTTATCTTCAATTCTAAACTGACCCCAGTTTGATCTAAAATAACATATAATGACTAAGTTTATTTACCGTAACATATAACTCACTCATTTCCATTACAGTCATATATAACTCAGTTACATTACAGTGACATATTACTTATTTCCATTACAGTGACATATTACTTATTTCCATTACAGTGACATATTACTTATTTCCGTTACAGTGACATATAACTGAATTCCATTACCGTGATATATAAATCAGTTCATCTATAGTTATTCTATCTATCTGTGGATTTAAGAACAACTTGTGGAGTATATTGAATTAGTATAAATATAATGGTAAATGGTTCATATAAGATGTTATGCAACTATGTATATGTTATTGCATATTCTGAATAAGAATATAATTTCAAAGAAATTCACCACTTGAAAACGATTAAATGCCAGGCAACATGCATAACATGTTGTACAATACATAACATGTTGTTATCATCGGAAACGATATCGTTTCCTAATAACGCCACTACTTCTATATCTCGGTGCACGTGCACCCTACGTCAAACCTTCGTCTGCCCCCGGCTGTATGTTCGCTACGAACTGTCTATGTCTATGGAATGCCATCATTACAATAACGACTTTATATACCTCTTGGCACACTGCTATATTCCGGCCCGTATAAATAACGATGTAACTATACTTAATAGGAGTATTTTAGAAAATTATAGTTTGCGGATCTAACTACTAGTCTCCCGTTTACTTCTTATGTAAGAGTAACGTGCTGTATACATCACGTTACTCTTATATAAGAAGTAATCATCTACTTTAGGTTAGCGACGAGTGAGAAATGTATACTATACGCATAGCACACATAATGAATATGATATATATATATATATATATATATGCATATATATATATATATATATATATATATATGCATATATATATATATGCATATATATATATATATATATATATATATATGCATATATATATATATATGCATATATATATATATATATCTTATATTCAATATGTAAATGATGCAAATAATAAGTTAAGTTTTAGCTAAATAGAATTTATAATTGTACCTGATATGATAATTTAAATATATTAAAAAATACACAATAACGCTACCCACAATATGGGTACCACACTTATCATTGCTATTTATACGATACATTTCGTAAAATAGATAAATAAGTCGGTAAAGAAAAATATTACAATTAACGGATATAAAATACAAATGATCTCATGAGATCATGCAGGATACAAATACATACACATATATATATATATATATATACATATATACACATATATATATACATATATTCAAGCTGATAAAGATATTTCGATGATTTTTGATTAGTTAAATTAATTAAATATAATTCAATACAATTAATAAATATAAAAAAAATAATATGTTATCCAATAGGATAACAATACGTGCGTAAAAAAGTAAGATATAAGAATATCACATGCTCTATGAACGGACTAGAAGTCACAATAGAGTTCGTCAAGCTCCCATCACATCCCACCCAAACCCATCGTACTATGTACATTGTACAGTGTACATTGTACAGTGTACATTGTACAGTGTACATCGTACTATGTACATCGTACAGTGTACATTGTACAGTGTACGTTGTACAGTGTACATTGTACAGTGTACATCGTACAGTGTACATTGTACAGTGTACGTTGTACAGTGTACATTGTACAGTGTACATCGTACAGTGTATACCCAGTTTAACATCGCCTCACTGTCCTCTATGCCGCGAACACAACAAATGTTTTCGAAGGAATCTCCTCAAACGGTAAGTCAACGTTCGCTTCTTCTCTTTCTTGGTGTCGTCATTTTTAACGTCCTCGATTTTCATGTCGAGTATTACGTTGCGCTTAACGGCCAAGTCTTCTTTTTCTTCTCGGCACAAGAACGAATCCAGCTGAAACGAAGTAACGAGTATTAGCAGTCGTGTAAACCATATAGCAGCATAGGTACATTGAATCCCGTACCGCGTAACTACCGCGACCATTTACCATATATTCGACAATCTACCAACTAGTTTGGGATTGTAGATTTCTGTGGCGGATTTTGCCAATTGGCTGAAGAGTTTGAAGACGTTCTGACCGTTCTTAGCGCTGGTCTCGTAGAATCCCTGTACGAAGAGCTTGTCGGCTAGCTATCCAGGTGGGCGTGGTTTGTGATTGGGGGTGTGGCCTGAAGATTACGCGGTACTGGCTAATAGGTGTGGAAGTGGGTATGGCGTAATGGTGGCGTAAATGTCGGCGTCGTGGACAAAGGAGGATATGATGCAATGAATGATGTTTAGAGTTAATATATAAATAAGATAATCACTGTAATACTATACAATTGTAAATACAATAATATAAAATATAAATCAGATTTTAAATTCGATTTCCTCCTATTAAGAATAACAGTTATTTCTGAAGGACATTTGAATGACAGTCGTCAGGTATTATGCAAATCAACTCTAAGATATCATTTACTGGGTGTCAAATCTTACGTATAGATATCGATATATTAATATATATCGATGTCAACTGATCTTATCGCTACATAGATATAAACTTGTGTGTGTGTGTAATGTGAATGTATCAATCTAATAACGGTAAATATAATGGCAGGACATATATGTCAACTATATGTCAACCTATATTTCAACTCTAGGGTTTCAGTTCCTGGATGTCAACCATATGAATAATTCTAATTATGTCGAATCTAATATGTCAATCTAATTATATCAACTCTAATATGTTAGTCTAATCATGTAAATTCTAATAAGTCAGTCTAATTATGTCAATTCTAATATGTCAATCTAATTATATCAACTCTAATATGTTAGTCTAATCATATCAATTCTAATATGTCAATCTAATTATATCAACTCTAATATGTCAATATAATCATGTCAATTCTAATATGTCAATCTAATTATATCAACTCTAATATGTCAGTCTAATCATGTCAATTCTAATATGTCAATCTAATTATATAAACTCTAATATGTTAGTCTAATCATGTCAATTCTAATATGTCAGTCTAATTATATCAATTCTAATATGTCAATATAATCATGTCAATTCTAATATGTCAATCTAATTATATCAACTCTAATATGTCAGTCTAATCATGTCAATTCTAATATGTCAATCTAACTATATCAATTCTAATATGTCAATCTAATCATGTCAACTCTAATATGTCAGTCTAATTATATCAACTATAATATGTCAGTCTAATTATGTCGACTCTAATATGTCAGTCTAATTATATCAACTATAATATGTCAGTCGAATTATGTCGACTCTAATATGTCAATCTAATTATATCAACTTTAATATGCCAATCTAATTATATCAACTCTAATATGTCAATCTCATGCTAATACTAAGGTATCAACACATATAAACCTTAACTCACCTGTTTACCTTCTTGGATTGTAACCACCCTCTGACTCTCTAAGTCAGACTTGTTACTAACAAGGAATACTGGAATTGGCTCTTCTGCCTGCAAGTTGATTTCCTGTTAACATATTCAATGTATAAGATCCGCTACAATTACGTAATCAATATTTTATAAAGTGATGACGCTAAAAATAAAGAAAATTATATATTGACTTCTACATATGTTATCCACAATTAAATACTTCAGAGACAATATATATATATATATATATATATATATATATATATATATATATATATATATATCTATATATAGATAGATATATGTGTGAATTGAAGCAATATATTTATAAACCTGTGAAATTCCATGAGTACACCACTTGCATCACTAAATTGTTAATTATTCACACAAATGATTATTTAGAGCTGCTTTACGTAATAAAACAATTACATCATGTCCTGGCAAACCTTTTCAATGACATCTATGAAGTAACTGACGGCTTCGAATGATGTCCTATTGGTAATGTCGTACACCAAGACAACTCCCTGTGATATTATTAGAATAATATGATATCGTCGAGGTGCGAGGTCAGTACAAACTATTATGACATGCATATAACGTAATATTAATATTATGGTATACACACACACACACACACACACACACACACACACACACACACACACACACACACACACACACACACACACACATATATATATATATATATATATATATATATTATGATCATATATGCTTTAAAAAGTATTGTTTAAACGTATACTACAGCAATAATACTAAACATAAACATTTGGATACACGACTATAATAACCAATGTGTTTTTGAGTTGAAATCCACTAATCACCCTGTATTTATCTTGACCAGCACTATCACTGTATTGGTATTATAATACTGTATATATGTTATACTACTGTATATCTGTATATCGTAACTTAAGTTATGATAATTGTCATACTTGAGATACATATATATATATATAGCCATAATATTTATTTTCTATATATTTCTAAATATAGAATCTATCTATCTATAATATATAAGTTAAATATACGACGGAATTATGCAGAATTAATGAAATTATAATGTAATGGTGATGTAATAGCTACTAACTATATTGTTAGCTGAATAATTGCATTTTCACAACGAAATTTTTTTCTCGTGAAGTCGATACCTTAAAATTGTCAAATATTACATAATAAATATCATGACATTACGTAATAATATACTATGATATTAATTTGTATCAAAATATCTCGATATAATAATATATTACATTTCTGAAACAAATTAATAATAATATCCATCCCGATATCTTTGTTATCGCAAACAAGTACACATCAACTTGTATAAATATGTACTAATACATAATAGATATACATTTTAACTACCTTAATTACATAACAGTATCATTATTCGTAATAAATATCAACATTTAAATACCGGAAAGTGTGTTTCAAACCCACGGTGGTCATCATGTTTTCTTGGAATTCTTTGCCGCTTATGCAACCGATAATCGCGGATTTGCCGACCTTCGATTTGCCTAGTACTGTAACCTTGAGATAACGAAGTTATGTAATAGTTATTATCGGTTAATAAGCTTAATTATATCTTTTGCCGAGCCATAATATTGAATTCCCATATACCAACAATTTATTATCTAGATTATATCCTTTGAGAAAACAGAAAGTATTTACAATATATATATATATATATATTTACATATGTTGAACATAAAAATATTCTTCCTGAATCCTACTATAATAAAACCATTTTTTGAGAATGAAGAAAACTATAATTTCTCCCAAACCCTAACAAAATAATGTCATGTGCCTAAATTATTCCAAAATAATAACATCTTTCCAAATATTTAATAACCACCTTTTTTAATGCATACAAATTCCTCATTGGGGAATCACTGTAATCCGTAGGGTATAGATATAGAGAGATATTATTATTTTTGATTTTTGAATTAAAAATATTAAATATATTAATATAATTATTTAATTTCGTATAGTAAATAAAAATGTAATCTAGAATTGTAATACATTATAATGCATCATGATTTAGTTATTGAAAACTATATTAAAAAAATGTATAATTAATTTTAATATATATATATATATATATATATATATATATATATAATATAGTATGTAGAATTAAATTATAATAAAAGTTATTGCAAATTACATAGTGAATTCAAAGTAGACAATGAATACAATTAATTATATTCAGTTATTCATCAGTAATCGGATCGCATTCATATGTAGTCAACGATGAGTCACCAGTCAGTAATGGATATTTTGTAGAGGTGTGTAACGGGCATTGGGGTCCTGGACCGTAACATCAACTACAACAATCAGTAGTGAGCAGTAGTGGACATTGGGGAGTATTAGGGAGAGGTAGTAATGAGTAATATTCGATAGTGAACTGTAGTGAGAAGTAGTTAGCAGTAGGAAGCAGTAGTGTATGATAAGGATTAGTAGCTAGTAGTAGAGTATAATAGTGAGTAGTAGTGTACTTCTTATACGCAGTAGTTAGTAATAGTAGGCAGTAGTGCTCATTAGTATGTAGTTGTATACATTAGTGCAGAGTAGTATATAGTATCAAGCAATAGTAAGTAGTAATGAGTAGTAGTGAACAGTAGTGAACAGTAGTGAACAGTAGTGAACAGTAGTGAACAGTAGTGAACAGTAGTGAACATTAGTGAACAGTAGTGAACAGTAGTGAACAGTAGTGAACAGTATATAACAGTATATAACAGTAGTGAACAGTAGTGAACAGTAGATAACAGTAGTGTACAGTAGTGAACAGTAGTGAACAGTAGTGAACAGTAGTGAACAGTAGTGAACAGTAGTGAACAGTAGTGAACAGTAGTGAACAGTAGTGAACAGTAGTGAACAGTAGTGAACAGTAGTGAACAGTAGTGAACAGTAGTGAACAGTAGTGAACAGTAGTGAACAGTAGTGAACAGTAGTGAATAGTAGTGAACAGTAGTGAACAGTAGTGAACAGTAGTGAACAGTAGTGAACAGTAGTGAACAGTAGTGAACAGTAGTGAATAGTAGTGAACAGTAGTGAACAGTAGTGAACAGTAGTTAACATTAGTGAACAGTAGTGAACAGTAGTGAACAGTAGTGAACAGTAGTGAACAGTAGTGAACAGTAGTAATCAATAGTTAAAAGTAGTAATTTCTAAATAATATGCAATAATATCTGAGTTTACTATACAAAAATTCTCAATATATTCTTATAAAGATTACTACCGTTTGTACATTTTATACCATTTTAAACTACCGTTTGTCATAACGATATTTCATATTCATTTATATATATATATATATATATATATATACTTGTACACATGACTTGGCAGGCATACCATATTGATTTAATATTCCCCTGGCAATGGTTATATCCATTTAAAATTTCAATAGATTTGTATCACTAATAAATAATAACTTTACATATTGCATCTTATTGCCAATTTATTGGGTCTTGACATTGGTATATAATAGCTGTTTGTATGGTGTATGGGTTTAAGTAGTAGTGTATTAGTTTAGGTATTAGTGTATGAGTTTAAGTAGTTATATGTGGGTTTAAGTAGTCATGTGTGGGTTTAAGTAGTAATTGTTGGATTCAAGTAGTTGTGTGTGAGTTTAAGTAGTAAGGTGTAGGTTTAAGTAGTCATGTGTGTAATCGAGTAGTATTATGTGAATTTAAGTATTTCCCGTTATCTTCTACCATCGACATACAGTAACTTCACTTACTGACGAAAATGCCAACCAGGTTGATAAACTTGCTATCCATATCTTACAGAAAATGTAATATCAAAAGTAACTACACATAATCCGATACTTATTATAGTAGCATTAAGTACTATTTACTATTTATGGTATACCCACAGAACTATCCTCAAGAACCGCCAAACGATTAATTACATTCTATAAAGTGATGATATTGATCCACTGCTTATATCTCTAAATCTATCCACACCTACAATTAACAATATGTATGCAATACAGTACTAACTAACTGCCCTATTCCTATAAATCTGAATACTGATAAAATTGAACAAATATACCCTAAATTTAACTAAGAAACTACAACCTTCCCAACAATAAATATAAAGGAATATCTTTTATAAAAAGCAAATTAACTGAATATCGAGGTATATGTTCTTAGATAACCAAATTACTGCACTATCAATGAACCACTACTTCCCATTGTTATTCTATTCTATTTATGTAATTACTGAACATGAAAACATAATGTTTTTACATATAGGTATTGCCGCTAGATACTAATACTAATATATAATCTCTTGGCAGGATTCATATCCTAGTAATATGAATAGTATACCGTTTGCAAGATACATATTATCTTATCTCTATTACTGTTTTATGAAAAAACTCTAAACTGTCCGTCATTTACATAAATATAAAAACTAAAATAATCATTATATTATATAAGACGCTGAAAACTATTCCCACTTACAACGCAAACGAAACGATTTCTATAAAACAACTAAATACGAAATACCAGAGGTCGGCCTTACTCATCGTGCTAACAATACCCACAATGCGCTAGATAACAAAGCAAGGCGATTTGGCTACACAGGATCTCGCTCATGGAATCGTCATTCGGGCAATATGAAAACCGAACACAAAACCCACGCATTTAGATATAGAAGTGACCTCTGGGTCAATTGTACTTGTTATATACGATTGCCCTGTACATATACGAACTACGCGGAACAACATATCGTATATCAATACGCATATAAAACTACCATTTATGATTTTATTTTATAACTCATAAGGGTTATTTAGCAGCTGTTTTTTTATAATACATTTGTATGACCAATTGAATTAAATTTGATTATATAATCTAGTAATAAGTTTTTGGTTTTCTATTGCGTCGGTTATAACATAAGGCTCTATACATTTACCTGTATATAGAATATAAGTAAATAATATGCTATTCTGTGTAGCTTCACTACACCCGCTGATCTTGATATAGGCACTGGCATATTGACACATCGACACTGGCACATTGACACCTTAATACTGATATATTGGCATTGACATGGGTATTGAAAAATTGATACATCGATACTTATAATGGGATATTATAACTATTATATTTAAACTAACATATTGACATCGAAACATCAACCCTGACACATTGACATTGACACATTAATACTGACATATTGGCACTGACATATTACCACTGATACTTACACTTAAAATTAACATGAACAATTTTTTATTAACATATTTATATTGACAATAATACTGCCATGCTGAAATTTGCATATTTACATCAACGCCAACCTCGATATTAGTATGTCGGCATTAACATATTGACACTGCTATATTGACACTGCTATATTGACACTAAAATATTGACACTGTATATCGAAACTGCTATATTGACACTGATATATTGACACTGCTATATTGACACTGATATATTGACACTGCTATATTGACACTGCTATATTGACACTGCTATATTGACACTGCTATATTGACACTGTATATCGAAACTGCCATATTGACACTGATATATTAAATCTGGCAAGTTGATAATGCTTTCAATAGCTGTCAGTATATATTAACATAAACACCGACCTTGTAGTTGACATGATGTATGTGTTTTTCGGTCAGATCATCGTCAACTTCTATGACTTCAATATCATCCTGGAAAATCGGAGCAGTTAGTATCTAAATAGAAGTAAAGTAGCTGGATACGTGGTTTAAGAAATCTAATTTCGTTTGTTGATTTCGAATTAAACGATGGAACGAACCTACTCAAGAATCCAGACGATGTAAAGATTATAAATTCTTATATTATTATTTTTTAAGGACTACGGTACTATCAATGAAACTAGAATACGATAGTTTAGTGTGTTTTTATAAGATTTAATATTCAGGGATAACGAAAGTAAATGGAAAATGTAAGTGATATGTGTGCTTTTTAAGTGGTCGAGAAGGATCTATGCGAAGTGTAATCCACCTCGACCAATGTGAGAGTAAATATTTAGTAGACCATATTGACTATCACTATAGAAGTAGTTTTCTGATGGTGTATGCCATACACTGTATGACACATGCATGTGTTTGTAATGTATATTAATGTTGGTATGTAATAACATCGGCAAACAAACACGCGCTTACCTACACTCGGAAACGCACCCACACCGACACAAAAAACACACCCAAACCTCACACACAATACACACACACACATAAACTCACCCACACACACACATACACTAACATTCTCACGCGTATACTCTCGACCATACAATCGCACACACCACACAGGGCAGTATGTTGTACGACATACAATGTACGTCGTACAGTGTAAGGTACACAAACACACACCATACACCACTATCACTATACTTATGTCAATACATACCATAATCGAAATTAGAATAAACAAATTCTACGCAAAAATAATACTGGATTGAACATTTTATCCTGGAATGACATGATCAAATGCATATGTGAACCGAATGCGGACAGCGATGGGTGGGGCTTAAATACGCATATCACGCCCACTCCAAAATCAATTATCTTACAAGAAATATAAATAAATTTCATATTCCAAATATAATAATATAAAATCATGTAACCAGAAAACAGAGTGATAAAATTATAATATAAATAAATTCTACATATTTTCAAAATGGCAAAACTATATTTGTAATATAAATACAATACAAAAACATAACAGTCTCTCTAGAAAACCCAGATACACAATATGCATTGCACATGTTTCTTCCCCGATTTACTATAGTATAAAAGATAACATTTCATGAATTAATGTAATCGCTAAATAGCATAAATTCTATATAAATGCATATAAACAATTAGTATACGATATTTTAGTATATTTAAAACCAAGTGGTAATAAGTATATACATTATATTTAAGTATATATAAGTATAATTATGCTTATCCATATCCAGTTATATATATATATATATTATATATGCACACTTATAAATAAATTATATATCTTCTAAGTATATATAATTATATAAATAATATAAAATTTATTAACATCACAAGAAACCAGATTATGTAACTATTATACAATCTTATATAATTATTTTTAATAAAAACTCAAGAAACCAGATGATGTCATTATTATAAATTCTTATATAATTATTTTAAATACAAATAAAATATATTTTCTCTTTTATTATATAACAAAAAAACTAAAAATGCCTAGATGATTTCTTGGAAACTAAAAGTAATATATTTTACATAAAAATATATTTTCACTTTTATTATATAACATATTTAAAATATGTCTGGACAGTTGCCTATCCTGTAAACATGGTTATGTAATAGCTTTGTAAAATTATTTGATATGCCAAGAAAAAAACAAAATAACAATAATATATTTTGAATAACTAAAATAGTCTGGAAAGTGTCCTGGGTTATACCGTGAAAAAAATGAAATTACAATGATGGTAACCCAGTAAACAGGGTGACATAATAGTTTTGTAAAATCTTTTGACCCAAGAAACTATCTAGGCGCATTTAGTTTTTTTGTTATATAATAAAAGAGAAAATAAATTTTATTTGTATTTAAATTATATTAAGATTTTATTTTATTTAAAATAATTATATAATAATTTATAATAGTTACATCATCTGGTTTATTGGAATTTGTCTACAAAAATAAAAAGAAATTATACAATGCAAAAAATGAAATTTCCTGGAATGTTTGCTGGGAAATATGCCCAATAAACCATCCAGGTCATTTTAGTTTTTTTGGTTTATAATAAAAATGACAATTCATTTTATATGAATTACAAATATATGTTGTTTATTTTTTAAATAAATATAATTATAATATAATTTAAATACAAATAAAATATATTTTCTCTATTATTAAATAATAAAAAAACTCAAATAGACTGGATTATTACTTTCCTAAGAAACCATTCAGGTTATTTTAGTTTTTTTATTATATAATAAAATTGAAAATATATTTGACTTGTATTATATTTATTTTGTATTTAAAATAATTATATAAAAAGTTAAAATAGTTACATCGCCTGATGTGTACTTGGGTATGTTATACGCAATATACTACCAAGGAAACCATCCAGAACATTTTAGTATTTTTGTATTTTTGTAATATAACAAAAGTGAAAATATATTTTATTTGTATTTATAAATATATTATGTTTATTTTTTAATTAAAATAATTATTTAAGGTTTTATAATAGTTATATCATCTGGTTTTTGAATATATATATAAAACTATATTGTTATATATGGATTTTATATAATACATAAATTCAGTATAAATTCTATAATATATAGTAATAAAATAATATAATTAATAAATACTATTTATATATATATAATAATATTTTAAATTATAATATTCTATTTGTCTAGAATAATAGATATGAAATATTATATCTGGTATATTATATCTATATATTAATCTATCTAATTTTATATAATATTAACCTTTTGACGTATATTTGGAATTTGTAAATTCAAATTCATATATATATATATATGGATTTGAATTTACAAATTATAATTATAATTATAATTATAATATATAATTACTATAATTATGTATATGGTATACACATAATATATTCATGGTATATATATATATATATATATATATATTAATCACTTTAATTCAATCATATATTATATTGCCAAGTCATTCAGCATTAATGCTTACATTTAAAAGAAATGGTATATCTCTATCTCTCTCTCTATACATATATATATATGTATATATATATATATATATATATATATATATATATATATATATATATATATATGTATGTATGTGTGTATATATTTGTTTATATATAATCAAAATGAATAAATATTTATTTTGCATTTAAATAATAATGAAGTGTCTACTGTAGACACTGGAACAAAGTGTGAGTAATGTAACTTATTATATATAGATATTATATTCGTGATTTATTTCTAAATATCCCATCACATATAGGAGATATATCTCACATGGACTAATAATGAATCTGTAATTGAATTTGGATGAAATCAATACATAATACGTATGTAATAAAAAGCTTCGTATAACCGAATTTCAATAAAAATAATGTAACATATTTCATTAATATCAAATTTAATTTAAATCTATCTAATTATATATTGAGATATATATATTTTAACGATTATTGAATACATAATATGTGTAGAAATGTGGTCTACATTATTCTACATTTCCTAATATATATATACTATAGTATATTATATTGGTTGTAAATTATATAATAAATAAAATTAATAGGAATATATACAAGTAATACATATAATAGAACTGATAATAAGATAAATAATGTATTTAATGTATATTTTTAACGATACTAAAATTAAGGTGCAGTGTTATCAATACAGATTTAAATTAACTTAACCAGAGAAACTTAAATTAAACAGGGGACTCAATTAGGTCGAGTACTTTGGTACTAACACGTTTTCACATAATAGACATGCGGTAATCTGTACCGATGTAATGCAGACCTATTATGTACAGTTTAGTACTGATCACATGAACATCTCACATACCAAGAAAACGGGAAAGTGGGAGAAACGGTGAATTACATGTAATCAATATATTTATATATGTTATCTGGAATCTGCGGGATTAATTATAATATATATATATACGGGTATACTTCCAGTTTTAAAATAAAAGGAGTATCACCCCATCCCCACATATGTTGACATACAAACCTCGGATACGTCAGTAACTTCTTTACACATATCACTGTACCAAACAGTCGACATCTATCCACATTCGTTAGTAGGTTAGGTTGTATTTCATCAGTCGCTGATTTAGAAAATAATGAGCTAATTGCGATAATATTTATAAAGTCATTGATATTTTTAAATGTCCTTGATATCTATAAATGTGGTTGATATATTTAGATGTCGTTGATATCTTTAGATGTCGTTGATATCTTTAGATGTCGTTGATATCTTTAGATGTCGTTGATATCTTTAAATGTCATTTATATCTTTGAATGTCCTCGGTCTCGTTAAATATCGTTATATATTTTTTAATTTCGTTGATATCGTTACATTTCTTTTAAATATCGTTAATATTGTTAAATGTATAATCCGAATATTTCCTTACAGAGAGAAATAATGTTGGCATCGTTTGATACTTTACTGTTGATTTAGAAAAAAGTGTAATAAGAGTTATTATAATATTAAGTTATTGTAGTCCGACATACTCTCAAGTACTTTTATTGTGACCCCTAGCGTATACAGTTTTCATCTGCTAAACACTTGAAATTCAGCGATTATAATAGTTTGAAGATCAATGTACGGTGTACGGTGTACGGTGTACGGTGTACGGTGTACAGTGTACGGTGTACGGTGTACATTGTACACGGTAAACGGTACACGGTAGACGTTAAACTATTATTTTTTAATAGTTAGGTCTAATTTTTAATTAACATTAGGTTCTAATTTTTAATTAATCATATTTTTTAATTAAGTTATAAATTAAATAAATTTTAAGGTCAAATAATAAATATATGAGATGTATGAAAAATATGAAAAATGTAATTATAAATTTGTATTAGTTAAATTTGTATTATATTATGTACCTCTATATATTACCTTTTACATTGTACAACTTATATCAAAAATATCAACTGCTTTATTAGAAAATTCATCATTAAATCATTTCCCATCATTAGGCTTAGATTAGATTAGTTCTCAAATTAATGTATTGCCAATATATATTTCTTCTTCTATACATTATATGTTTAATCGAAGTATCCAAAAAAGCATTCAAGTAATTTCATTTTTTGTATAACTTAATTTTGTTATATTATTTTTAATTTTGTAGTCGCATCAACATATTTTACCAACATATTACATCACTATGTTTACTGGGAAGTCTTTATAAAGGAAGTCTTATTAGCATAATTCCACAAAAAACTTTGGATACAATATAATTTGTTGTTGTTTAATTAAATCAAAATATATTTATTTATAATTAAATATAATACATTTATTATCTTTTCAAGTTATGTTATAATAAACTATATTAATTACATTAATAATTTAAATAATAGTTAATAATTGTTTTTTAGATCATATAGTATATATATATATATATATATATATATATATTTGTCAAAATAAATAATATATAATTTGCGGTCTTTATATATCATCTAATATTGTTCAATTTTCAAATTTATAATAAAATAAAATATTGTATTGGTGTAATTTACGTATTAAGCTGTAAGCTGTACGCCTCTCAGAAAGAAACCTATCAAAATGACATAAAGCGCAACACTCTATAATTTAGTTATACATGATTTTAAACGTATTTATAATCAATGTTGTCCACTATTAAACTCATAACAAGAAAAAATAATCATAAACAGGCCTGGAATTAAAGAGTTTTTGACTCGTATTCAAAAGAATAAATACTAACTATTTACTCACACAACAGAACTATATAAATAATCATAACAGATAGAAATAAATTAAATACTCTAATTCGAAACAGCGAAAGAATATATTATTAAATAAGTATACCAAAGGCAATTTTCCTAATAATTTAGCTAAATAAATGCTAATGATTTTAGTAATTATTTTAGTATTATATTATAATCGGTGTTAAACTAGATACAAAAATGTACTAAAATCTACCAAATAATTCAAAACACACCAACTATCTTATTATATAATTAATAATAATTCTATTTTATTTACTCCGTTCTAAACTTAAGAAATGAGAACAACTATTCATAGTTGTAATGATAAAATCAGTAAATATAACTTTGATATAAATATGAAATTATTGTAGAGAATTAATCATCATATTAGTTATGTTTTATATGTTCTATTTAATAAATATCTAGTATCCGTGGTTTTACCAGATATTTAAAAATTAAAACAATACTCCAAATTATGATGAAGGAAATACTTGAAATATAGAAAAGTATCGACCAATTTCTCTACTGTCGCAATTTTCAAAAATTCTATTAAATTCATTTTAAAACTTGATGAATTTCATTGGAAAATATAAATTATTCTTAAACTATCAATTAGAGTTTAGAACCATTCACTCGACCTTAGATGCAATTCATGACTTGTTTGATTGCTGCGGAAACATTAGAACAAAATAACAACTGTGCAAACATATAGATTATTTTCAAATAAGATTTTTACATCCTCGACCCTTCAATTTTATACCAAACTAAACTAAATAATTATGGAATTTAAAGTGTATCTCTTAATAATTTATTTATTTAATAGAACTTGTTAAACTAGAGAATGTTAATTCTTGTACTGAGCTTATAGAATATGGATTCCCTAGGGATCAGTATTTGGACCTCCAGTATGTCGTTAATCTATATACACGGTATTACGAATATTTTGAAATTTGCACATACCCTTCTGATGATACTAATTTAATTTTAACTGCTAATACATTAGACCTATTAGAAAGAAATATCAAAACTGATATTAATGCTTTATAATATTATAAATATAAATGACAACAAACATTTAAATATATATATATATTAACTGTAAGCGGTTAGAACAAATTAAAATTCTGACCCTATCTTTAGATATAATAATTGATAATAAACCAAACTGGCTATCACATATAAATTATACTTGCTCTAAACGTTTTAAAAATATTGCAATTTAAATTTAAATTAAATTGCATTTAAATTACCTATATATTGTCTTCTACAGTTATACCATAATCTTTTTGAAGATAATATCATCTATTGCTCTACAATATTGAATACAACATTACAACATTACTTTTAACTCTAATATTAACAGGATTACTCATATTCAAAATAGAATAATTAGAAGCATTTTTAATCAGTCCATATAAAATATTGACATAGTATACTATGTATAGTACATTTCATATTTAATATATAGTTCAATTTCAAATTCTTAACTAAAAATGTACATTAATTTAAACCTTAATTTTAATTATATAAAAATAATTATAAACCGAATAACAACTATTTAATAATTCCCAAAATAAGAATTCATAAATATGGCTTCTATATTTTTTACAACGGGGCCAAAAATATGGAATTCTTTACTAGGAAGAATAATATTAGTTCACAAGAAATACACTTTTATTTATTCCAAAAATTACTATTTATAAATTTAAATTAAACAATAAATTTGCATAGAATTTGTTATGTATGATGTGTCTTTAAATAACTGAGTTGATTATTTGTTTTTTTTATATATATTTTTAAAAAATGTATCTCTTAACTATATTATATATATATGTGTATATAGCTAAATTTGATTAATCTGCATTAACATCATTTATTATTATTTATCTCTATACCAGAATGAATATAACATTATTATTCCATACCTTAGTCATTATAATGGTTTCAATAGGTAATAATAAGTCAACTATATTTGGTTTCACTTTGATCTGTGTAACATAATCCACACTGTTAAAAACTTATTAGTAATTATTTATTATTATTATTATTTATTAATTTATTAAAATAACATAAATATGTATAGAACAATCACATTATCAATTTCAATTAGTATATATAAATATATAAATAGTATTTCATTCAGCATTTTCATTTAGCATTTTTTCCTGTAATAAATAACATAAAAATTGTTGTTCTTCTGCATGATATCGAATTCCCGGTAACACTTTTCTAGAATCGTTTTATTTACACGTTATTATAATTATTTATGTTATTGTATATACTATATACTATAGCGTGTGTATAAATATATACTAATTTATTACACAAGTAAACATATCTTATATACATACACTTAATAATATAATTTCTATATGGTATAAGAATTACTACTATAACATAATATATCATACCTTTTAAATATGATATTTGAATGATCCAAATAACATCAACTGAATTCCCTATACATAATTATATATAGATAATTATTTTTTTAAGTAGGGTTTTACAAATTAATATTTAATATTAATATTTTACATAATAATCATCTAAGAGATAAATTATCAATTTACTTCATTAGTTTTATGTGACAAACTTTGGGTTTTATTATTTGTATCTATTTTATCAATCTAATAAATCAATTATAAATAATAATAATTGGAATATTAATGAAATATAAATAAGTTAGTTCGTATATATAAATATACGTTATATACTACAGTATTGCTTTACAGTATTGCTAAGGACGTTTTGAAATATATTAAAAAATTTAAATATTTTAGTTCTATGAAATTAAACATAGATATATACTGTTAAGAGGTGGACACACTGAAAAAGCCAGTCGTTTTACGCGTCGTTTTTCCGATCGGAAAAACGTAAAATATAAAAATGGATTTAGAGGTGTCCACATTGAAAACGCTAGCGTTTTAAAAATTTGGCGTTTTGACCTTTAAACTTTTACAAAGAAAGTAAAATGTAAATAATTATTTAAAATTGTTAAGGATGAGTCGGAGAGAAAAAAATAAGAAAAGGAATTCACTGCTAAAATTATTATATATAAATCGCCTAAGAAGAAGAAAAAGGAGATTATGGTCATACGAGTGGCTATTAGATAGAAAAAATAAATATGCAGGAGCCTCAAATTTGTTAAAAGAACTAGAAAAGGAACAACCAAATGAATTTATAAATTTTGTCCGAATGACTCCTAATCAATTTCATTATTTGGTCAATCATATTAAGCCCATAATTAGGAAAAAAAATACAAATTGGCGAAAATGTATAGATGTGGAGACGAGGCTAGCAATAACTCTTCGATTTCTAGCAACAGGTTAAACTAACATTAAATAAAATAAGAAAATATAAATAAAGTTGTCAAGTTGCTGTTTACAATTTTATTAGCCCTTTATATTTAAAAAGTGTGTAGAACAATATACATTATATTTTTAAACTTCTGTATATATTATTTTTATTGATTAAAAATTATACAATTATAATAGGATTATGACAAAAAAATACCAATAGTATATATATATATTTATAATATTAATTATTTAATTTTAATCATTTTTAAGATAAAATACTATTTATAGTAATAATATAAGTATATTATTAAGTATTACATATTATATTTATAATAGGATATCAAATCAATTATATTCCATATAAAAAAGACCAAATTGTTTAATAAAATAAGAAAAATTTAATATTCAAAATCAAGAATGATTTTTATGTTGAAACTTATATCACTAACTAATACACATTCAGGTAATTCTTTCAGGAGTTTGAAGACTACCTTTAGAATTGGACATTCAACAATAGGATTAATTGTGAAAAATACTTGTGAAGCTCTATGCTCTTCACTCGGTGCTGATTGTTTAAAACTACCAAGAACCATTGAGGAGTGGGAAGTTATTTCAGCTAAATTTGAAAGTAGGTGGGATTTACCTAATTGTATCGGGGCATTGGATGGTAAACATGTGAATATAGATATAGGAAATGCGGGATCAACATTTTACAATTACAAAGGCCATAACAGTATTGTGCTGATGGCACTTGTCGATGCGAATCGCAGATTCATATATGTTGATATAGGGTGTAATGGCAGAGTAAGCGACGGTGGGGTTTGGTCAAATTCTAGCCTTTCTGAATTATTGATGGATGAGTCGAACCCTTTGAATATACCGCCATTAAAACAGCTTCCTGGACGTAATATAAAAATTCCCTATTTTATTGTAGCTGACCAAGCATTTCCATTAAAACCATATATAATGCGGCCCTATCCATCAAGAAATCTCGACAAGAAAAAAAGAATTTTTAACTATAGATTGAGTAGAGCGAGAATGAATGTCGAGAACGCTTTTGGCATCTTATCTTCTAGATTTCAATTTTTAAAAAAATCGTTACATTTTAAACCTGCTCAAGTAGATTTATTTGTACTAACTGCTTGTTGTTTGCATAATCTACTCGTAAAAGAAATAGACATAAAAAATATTAATTTAGAAACAATGGATGGAATATCACACCTCGCCCCAAATGCAAGTAGTAATGTCGCAATCAATATAAGAAATGAAATTGCAGATTATTGTTCAACTAATGGTAGTGTGGGTTGGCAAGAACAAGCTATATAATATAAATACATAAATATTCACAAATTTAATAATCTATTATCGATAATTATGCAGTTTATTCTAGGGATGTTTTTAATTAATATCTGCAATATATTCATAAAAAAATCATTTTAGAATTTAATATAAAAAAAATTTATTTCAATTATTTCAAAATAGAATCCTTAAAAAATAAGGATTTGACGGTAACAGTAGATTTGTGTGCGCCGCTTGGTCGATTAATCGATAAATATGAGGTTAAAATCTAAAGATACCTCAGATATTCTTAAAATATTATCTGAAAAAACATTTGACTTTATTCAAGAGATAAATATAAAAGAGAAAAGCACTTAATTAATTGTAATTGTAATTAATTACATGCTTTTCTTTTTTATATTCATCTCTTGAATAAAGTCAAATGTTTTTTCAGATAATATTTTAAGAATATCTGACGTATCTTTAGATTCAACCGCATATTTATCGATTAGTTGACCAAGCGATGCACAAAAATCTTCTGTTGCCGACTGATCCTTATTTTCTAAGGATTCTAGTTTATTTAATATTTCTTCATCTAGATTTATATTCTTTTTTCTTTTTCCAAGTTTTCTAAATTTATCACTGAATCTGTATAAATATTATAAATATGATATGAATTTAGAAACATAGTATATACACAATAACACATGCTATAATTATTAAAATACCTCTGCGATAAGTGTGGTTTAGAAAGGGCTAGCTGTGATGTACTTGGAGTCGACTGAATAGAGTCTGGTGTTACGCAACTCAAAATCTGTGGATCCGAATCTACTGGGCTCGATATTATATCAGAACATTCTGTTTCAGAGATTACTCCAGATTCTGATTCGAGGATTACTCTAGCTACCGATAGCGGAGATCCTGGTTCTGCCACTTCTACAATATTAAGTAACTGTACCTCTTTATGTATAAATAATAAATTTTTTAAATACTATTTATTATTAATTATTATTAAAGTGAGATTAATACAGATTATTAAATATACTTATTAAATACAAACTCTCTGAAATATTATAAATATCCGAAGAAATAGTTGTTCGATTTTCTAAAGTTTCATTAAGAAATTTCATGTCTAAGTAATTATATATTGATATGTTTAATAAAAATTATATAGCGGATATAATACTTTAAAATATTTACAATATATTTGGATAATATATATAAATATTATAATAATTTTATATATTATAAGGCATACATGAAATAAACTTGTTTATAAACAAATATCTTGTTTATTTGTCTAACCATCGTAATATTGCCATGTTGGATATTCAACAGAATCTTCAACTCCATTCCCACTTTTCTCTTGATTATATTTTTCTTTATTATATTTAATTTTTAATTTTTTATAATAATCGCGAGTACTCTTCCATTTTGTTTTAACCATATTTTCTATAGGAAAAATTATATTTTAATTAACTAGTTTGGTTCTATAAATATATTTAGTAATTCGTTAAATTAGGGATATTATTCTAGAAATATATGTGTATATCTATATCATACTAATTTTATATTAATATTGAGTATATTTATATATTCTATTTTAATAATAATATTTTCTTAATTATTTCTTAATTTAATTTATATCTTATATTAATTATTATTAATTATAATAATTTCTAAATTAATAAATATATTGAACATATATTAAATATTCTAATAATCAATTATTAAATTAACTAAATAAACCTGTAATATTCATTTCATTTGCTATATGAGCAATATCTTTTGTCCTCTTTATCCGATTACTATATAAGCTATCTGATACATTCCATATTGATTTATGTAATCGGATAAGTTGGATAAATTTACCTATATCCATACTTATTTGAATTAAATTTATATATTAAATTAATTAAATAATTTAAATTAAATAATAAGTGTATCACGAGGAAAGGTGAAAGTTCATTACGCCAGCTTTTTACGCTTGTAAATTGAACATGTTCTATGCCAGCGTAAAAATTAAACACGGCGTAATTCCGCGTCTTTTTTGGCGGGAATCGAATTCCGATCGGAAAAACGACGCGTAAAACGACTGGCTTTTTCAGTGTGTCCACCTCTTTAACCTTCTGTATCCTATATATGGTAATATCAAGTTTCAATATTTAATATGTAATACCCTATATAATATTTCCTGAGTGCGATATATATTTTCCGGAACGGTGAGATAAATAGCTAAAATCCGGATATTTATATATATAACTATATATATATATATATATATATATATATATATATATATATATATATATATATATATATATATATATATATATATATATATTATATATATATTTATATATATATATATATATATATTTATATATATATATCGATGTATTCTCGAGATCAATATGTGTTTAGAGTTTTATTTGAAAATATATAAAAAAATATATACACAAGGCGTAACGAATTAGAGAGTTAACGAATTTATCAACAAATCGAAACAAAAAAGGCATATAAGGCATGGAGCGGTAATGGGCGATGGCAAGCGTTGTAAGCGAAGAGTGGGTCGGGCGTCACACGCGCCAAATATAAATGTTACTGGAGTTGGCTAGCAGGGGACCGAGTTCCGTGCCGTCGGAGGTAGTCAGCGTGATGTAACGCAACGAGAGTATGTTGGTTTCGAACACGGAGCGTTGCAAATACACCAGGGCGTTACGGCACAGGTTCAACATGCGAAGATTCGGCATTTCGGAGAACGTGCCGTCTTCCAGGGACGTCAACGCGTTGTTGTTCAATCGCAAGTCGGCGATCATCTCGATACCTTGAAAAGACGTCTTGCTGAGCCGACTGATGCTGTTGTAGCCGAGGTTGATGTAGACGATATGGCTGCTGTCGATGTTCGCCTCCTTGGCGAAAGCT
>OZ038312.1:15772464-15821868 GCA_964035775.1 Osedax frankpressi | reverse complement strand
GTAGGTAATAATAGATAGTGTTTTTAGGAAATAATATATAAATATTAGCATTGTATATATAGATAAAGAATGTGTAGCTTATAAATCATGTTATCTTTAAAAATTCAGTTGACGGATGATTTCTAAGCCAATTGAATTCATTTGAAAATAGAATATTTAAAGTATTTTTAAATATCAAGTAAATATACTTAAAATTATATTGACATATGTTTTTACATTCTAATTATATAAATGTGTGGGATTTCTATATTTAAAAAATAAATTATGTAAAATAAAATTATGTCGCAGTCTCTTTTAATATTCGTCAAATTGCAAATATTAATATGATAATTATATTTGATGTTCTGCCTATAGGCAGATATATATTGCAGATACATTTGAAGGTACTGAGAAAATAAATCTGTGAAATGCAAATAGACTTACATCGACATTATATCTTTATACGTATTCAAAAGAATAGATCTAAAGAAAATAGAGATGTAAGTGCAGTTACTTAGCGTTCCTAGACTGGTTAGATTTTACTTATATAGAATTACGTATCTATATATATATAAATATATATATATATATATATATATATACATATATATATATATATATATATATATATAGTTGATGGCGGCATATTGTTCGAATATGGTACGATGGAGATTTACTCTTGTAACGTGTAAGAACTCGCATTTAAATATATACTTATTCAGAGGCTCGCCATAACTACTAAGGTAGTCGGTAAAGTATATGCTTGAGTAGTCTATACAGTACGCGTGTACTCTATGCTCACTTCTATAGATACCAATGACCCCTCGCCACTCCGTCCGCACTCCGGCCGCACTGCGACCCCTCTCGCCTCTACCAACGACGTACCCAGCCCCCAATTAATCCGACGCCCCGCCAACTAACATTGTTGTAGACGTTCTCATCCTCGAGCAAATTCGGGATCACCCCGATGTCCTTGGAACACTCGATGTCCACCAGGGGTTCGCCGATGTACTTCACGCATCTGCAACCGATCGCCTCGCTGGCCGACGTACAATACACGTCCTTCGAGTAGACTTGCATGTTCGTGTCCGACGAATCCCGGTACGCCAATTCCGCGATCGGTCCGCTAACGCCGGTCAAGGTCATGTAGGTCAAGAGTAAACAGCACAGGTCGGAGAAACGGTTCGTCATCGCGACAAGCGGTGGGTCCTGCGTTGCGGGGTGTGCGAGTGCGTGTGCGCGTGCGCGCGTGCGTTCGTATGCTTGTGCGTGTGCGCGTGGGCGCGTGTGCGAGTGTGCGCGTGAACTGGTGCGTATCTGTCGGAAGGTTTGCGGCGCGTTGAACGAATTGCGAAGGCCGAACGAAGTGCCGATAGCTATTAGCTATCTGCACTTCGTTGTCGCGAACGCCCGCCTCAACGCACGCCGCTCCGTTGCATAACACTCGTATACCGTGGCGACGTCGGAAAAAAACGCCGAAAAAGTTTCTAAACGCGTAAATCTTTAAAATAAATAAGAGCGCGGCGACTACTGCAATCTTTACGATGCGATGGGTAGCGTTGAAACGACTCGTACCGTATACAAACGATGATATATGGGTTCGCTAACACATCAACTAGAAATACTGCATAGTCCGTAAGATTCGCCGAGTATGTAGTACAACTTGGAGGATTTGAATCGAATAATGATTCCAGTTTAGAGTTGGCAAAAAGCAGCGATTCCACGTTAACTTGCATCATTAGGCGTATATAATCAATTCGTGTTAAGAACAAAGTGGATTATTACTCGCTCCGAGTTACCATTACTTATTACTTAATACTTAAATATAATTAAGTATTTTTAATACTATTTAATAATTAGGCATACTTAATAGTTAATACTTAATTACTTAATACTTAATTACTTAATACTTAATTACTTAATACCTAATTACTTAATACTTAATTACTTAATACTTAATTACTTAATACTTAATTACTTAATACTTAATTACTTAATACTTAATTACTTAATACTTAATTACTTAATACTTAATTACTTAATACTTAATTACTTAATACTTAATTACTTAATACTTAATTACTTAATACTTAATTACTTAATACTTAATTACTTAATACTTAATTACTTAATACTTAATTACTTAATACTTAATTACTTAATACTTAATTACTTAATACTTAATTACTTAATACTTAATTACTTAATACTTAATTACTTAATACTTAATTACTTAATACTTAATTACTTAATACTTAATTACTAAATACTTAATTACTTAATACTTAATTACTTAATACTTAATTACTTAATACTTAATTACTTAATACTTAATTACTTAATACTTAATTACTTAATACTTAATTACTTAATACTTAATTACTTAATACTTAATTACTTAATACTTAATTACTTAATACTTAATTACTTAATACTTAATTACTTAATACTTAATTACTTAATACTTAATTACTTAATACTTAATTACTTAATACTCATACTAATGCAACCGAATAATTATATTTATGTATACGCACGGTCAATGCAACAGTTTCCGCTAGCAAATGGATGCGATAGTTATGTAAAATACTTTAATGTATTAAAACAGTTCTCTTTTATATTATGTTTTATTTTTGTTAATAAATGAGTATAATGAGTATATTCAATCGATTTGACAAAACTATCGCATCACTGTATTTGCATTGTAGTTTAAATTTAGAAATAAATGTTTCGACATTGACTTACTAAATTATAATTATTAATATTCTATTGATTGTACACAGCAAACAATCCAATTAATTTAAATATTTTGCATATTTATTTCATATCACTTTAATTAGAACATAAACTTTATAAAATGTATCGCTGTATAATGAGAATATAAATGTAAACTCTATAGTACGGGGTCTATATCATAAAATCTAAAATCTAGGTTATTAAAGGTTGATATATCTATTATGCTATAGATACATTTATGAATATCATGACAAATAATAAATTATGTAAAAAAATTTTAATTTATTCTATTAAATTTCTATATTAATCTTTGGAGTTTAGAAGGTTAATACTACGTTAATTATTAATCATAATATACCATATTCCTTACTAATAATAATACAAATAATAATAATAATAATAATAATAATAATAATAATAATAATAATAATAATAATAATAATAATAATAATAATAATAATAATAATAATAATAATAATAATAATAATAATAATAATAATAATAATAATAATAATAATAATAATAATAATAATAATAATAATAATAATAATAATAATAATAATAATAATAATAATAATAATAATAATAATAATAATAATAATAATAATAATAATAATAATAATAATAATAATAATAATAATAATAATAATAATAATAATAATAATAATAATAATAATAACAATAATAATAACAATAACAATAATAATATTAATAATTAATATTATCATTAGAATTTTTAATTTCTACATGTAGATTTGTAATAAAAGAAATTATTCTGGAAATCATAATTGTTATGTCAACCTTTTTTGTGTCAATAGCTAATTCGTCATATATTTATTTGAATAACTAAATTTTACGTATTTTTCATTTTTTACTATTATCAATAAAATAGCTCATAACTCAGTAAATATTAATACAATGAATATAAAAATATCTAGAATATTAAATAAAACATAAATATACATATCATAATATATTTTACAATTAAAAACAATATATTTTGAATATATCAAAAATATGTAAACACATTTTTTTTAAATAATTTGGTTAAATTTACATAATATTATTTTACTAATATTTATATTCAATTAAAGTATGTACATATCTCGTAAAAGTTATAGATAATATAATAATATTTACAATAGTTTTTAAAGTTAATTAAAATAATGAACATAGCAACAGTTATCTTATATAAACGGCACTTTATATTACGTAGGATTTACGGTTACTTTTGTAAAAATAATAATGTATAGATTTATTGTCATAACTTATTTAATTTCTCATAACTAGTGAAGTGTAAATATATCTTACATAACACTGAAACTTATATTAAAGATAACTAACTGCTACTCAATAAAGTGTTATCGATTTGATTTTAAAATAAAATAGTATCTTAGGATATCAGTGGAAAATATTTTTTAAAGATTATTTTAAAATAAAATACTGGAAGAATTAAATGTATTGATTTTTAGTAAGTTAAACATGTAATTTATAGATATAAATGGTAATAGAAAGTTTTAAATACTATTATTATCTATAATTTGGATTTTGAAATATTAACATTGATTAAATCTAACAAAAGTTATGATGATTTATTAATTGTACACATTTGTAGTCGATTTAAAGAAAATAAGTTGTTATAAATATATATTTTATGCATAATTAAATATATGTGTATATAGTAAGGAATTATAAACAATATGTAAGTTTAAAAAAACAATACGGCTTTATAAAATATAATATCAATATATATATATATATATATATATATATATATATATACATATACATATATATATATACATATATATATAATAGCTTATTCAGTTGTTCAATCTACTTCAACTTTTTTTGGTTTTTGAAATAAATGCCTGATATCTTTGACATGTAGGAGAAGTGGCAATTTGTTGTTAGACAAATAATGGCTTGTCTGGCATTGGGTTGATAATTGTGAATATAATAGCATATATATTATAGCAATATATAACTTAATATGATCTTTAGCAATGATCTAGAGTCAAATCAATCTCTGGAAAATAATTTTTAAATAATTTTTTTTTAAATTGACTTAAACTAAAATTTCATCAAATATTTTCTGTTCTGATAAACCACCGAGGACGAGACGAGATAATTAAATATATGTACGTACCTCTTCATCATATAACTTAGGGCTAACATTGCGTACATAATCTTGTCAAGATCTTTTTAGTAGGCAAAATCTACAAAATAAGGCATATCTAAAGTTTATCCTTCCGATGTAAATATTTCACAGCTAGATCAAGTAGAAGTACTTCGCCCTCGTCTATTAGAATGAATCCAACATCCACGAATATATCAACTTGCAGTGTACCAAGTACAGTTTACAGTTTTCAGAAGAAACAGGAAGCATTGGAGAACCGTCGTCTAGTAAATCATTGTTATTCTAAAATTATTACAAAAAATATATAAACAAATCACGATGTTAATTCACATTATTGATACGATATACAAGTTTAAAGTATCTATCTATAGTTAAGGAGAATCAATTGAAGCGGGTAGAAATTGAGAACCTGACATGTTCTATCTAATAGTAATATGTAATAAGTTAACATATTACAGGGGTAACAAAATAAAAATTATAAAATAAAATATTTTGAAATATTAATAACCATTACATTTGTTATGATATATCTCACATTGTACTAATAATTATATATTAATATGATGTATTATATGTTATAATTATATATAATAAAGTATATATAATAAATAATAACATGTTCAAGAATATAATTTAATAATGTATCAGGAGATACATCTCTAGTTATATTGATTTTGAAAAAAAGTAATTTATGCAAATTTAAAAATGCCTCCTTTGTTTATAACTGCCATATAGTTATATATGGACTATTTTCTTATGTATTGAAGCGTTAGTAAGAGTACATTTCACTCTTTTAATTTATTAAATTAGCTTTGTAAAGTTACATGCAATTATTTTTTTTCTATCACATATAGAAATCCCCCTATCTCACTAAATATCTCAACAATTATAAGATATTTCATTAGATAGAGGGATATGACTCATATCATACGAGTCGTATCCCTTCTCTCCCCTAAATATAATAAGAATATTACTGAAAATATGTTTTCATATATCTTTTATATATGATGAATTTACTTTTATTATTTTTTTTCTATCACATATAGAAATCCCCCTATCTCACTAAATATCTCAACAATTATAAGATATTTCATTAGATAGAGGGATATGACTCATATCATACGAGTCGTATCCCTTCTCTCCCCTAAATATAATAAGAATATTACTGAAAATATGTTTTCATATATCTTTTATATATGATGAATTTATATAGATATTATCATTTCGTTATAGTATATAGTATGTATAATATATAAACCATGTATACTAAAAACTACTCTAGTGGTATTATTTATACAAGACCTGTTACAAAATAATAATGATTATGATTTACGATTAACACTTAATGTAAAACAAATATCAAATAACGAACATAATGATGCTAACCGGTTAGAAGTAACCTGACACTTCGACTGTTAGTATTTCCTTTATAGGATTATCCACGATATGGCCAAGTGTAACCAATAAGAATAGAAATATAAATAATGTATTATTGTGGCTGAAAAGAATTTACATATATCGCTAATTATATTATATTACATATCGCTTTGCATAACTTTACATACATAATCGATTTGCAACATATATATATACATATATATACAGATATATATATATATATATATATATATATATATATATATATATATATGTATGTGTGTGTGTGTATGTGTGTGTGTGCGTGCGTGTATGTATGTGTGCGTGTGTGTATGTGTGTGTGTGCAATAAGAAAATTAACTAAATAAATACATTTGTTACTGCAATATATTCTTTACATTTTTTTTTATTAATATTCCAGATTATGAAAATCTGATCAAATATTTCAATAACATTTAAAAATATTAGCAGATTTATAAAACATATTATTATTTAGCCATATATTTGGACCCTAATCTAAATATATGGTATTAGTTATATATGTATTATCCTTTCATTATTGGAACATGTTTCTTTTTCTAAAAGTTCAAGCTTAGTAAAATTAATCAATTTGGTGATTTTCGTAGGTTACTAACGTCGATTAAAAATAAAATGAATATGTACAATATATATAAATATATACAATATATTTTACAATATATATTTAAAAAAATACACGCTAATTAACCAATAAGGTGAATGGGTAAACTACATAAGGTATGCTAATGACTACCTATCTATGATCCTGGTTATTACAATAATGAAATTCCAATACTTTTTATGTAAAATATATTGTTAAAACAATTATTTAAAAATAGTAGAATATAATTAAATCATATATAGTAGTGCTTAGCAGGATAATATAGAGATATGTTAAGTATGCTTAATTTTTTTTAACTTAATTAGGATAGCTTAATACTATTTACCCACATAATGGTATACTTATTATAGTATAATCACTTTGAATAAATTGAATTAAATTCGATACAAAATAATAATTATTTGAATAAGATGGTTACATTATATAATTATAAATTATAAATATATTAAAAGGGTATATCCATTGATTATCGAGTGGACATACTCAACAATCTATGATATACATAGATTTATATATTATAAAAAATTGTAAATCTATGATGGTATATCTATGAATGATTATAATCTCTGAACATTTAAAAAAAAAGAACTTCCTTTTGTTTTTCATTTAACGGTTTTTTGTTTTTATTAAAATAACCATCTATTTTACTATTTTTCTTCTAATTTTAAACTAATTTAGTAAAAAAAATTAATTTATATTTATATTGAAGTTTTATATATTTGCTATTGTTTAATTAATAGATACAATAGCATCTCTAAATATCATTATTTCCATAATTTAATTTTGTAATGATTTCGTTATCCAAATATTTAATTTAAATGGCGCCTTTTTTTAATCGATTTTAATGTATATCTAATAATATCGTATACTATATAATATAAACTATGTTATATATTAAATAATATATAGATAATATAAATATTATATCTGAAATAATATAACTGAACATTTATTAATAATTTTAGTGAACCGAAAACAAATTCAAATTGAGTCTACTCAAATTATTGATATGCAGAATTTATATAGTGATTTTAAGGAAAATAGTAATGTCGTGGTTAGTAAAATTATACAATGTATATTTACATTTATTATATTATTAATAAAGTATTATAATGCATATCTTATTATATAATATAGTTAAAATAATGTATATATTTACTATCACATTAAATATAGTAAACTATTCATATTTATTATCTTATATATAATATATACATTTAATGTTATTAAATATAATAATTATTCTAAATATATTATAGAATTATAATATTTGTTAAATATATCTATGTTCACTATATATTCTAATATTAATTATAATGTCCACTCATATATACTTTATATATACTACTATATATTTAATAGGTATCTATTACTGGTATGTCAACCATATAATACATAAGTATAATCATATATATATATATATATATATATATATATATATATATATATATATATATATATATATATATTACTTATTATATTGGTTATATTTATATATTTTTGTCTACATTTTTATAATTACATGTTTCTTTGTTCATTCATAATACTATACTAGTTATCATTGTATAGTCTAATTGTGAATTTAAATTTATTATATTATACTATTTGAAATTGAATGATATATTTACTTTTATAATGTCTTTGATATGGATGATATGATTATAATATGAAATATTTACAATAAAAATTATATTTAATATAATTAGTAAATTCTTAATAATTTATAGTTATTATAGTTATTATATGTATGTACAATGTACATACATATAATATATAAGTATATACTTATATATATACTTATATATCAAAATAACTCTACATAATTATGATATAAAAAACTTGTTTATATCCTATATATATTGTATTATATTGTTCATAAATACTATGTACATTGTACAATGTATATATTATACATGGTACTTTGAAAATAAATAATTAAATTTTATTATAAAATTTATAATACAAATTATATGTTATCTAACATTATAATATCTATTTAAAATTAATTTATTATCATTGATTATTTTTTTTAATATTTTTATAGTCCTGTATTCTGATAGTTATATAATTATATATATAATGTTGTTTGTGCCATGACAACATTATATTTAGAAATATGTGTTGTTTTATTAATATGTAATACTTTGTTTAATGTTAGTTAATAATTTGAATAAGCTAATAAATTCTATGCATTATCCTTTATGATTATTTATATACACTTAATTGAATGAAATACTATAAATTAAATTGTATCATATAAGAATATTTAATTTAATGGCTAAATATATTTATTAAACATTCATTCTTCAAGTTTAAACTTTAAATTAAGTATATTGATGTTATATTATATATATATATATATATATATATATATATATATATATATATATATATATTTATTTTATTTAAGCATTAATTATTAAAGTTTAAGTTAAATATTTTGATTTGATATTATTCTTTAATTTATAATATATCATTCAATTAATTATATATTAATAAATCATATACAATACAAAATTTGGATATGTATCATCAATTCCCTTTATGAATATAAATAATTTATTATAGACTGGTGGATGTTAAAAATAAAAATAACAAAATACTAACTTGGTTATTTTTTGTATAAAGTTATAAATTATAATTTATTAATTTGTTTTAAAAATAATGTTTATTTCTTGATATATAGCATTTTAAATTTAGTGCAAAAATATTGAATCAAAAGCTAAATCTTGAAGCAATTACAAATACTAATTTCAATGTAGATCAAATGGTAGAGATTCAATTTTAACCAAAGTATCATAGAATTAGACATCATATATGCTTACTTTTACCTTAGATTAATCATGATATAGAATTAGATTTATTTTGTATTAGTATTTTTCTAACATTAATTTGTTTTAAAAATAATGTTTATTTCTTGATATATAGCATTTTAAATTTAGTCCAAAACAATTGAATCAAAAGCTAAATCTTGAAGCAATTACAAATACTAATTTCAATGTAGATCAAATGGTAGAGATTCAATTTTAACCAAAGTATCATAGAATTAGACATCATATATGCTTACTTTTACCTTAGATTAATCATGATATAGAATTAGATTTATTTTGTATTAGTATTTTTCTAACATATACATTTTCAAAGGTGTGTCAGTTTAGATTTCAAAATATATATATTTATATATATTCAATTACCCGCTTTCATTAATTCCATCCGTCTTATTGTTAATAAATGGCGAACAACCTTTCCGCTGCGCAATAGGTCACGCGAAGCCCGGCGAACGACGCTCTCTACGTCGGGTCTCTGAGCGCATCTTGCTCGGCCTCCTCTCGGCCCGACGTCAACCGCGAACTGAGCCGGGCGTTCGATACGACGTTTTGGCGTTGTTCCAGCGCCCTCGTCGACAAGAGGAATCCGATTCGGTGCAACCGGTCGCCGGACGCCGTAATCGCCGCTATGTCACGCGGACACCGACGCACGGCGGCCGCGGAGGCGGAACGCTTGAGGTCGATGGCGGCGACGGTTCAACGCCGCTACCTGAGGCGTAGTCGCGGCTCGCGAACGCCATCCTCGACGACGGCACTACGCTGCGACAACTCGTCTGGCTGCTGTAAGGAACGTTCGAACGGCAGCGCGCAATCCTCAAACAGGACGGAACCGATTCCTAATTTCCACGGAACTGAGGAAGAGGAGATTGCGTTTCAGAGGTCAATTGCCCTGTTGCAACGAGGTAAATATACTATATAATACCTTTACGCGCAATTATATAATCAATATTTCTAGATATAATAACAAATATTATAATATATTATTTAGACATTTTATTAATTTGTAATGAATAGAAATTGGGTCCATCATTTTGTTATAATAAAATATTTTATAATAAATAATTTTAAATAATGAAAGTAGCTTTAAATTATTTGTACCGTTAAATAATACATTTATAAGCAGAAGAAGATTTTGCTAGAATTAAGGATGCAAATAATTTAGATTGTAATCAATCTGCTGAAAAGGTTTCAATTATCTTTAATATCAAATATGGTCAATTACATTATAATGAGCTTCTTTAATTTAACCCAATTTATCTAATAATTATTATTATAACGTTATCAATAAAAATGTGAATATATATATCTTCTGTTTATAATTACTAATGAATTTTATAATACCACCTTAGTGTTTAAATGGAGGAACACCATCACAAAATACTAAGTTAATGGATGGTATCATGTATAAAATTAACCTTTATTTTTATGACGTAGAAAGGTTGAAAATGGCAAAATTAAGAATTGCCAATGAAAATGGTTGATATTTAGTCTATAAATTTAGAGATATTTACTCCTTAAATAATTATATATGTATTCATTTTAATAAATATAAATTTATAATTTTAAACACATTCATTGATAACTTATGTTATCAATGATTACTGATAAGTTATTATTCTGATTCTTTTTAATTGCAATTTATATCCATATTTGTAAAAATGTAATCTAAATTGAAAATAATTTTTTTGGTTTTAAATTAATTAAAAATATTTAAATAATTTAGTCAAAATGTAATAATATAAGATACATTTTATAATTTATAATAACTAAGTTTTATTATATAAATATTAATGTAGTGTAAAATTAAATTGTTATGATTTATTTTCACTTATTTTGAATGTTAATTATAATGTCCACAATTTCTGCCAACAAAAGCAAAATATAAAAAGGCTTCAGATAATAATCAAAGTAAAATGCAGGTTTCATTACTCTTTGATTGATAAATTAATTTTGATAAATACAATTTTTTTTAAACATTATATATGAAAATATATTACTATTATAATATAGGTAAATAGACTATACGATGACATATTTATCAAAGATATAACATTGACATTGACTAAATATAAACGAGAATGTAATGAGTTAAAAAGAGATATATTAATATATTGGAATCATGGTTTGTATCCATCAGCTTTCACACCAAATACAAAATACATTGATTTAAGTCCATATATAAATTTTAAAGCTTCATTATCTGCAGAATTTAATCGAATTTAGTATTTAGTATCGTATTGGATATTTTATAATAAATCTAAAAATTTGGTAAATTAAATTTTAAATACTAATATATTATTTCTATGACTTTCTACATTCCATATTTAAAAAATCACTATCTAATTATATAGCATTAAATATTTATTATTTATAAAAAATAACATTGTCTATTTTAATGCTGGTAGTATAAATTTTGACATGTTTTTGTATTGATTTAACTTATAGTAACTTTTATGGATTTTTATGAAATATAATAATATTCTGTTATTTTATATTTAATTATACATTATTTATTAAATATCATTTTTTACCAATATTAAAATAATATTAAAATGTTAAAGAAGTTTTAATATATTATTAAAATATAATCATCGAAATAAATTACTAAATATTGACACCCTAAGTAATCCCTATATACTTTTACTTTATTTTTAATTATAGTTCATTATATCATTTAATAACATTAATATTTTATTGGCAGTATTTCATCTATTTTTTAAAAAGTAGATTGTCATACCTTGTTTATTTATGGAATGAAAAATACCTGACAAATTTTCGTTATAGATTATTTGGTGTGAAGAAATATAAATAAATATATATATCAAAATAGTATAAGAAAATTCATAAGAATATTCTAATCAAAATAGATTAAATAAAAATCTAAAATGTATATTTTTCTATTTATATTAGTTCATGTGAATATATAGAATCCTGATTAATAACTAACATATCATGTTTTAGATAGAGATGCAATACAAATCATGTTTACAAAGTTATCGATATGGGATAATGAATTAAATGAGTATTTAAATGAATTAAATATTTATTTAAAAAATAAAGGTTAGGAATAAACTAAAATAATTGAAATAATATTTTCATGAATTAAGTAATTTTAACTTTAACTTATACTTACTTTAATTACAGAATTTAATTAACTTTATTAGCTTTACTTAAACTTTTGATTAAAGTACATTATTTTATATTTTTCAATAACATCAATTTAACAAGTTAAATTATAATTATATTTAAAAAAGCATATAATACTATATGCTTATATAGTATTATATAGTATTATATGCTTTTTATATATATATATAGTTTTATACTATATATATAGTTTACTTTTATTGTATTATTTTGAATACTGATTAATATAATATCACAATTTTTGCAGAAGATGAATTTGACTTAGTTAAGAATATCCAGGTTTCAATTTGTAATTACTAGAGACAAAAGTTTCATCTATTTATAAAATAGTGATTTATAGTAACTTAATTTGTTGTAATTGTAAAATGAATATTCTAAGTATTTCCATGTATAAGATTGTTAATGTAAACAAAATAAGATTAATGATTACAATAAATGAAAGGTATAAAAATGTAAAAATGGTAGATTTGATAAAATTATTCATTTCATATGAAGTACATTAAAACAATTGTGACTAAATATGTGAATATATTAATATCTATATCTTATTTCATAGTGTGATATGTTGTTTATCATTATATACTGCAGAATACAACATGCCCCATATGCACTAATATACTATTATTATACAATGCAGGTGCAGCTCTTAGGTAAAGTTGATGAACTCCTTAAAAACAATATTACGAATTCAAAGAATAGCGATGACAACTATGATAGCATTGCTTTTGATATAGTTGATGATAGCATTGCTTTTGATATAGTTGATGATAGCATTGCTTTTGATATAGTTGATGATAGCATTGCTTTTGATATAGTTGATGATAGCATTGCTTTTGATATAGTTGATGATATTATTAATAAAGATGATATTATTAATATAGATGATAATGATGATGTCAGTACTCTTAACGGAGTTGATGCTATATCGTTTAATGGAGAAGATGGTGCCATTCATATATATGAGAATGGAGGTTTACCTTTTCATAGAGATGTTGTGATTCGTAAAGATGATTATGATGGTAGTCCTTTTAAAGGTCATGGTAATGATGTCATCCCTTTTAATGAAGATGATGATGTCATTGATAAAGATGATAATGATGATATCATTAATAAAGATGATATTGAGGTATTTCCTTTTAATGAAGATGATGATGTCATTGATAAAGAAAATAATGATGATGTCATTGATAAAGATGATGTCATTAATGAAGATTATGATGTCATTGATAAAGATAATAATGAAGATATAATTAATGAAGATGATATTGAAGTCTTCCCTTTTAATGAAGATGATGATGTCATTGATAAAGATGATAATGATGATGTCATTGATAAAGATGATAATGATGATATCATTAATAAAGATGATATTGAGGTATTTCCTTTTAATGAAGATGAGGATGTCATTGATAAAGATGATAATGGTAATGTCATTGATAAAGATGATAATGTTGATATCATTAATGAAGATGATGATGTCATTGATAAAGATGATAATGATGATATCATTAATGAAGATGATAATGTCATTGATAAAGATGATAATGATGATATCATTAATGAAGATGATATTGAGGTCTTCCCTTTTATTGAAGATGTGATTAAAAAAGTTAATGATATTATTATTAGATTTGAAGATGAAGTCATTAATTTTGATGAAGACATTTGTAAAAATAAAGATTGCAGTAATGATGATGATGATGATGATGAGTTCTATGATGCCATTCCATATGATTTCTACAATCTCGTGAAATATGATGATATCGTAGTCGAAAAAAGTCATTTAACACTAATACTGAAAATATTGTTTCCAGTTAGTATATTCAATATAACCATAACAACATATTCATTGAAATTAGTGTAATTACTATTAGTGAATTATTCTAGAAACAAGCTTAAGTAGGCATGTTGTAATTCTATCTCAATATTTGTAATCGATAACAGTTAAAACCATATTTCAAATTCTCAAGTATAGTAATACTTAGTTGTTCATAATACATAATTTACCCAACAAACACAGACTTCACTCCCCAAATTGTATTTATTCATGTTATTTTATCTATGTTATCTATATTTGCAATTAATCCTCACAATGTTTTTCAGGTTGTATTCGGATGCGCATTTTTCTTCCTCCTGAGATGCTATCAGAATTACTGATGGTTCCTTATCTCAATTAATTTATAATAAAACTCTGCATATACATTTGACACCATTTTTAATTTGATCTCATTCAGACAATGGATTACTATGATTACGTATGTAGTGTTACTTTATAACGTTTATAGATTCCTATAAAAATATAATCGAAGATAAACTAAATACAGATGTATTTATTGTTCATAGACTTTGCAGTTTTCTATGTACTCGTTGGTTGTGGTATTGTTGTCCAGAAGATTTAGGATTCGAGACAAAGGAATTAAACTCTTCTCCTGCGAGTTAAGTCCATTAGCCACGAGTACCTGTGTGAATGTGATTGAGCATGTATTTAGTAATGCATCTAGTCCATTGTACTCGTATTCTTACACTAAAAGTAGATTGGTATTGTATAATAAAATAAGCTACATTTAGAGGTAATTAGATTTAATGATTTTGTATTTTTAAAACAAATTTCTATTTTACGTTTAATGTATCTGTTTATTTAGCTCTAGTAAGGGTTTATATTCTATGAATATATTATTAGTTTTACAGTTTATAGAATAATGAGAGTATAATAAAAATAATGCATAATCAGTTATATTTAAATAGAATATTCTACATAATAAAACAATTGATTTTCACAAAAATAATTACATTAGTAATAATTACCATATTACGTCGAATCAAATAATGACATTATAGATGTTTATAGAGTTATTCAATGCAGTTAAGTTGTTGAAGAAATACATTGTTGTACCTTATTGTTATAGATGATCTTTACCCATAATGCACCAGTGTAGGACATCTCGTAGAGTTCGAAGCGTAGGTCGGATGCATACGGTGGCCACGAAGGGACGGCGTCACTAGCACCATCGGTGGGGGCGTGGCCTAGCGGTACTACTCCGCTAAGGACACCGCACATTCCCAACAGCAACATCAATGATGAGTCGTGGCAGGAGTATAAGCGAAGCTTCGGACTAGTGAATATTACATCCCAAAGGGGGAGGAAGTAAAAGCTACACTCAGTGTTTTGATATTTAATAGCATATATGTAGTAAAATTAAATATGTATATAGTTAATATATAGTTATGAAATATAATATAAAGCTATGAAATACAATAATATAGTTATGAAGCAGTTAAATTGAGTAAAAAGCAATGATCATATTTATAATTAATAATTATCTTGTAAATGTCTCAATACTTACGCCTGAAGATTGGAGTCTGAAAGCAGATTCTCTTTGATCATGTGGTAGAGTGGTCTACCAGCAACACTTATCTTGTAGTTGTCACTATTGCTAGGGGAGGAGCTTAGGAGTCAGGACCGTGGTCATAGGGGGTGAGTATTAGGAGAGGGGGAAGGTGTAGGGTATTATGTTAATTGAGGTATGTTTAGGATTGTATTGCCTTGGGGGGGATTTGTTCATAAAATAGGATGCGTTTGGGGTTAGTGGACTATCCCGGAGGGTGGCTACATTAGAGTTAAGCAGTGGGGTGTTTAAGTAATAAACTGGTTCACCGTATATGTATTGATTACATATAACTAATTAATATTAATAATAGGAAAAACTTTGATATCCGAGGTATTAACAATTCTATGCAAGAGAATCAATTGTTATCCGCAGTGAAATACACAGAGGTTAAAGGTCACTTCATTTCACTTAGCCAGAGGGAAAAGGATGACCACATTGTAAACACATGACCTATGCTGACCTTTCCAAGCCCATTGTGTAGATTCTCAGAGCATCGCCGGCAATGCATTCCAGCCTGTTCATGATCGGTAGCAGTTCCTCGGGGATATCGAAACCTAGGTGCTAAGGAGTGTGGCGTGGTTAGGAGGTCAACCGGTCTTAGACCAGTCTTAGACAACTTACCTGTTGTACCATAAGGTTGTCCCTCCAAGTCATCACATCGAAAGTCTGCAGATCAATCTCAATGCCTATCAGAACGTATTAACTAATGATACGGGATGGGTATAATGTTGTTTGGGAGTATTTTATAAATGTAAACTCTACTACATAAATGTAAACTCTACTACATAAATGTAAACTCCACTACATAAATGTAAGCTCTACTACATAAATGTAAACTCTACTACATAAATGTAAACTCTACTACATAAATGTAAACTCTACTATATAAATGTAAACTTTACTACATAAATGTAAACTCTACTACATAAATGTAAACTCTACTATATAAATGTAAACTCTACTATATAAATGTAAACTCTACTACATAAATGTAAACTCCACTACATAAATGTAAGCTCTACTACATAAATGTAAGCTCTACTACATAAATGTAAACTCTACTATATAAATGTAAACTTTACTACATAAATGTAAACTCTACTACATAAATGTAAACTCTACTATATAAATGTAAACTCTACTATATAAATGTAAACTCTACTACATAAATGTAAACTCCACTACATAAATGTAAGCTCTACTACATAAATGTAAGCTCTACTACATAAATGTAAACTCTACTACATAAATGTAAACTCTACTACATAAATGTAAACTCTACTATATAAATGTAAACTTTACTACATAAATGTAAACTCTACTACATAAATGTAAACTCTACTATATAAATGTAAACTCTACTATATAAATGTAAACTCTACTATATAAATGTAAACTCTACTATATAAATGTAAACTCTATTACATAAATTTAAACTCTACTACATAAATGTAAACTCTACTACTTAAATGTAAACTCTACTATATAAATGTAAACTTTACTACATAAATGTAAACTCTACTACATAAATGTAAACTCTACTACATAAATGTAAACTCTACTATATAAATGTAAACTTTACTACATAAATGTAAACTCTACTACATAAATGTAAACTCTACTGTATAAATGTAAACTCTACTATATAAATGTAAACTCTACTATATAAATGTAAACTCTACTACATAAATGTAAACTCTACTACATAAATGTAAACTCTATTACATAAATGTAAACTCTACTAAATAAATGTAAACTCTACTACATAAATGTAAACTCTACTACATAAATTTAAACTCTACTACATAAATGTAAACTCTATTACATAAATGTAAACTCTACTACATAAATGTAAACTCTACTACATAAATGTAAACTCTACTACATAAATGTAAACTCTACTACATAAATGTAAACTCTACTACATAAATGTAAACTCTACTATATAAATGTAAACTCTACTACATAAATGTAAACTCTACTACATAAATATAAACTCTACTATATAAATGTAAACTCTACTATATAAATGTAAACTCTACTATATAAATGTAAACTCTACTACATAAATGTAAACTCTACTACTTAAATGTAAACTCTATTACATAAATGTAAACTCTACTACATAAATGTAAACTCTACTACATAAATGTAAACTCTACTACATAAATGTAAACTCTACTACATAAATGTAAACTTTATTACATAAATGTAAACTCTACTACATAAATGTAAACTCTACTACATAAATGTAAACTTTACTACATAAATGTAAACTCTACTACATAAATGTATACTCTACTACATAAATGTAAACTCGAGTTTACATTAGTATATCTACTACAATGTAAATTGACAAAAAAGAAAACAATACTCGTATAATGGTAATATAATGATTTTACTGCAATATCTTTTATTTCAATGTAATTAATAACTGTAGGCAAAATATTCACTTTTTTATCTAATGATAGAAATTTCTAAAGAAAAGACGAATGAATTTAATTTCAATTGAAAATCTAAAACAAATTATGCAATAACATAATTGAATTCGGCTTTCAGTGGTTAGTTAAATATTATTCAAGGAATACATTTCTGCAAGTCTTCGATAGATTTATAGTATTGGTAATTATAAAATATCAATGTAATCATGTAATTACAATATAGAGATACATCACATAGATAATATTTGTATTCAGTATGATGTAACTCTGCATGAATGCTGTAATACATACCGAGGGCTTCACCTATATCAGCGGCGAGCTGTTTCACTTCGAGTCTCCGGTTAAAAACTTGTTCGTCCTGGTCGGTACGTGTTAATAGCTGTTGACAGTATGCTGTATTAGGGTACAAGATCTCCAGGGATTCGTGTTGCACAGGGATCACCAAAGGTCGTTCTATGCGAGTGTTTGTAGCTATCATTAGAAACTTCATATTTTATAATTTACAAATTTATTGTAAGTAATTATTAAATTGTTATAATTATTATATAACTCATAAGATTTTGTTTTAATTATATTTTTTTTACTATATAGTATATATATATATAGTTATAATCTAGTTATATATAATTATATATAGTTATAATCTTATTTTAACCTAAATTAATCTTGTTTTAATCTTATTTTAATCTTATTTTAACCTTATTTTAACCTTATTTTAACCTTGTTTTAACCTTGTTTTAACCTTGTTTTAACCTTATTTTAACCTTATTTTAATCTTATTTTAATCTTATTTTAATCTTATTTTAATCTTATTTTAATCTTATTTTAATCTTATTTTAATCTTATTTTAATCTTATTTTAATCTTATTTTAATCTTATTTTAATCTTATTTTAATCTTATTTTAATCTTATTTTAATCTTATTTTAATCTTATTTTAATCTTATTTTAATCTTATTTTAATCTTATTTTAATCTTATTTTAATCTTATTTTAATCTTATTTTAATCTTATTTTAATCTTATTTTAATCTTATTTTAATCTTATTTTAATCTTATTTTAATCTTATTTTAATCTTATTTTAATCTTATTTTAATCTTATTTTAATCTTATTTTAATCTTATTTTAATCTTATTTTAATCTTATTTTAATCTTATTTTAATCTTATTTTAATCTTATTTTAATCTTATTTTAATCTTATTTTAATCTTATTTTAATCTTGTTTTAACCTTATTTTAACCTTATTTTAACCTTGTTTTAAGAGTTAAGCAAGTATTGCACTTTATCATACTGACCTTCGAAGTCGTCGGCCGAGTACATTCCGGAAATCACGCATTCCAAGGAGTCAATGCAACGATTGATGTTAGTCGACCTAATTCTATGCCAGGTGTCGGGTATTAGATATAATGTATCAGGTATCAGATATAATGTGTCAGGTATCAGATATAATGTGTCAGGTATCAGATATAATGTGACAGGCCATAATGCGCATGTCGAATATTAATATTAATAATATTATACTATTTTTTACTAATTAAATTATTATTATTAAACAAATATGGAAATCGATTATTAATTAAAAACTATCTATAGAATTTATTAAATATTAAATATTAAATATTAGAATACTTGATGTCTTTGTAGTCGTATTTTTTTGTGAGAAAATCTCTATTTTCAATATAATCTCTTTTCAATCGACTTCCCAACTGGTGCATTTGATCTCGTCCCCTACTGGTCAGCTGACCGGCTGTGCAGTTCTGCTCAGTAGGAAAAGCTATGTAAGGCACAATGTAGCCTTACTAAATACTAATATAATACTTAAATTTCGTGAAATTAATGAATAATGAATAACATCTAAAGTAATACAAAACTGTGTGGATTTAAATTAGTTAATCGGATGTGTTATAGAAAATGATATTATGAGGAGAGATGTGAGATGGAATGATTGAGAGGTTGAGATTGTTGAGTGTTTAGGTATTAGAACTAACTCCAAATTTAATATCTTTATTAAAGGCTTCATATCCGGTGACAGGTCTAGGGGACAGTAAGTCCAGTGCCACGATTTCATGCTTGATTCTTGTGTGAGGATTTGATAGATGCAAAAAATATGCATCATAATTCACCTGGCAATGAAATATTTGTTTATACACAAATTGTTAGATACTAAATCATAAAATCAACAAAGACAGCATCTAATAACCAAATTTTAAATATAAATATAATAATTTAAATATTTACAATCAAATTATCTTTTAAATCATCTAAGCTAGCAGCTTCATCCCCAATATAATAGGTTATTATACTATTACTAGAGAACACATAATGCTGTTAAAATAAATAAATATCATTGTTCATAAAATTGCATATTAAAAATGGAAAAAAACCGAATTGTGAAATAACGTAAAATGTATTCCCAGAAATTATTCAAATTTGTAAGGATATTTAATTACTCAAAGAATTGAAATAGTAAATTTATATAGATAACAGGTATTCAAAAATAATTAGGGTTAATTGAATTATTAGAGTTAATTGTTACATCACAGTTAATCTAATAATATTATAGATTAGGAAAGAGGCAATATTTTAAAATTAATTTTAAACTACAAAAAATTTAATTGCTTCTAAATAGTAATTTGTCTAGCAAATTGCTAATACTAAAGCATTATAATAACCTATGTGTACTTTATTATCTAAATTAACCATGGACATTATACAGAATTACGACATGTAAATATGTGTACACGTGGATATAACCTTTGATAATTGTGGAATTATCTTCAGGGGTAACCGGGAGCCATGGCGAAAGAATACCTGCACCGACTTCAACTGTACTTCGTGTTCATATGGCGTCGATGAGTAATAGGTGTCTCTCGATGAGTCATCGGACTCGTACCGAGTGTCACCGATAGTGGAAATTGTGGCGGTACCATTATACGACACCTCATTCGGCCTGACTACACCGCAATGGTCAACTAAATGGTTCGCGACAATGCCAGAGTTGGTGTCTGCGGTACAATCGTTTGCTAGAAATATATGTCATCTTATAAGATACAATTATTACACGGGAATATAAATAAGCAGATTAATGTAAATTAAAATGAAATCTTTATTACTTACCATATCAAGGATATTTATATATAGTTAATAAATATAGTAACAAGTAGAATTGAATACATATTAATACTATTTACTATTAGTATTATTAAAACATAATATTTAATAATGTAAATATAAAGAATTATAACAATTAGTTTATTTACATTTCTAATTATTCCTCATATTAGAAGATCAAATAAAGAGTAACTTGGTTGGATGCCTAAGTACTTTGTAATGATAATAGTAGCTAGATAACTGTGAACATCTTCTTTAATCAAAATATATAACATTTTGCGGATACTTATTAATTATTTTACACTTAAAGGTTTAGTGCACGACCTCGGCAGCTGTAGCTATTTATAGAAGGTATTATATAACATCATATTACTATACTTACTGGACCGGCGAAATAACATATAATTAAAGGCGTCGGCAAATATCCACGGTGATATCGAGATATGTGTTTCTCCAGTGACTGGATGACCACAGTTCCACGGTGACTTTTCCCTTTCACAAGGTACACGGTGATTTATTGATGAGCTTTTAAGTAAAAAGCCGACGCCATCGAATTGCTCGCGTCTGGGGGTAAATGGATCTGAAATCTCGACAAGGGATCTGAGCCTATTCGCATATTGGCGAATATGCCGAGACAAGGTAGTGGGATGAAGTATAGAGCATGTTTTCAGTGCGAGGGATGGTCTATCCGAATTGTTGCAACCGACTACTATTGAATGTTTAGTGTATTTATAGTTGCAGAATATTATAGCACCCGATACACTGATAATTTTCATGATGCTTTTATTTAGAATCGACATTTTAGGATCTGACTTTTATATATATTTGTAGTTTGCTTTTTATAGTAAAAGGTGGGAGTTTTATTTTCATTAAAATTATTGAAATAAATAAATTCTCAAAAATCTTTAGATTTTATTTATTTGTTTTTAAAATAATTTGTTTAAATAAAAAAACACTAATAAATTACTATTATTTGTAATTACAATAGATGCAACATAATTTATTAATAAGCAATACTATATTTGTATTAATTAAAAATATCAATATCATATATTTAAAATATAGTTATAATCTACAAAAAATAAAGGTTATAATAACAAAATATAGCATTTCATTCCATCTATAATTATAAATTTCTAATGATTTCATATTTGTTAAAACAAAATCTTATTTTATATTAAGTATTGAAACTACTGGTTATATTTTTACACAGAAATTACTTAAAATATTATATTTGCTATATATTAATAATATAAGTTAATAAGTTATATGTATAAGTAGTGATATTTTTATACTTCTAGTATTTATTTATTTAAATATTTGTTAAAATTTAAACAAATTAGAATGTTTCAAGAATAAATAGGATATATTTATTAATATTTTATTAATATATTATATAATATATTATAATGAATATATTGTGAAATTAAGAATCTGATGGTTTCCATAAAAAAGGTCTTTTCACTTTGATTCTTTCATCTATATTAGGAATAAAACATAGAGGCACATGCATAGATCGATGTCTGGGATATTTTCTTATAAATATTTCATCATGACTTGATGCTATTAATATTGAGAAACATTACTTAATATTAATAATTAAAATAAAACAAAGATAAATTAAAGATAAATAGAATTAGTTTCATAATAAGATTAAATACAATAAGAATGAAACAATCAAAACATATATTGATCTGTTAATATATGATTATAAATAACCTTAAAGGTAATATAGATTCTAATATCTATACAGGTTTATTTTTATATACCATACGGCAACAATAATAACTATTTTGAATAAATATGAGTTAAATAATGCATTAAATATAACTAACATTTATTGCAACACTTAATTTCCTCATCACTGTCACTATCAATTATAATAACATCCGATATATCAGAGCTACATGAGGCCATTATTGATTTACACTTATCTTTATTATCAATTATTTTATCATTCTTTTCAATTTCATTATCGTCTTTTTTCATTATAATATCTATAGTTAGAAAATTGACTAGGTTATTTAAATGATATTTTATTTCATAGTTTTATAAATAATTTTAAAGAATACCTTAATATATAAAATAATTAAATTATAAGGCTATATAATAAAACTTATTTAAAATATTTAATAAACCCAACGATTCACAATATCTATAAAAAAACAGTATTTTAATAGAAGATAAATCTAATAGAATAACAAAATAAATAATAATTCATTAAATTCATACCTTTAAGTTTTTTGAATCTTTTATTGGCAGATGGCATTAGTTGGTGAATTGAATCCTGATGACTGGAACATATTGATAAAATATGACTGAAGCTTTTAGTGTCCTGCACTATACTATCTTCATGATTTATTTTACATTCATCATCTATTACTATAATATTCTCAGGTAATTTAGATGGAGATTTAATTTTCGGAGATTTATTCTTTTTATTTTTATACTTTAATGAATTTCTTGGAGTAGAATTTTTGGCCTGTTGATGTTGAACACCTGATCCACTAGCGACTCCTTCAGGCATAGCCATTACTAGATTTGCTTTAGGAATTTCTTGACTTTCAACTAGAACATCCTCAATACACTCTATACCTATTTACGTTAAAGTTAATCATTATAAAAATGAGTAATATTCATATTAATAATTGTAGTTTTACTATAATATAATAATATATTTATAAAATTATTCATAAAAATCACAATAGAAAATAACCTTTATCATCTTTCTCTTCAATAGCGATTACGGGTTTTGACCTATAAAGTGATAATTATTTAAAATAATATAGTGATATTATATATAATTAGATTAAAGAATAAGAATACTCACTTTTTAATTTTATTTTTTATATGAGATCTATCTTCTTCTGGGTGATATCCATGGTCTTTACCTAATTTTATGATTACCAAAATAAATAAAAGATTAAATAAATCCAAAGATAATAAATTATTCCAAACGTATTATGATTTTTTATAATTAAAAAATAAATCATTTTTTATTCAATAAAAATATCATATACAAATTTATGATAATTATTTACAAATAATGTTGGTTTATTTAAAATGAAATAACAAATTTACAAGAATAATTTTTTTGGTAAAAACTTACAGATAATTATTTTCAAATAAACTTCAATAACTATTTTTTCACAAAATTGATTTAATATAATTTTTACCTAATTTAATATAATTTAATAACAAAAAAAGAGACATATAAAATTAAATTTTGATTTTATACAACTAATTTAAATTGTTAAGATCTATGTTTTACCAAATGTAACCTAGTTAAACATTATTAACCTAGTTGTACAACATATATTATTTATATAAAATTATTTATTGTCTATTTTTTAATTATTAATCCCTAATATAAATATCCTGGTTATACAAAAAATAATTCAGATAATTTAATGTTTTGTATTAAATATTATTCTTTATATTATTTTGAATTACATATTATTTATAAAACTATTATACCATTCTGTTTGCAGGATAGTCTCTCAAATAAAATATCAATATCAACTATTTTTATATAAAGAAATGTATGCACAATATATACTAACTTTATTGTAACCCTGGGATAATTACTCCATAAATAATATTTTAAAAATAATGTTTAATATATAAATGTATACTAATATCTCATACAAATGTATATATCGAATAAAGACATATGGTATAATACAACAAATAATCCAGTTAATTCCATTTTTATATTATGTAATATATTTATAATTTAATTTTTTTTAAATGATTATTGATTATGAAATATATTTTTACTTTGTTCATTTTAAATAAATAGGGTAGATAGATTAATGGAAATATAAAATAAAATAATATAGCACACATATTCATTATATTTATGAAATATGTTATAAAAGTATGTTAATTTTTAAAAATGTATAAAAATAAAGAAATATGTCTTCAATAGTAAATACCTTTAATCCAATCATCATACAAGTTAGGTTGATATATTTGTACAAAGATATCCATAAGTATAGTAACCATTTCTTTATTACAAGAACACTGTAAAGAAATATATAATAAAATCAATGATAACATCATAAATAAATGTATGAACTATAATACATAAACTTTCTTTATAAAATAAGTATTTCATATAGTAATGCAATGTAATATTTATCACATAATGTACATAATATACATAATACTATTGATTATTAAATTATAGATAATATTAACTTTTACACATCTTTTGCCATAATCTATCCAGCGTTCTGTAGCAAAGTTAGTTGATTCAGCAATATTATATCCCATATTAAATCCAGCGTGGTACCCAAAGGGAAATGTTATAATAATCTCACCGGCATTATGTACAATCTAGAAATTAATAAATTCCATAAAACTAAATATATTTAATAAGAATGTAATTATTAAATAATTTAAACTAATAATAAATATAGTGAAATAAAAAAATATTGGTATATATAATGTACAATTAGATAACCTTGTCATAAGGTATTGAATGTTTTTTTAATATTGTAGGTGAAATTAAAGTCATTTTGTGACGTAGAAAAGCATTGCAATTCTTAAAACCTTCGGCATAAAATCCTAAAAATAAATAGAAATATTAATTAATGGTTTTTATAAATTATTTTATAAAAGTTTAAAAATAATTTGGTTTAAGGCCATTTATTTAATATATTTTAATTTATGATATCATAAATAAAATCATAATAAAATATCATAATAAACCCTTTGCAAGTCTTTCAAATCGCATTCCATGTTCAGGAGGAATTGAATACCTTTAAAAGTATTATATATTGATATTTATAATTATTATTACAAAATAAATATTTGATATGATGATGTAGACTTCTTGTTTATAAATTAAAAAGTATATTATATGAATTTACTAAATACAGATTCAAAATATGATTTATAAATAGTTTACATTATCTACGTTTACATTATCTACGATATCTCATCAGAAATTGATATATCTTAGATTCAATTAGTTTCATCCATATCATTACTAAAGAACTAAGTAATTTTACTTATTACTTACATATATGCAATGTAATATATTCCCTGTGATATATCCCATTTGAGATTGTATAAACGAGTATACATTTATTTAAGAAGCCTTTATATTTATACCATATCCGGTTTACAAATAATAGGATATTGTTTGTTTAAAATGAATATTCTTCTTAAATAATTAAATATTCAAAATCAGTAAATTGCTATCAAAGCTATTCTCATATTTATTTATATTATTCATGTCAATAAATATCTACACAATTTCTTAAAATGAATATGGAATCATATATTTGTATCAAAATATTTATTTATAATAAACATGACAAAATTTGATAGCTCCTAATTTACAGAAATTGATTATTATAATTATTGTAGAACACAATACATTTAAGAACAATACATAACATATGTTTTGCAAGTATTTTGAGTTTAATATTTGTTTTAAAGTTTGTAAGTATAATAATGTAAAATTACCTTAATGTATAAAAAATATATAAACTTTTTATTTAAATGTAATATGATTATATTAGTTAAATTAATGTATACTAATTACCATCATCAATGTATGGTTAGCCTCTCAGGTAAAACAATCACTAACCACAATGATATTATGGATTACTTTTAATTTTATATATGAAACCTATTCACTATCATTCACTACACTATAATTTAAGGTAAATTCATTTAATTTCAGAGTAATTATAAGTATTAATGAAACCAGAATTTAGGTGCACCATGGTGAATATAGTTAATACTGTAGAGATCCATATCTTCAGTATGCCATCCAAATGTAGATTTCCACATTCCGAAATATAAATATGCAGTATTAACTCCTATGAAGGTCAGTTTGTGCAAAAGAAAAGACTCGAAAATTCGATTAATTATTAATCGAAAATTCGATTAATAATCTAGAAATTTCTTACTAATAGTTTATAAAGTTCTTTTATAGATTATTTATTATTGGACATATAAAAGTATAAAACATTCTAGTAGATTAAGTAATTATTATATTTAAAAATTTAAATGAATTACCTTCGATAGCAATTCCATACGACTCATTTACATGATCCAATATAGAACCAAGTTTATTAATATTCCATACATTACAATCTTTATCAGTCAATGATCCTGTTAAGAAAATATTGTAATACATATATATAATTTATTACAAAATAGTATTACATATTTATACCATATTAACATTATTAAATAGTATTAACAATAGTTACCTGAGCAATCGGCCCCATACAAAGGATTAACATATAAAATATTTGACCAATACTTGCGCTCTAATTCACTTAAATCTTTGACAAATGGAGTTGTGTACCTATTAATTAAATTTAATAATAAATATCATTCTAAAAAAATAATATATTACAAATAACTTACTTAGCAGACATTGCCAATTTCTTAAATTCCTTAACTGTCATTGGTTTTCTTTGAACATTATATTGATTAAAAATTCCCCCATTTCCTAAATTAACATTTTAAGTTGATATATATGTAATACATTACGTCTAAAGCATTAGGAATTTCTTTATTACCTCTTATCATCTGTTCAATTGGTGCCTTTATGATATTATCAAGATCATCAAAATTATTATTTCTACGTGGAATCCATTCTTTAGGTGGTATGATCTATGTGATTAATATTTTATGTTTTTTGAGTACTATTATCATGACATATATTTATATATATAATAATATAGTTATTAATTTTTAGTAAATAAGGTAGATTTAGAATAACATGGAAAAAAGTAGTCCATTAATGAATAACTAAATAGTAATGAGAAAATAAATGGTGGTAAAACATTATATAAAAATTCAATCAAAAGATTATTAAAGAATAATAATATTTTGAATACATATATAGATTTTATATAAATAATTTTATTAAAGCTCATTTAATTTTTTATTAAACGCTATTAAAATTTAAAATTATTTCTTTATACAATTATGTATTTATTATTCGATACTAATTCGAAATTCATATTAAAATATATAAACTTAATTGGAAAAATTAATATAATATTTTTCAATTTCAATATAATAATGTAATAATATATATCAAATGTACTACCATAAAAAAATTGTAATATAAAAATTATATAAATAAATAGTAATGACATCATATGTTTTCACATATCTAAATTCACCATTATAAAAATATTTTGATATATCAATTTTTTAGTTAGAATTATGTTTTTATAAGGTTTTAAATTGATCAATTATGAAATATGTTTAATCTTTTTTTAATGAATGTAACAATTGCTACATTTTTGTTACATAAATGTAACACATTTCCGAACTAATGGATATATCAATATATATTGATATATCAATTTAAACGTATTATATATTTTTATACATGACTTATATAAGTAAATATAAAACACCACATTTTATAGAAATTTGTATAAAATCAGTAAATAAGAATTCTTGTTTCTTTGGAATTAGTGGAGAATTTTTAAATATATTATTTAAAATAATAATTTATATTTCATTGGGCTTTTAGTTATATGGACATATATTTTGTATATTATTATTTACCTTACAAATTCCTGCCTTGTGTGCTCCTTTAGACTCAATTAGTTTAATATAACTATTAAAATCTTTAAATTCTTCATAGCTTGGTCTTAGAATCTTTATTTTCTGATCAGAGCTATTATACATCTAAAAATAAATCAATTGTACCTCAATTATATAATAAAATTTGTTAATTTAATTAATTATATATATGTATATAGAATATATAGAATTGCCTCAGCCTTTTTTATAAATATACATGGTATAACAATATCCTTATCATAAAAATATATGCATTAATATATTGCAGGATATAGTTAATAAATGATATCACCTGTCAACCCGGATTGAAAAAGTGAAAAAACTACCCGTATTAAAATATTGAATAATATTCTTTTTTATAAATATTCTATATTTTATTCATATACAATTATACATTTAGTTATTCAAAAATATAGAAAGTACAAAAGTTAATTTAATGAAATACCTTACTACTATGACAATAAACACATTTTAAAAATAATAATTGATTGTAATAAATGATAATTATCTTAAATTTTAAATTATTTAAATTATATGTATTGACAATGACAATTCTTGTATATACATATCTATATGCATTTGATGTTTGTTAGATTGTGAATAATTTGGAATAATATGTTAATAATTCTGTAATGTTATTTCAATATAACTTTCATGTTCATAAAATGTATTGCAATAGTATATTAGCCGTTAAATTAATATCTGTAATAGTATTGTACGTGTTTTACAAATAATGTAGGTCATATATTAGTTGTACATATACAAGTTGTATAAGTGAAAAATTATGCAACCTTACACTACACTATTTACTTAATTAACAATACTATATTGTGTCAATTTGATCAGATGTTATAAATATTTAACATAAAACGGAAATTTACAGGGAATATTTATTAAGAGTTTAAGTTAACTAATTATTGTTGGATTTAGTATGTGGTTATCATTAATTGGTGTTTTATTATAACAAACATATTAAATTACCTTACGTCAGAGTTAATGTTCTTGAACAATTAAATATCCAATCTAATATAATACTATTTATAGTCAGTTTCACAACGAATTCAATATCATTCGTAACATTAAATTATAATAAATTCTCATCTGGAAATTATATTATATTTCCAAATTAAATAGATTACATATATTAAAATAAATATTAGCTATTGTTTATATCATAAAATTTTAGTATATAAGATTCAATACAAGCTTAGAATACTAATAATAGTGAATTGGATTTTCATATAACAAGATACATAGACTATATTAAATAAACAATTTTTTTATTTTGAGTTTAATTTTTTTTGTTTATTTACATCATCTTTGAAAAATATTTTGCATTAATTTTAATTAATATTTTTAAATAATTAAAAAAAATATATTATAATTTTTAAATATTTTAATATACTTCATATGTAGTGTTTTTATACTTTACTACATTACAATATTTAATACAATTGAAAATTCATTTATTTTTCCTACTTACAATAATATTCTAAGATATTAAAAACCGTGCGATATGAATTACAATCATAGATACATATGTAGTATGATAACATTACAAACATAAGGCAAGTATTTATAAACAATGTAATACTATTATTATAAGACACTGTATCATTTGTGTTATTTATATAAATATTTTTAGAGATAAATTTATATTTAGATTATAGTTTAGTTCAAATTAGTTCAAACAAAAAAATACTGTTGCACATATAATCTATTTATTATCAGCCTATATTAAAATATTCTATACCCTCCTGATCTTGCTATTGCATAATATATATATACATATTATTATATAGTAGATATAATGTAATATGCAATATTTATAATAGATACAGTTAAATGGAGATGTTTTGAGTATAACTATAGTATGCATAATATAAATATAACGATTGAACTGATTTATTTATAAAAACGGCCATATATATATAGTCGTAATCATTCGCCAGTGATGAAACAGATGCATTTTATAATTTGCATATACGTGTAGCGCGCATGCGAATTTGAAGACCGACGTACATTGTACATGTGTTCATTGGAGCGTAGCGTAATCTCCGTGTATTGATATTATAAGTATGTTATATGTTAATGTCATATCTTATATGTTAAGCATAAATAAACTATATAATACGTATATACGATATGAATACTTATTTTAAATGTATTTTAATGATGAATTAATGGTATACTATAAATGGATATATTTTGACAAAATAATGATTATATATATTCATTATAAATTCAATCAAAAATATCTGGATTTTATTTCAAATTTAATATTCAAATCTATCCGCACCACTCTATAAAAATATCATAATATCATACATTATTTTTTAATAATTTATCATTATAATCAATACCAAGACCCATACTTGAACATGCGGGGACCTTGTTATATTATGTGGCTACTACTAAGTATAAGTTAATAACTACTATGAGTAATTCTAGATAGGTAATAAACGAATACTATTTTGCTATTTAATAAACTGTATATTATATAATATCTGCTGAATATAAATGTATTTTATTGAAAATTAGATTACATCAATTTGAAATCAAATATATATCAAATATATATCATAGTTACAACATGACAATTCTAATGAAAGCATACCAATTTTGCTAATAAGAATATTTTTTAATTGAATTTAAAACACATCAAACACTTTACATTAAATATTATTAATTGAGTTATATATATATATATATATATATATATATATATATATATATATATATATATATATATATATTTATATATATATATATATATATATATATATATATATATATATATATATATTTATTATTAAATAGTATATTATAAACTATTATCATAATGCATCATATATTACGTTTAATTAGAAGCACGTTGATGAACTATAGATTATGTTAAATAGTGTAATGGTTAGTTTTATAATTAAGATTTAGTGTAATTATACTTTTATTTCAAATCAACCATTGTTAAATGCTGAAACGATAATTTATATACTCCTTACTAGTACAATAAAGACGGTTTTGTAAATTATGTATACATAATATCTATTTTAAGATAGTCGAAACTGATCGCATATTCATGGAATTGTTGTTCATTCTAAATTAGCATTATTTCTTATAATTCGTTATTTTTAAAAGAAAGTTACAACAATTTAAAAAATATTGTTTATTGAATTTACGAAAAAAGGAAGGAATACTAGTATTGATAAACACGTAACATACTTTCTAAGCTATATATGATGCTACAGTAATTCCAGTCTACCAATTCATATAATACCAAAGCCCCGTGAACAGTATATATGTATATAATATTTTAAATACCAGTTCATCTTATATCATAGATATAGGTATAGGACTCTTGATATCAAGTTATTTTTCATATCACAAAAATGAATATAATATTAAAATCCTCTATAACTATCATCTGGATTTATGATATCCATAATTATTAACGTATGTGAATTATTTATAAAACCCCGTATAAAATATTTCTATATAAATTACATCTGCAATAGTATATAGTTAAGCATGGTAATCGTTAAATTATATTACAATTGAATATATAATTATATTGTATTAATATATTTTATAAATAAACAATCCTAACGACGCATTTTTTTTTATTATTTGTAATAAAATAATTAATATATAATTATTTATCTATTTTATTTACTATATATATATATATATATATATAGTATATATATATATATATATATATATATATATATATATATATATATATATAATCTAACGAGACATAGAATATTTTCATAAATATTAATCATTTTCATTTTTAAATTGACAATTTTAGATAACCCGAATACCGAATCTTTCAAAATAATGTAATAATAAATAGTTACCAACTAAAGAAAACTTTAATAATATTAGTTTTAAATCAATATATATATCAATAACCAACAATTTTACTAATTTTAATATTTTGCATATAAAATATTTTATGTTTTAAATATTTTTAGCCTGCTTTTAAAAACTGTTTTCTTTTATATAAGTATGGGCATTATATTGTAGTATCTTAATATAGCTTAGAAAGTATGTTACGTGTTTATCAATACTAGTATTCCTTCCTTTTTTCGTAAATTCAATAAACAATATTTTTAAAATTGTCGTAACTTTCTTTTAAAAATAACGAATTATAAGAAATAATGCTACTTTAGAATGAACAACAATTCCATGAATATTCGATCAGTTTTAGATATAATAAGACAATGTAATCTTGATCCTCTGCTATCGATTTTATCAATAAACTCATTACATTTGTAAAGTTTGATAAAGTTATTGAACAAATAATAAAATTGTTCTCATTTCCTGAAGTTTAATAAAAGTTATTGGAATATAATAAAACACTTTTATTATACTACATGAAATTAAATATAATACAAGTTTAAAGAGAAATATGTATTCAATTCTATATATATCATGATTCACATATGATATGTACTCAATTATATTGCGGTTTCTCAGTATATAATACTTCTTAGCAGTAATTTCAATATTATAAATATATTGTATCTTGGATAATAATATAATTTTCTCTGTATTAATATACAGAACAAATTATATTATTATACAAGACATAATATATTTATAATTTTAGATATAAAATTGAAATATACTGCTAAAACTATTATATAATATAAACTATTATAGAATTAATGATTTTATAATTCATGTTTAATTTCAAAATATAATGATTAACATGATTATACATTTATTTATTTAGTATAATTATATTTAATTAACTCATTATTAAATCAATATCATATATATTATATTAATCATATAATTATTAATAATATTATGTATATATTAATTAGTAATTAATTAATAATATGCGAGATTTTTTTAATAATCTAGGGTACTATAAAGAATTCAGCGAATAAATAGAAACCTTATAAAACGAAATATCTATAATCATATACATTGTTGTATATGTTTATATGCTATATATAGGGCATGCATTGTTATAGGTGTTTGCATAAGGAACCTCTGTGTATATTGCTATTGACTGTAAAATATATTTAATGATTATAATCATTGATTGACATAAAATAGTGTAATTGCCTATTAACTTTTTTTTGTTTATTTTCATTGATACACGAAGAGTGTAAATCGCAGCATTTCTATCAGAAATAAAAACATAATAACCATAACCATAGATCGTTTCGGTGCATTTATATTTTTAACATTTTAAAATTCATATCTTAAAAGTAACAATAATTAGAATATTTTTTTTGGCTCAGAAAAATAATAAATCATTTTGGATATAGTATTTATTAATGCTAAATACATTTGTTCATTCTATCATCTATGTACAATATTAATCCTAATGTAGGATTCGTAAAATCTGATTGAGTATATATATAATAAATTTACAAATGTTTATGATGGCGTCGGGGTACAACGTTTGGTAGAAAGCGAATTTTTCTATCGTTTCGATGTGAAACGTGTCATAGAATAAAGCATGTGGGTATACACATCTTACAGGACTATACTGTTTCAAGATGGAAAAGAACGTATGGAATTTATGAGACTCGGATATAGAAAATCACACAAGCGCATGCGGAGTTCGAACGTGATAGGCACCTTACGAAACAAACTTATGTAATACAATCGATGGAGTTCTATTTGCTAGAACCAAAGAAATAACGAACAACATTTAGAGTTGTTTTTGCCATGCGCAAACAAATACGAATATGTGGATATAAATAATAAAATGAAATAATAATTAATAATAATGAGCAAATATGAATACTGAATGGAAAAAGGATCGCCAAAGTATATCGTAAACACAGACGTTCCATATAGTAGGCGAGCGGGTTAAGTTATTATAGTCTGCGATCGTAACATTCCAACGGAAAGCCAATAAGCCACCTCGTTGACCACTTTACACCTTTCTCGTTTTCGACGTCTTTCATCACCATGTTTACGCCTATCGTCTTCTGAAACATCAGAGGATTGGCATGCGGAAGATTTGCATATCGATGATTGACATACACCATTATTTTGAAATGAATTTGCAGACGATATTTCCATCATGGATACATTCGATTCAGAATTGTCGTCTGTGCTAAATTCAATCTTTCGAGATCTTTTCTTATTTCTAGGTCTGTATGAGATAGTTTATCTGATTACAATTGAAATAAATATATAGTATAGTATTGATAGTACATACTCCTTTCACTAATACACTTATTATATAATTAACTATAATGTACTATATATCAAAGCCAACAAATGAAAATATATAATAAAGAATATAGACATGTATGATATGGAATATTCTTATTAGAAACAAGTTATATACAAAATCTACAATTAGGTTATAAATATATTTATACTCAAAGTTATAAATAACTAGTGAGCATATGCAATATATGTATATCTAGTCTACTTTGTACATATACAATATATATATATATATATATAGTATATTATATCGTATATTATACATTGCACATCAGGTGTATTTTCTAGATAATTAAATGCATCAGTACAACAAAAATTCGACTTCAATTATCTTCAATATAAGATTAAATCAGAACAATATTTATTATTTCATTTATGCTGATAAATATATAAGTAAGTAAGATAGTATACATATTACGATACACTTTAATTTTATATATGCGAGATCATATATGAAGATATGTAATGCGCACATTCACGGGTAATAGCAATACTATGTTATTTTATAATTTAAATAAAATAAATTAGTTAATTAAAATGTAATTTATGAGATACCAAATACACTGACCAAACAGGCAAACCTGGATACGAATAGTACAGAGCGAGTACCTTAGTTTATACTAGAAGTACTTATTATATCATAGTAATCATAATTTGAAAATAATGAATATAAATTAACTTTATAAATTAATACTTATTATTAATATTTGCCGATTTTAATATATCAATTTGCCTTCAATCATAAAGGTGAGTTATAATTCATGTTCACTTGTCTTTACTAGATGTCTTTCATATATGTCATATAGCTACATGTCTTTGCTACAGATCTTTGCTACAGGTCTTAGCTACAGGTCTTTGCTACAGGTCTTTGCTATAGGTCTTTGCTATAGGTCTTTGCTACAGGTCTTTGCTACAGATCTTTGCTAAAGGTCTTTGCTATAGGTCTTTGCTACATGTCTTAGCTATAGGTCTTTGCTATAGGTCTTTGCTACAGGTCTTTGCTAAAGGTCTTTGCTACATGTCTTTGCTACATGTCTTTGCTACAGGTCTTTGCTACAGGTCTTTGCTAAAGGTCTTCGCTAAAGGTCTTTGCTAAAGGTCTTTGCTACAGGTCTTTGCTACAGGTCTTAGCTACAGGTCTTCGATAAAGGTCTTCGCTAAAGGTCTTTGCTACAGGTCTTTGCTACAGGTCTTTGCTAAAGGTCTTTGCTACATGTCTTTGCTACATGTCTTTGCTACAGGTCTTTGCTACAGGTCTTTGCTAAAGGTCTTCGCTAAAGGTCTTTGCTAAAGGTCTTTGCTAAAGGTCTTTGCTAAAGGTATTTGCAATAGATCAACTTCAATATGAGTCATTCCCTCCCTGAATAAAAAAGATAGTATACCTATAGCTTATGTGTGTAGGTCCCAGGTATACAAGACTCCCTTCTATTTATACGGTTACTATAATAAGCATTAGTACCTACCAATGTTGCAGACTATTTATGTTATATATCGATGTGTTAATGTGAAATTCATATATGCATAACATATAAATAATTTAGACTAAAGTCCAAATGAATGCGAATGTTTCGAGAATTCTTCTATGAATGAGTATTTAATTAGTATGTAATTAATATGTAACTACTCTTTTGTTTATATAACATATAGATTATACATTATACCACCAGAGTAAATAGCAACTTATCCTATATATAAAGATTGATGATAATTTGATAATAATGTTTTCGATAATTTGTTTTCCATAACCTTATTTTAATAACCTATATTTACATACATCTTATGTATACAAATTATGGAGTGCAAATGAATATATTAAGTGTTATTTAACTGTTTATAAAATGGTATCAGAATATACCGAATATTAAGAAGTAATATATCTCTACTGTTTTATCAACGTGAATAGAAAATATGTAGACATATTATAAATTATGTTTCTAAGTCCATTTATATTACATTTTATTTTAAATATATGTGTATAACGCGATAAGATATACAATTTATTTATTGGAACGTATACATTATCCGCATATATTATAGAATGTACCTTACATATACATATACATATATATACACACACACACACACACACACACACACACACACACACACATACACACACACACACATACACATACACATACACACACATACACACACACACACACACACACACACACACGCACACACACACACACACACATATATATGAATGCTATGATATGTAGTCATCCTGAAACCTTGTGCATTTGACTTTAGTTTTAGTAACATTTAGTTATCGGATACTAATGGTCGAATGTATATACGTGTTTAGTAACACTATATATCATATTAAGAAAATTAAATATATACATCATTCATAGGCTGTACACTGTACAGTGTACAGTGTACAATGTACAGTGTACAGTGTACATAGTATCATCTATAATGTACATTATATAGTACGTAGTGTGTCCGAGGAGTGTGCGAAGTACACTTTGCGTTTACACACATAAACACACATTTTAATGTTCTATATTCTATATTTACTGTCTACAACATTCTACAACGTACTTCACCATCCGATAAATATATATATGTATGAGTCATACTTTAATTTCGTACCTTTAAACCGTTCTATCATATTAATATATATATGTTACAGGTTAGCGTGTGTATTTGTGTGTGTGTATATGTGTGTGTGTGTGTCTGTCTGTGTATGTGTGTGTGTATGTGTGTGTGTGTGTGTGTGTGTGTGTGTGTGTGTATGTGTGTATGTGTGTGTGTATGTGTGTGTGTGTGTGTGTGTGTATGTGTGTATGTGTGTGTGTGTATATGTGTGTGTGTGTGTCTGTCTGTGTTAAATATGTGTGTGTGTGTATGTGTGTGTGTATATGTGTGTATGTGTGTGTATGTATATGTATGTGTGTATATGTGTGTGTATGTGTGTGTGTGTGTGTATGGGTGTGTTTGTGTGTGTACGTGTGTAGGTGTGTAGGTGCATAGGTACACATATCTGTGGAATATTGCAGTAGCGATGTGAAGGTAATTAGTTAACTTTAACTGAGTTAATACAAGAATAAGCGATATCATAATTTGGCAAGTAGAGTTAAGGGTGGTGCTTTATGGGTGGTGCTTTAAGGGTGGTGCTTTAAGGGTGGTGCTTTAAGGGTGGTGCTTAAATATGACTCCATGGTTATATAATATGTACATAGTTTTTGAAGTAGTTATTGATTGATAACTATAGTATACTATATAAAATGTCCTAGATGGGTATTATCGAGGTGGGCGTGGTCTAGATGGGTATTATCGAGGTGGGCGTGGTCTAGATGGGTATTAGCGAGGTGGGCGTGGTCTAGATGGGTATTAGCGAGGTGGGCGTGGTCTAGATGGGTATTATCGAGGTGGGCGTGGTCTACATGGGCATACACGTGGTAGGAGTGACTATTCGTAACCATTGTATACTCTTCTCTCTCTACCCCCATCTCTCTCCCCTCGCTCTCTATAATAATTTAGAGTTTTGTGCGAAGTCTAACATAATGGTTAAATATATAAAAACAATATCTATCAAATGTAGTTATATTTAGATGATACATTGTAATTATATATATATATATATATATATATATATATATATATATATATATATATATAGACATACATTGTACATTCAACAAATGTGTCAGCGAAAAATACTATATAAGATGTTATATAACTCACTACAGCTGTTTTTGAATATAGAGACGTTGACGTTGTCATTTATCTTATGTATGTTTAGTAGTGGAATGTTCTACATGTAAAACACTTGAGCTATTATCAATTGACACACCCAACTAACATCGTTCATCGAACAATACGCAGGTGATTTCATTTTTAATGTCGTGTAATCATGTTATGTATATATATCTATATATATATATATATATATATATATATTAAGTTGAAGAGGTTTATCGTTGATTTATAGTGTATAATTTTTTATAAATAATCACATTAATTTATATGCCGTGTGGAAGTTCGATGTTGTACTCGCGGAAGTTTGCGAAAGCGCCTACGAACTACCATATATAGCGGTTGCCATGGTTACCGGACTACGACGCGACGCATATCTCCGCATCAAACCTGTAGCCGTCGACGAGTTTCTGAAGGTCGTAGCGTCCGACCAACTCGAGCAATTGGCTGAGATAGCAAAGCGATCGCTCGTTGATTAGACTGTATCTCTGCATAGCCAATAAGAGATCGCAAGACCTGCGGGGCAAGATTGTTTACATTGCTACAGCGTTGTAAATATACTAGAAACCAGATGATATAACTAGTATATATTGCTATATAATTATTATTAGACTTTTAAATTAAATAGAATTATAATATAATTTAATAGAAATAAAATATATTTCTCTTTTATTATATAACAAAATAAACTAAAATGTTCTGGACGTTTTTCTGGGATGTAAAAGAGAAAATATATTTTATATATATTTAATTTTGATTATAATTTAATTTTATTTTAAATAATTATTTAAGAATATATAATAATGACATCATCCAGTTTCTTGGATATACATATACGTTTTATATTAGTACAACATCAAATTAATATTAATTAATAAAATAAAATTTAAATTTAATTAAATATATTCTCATGTTACGTACAAAAGTACTAATGACATTATTATAAAATGTTTATAATAAAAATATAATCTGTATTATTTAATATAAATAAAATATAGTTTTAACATTATGAAGTATTTTTGTCATTTTTTATTAATATATTCGCATTCAAAAAATATACTAATGAAATATAATACTAGTAATAACACGTAACCACACAGGCAATTTTAGTATTATTGTTAAATTGTTAAATTGTTGTCAAAGTGAAAATATATGTTTACATTGTATATATTATATATTTAATGTAATCATAAATATGTTAATATCATTCATGCTAACACCTGTACTTTAGTCTGGTCTCTTGGTTACAATATAATTAGTTTTTAGACCACACCATGTCTAAGCTGGAAACCAAAAAAACGGAATGATGTATTTATTATATTAAAAGTTTAAAATAAAAATAAATTCAATATAAAAAATTATTTATTAATATTAATACACAACCCAACAATAGAACGAAATAATACATTTTCGAAGTTCTAACACCGCACAAACACCCGAAATATTCAATTACATCTAACGATTTCAGTTTGTCGGCTTTTGATTGGCTGATGCAATTGTCGAGGATGCACGTAAACTTGATCTGGTCGACGTCTGCGGGCGTCAAAGCCATCGCCACACGTGACATTAGCCTACTGTACTCGGAGATACTACGAGATGTATCGGCATTACATCTTCTCGCTTTTGAAGTCATTGGCGGTCAGTGCTGTAGGTAATGGCGTAGGTAATGGCGTAGGTAATGGCGTAGGTAATGGCGTAGGTAATGGCGTAGGTAATGGCGTAGGTAATGGCGTAGGTAATGGCGTAGGTAATGGCGTAGGTAATGGCGTAGGTAATGGCGTAGGTAATGGCGTAGGTAATGGCGTAGGTAATGGCGTAGGTAATGGCGTAGGTAATGGCGTAGGTAATGGCGTAGGTAATGGCGTAGGTAATGGCGTAGGTAATGGCGTAGGTAATGGCGTAGGTAATGGCGTAGGTAATGGCGTAGGTAATGGCGTAGGTAATGGCGTAGGTAATGGCGTAGGTAATGGCGTAGGTAATGGCGTAGGTAATGGTGTAGGTAATGGCGTAGGTAATGGTGTAGGTAGTGGTGTAGGTAATGGTGTAGGTAGTGGTGTAGGTAATGGTGTAGATAATGGTATAGATAATGGTGTAGGTAGTGGTGTAGGTAATGGTGTAGGTAGTGGTGTAGGACACATATTGCAGGCCCTAAACTATAAGGCCCACACTGTAGGGTTATATGCATAACGTATATATATATATATATATATATATATATATAATGCGACCCTCTGTATTTACCATGAAAAGTGTAATTACAAACAAATTAATGAAAATAAAACTAGATAAATTAAAGAAGACTATTTTTATTATAATATCTTAGTTTTATAAATATATAGGTTACATAGATATTTGTACGTAATAAACAGCTAAATAATAAATATATAAAAAGTATTTTAAAACGTGTATAAAAATAGAAACAATGCAAAAGTAAAATATAAAAGGTCAATTAAAAAAGATAACATAAAAAGCTAGGATACAAATAATAACCCTGTTTAATAAAACTAATACTACCCTAGCGGCTAACTGGAGATAAATGTTTGATTTGAAATATCAAATCTTGATACATTCTAATTTGAACCTTGTCCAATATGTCTAGCTTACCATGAAAGTTAAACTAATGTCCTGGTTTCAATGACTTGGTCTAATTGAGTTTATAACGACTGAACAAATGATTACAGTTTCACATTTACTTATCAACTTCTTCTGAGAACACCTGTATATACGATGTATATATGTTGATTGTATACCATATATGGAATAGTTACACCTAATACATACTATCATATTGGATTATCAAGTCTGGTGTTAATCTATTACCCAATCTTTTATTTTCTTTTATTAAGCTGAAAATTGGTAGTTTTAAGCGTATAAGCTATGATATCAGTATAATATATATAAAGTTCTATATAGTTCTATGTAGTTCTAGATAGTTATATATAGTTCTATATAGTTCTATATAGTTCTATATAGTTATATATAGTTCTATATAGTTATATGTAGTTCTATATAGTTATATATAGTTCTAGAAAGTTCTATAGAGTTCTATATAGTTCTAGATAGTTCTATTGAGTTCTATATAGTTATATTTAGTTCTAGATAGTTCTATATAGATATATACAATTACCGAGATGAGTACAACACATAAACTTTAGTAAAAGTATACTATGAATGTGCAGGAATGTGGGACGTTTATTTTTAGAGCGAAAATGTGATATATTTAGAAATAACTCCAATAACTACCGATTAAGCCGGGCTAAGAGTTCTTCCTACGAGACGGGAAGGGTGAGCAAGGTGTTCGCTGTACGAAGGAATTCGAAGTCGAAGTGTAATCGTAAGGATTACGTCACCAGTATCACCACCTGGCGGCGTATTGAAGTATGATTACTCTACCAGGTTATGAAGTTTACCTACACACTTACACACCGTACCTACACACACGCCGTACCTACACACACATGGCCTACACACACCGTACCTACACACACCATACCTACACATACCGTACCTACACACACCGTGCCTACACACACCGTACCTACACACACCGTGCCTACACACACCGTACCTACACACACCGTACCTACACACACCGTACCTACACACACCGTACCTACACACACCGTACCTACACACACCGTGCCTACACACACCGTACCTACACACACCGTACCTACACACACCGTGCCTACACACACCGTACCTACACACACCGTACCTACACACACCGTACCTACACACACACCGTACCTACACACACCGTACCTACACACACCGTACCTACACACACCGTACCTACACACACCGTACCTACACACACCGTGCCTACACACACCGTACCTACACACACCGTACCTACACACACCGTACCTACACACACCGTACCTACACACACCGTACCTACACACACCGTACCTACACACACCGTACCTACACACATGGCCTACACACACCGTACCTACACACACAGTACCTACACACACCGTGCCTACACACACCGTACCTACACACACCGTACCTACACACACCGTACCTACACACACTGTACCTACACACACCGTACCTACACACACCGTACCTACACACACCGTACCTACACACACCGTACCTACACACACCGTACCTACACACACCGTACCTACACACACCGTACCTACACACACCGTACCTACACACACCGTACCTACACACACCATACCTACACACACCGTACCTACACACACCGTACCTACACACACCGTACCTACACACACACCGTACCTACACACACCGTACCTACACACACCGTACCTACACATACCGTACCTACACACACCGTACCTACACACACCGTACATACACACACCGTACCTACACACACCGTACCTACACACACATGGCCTACACACACCGTACATACACACACCGTACCTACACACACCGTACCTACACACACATGGCCTACACACACATGGCCTACACACACCGTACCTACACACACCGTACCTACACACACCGTACCTACACACACCGTACCTACACACACCGTACCTACACACACCGTACCTACACACACCGTACCTACACACACCGTACCTACACACACCGTACCTACACACACCGTACCTACACACACCGTACCTACACACACCGTGCCTACACACACCGTACCTACACACACCGTACCTACACACACCATACCTACACACAGTACCTACACACACCGTACCTACACACACCGTACCTACACACACCGTACCTACACACACCGTACCTACACACACACAGTACCTACACACACCGTACCTACACACACCGTACATACACACGCCGTGCCTACACACACCGTACCTACACACACCGTGCCTACACACACCGTACCTACACACACAGTACCTACACACACCGTACCTACACACACCGTACCTACACACACCTCACATACACACACACCGTACCTACACACCGTACCTACACACACCGTACCTACACACACCGTACCTACACACACCGTACCTACACACACCGTACCTACATACACCGTACCTACACACACCGTACCTACACACACAGTACCTACACACACCGTACCTACACACACCGTACCTACACACACCGTACCTACATACACCGTACCTACATACACCGTACCTACACACACCGTACCTACACACACCGTACCTACACACACCGTACCTACACACACCGTACCTACACACACAGTACCTACACACACATGGCCTACACACACCGTACCTACACACACCGTACCTACACACACCGTACCTACACACACCGTACCTACATACACCGTACCTACACACACAGTACCTACACACACCGTGCCTACACACACCGTACCTACACACACCGTACCTACACACACCGTACCTACACACACCGTACCTACACACACCGTACCTACACACACCGTACCTACACACACCGTACCTACACACCGTACCTACACACACCGTACCTACACACACCGTACCTACACACACCGTGCCTACACACACCGTGCCTACACACACCGTACCTACACACACCGTACCTACACACACCGTACCTACACACACCGTACCTACACACATCGTGCCTACACACACCGTACATACACACACCGTGCCTACACACACCGTGCCTACACAACACAGCAGGCGCACCATGTGTAATATGTGTGTACATATTGTGTAACAGCTAGCATATCAATTAATTCTACATCTTTAATATATGTTAACGATATTTCTAATCAAATGAATGTGTGAAATTACATTTGTAATTGTATTACTCAGTACAGAATTGTTATATGAAATCATTACATAAGACAACATAATTACATATCTTAATAAACAATTATAATATTTTATCAAACCAATTTTTTAGTCATATTCTGTAATAACAATTATAGATTTTAAGAGAACATCTATGATATTAATATATATTAAATTATATATATATATATATATATATATATATATATATATAGACGAATATGTATTTATAGCATTTCCTAGCAAACAGCAAATGTAGCTATAAAAATAGTTTAGTAAAATCTATACAAATTAAAAATAATATAAATTATGCAATGGAAATAATGGAATTGCCTAAATTGTTTGTTGGGTTATCCGGGATGAGTGAAGAAATGCGTTTGGCTTATAAGGTCACGGGTCACGGGAGCGGGTCACGGGTCACGGGAGCGTATCGGGTGGACGTATTTCTATCGAGGGTGTGTCGTCGTAGGTTATGTGTGGGAAAGGAAATGTCATATCAGGCGTATTGATATCTAGAAGAAGGCATATTATGTTAAAGGTATATCATATTATGGGCGTGTCGTAGTGAGGATGGTGAGTGTGGTGTAAGGCCCTGGAGTGAATATAATGGCGTGTTGTGGTGGATACGATGTGGCGAGGGTGAAGGTTAGTGTAAGGATAAGGGTAAGGGCGAGGGTGAAGGTTAGTGTAAGGATAAGGGTAAGGACGAGGGTGAAGGTTAGTATAAGGATAAGGGTAAGGGCGAGGGTGAAGGTTAGTGTAAGGATAAGGGTAAGGGCGAGGGTGAAGGTTAGTGTAAGGATAAGGGTAAGGGCGAGGGTGAAGGTTAGTGTAAGGATAGGGGTAAGGGCGAGGGTGAAGGTTAGTATAAGGACGAGGGTAAGGGCGAGGGTGAAGGTTAGTGTAAGGTAAGGGTAAGGGCGAGGGTGAATGTTAGTGTAAGGATAAGGGTAAGGGCGAGGGTGAAGGTTAGTGTAAGGACGAGGGTAAGGGCGAGGGTGAAGGTTAGTGTAAGGATAAGGGTAAGATAAGGGTAAGGGCGAGGATGAGAGTACCCGTAATCACATCAACAATTACTTACAAATGTAAAATGACGTGTTTAGGAAATGAATACATTTAGGCATATATGTTAAGTATGTTATTGTTCTAACTTCACTATATGTTTCTATACAATGTTTGTATCGCTAGGGAAATCAGAATGGATAAATAAATATATCTAATATATATACATATATATATATATATATATATATATATATATATATATATATATATATATATATATATATACATATATATACATATATATATATATATATTCAATAAACAAATAAATATTCTACATTGTATTATGTAATATTATAATAATAATTTAATTAGTAATAATCTATCAATAATAACAAAGCCACGTATCCACAGAGGATTCTGGGGAACTTTAAAGTATACAAACAAAAGGATAAGTAACATAACATAAGTAGAATTACTCTCTTGGAATGCCACGTTTCGTCTCCAAGACTTGTAGTTAAAGTATGTTTTATTTAAGTAATATCAACTGTATAACACCGACCACCTAATCACATATATCTATATATCTATATCGATGTACATTTACTTATTTCGCTAATTACCGTATGTGACTAACACCAAAGCCATTATCTCATGGTGACATAGTTACATTATAGACAACGGCAACAATACTATCCATTGTATTATTCTATATCAATCTATATTATTATAAGTGTAATCTAATATGAGATAGTATTCGTGCTTCATGTGAATGTAGTTGTGAATGAGAGTGTGCGTAAGTAGGGGTTTATGTGTATCAATTAAAATGTATCGGAACCTAAACTTATATATTATAATATATGTATAATGTTAATATAATATAATATATGTATAATGTTAATATAATATAATATATAATGTATATAATATACATGACTTCTGTTGACTATATTACTTGGATAATACTGATAACTAGTCCAATTTATATTGTATCCCGAGCGCGTCCGTTATAACGTATGTTTAGGTCGGAAACTTTAACTAGATATATTAGCCATTCATAAAAAAACGTTATATAGCTTTGTTACACAATATGTTTAACTTAACTTGAGTACGAGATGAGTGGACCCTTCAGTTCACACCCGTTTTACTGAGTAACAGGCACGAGCTTAACTCATCTACACATTTTAAATAAACAATGGTGTTCTCCGCGATAATTGTAACGGCCCGCGAGGTTGATACCCAACTAGAGATCGTTTCGCGTTGCGAAATATAATATACTTCGCTAAATATAATATAATGCATGTTCACTATAGTCCAACGTGTCCGTGTGTATATGTTCAGTTTGGCGAGATGAGGGGAGCCGCTGAAGAAGGGGCCTATAAAATCCGGACATACACTTCGACTAACCTGAGTCATCGTAGGTCGACTGGTATTAGCGTTATGAACGGGCAGCGTGAGCCGATCGGAGGCAGGGGGCGTTTCGGGGCGTGGCCTAACTAGGCGAGGCGCGCCGCCTGTCAATCAAATTCATTTCGGGTCGAGCCAGTCGGCCGCTCCCGTGAGTAAGCGAACTTATATTATTTGGGCGTTGTCTTTTTACGCAGCGCCCGCTATCGCTAGTGATCACTGTACAGATGTAGATTCTAGGTGTACACCGTACAGTGTACGGTGTACGGTGTACGGTGTACGATGTACGGTGTACGGTGTACGGTGTACGGTGTACGGTGTACGGTGTACGGTGTACGGTGTACGGTGTACGGTGTACGGTGTACGGTGTACGGTGTACGGTGTACGGTGTACGGTGTACGGTGTACGGTGTACGGTGTACGGTGTACGGTGTACGGTGTACGGTGTACGGTGTACGGTGTACGGTGTACGGTGTACGGTGTACGGTGTACGGTGTACGGTGTACGGTGTACGGTGTACGGTGTACGGTGTACACCGTACAGTGTACATTGTACGGTGTACGGTGTACGGTGTACGGTGTACGGTGTACGGTGTACGGAGTACGGTGTACGGTGTACGGTGTACGGTGTACGGTGTACGGTGTACGGTGTACGGTGTACGGTGTACGGTGTACGGTGTACGGTGTACGGTGTACGGTGTACGGTGTACGGTGTACGGTGTACACCGTACGGTGTACATTGTACGGTGTACGGTGTACGGTGTACGGTGTACGGTGTACGGTGTACGGTGTACGGTGTACGGTGTACGGTGTACGGTGTACGGTGTACGGTGTACGGTGTACGGTGTACGGTGTACGGTGTACGGTGTACGGTGTACGGTGTACGGTGTACGGTGTACGGTGTACGGTGTACGGTGTACCGTGTACGGTGTACGGTGTACGGTGTACGGTGTACGGTGTACGGTGTACGGTGTACGGTGTACGGTGTACGGTGTACGGTGTACGGTGTACGGTGTACGGTGTACGGTGTACGGTGTACGGTGTACGGTGTACGGTGTACGGTGTACGGTGTACGGTGTACGGTGTACGGTGTACGGTGTACGGTGTACGGTGTACGGTGTACGGTGTACGGTGTACGGTGTACGGTGTACGGTGTACGGTGTACGGTGTACGGTGTACGGTGTACGGTGTACGGTGTACGGTGTACGGTGTACGGTGTACGGTGTACGGTGTACGGTGTACGGTGTACGGTGTACGGTGTACGGTGTACGGTGTACGGTGTACGGTGTACGGTGTACGGTGTACGGTGTACGGTGTACGGTGTACGGTGTACGGTGTACGGTGTACGGTGTACGGTGTACGGTGTACGGTGTACGGTGTACAGTGTACAGTGTACGGTGTACACCGTACAGTGTACGGTGTACAGTGTACTGTGTACGGTGTACGGTGTACAGTGTACAGTGTACGGTGTACACCGTACAGTGTACATTGTACGGTGTACGGTGTACGGTGTACGGTGTACAGTGTACACCGTACAGTGCACACCGTACAGTGTACACCGTACTGTGTACACCGTACAGTGCACACCGTACAGTGCACGCCGTGCAATGTACACCGTACACTGTAACTGCGAACAGTATACGCTATACGATGTGTACGCTGTACATTGTACGCCGTACCAATAGATCGGTACGGAGTTCTCCGCGTACCAGGTACTCCGTACCTATACGCTTACTTCCGCCAGGGGGAGATACGGGGAACCGCTTACGTCATAGGAATCAATTAAAACGCCCGATGCATTATTCCTGAACGGATAGGACCGCGATGTGCTCATTTATAATTGGTCATTTGTATTTATGTCCTAATAACGAAAACGGCAAACATTTATATAACGGTTGCTTACATCTATTTATAAACCAGTCTGGCCAAATTCTGTTTCTCCATTGATTTATGAATCCCGCATTAC
>OZ038312.1:15729964-15767464 GCA_964035775.1 Osedax frankpressi | reverse complement strand
CACCATACACCATACGACTTAAACCCTACACATTATACCCTATACTCTACACCCCACACCCTACACCTACACCCTATACATTATAACCTATGCCCTACACAATTCACCATACACCCTACACAATAAACCCTACACCGTACTCCCTACACGCTACACCATACACCATTCACCATATACCATATACCCTACACCATACACCATACACCTTACAACCTACACACTACACCATAAACCCTACACACTACACCCCATACAACCTACACTCTACACCATACAACCTACACATTACATCATATACCCTACACCCTACACTATACACCATAAACCCTACACCATAAACCATACACCCTATACCCTATACCCTACCCAGTGGGTAGTACCCACTATACCATACACATTACACCATACACCCTACACCATACACCATATACACTACACCCTACACCATACATCATTCACCATGCACCGTACACCCTATACCCTACACCATATAACATACACCCTACACCCTAAACCCTACACCCAATACCATACGCCATAAACCATACACACTACACACTACACTATACAACCTACACTCTACACCATACAACCTACACATTACACCATATACCCTACACCCTACACCATACACCATACACCCTTCACCCTAAACCATACACCCTTCACCCTATACCATACACCCTATACCCTACAAACTATACCATACACCCTTCACCCTACACCATACGCCATAAATCCTACACTAAACTCCATTAACCTTACACCCTACACCATACACCTTACACCCTACCCACTATACCATACACCATTCACCATACACTATATATCATACATCCTTCACCATACCCCCTACACATTACACCTTACATACTACACCATAAACCCTATACCCTACAGACTACACCATACACCCTATACACTACACCCTACACCATACACCATACACACTACACCCTACACCATACATCATTCACCATGCACCGTACACCCTATACCCTACACCATATAACATACACCCTACACCCTACATCCTACACCCAATACCATACGCCATACACCCTACACCACACACCATACTCCCTAAACACTACATGCTACACCCTACACTATACACCATACCCAATACACACTACACCCTATACCATACACCCTACACCCTACACCCTACACCCTACACCATGCACCCTATACCTTACACCATACACCATACACCATACACCATACACCCTACACCCTATACACTACACCTCACACCGACTGCTATGTTAATATCACTAAATATAGATCGACAAGAAGACTTACGACATATAGATCTATTAATAAAATTGACTATAACTCATTCTCATTTGATCTAATATATTCCATGCAAGATAATGACATTATTGCACAAACACTTTACACTTCACTGAAACTACTAATTGAAAAACATGCTTCGACTAAAACCAAGTACTTTTCAATACATACAAATGTACCATTGTTTAATTCCACTTTATGCAAAATTAAGCACAATTTTAGAAAATACAACAGAAATTACACTTCAAAACCAACCTCTCGTAAATACCACAACTAATTTAATAACCGCACATACGATATATAGGAAAGCTCACAAATACAATAAAATTAACTACATTGAAAAAATAATCGAAAATAACTCTAAAGACTATAAAAAACTATATAACACTACAAATAAATTACTAGGACGAATACAACATACTTAAATACCCGACTTACCAACCGATGTATTATTTAATAACATTGCAAATTACTTCATTGATAAAATTGGCAAAATATATGATAAATTAACCATAAAGAAGACTAAACTAACAAACTTGACTAAACATAAATACATGACTACAAATGCTGTACTATCTATTCTTGACTATAACTGAAATATACAACTTAATTGTTACAGCCAAGAATTCCTCTCTTAATAACCCACTACCTTTGGCTATAACTAAATAAATTGTATCAACACTAGCTCTTTTATTTAAAATAATAATTGATGAATCACTGACTTAAGAAACGATAACTGACTTACTAAAAAACAACTACACCCTACACCTTACACCCTACATTATACACCCTACACCCTATATCCTATACCATACACCCTACACCTTACACCCTACATTATACACCCTACACCCTATATCCTACACCCTACACCCTACGCTCTACATCCTACACCCTATACCCTACACTATATATCGTACTTAGCATCGTTCGCTAACATTACAGGTGTTGTTGACGTAACTATAGGTGTGACTAATATAATAATATACTGCTCGTTAGGTTTAGCGTTATTTCCGCAGAGTGTCGACATTACAATACATTCGTTATGTTTTTGTATGGTGAATACGCTAGAGTATTGATATCTACATACTTATCGAGTACTCAATTGTACTATACACCGGAACTCCTACTGCACCACCTATTCGAAGTGAATCCAGAAGTAGAGTCGGCTCAGTTGGATGCATTGTGAGGCGAGGACCCAGGAGTTCATGGGAAGTGAAGGGCGGGATTTTAAGGGAGAGGTGGTACTGAGCGAAATATGGAGGCTGATAAATACGTGGTGGTAAGAGAGGGGCGGGGCATAGTGTCGCGTAGTGTCGCGTAGTGTCGCGTAGTGTTTGCCTACACCTAGTGATATTCCTTATTTACACTAGACGTTAAATGTACACCGTACACTGTACATTGTACACTGTACGACGTACAGTGTACGTGCAGGGAATACCTTAAATACTTTAATTTCCATTTATCGTCGGAAGAGGCGACGAACTATTGTTACAATTATTGTAACACCCCGTCGCGAAGTACATGGGTCTACTTTGTTATGGAGTATTGTCAATTACCTCCTTACATACTGCCTCACATCCTCCCCTAATTACTACATATAATATAGAGTATAGAGATCTTATCACTAACACTATACCTGTACATAAACACGAAATATATGACCATAAACACCAACGATTTTAGCACTAACAACACTATCAACACTAGATCTGATTACTAACACTAGACCTTTAGTGACCTTATCACTAAAACTAGACCTTTAGTGACCTTATCACTAACACTAGACCTTTAGTGACCTTATCACTAACACTAGACCTTTAGTGACAGGATCACTAACACTTGACCTTTAGTGACCTTATCACTAACACTAGACCTTTAGTGACTTTATCACTAACACTAGACATTTAGTGACCTTATCACTAACAATAGACCTTTAGTGACCTGATCACTAACACTAGACCTTTAGTGATCTTATTTATCACTAACACTAGACCTTTAATGACAGGATCACTAACACTTGACCTTTAGTGACCTTATCACTAACATTAGACCTTTAGTGACTTTATCACTAACACTAGACATTTAGTGACCTTATCACTAACAATAGACCTTTAGTGACCTGATCACTAACACTAGACCTTTAGTGACCTTATCACTAACACTAGACCCTTAGTGGCCTGATCACTAACACTTGACCTTTAGTGACCTTATCACTAACATTAGACCTTTAGTGACCTTATCACTAACACTAGACCTTTAGTGACCTTATCACTAACACTAGACCCTTAGTTACCTTATCACTAACACTAGACCTTTAGTGACCTTATCACTAACACTAGACCCTTAGTGACCTTATCACTAACACTAGACCTTTAGTGACCTTATCACTAACACTAGACCTTTAGTGACCTTATCACTAACACTAGACCTTTAGTGATCTTATTTATCACTAACACTAGACCTTTAGTGACAGGATCACTAACACTTGACCTTTAGTGACCTTATCACTAACACTAGACCTTTAGTGACTTTATCACTAACACTAGACCTTTAGTGACCTTATCACTAACAATAGACCTTTAGTGACCTGATCACTAACACTAGACCTTTAGTGACCTTATCACTAACACTAGACCCTTAGTGGCCTGATCACTAACACTTGACCTTTAGTGACCTTATCACTAACATTAGACCTTTAGTGACCTTATCACTAACACTAGACCTTTAGTGACCTTATCACTAACACTAGACCCTTAGTTACCTTATCACTAACACTAGACCTTTAGTGACCTTATCACTAACACTAGACCCTTAGTGACCTTATCACTAACACTAGACCTTTAGTGACCTTATCACTAACACTAGACCTTTAGTGACCTTATCACTAACACTAGACCTTTAGTAATCTTATTTATCACTAACACTAGACCTTTAGTGACAGGATCACTAACACTTGACCTTTAGTGACCTTATCACTAACACTAGACCTTTAGTGACTTTATCACTAACACTAGACCTTTAGTGACCTTATCACTAACAATAGACCTTTAGTGACCTGATCACTAACACTAGACCTTTAGTGACCTTATCACTAACACTAGACCCTTAGTGGCCTGATCACTAACACTTGACCTTTAGTGACCTTATCACTAACATTAGACCTTTAGTGACCTTATCACTAACACTAGACCTTTAGTGACCTTATCACTAACACTAGACCCTTAGTTACCTTATCACTAACACTAGACCTTTAGTGACCTTATCACTAACACTAGACCCTTAGTGACCTTATCACTAACACTAGACCTTTAGTGACCTTATCACTAACACTAGACCCTTAGTGACCTTATCACTAACACTAGACCTTTAGTGATCTTATTTATCACTATCACTAGACCTTTAGTGACAGGATCACTAACACTTGACCTTTAGTGACCTTATCACTAACACTAGACCTTTAGTGACTTTATCACTAACACTAGACCTTTAGTGACCTTATCACCAACAATAGACCTTTAGTGACCTGATCACTAACACTAGACCTTTAGTGACCTTATCACTAACACTAGACCCTTAGTGGCCTGATCACTAACACTTGACCTTTAGTGACCTTATCACTAACATTAGACCTTTAGTGACCTTATCACTAACACTAGACCTTTAGTGACCTTATCACTAACACTAGACCCTTAGTTACCTTATCACTAACACTAGACCTTTAGTGACCTTATCACTAACACTAGACTCTTAGTGACCTTATCACTAACACTAGACCTTTAGTGACCTATTCACTAATACTAGACCTTTAGTGACCTTATCACTAACACTTGACATTTAGTGAACTTATCACTAACACTTGACCTTTAGTGACCTTATCACTAACACTTGACACATGGGTATCCGGCAAGTTGTCTATGCGTGCCGCTATGCTCATGGACCCAATTCCTCTGGTACATGAGTTTCGAATGCAGGCAACTCGGCGGATTATAATTCACCCAGGGTACTCTACTACAGGTAATAAAGTGGTCACGGGGAGACATTGTATGCGAGTGGTGCTACAGCTGAAAACAAATGCTTTCAATCGTTTTCTGCACTCGCGTTCTTTGTTTACCCCGTTATGGTCTACACGTAATAGTGCATTTCACTGCTAAACACCCTTCTATGGGCGTTGTTACGGGTCAATGACCGATTATCGTATTATAATAGGTGTCTATATTTCATGTAGTTAATAGGTAAATATGAATAACGGTGCTAATATGCATTGTTTAGCAATCCGCTGTTGGACACAATTGCACTAATAAGCTTATAATCTTAACTTAGATTGGTACACAGTATAGTATTGTAAATTATAATGATGATATAGGAATTTTTTGAATCACATTTAATTGTATAATCTATTTTGTATAAATATGCTTATTATTTATTTATATATTTATTTATCTCTCTCTCTCTCTCTCTCTCTCTCTCTCTCTCTCTATATATATATATATATATATATATATATATATATATATATATATAAACTCAATGAGTTGTGTTAAATCTAAATTTAATATAAACCAACGTATATAAATAGAATGAATATATGTGAGAAACAAATGGATCATCTATTTACATTAGTTTTATTACTGTTTTTATATTCGGTGTTATTCCCAGCTTCCCTGTTTGATTGGCATCCTGATTTGTTTATAAATAAACCACTGTCAATCAAAATTGAATTTTCATATAGTTTTTCTAATTTCATGTTTAATCACTGAAAGCTAACGATATAACTGATCAATCAGTGACTTTGATTTATTGAACATATAATTAACAACGAATGAATCTATGAGTACACTATTAATTGAGAGAAAATTCTCTAATGGACACAGGAGCTCTACAAGTTCTAATGGATTTCATAGAAGACTGAGGAGATATATAGATATGAAAGGAATATTAGTTATTAATTTACTAATATTAATGGTTTGAATGATTTAATATAATATTATTATTAAATATATTAAGTTTATGTATTTATTAATAATCTGCTAATAAATTAATTGTTATTAAAATGTATCTATATTTATCATAGTATTACTATAGTAATATAGTATATAAAGTATGTATATTAGACGTACATTTTAGGGAAATTTAAATCATTAAAACTCTACATATATTAATTATTTAGAAATGTTATCGCTATTATTTAAAATCATTCATGCGTTTCCTTATTCCTTCTCATACATTCTCAACTCATCATACTATATATCTATGCTTTATCATGATCATATATCGTCAATAGTTGAATATATATTACATTCCAAGTAACCAGATTATGTAACTACAATTTTATATTATTATTAATATTTATGTGTAATGACACTATATTTGGTTATAATCAGTATGTAGTATAATTAATAATGATTTACTTTTTCATTAACAATTACTTTTAACAGCAAAAATAGTGATGTTATAATTATGTGATAATACAAAAAATATAAAAGAAGCAATGCAAAAATGTAATTTCCTGGAATGTTTACTGATTTGTCACATTTTTATTTTGATATTTATTTTAGATATCATTGTATATCATATGAACCACATATGTATAGATGATATATATATAAATATCATATTTAAATTATGAATGAATTGTTTAATAATAACCCAAGTAAACTATATATAGTTTAATATACATATAACATTATGTAATCATTTTATAAAATATGTATAAATGTACATTCAACATTGTAAATAAATTATTCAATACATTTCTTTTATATTATTTTTAATTTTGTTCACACATCAAAGAATTTTACAAGACTGTGTTTATATTATTGTGTATATTACCTAACTGTGTTTACTTGGACAATATGCTATCCAGAATGATATATAATTATAATATATATACTATAGTAATATATATTTTTTTTCATAGTATTTTGACAAACATGAAAGGATTTTATAAAACTCTTACATCACTTTATTTACTAAGCATTTCATCACTCTGATTACATATTATATAATGATAGCCATTTTTTGTTTATTTTGTTAAATATTTTAATTAAAATATCTAACAGTGATTTATACATAAATAATAATCTAACATTGATATTTAGAAAATAATATATAATATTTATATTTGTTTAGATTCTTTGCAATATATAGATATTGTCTAAACAGACTATATATCACATGAGTCATGCTTTAATAATGTCACTATTGATATCTGTTCTATTACTATAAACAGTTTTATACATACTCTAGTAGCCACATGCTCCAAATTACTGTAACATAAATATTGTATAATCTAGTTTTTATAGTAAATTTCTATTGCTTTTGCTGAATAAATATGAAATTGTGATTGCAACTTTTAATTATGCATGTTCATATTATAGTGTATTATTACATATATTTATAATTATAGACTCATACATCAATAGACTACAATACTATATACTACGAGACTTGTATCATATCAATGTATTTATTTTCTATGATGCTTATAAATATCTGATGTATGACTTGATAGAAAATATTTACTTAAAGAATAGTATTTTTCAATATAAAATTTATTTGCAATTCAGCAAACTTTGAAATGGTTTTATAAAATTCTTTTAAGTACAATTATTAATAATTACAAAAGAAATTAAAAAAAAGAAATTTCCAGATTATAATGTAAAATAGCCAGCAAACCAGATGATGTAATTATTATAAATCTTATAATATGTTAGCTATAATATTATATATTTTAAATACAAATTTGTGTTTAAAATATATAATAATATAAATATATATATTTATAAAATATCTTCATTATACAATAAAAATATTAATTATTAAATACTAAAATACAAATTTTTACTAAAATATATAATAATATAAATATTTTCGCTTTCATTATATAATAAAAATATTAAATTAATTTGCATAGTTACATGGGTATGATATAGTCAAATTATATTGGATTATATTATAATATAGTACAGTATATTTATATTAGTATTAATGTATTATATTTTGATAAATAATTTTGTATTCTTTATATATATAACAAATTATATTTAATATAAGTTAACTTTTTTGATGCTAAAATAGAACTTATTTTAAATTTATATTATTCTATTGTTTACTAAAGTATTATACAATTGTAATCGGCTTCTCATTACATATCTGGTTCCAGGATTCATAATGATAATTATATAAAAATGTATTCTTTTTTATAATATATGTAATTATCAATTAATATAAATTAATTTTATTATTTATAGAAGTTTTTTTTACATAGATTTTAAAATTGTTATTAAACTATTTCCTATCCGAATAAACTATGGCCTCTACATTCAGCATTGTCAATATTACACTACCCCTCTAGGTAAACCTTTACTCGTTTGTGTTGCGATATCGTAGTGGTTTCTACCCTGACTCTTCATATTTTGAGACGGCGCTTACCCCTGAAGCAAGACCAATTCTCTTCAGAACTTTATCTCACTTTACAGAATTCCTCGACCAACATCAGTTCACCTACATTATCTACGCTGGCACTATGCTAGGTAAGACAATCTCCCTTTCCCTAAAACTCACCTTCTCCCTCACACTCACCTTCTCCCTCACACTCACCTTCTCCCTCACCCTCACCTTCACACTCACCTTCTCCCTCTCCCTCTCCCTCTCCCTCTCCCTCTCCCTCTCCCTCTCCCTCTCCCTCTCCCTCTCCCTCTCCCTCTCCCTCTCCCTCTCCCTCTCCCTCTCCCTCTCCCTCTCCCTCTCCCTCTCCCTCTCCCTCTCCCTCTCCCTCTCCCTCACCCTCACCCTCTCCCTCTCCCTCTCCCTCTCCCTCTCACCCTCTCCCTCTCCCTCTCCCTCTCCCTCTCCCTCTCCCTCTCCCTCTCCCTCTCCCTCACCCTCTCACCCTCTCCCTCTCACCCTCTCCCTCACCCTCACCCTCTCCCTCACCCTCTCCCTCTCACCCTCTCCCTCACCCTCACCCTTTCCCTCACCCTCACCCTCACCCTCTCCCTCTCACCCTCTCCCTCTTCCTCTCCCTCACCCTCACCCTCTCTCCCTCTCCCTCTCCCTCTCCCTCTCCCTCTCCCTCTCCCTCTCCCTCTCCCTCTCCCTCACCCTCTCCCTCACCCTCACCCTCTCCCTCTCCCTCACCCTATCCCTCTCTCCCTCTCCCTCTCCCTCTCCCTCTCCCTCTCCCTCTCCCTCTCCCTCTCCCTCTCCCTCTCCCTCTCCCTCTCCCTCTCCCTCTCCCTCTCCCTCTCCCTCTCCCTCTCCCTCTCCCTCTCCCTCTCCCTCTCCCTCTCCCTCTCCCTCTCCCTCTCTCCCTCTCCCTCTCCCTTTCCCTCTCCCTCTCCCTCTCCCTCTCCCTCTCCCTCTCCCTCTCCCTCTCCCTCTCCTTCTCCCTCTCCCTCACCCTCACCCTCACCCTCACCCTCACCCTCACCCTCTCCCTCACCCTCACCCTCTCCCTCTCACCCTCTCCCTCTCCCTCTCCCTCACCCTATCCCTCTCACCCTCTCCCTCTCCCTCTCCCTCTCCCTCTCCCTCTCCCTCTCCCTCTCCCTCTCCCTCTCCCTCACCCTCACCCTCACCCTCACCCTCACCATCACCCTATCCCTCTCACCCACTCCCACTCCCTCACCCTCTCCCTCTCCCTCTCACCCTCTCCCTCTCCCTCTCCCTCTCCCTCTCCCTCTCCCTCTCCCTCTCCCTCTCCCTCTCCCTCTCCCTCTCCCTCACCCTCACCCTCTCCCCCTCTCCCTCTCCCTCACCCTCACCCTCACCCTCACCCTCACCCTCACCCTCTCCCCCTCACCCTCTCTCCCTCTCCCTCTCCCTCTCTCCCTCTCCCTCTCACCCTCACCCTCTCCCCCTCTCCCTCACCCTCTCACCCTCACCCTCACCCTCACCCTCTCCCTCACCCTCTCCCTCTCCCAGGAGCATATCGTCATAAGGGTATAATTCCGTGGGATGATGATGTAGACTTGCTGATCGATGAAAAAAATAGAGAAAACATAAAGCGATTAATTATCAAGGAGGTTAAGATTACCACTATCTCCTTATCTTGACCTGGCTAGATTAGCTATCTAAATTAATTAATGATCTGGTTTTTACATTTCTAAAATTGTGTAATAAATTAGTAATCCTCTTATAAATATTTTTTTAGATTATATTAATATATGGAACATTTATATTGTAAATATTTAATATAATAAACTCTATTTAAATGGTGATTGCGGACTACAGAAAACATGTAATAAAAAGTCTTGTACAAAATCATAAAAACAAAATTTAATTTTATTGAATTATATATATTCACATATTAATTTTATTTTTTGTAAATACAAAAAAAAACAAAAATAATATTATGTTTAGTATTATTTCTATTAATCATAGATCTAGTTATATTATATTTATTTTAGATATTATTTTATATCATATACTTAATTTTAATTATAATAAATACCCCTGTAAAAAGAGTAATGTAGTAGTTTAAAAAATACTTTTGGATCTTTTATTTGTTTTAATCATTTATATAATTTATGCATGATCTTTAATATTGTAAACATATATCCAGATATATATTTCATTTAAATTACCAAAGAAATCACTCAGGTAAGTTATTTTGTTATATAATAAATATTAAAATATATTCATTTGTATTTTGGTTGGTTTCATCTCAATTATATCCAAGATTACTAAGATACTAGCTGTATGAGTAATGTATCTAATGCAATTATTTGGTTACATCTACTCTATGGGGAATGGTATTTTATAATTAGAAATTTTTATTTATTTGCATTGATTTTATATATACATATTATAATAAATATATTATTAATATTTTATTTTATTTTTCAAAATTCATATATGAATAAGTACTTTTATGCGAGTACATTACCCATACGGTATAGAAAAAATAAGCTACTAGGTATCTTGGTAATCTCGGATGATACTATATATTTTCTAATACAGATAGATTATATCTAATATTAATAATAGATCATTTGAATTATCTATTAATTATATCTAAATATCTGTAAAGGACATATTTATAAATAGAATCATTATTCTAAATTTTAAAATATTATTTTGTTTAAATTTGTTATTGTTTGTTACATACCAAAAAACTAATTAGTATAAATTACTTCAAAAGATATCAATATTGATATCTTATATGTTTATATTTTATAAATTATAAATAACATTGATATATTATTAATTAGTAATTAATTTATAATGAATTCATTTAAACTCTCTATCTTATTTAAATCCTATTTAACCCCTCATTTAAAATTTTAATCAAACCATATTACGCTTCTGATTTTAGACTTAATGTAAACCCTCATTTAATTAAAGCCTTTATTTAAATCACAATGAAGAGCCACATTTCAAACCTCTAGTTACCGGATTACGGATTATTTTCCCCGGAAAATTCTCCATGGAAGTTCTATTTGCAATCTCAACCAAAATACATCCACAAGTCGTTCAAATACCCCTATATAGATATATTCTTCTATGCTGAAAATAAGGTGACTCATATCTGTTGATATTACTTGTTTCGTTATTGGACTATGTTGTATATTGTTTAGTTTGTAAGACCACATATTATCTAAACGCAGTCGAAAACCATCCGATGAACACCCCATTTTAATACGGACTAACTCTCCCGCTAAACCCCGGCACAGACGCACATATGGGAGAATATCAACACGGAGTATTCGTACCCGCGGAGTTTGGTGTTCCCTACACGCCTGGTGAGCTTCGACAATATAAAACTAGTGGCTCCCTGCGCTATGGGCAAACTATTGAGCCGTTAGCGCTACCTAAAGTTTCCTACGCGGCGTAGCGAACGTCTTTTAATTTGGGCCCGCCCCATGGACCTAACGACTGAAACGTTTAAAGCACCCTAGTGCCCTATACTTCGACCTTTAAACAGACCGATAAGTGCTAAGCACCTCATTAGTTTACACCTTATGCGAATCCTTGAGGCCCAATGAACCCTAGTCCTCTAGAAATTGCATATTTTCCTTTTTTCCGCAACTCCTACTACTTTTAGTTTTGATTTAAGTGATTGATATTAAATCATATTTAATTTGAACATATATTGAAAATATAATGTTCAATTTTTGGTATCATTCAATTTCTTATATACAATTTATTTAGTTCTAACTATTTTAAATCAATTTACTACTAGATGTAAATATACAAAAACTTAATCGATATTAGTTATAAAATGATTTGTTGTACACTATATTATTGATACTATCTATCCGATATTGAACACTTTTAGGAAACTTCCGAGTGAACATGTGCAGATCACGACAATTCAACCACATTTCAGGTGCTTACACATATACACCTAGGAAATAGATAATGTTTAGATATTGATTTTAGTATTCAATTATAAATAGAATTTAAATTACGCATTTCCTTTGCTATCCCAAATTCAATAATTCTACAAAACATAATTTATTATTCTTCACATCGTGAAATTATTAAAAGAAATAATAAATTTTAAAATTATTATACAAGGATTCATTGTGAGAATTGGTAAGTTTTTCAAGCCCATGAATAGATATTACTGAACCTGTCACCTCTTAGAAATTTAGACGTTGATATAAAGAATATTTTAATAAATTATTGCTTTATGGGAAATACATTATATGAATATTATTCATTTTAGAGCTAAAAGGAAGTAAGTTCTTACTTTTTTTAATATATAAGTCAATATCTTTCCTTTATTTTAACTTTTTCTATTTGTACAAAATTATAAGATATTGTCAGATATATATTGATACAAAAAAATATACAATTAAAAAAGTAAATTGATTTTAACTGTCAAAATATCATTAGCTCATCAGAGTATTTTACAAAACTGTTACTTAGCTGTAACATTGCTGCTATTGCAACTAAATGGATATGAATATTGTCGTAGTAGCAAATTAGTTCAAATTATGAATATCCCCGCTATTAAATATAGATTCTATTTTTGTGATTTGTATACTCCGGAATAATGTCTTTATCTCATGAGAGATAGTAAGACAATGACACTCCATTACCAGTAGGGATAACAACTATTCCTCACAACAGAATTGCCAATGATGACATCATCTATGAGAGATATTGAATGCGAGAAAATTCATCACTTATTTCCCTTTGTGTATAGACATCATTTTACGGGTTTTTTTAAGTGCAGCTCTATTGTAAAAACTGTGTTATCACATGTATTATATACCTTATTATATACCTTATTATACACCTTATTATATACCTTATTATACACCGTATTATATACCGTATTATACACCGTATTATATACCGTATTATACACCGTATTATACACCGTATTATACACCGTATTATACACCGTATTATACACCATATAGTCTATAATAAGCAAGCAACCCACTGATACGCATCGACTCTGATTTATATCCCTCTTCACTATAACATACATAATGACTAATCACTTTACATGTGTAAACATTACTCTAATTTATATTTACTTCCTTTTTTCCCTAAAGTAACTTAATTCCACTTTCTATTCACTTCCTTTTCCCTAAAGTAACTTAATTCCATTTTCTATTCACTTCCTTTTCCCTAAAGTAACTTAACTCCACTTTCTATTCACTTCCTTTTCCCTAAAATAACTTAACTCCACTTTCTATTCACCTCCTTTTCCCTAAAGTAACTTAATTCCACTTTCTATTCACTTCCTTTTCCCTAAAGTAACTTAACTCCACTTTCTATTCACCTCCTTTTCCCTAAAGTAACTTAATTCCACTTTCTATTCACTTCCTCTTCCCTAAAGTAACTTAATTCCACTTTCTATTCACTTCCTCTTCCCTAAAGTAACTTAATTCCACTTTCTATTCACTTCCTTTTCCCTAAAGTAACTTAATTCCACTTTCTATTCACTTCCTCTTCCCTAAAGTAACTTAATTCCACTTTCTATTCACTTCCTTTTCCCTAAAGTAACTTAATTCCACTTTCTATTCACTTCCTCTTCCCTAAAGTAACTTAATTCCACTTTCTATTCACTTCCTCTTCCCTAAAGTAACTTAATTCCACTTTCTATTCACTTCCTTTTCCCTAAAGTAACTTAATTCCAATTTCAATTCACTACTCTTTTTTTTCTCTACTCAATCATCTCAATTATTAATTCTTTAACATTTTACCCTCTACTCTGTCAACTCCATTTCACTATAATTCTCTTTGCAGATAAAAATGGCGTTAAAATGGTCAACGAAACTCTGAAGATCAACCAATGGACATTAAATTCTGAACTTCTTCTGGACGAATGTTAATGCATGTCACTCAGTCCTTACCCCGTGACTTACCGTTGCCATGGAGACATCACCACGCGAGACTTACCAATAATACATTTGTTCGAAACATTCATTTTAGACGACCACTCTACACGTCAGCAATTTAGATGCAAACTAGCATCCGATCGAAACTTATTTATTTATTTACAGCTTATTTACAGCTTATTTACAGCTTATTTACAGCTTATTTACAAGGGTTTAACAAGCGTTTAACACGCGTCACCATCTGCAATCAAAATATATGCGTATTAATATACATGATATGTGAACTGTTCAATATAAACCATTTCAACCATAAAACCTTTTCGCAATATTGTTATTGTATTATTTTACATTTCATGTATGTATCCATGTTCCTTTATATATATTCTACTTTACTATATTTTATTTAACCCTTTACCGCCCAAACCTTCGAAAACTGTCTATGCTACAAACGAATCAAATGATGTATTTTAAAACCACCATAAATACATGACATTTTAATTTTTTATATTATTGTTTATCTTAAATAATGTTTTTATCATATTACCTACATTTCCTATTGGTTAATAAATAATTCATTGAAAAATGCTATTTTTAATGAATTTAGTAATTTTTAAGAAAAAAAATTATTTTAATATCGTTTAGAAATAATATTTTTTAAATTAATATTGTTGCAATAAATAAAATAGTAAATTATGATGATAATATATATATCATGTGATGCTACATTTAAAGTTATTTCCCTTTTGTAGTATACTTGATATTTTATTTTTTTAAATAGCTACCATAATTTCTACTTTGAAGCAAGAGAATTAGTCCTACAGGTAGTGATTCAGAATCATAAGAAGATATCAATTGTTTGTATAAAATATAATATTTATAGTAATCTAAATAGTAATAAGTTTACTATATAATGCATATATTAAATTTTAACATATTTTAAACAACATCTTCCTTGTTTAAAATTATTACCAACAATTAATTATTTATCTCATAATTATATATATATATATGATTTATTTTATCTTATAATTTTTGTCTATCGTAAACTTTATTTATAATTAAATACAAAAAATAAATCATATTACTATAAACACGTGTGTTTCTTATAAATATAACTGATGATAGATTTTTGTAAATTTGTTATTTCTTAACAACTTATAAATAATATAATGAATGTTTTATTTGCAATCCAGTGAAGTATTTGAATTAGATGATGATCCAAGTCATTCAACTAGTGATTCCAAGAGTGATGGTGGTATACCTGAATAATATACACTAATTATAGGAGGATCTAATATGAGATGTAATGGAAAACGTGAAAGTATTAATTTCCAGTTGATATACGTGTTAGTAATTGACATTTTATTTGAATTATTTATAAAGTTAATTAGATATCAATTGATACTTGCACTTTTCCACTACATCTCATACTAGGTCATCCTCGAGTTAGTATATATTCTTCAGATATATCCATAGATTTATATTTTGGAAAATAGAAATCTATGGATATATCTTTAGAATTATCTAATCATAAATTCATAACCAAGTAATATTTATTTGATTATAAATATACATATAAAATAATTTGTTTATTTGTCTAACCATGTAATATTGCCATGTTGGATATTCAACAGAATATTCAACTCCATTTCCACTTTTCTCTTGATTATACTTTTCTTTATTATATTTAATTTTTAATAATAATCTCGTGTACTTTTCCATTTTGTTTAAACAATATTTTCTATATGAAAAATTATATTTTAATTAACTAGTTTGGTTTTATAAATAGATCTAGCTATTTGTTAAATTAGGGATATTATTCTAGAAATATATGAAGTGTATATCTATATCAAACTAATTTTATATTAATGTTGAGTATATTTATATATTCTATTTTAATAATAATATTTTCTTATTTATTAATTTATTTTATATCTTATATTAATTATAATAAATTAATAAATATATTTATCATATATTAAATATTTTAATAATCAGTTATTAAATTAACTAAATAAACCTGTAACATTCATCTCATTATGTATAGGAGAAATATATGTTGTCCTCTGTATCCTATTATTATATAATGTATCTGATATATTCCATATTGATTTATGTATTCGGATAAGTTGAATAAATTTTCCTATATCCACACTTATTATAATTAAATTTAAAACTAAATATATATATAACATTAATTAAATAATTTAAATATAATAAGTTCATTACGACAGCTTTTTACGCTTGTAAATTGAACATGTTCTATGCCAACGTAAAAATTAAAAACGGCGTAATTCCTCGTCTTTTTTGTTGGGAATCGAATTGGAAAATTTCGATTGGAAAAACAACGCGTTTTTTCAGTGTTAATTACACCTCTTTACTTTTAATTTAATAATTTTCTTATAACATATAAATATAACATCATATATTTCATTAATGATCATTTCGAAATATATAATAGAATAAAGATATAATTCTATATTTGAAAACAAATTAAATTTTAATTTTACCAATACTAATATTGATATTAAATATATAGCCAATTGGAGATATTGATATCAGCGATGATGGTGATGGAACCCATAATGAAATGTAAAATGAATAGGGAGGATTAGAGTGAGTGGAATAGGGAGGAGTAGAATGAGAGGAATAGGGAGGAGTAGAGTGAGAGGAATAGGGAGGAGTAGAGTGAGGAGTAGAGTGAGAGGAATAGGGAGGAGTAGAGTGAGAGAAATGGGGAGGAGTAGAGTGAGAGGAATAGGGAGGAGTAGAGTGAGAGAAATAGGGAGGAGTAGAGTGAGAGGAATAGGGAGGAGTAGAGTGAGAGGAATAGGGAGGAGTAGAGTGAGAGAAATAGGGAGGAGTAGAGTGAGAGGAATAGGGAGGAGTAGAGTGAGAGGAATAGGGAGGAGTAGAATGAGGGGAATAGGGAGGAGTAGAGTGAGAGGAATAGGGAGGAGTAGAATGAGGGGAATAGGGAGGAGTAGAGTGAGAGGAATAGGGAGGAGTAGAGTGAGAGAAATGGGGAGGAGTAGAGTGAGAGGAATAGGGAGGAGTAGAGTGAGAGAAATGGGGAGGAGTAGAGTGAGAGGAATAGGGAGGAGTAGAGTGAGAGAAATGGGGAGGAGTAGAGTGAGAGGAATAGGGATGAGTAGAGTGAGAGAAATAGGGAGGAGTAGAGTGAGAGGAATAGGGAGGAGTAGAGTGAGAGGAATAGGGAGGAGTAGAATGAGGGGAATAGGGAGGAGTAGAGTGAGAGGAATAGGGAGGAGTAGAGTGAGAGAAATGGGGAGGAGTAGAGTGAGAGAAATAGGGAGGAGTAGAGTGAGAGAAATGGGGAGGAGTAGAGTGAGAGGAATAAGAAGGAGTAGAGTGAGAAGTAGAGTGAGAGGAATAGGGAGGAGTAGAGTGAGGAGTAGAATGAGAATAATAGGGAGGAGTAGAGTGAGAGAAATAGGGAGGAGTAGAGTGAGAAGTAGAGTGAGAGAAATAGGGAAGAGTAGAGTGAGAGGAATAGGGAGGAGTAGAGTGAGAAGTAGAGTGAGAGGAATAGGGAGGGGTAGAGTGAGAGAAATGGGGAGGAGTAGAGTGAGAGGAATAGGGAGGAGTAGAGAGAGAGGAATAGGGAGGAGTAGAGTGAGAGAAATAGGGAGGAGTAGAGTGAGAGAAATGGGGAGGAGTAGAGTGAGAGGAATAAGAAGGAGTAGAGTGAGAAGTAGAGTGAGAGGAATAGGGAGGAGTAGAGTGAGGAGTAGAATGAGAATAATAGGGAGGAGTAGAGTGAGAGAAATAGGGAGGAGTAGAGTGAGAAGTAGAGTGAGAGAAATAGGGAAGAGTAGAGTGAGAGGAATAGGGAGGAGTAGAGTGAGAAGTAGAGTGAGAGGAATAGGGAGGGGTAGAGTGAGAGGAATAGGGAGGAGTAGAGTGAGAAGTAAAGTGAGAGGAATAGGGAGGAGTAGAGTGAGAACATTAGGGAGTAGTAGAGTGAGAGGAATAAGGAGGAGTAGAGTGAGAGGAATAGGGAGTAGTAGAGTGAGAAGTAAAGTGAGAGGAATAGGGAGGAGTAAAGTGAGAGGAATAGGGAGGAGTAGAGTGAGAAGTAGAGTGAGAGGAATAGGGAGGAGTAGAGTGAGAGGAATAGGGAGGAGTAGAGTGAGTGGAATAGGGAGGAGTAGAGTGAGTGGAATAGGGAGGAGTAGAGTGAGAAATAGAGTGAGAGGAATAGGGAGGAGTAGAGTGAGAGTAATAGGGAGGAATAGAGTGAGAACATTAGGGAGTAGTAGAGTGAGAGGAATAAGGAGGAGTAGAGTGAGAGGAATAGGGAGTAGTAGAGTGAGAAGTAAAGTGAGAGGAATAGGGAGGAGTAGAGTGAGAGGAATAGGGAGGAGTAGAGTGAGAAGTAGAGTGAGAGGAATAGGGAGGAGTAGAGTGAGAGGAATAGGGAGGAGTAGAGTGAGTGGAATAGGGAGGAGTAGAGTGAGTGGAATAGGGAGGAATAGAGTGAGAACAATAGGGAGGAGTAGAGTGAGAAATAGAGTGAGAGGAATAGGGAGGAGAAGAGTGAGTGGAAGAATCACAAGTGTATGTAGCCGTAGTCGCAGAAGAGTTGCTGGGCATATCGATATTTGTGTTAGTCAATGATATGTCATGATATTATTATAATGAAGTGTATTATAAGTATAACACTTATATGCATATATAATTAAATATTTACATACTTACAAATACATATTATTTATATTTTATTATAAGTTATGATATATGTATATTGTTATTATATTTATATACAATCTATAAGCTAACGTAATTATTTGATTTGATCATATATTATAATTGAAAAACATTCATAAATTATCATTATTATAAAACATTATAATAAAAGCATTCCATGACAAATTTAACCATTCAAAATAAATAAAATTATGTTAAATTATGTTAATATTATCCTTAAATAGTTATTAAAAATTAATGTAATATTAAAATTAATGTAATCATTATAAACAATGTGTTATATACTCTTTCATATAAAGATTATAATTATATAAGTTATAATAAGTATTTATAATTGTAAATTTGATTTTGTAGTCTCCTGATTTATTCCTTATTTAGATAAAAAAAGTATATAATTTTTTAAAACTAAAACCATCTATAATATGTGTTTTAGTTAATAATAAAATCTTATATATTAACAATCATTTTATAATTATATTATAATTAATTATTTATAATAAAACTCATGTGACAAAGATTATATTTGGCATAGTATAACATAGGTATATAAAAAAATATATAACATTCTGCAATTTTTGAATATACATTATATATACCTAATTACCTATATTAAAATTATATTTTATCTAAATATTTTAAACATTACTCTTTAGAGAATAAAATGATTTATATATTGTGTATTGAATCTTTTTTATAAAAATGAATATTTACCATAGAAAAATTATGATATATATGGCATAAATAAACATAAAAAATAGTAGAAAATAAGAATATTTTTAGAATTGTATTGAATTAATCCCAATAAATGATCATAAATAATATTAAATTAATTTATAAAAATTGACTGTCGCAAGGATAATCCTATATTAAATTTCTAATTTTTATTTTTGATAAACTAATTTATTATTGGTAAATTAATAATAAATTTATATTAGCTTAGTCTGAATCTAAAGATTAATTTAATAATACATTTTCTGAGAAGTAGTAATTATGATTTTATATGTACAATTAAATTATAGAACATTTATATCAAAAATAAATTACTTGAATCTATGATAATTATTAAATGATTGTTTATTTATATCTATTTTTTGATAGTGAAATTGGAACCACTTATTTAAACTACTTATTATCTTTGATTCGTACAAAGTTCAAAAGCCATTATTTATGAATTTAGTAAGATTAAATCTTAAATTAAAATCAAATTTTACATTATTAAGAACAATGGTAATTTAATATAATATTTAGTCATTGTTTTAAATTAAACGTTATTCATAATTTTATAACAATATATTCTATAATTATTTTATAAAATTGTAAGTGTAATAGTAATATATTATATTAATATCCTCGAAATAAATACACTAGTACTAGTGGCTACGATTATAGTATAGTTTATATATACCCCGTTACAATGGTAAAATGCGTACTATATATATTACTGCAAATTTAAAATATATGTTATTTAACGAAAAATATATTATATATAATGTATAAATATATTATATATAATGTATGCAGCACTGTGTACCCGGGTATTTATTATCTATAGATACTGTTCAATAAATAAATAGTTTAGTATTAATATATTAAAAAAGAAACTTATATAGTACAAATATGTAGTTAATTTTGGAGTTTATATATTTGTAGTGGACCCATTTCCCCTTATCTTCCTAATCTAGATGTTGTAAATGCTACTTTGCCCCTTATATATGTTGTTAATAATAATAATTATCCAAATTCAGTAATAGCATATATGCATATATTAAACAAAATTATGTTTGTTATATATATACTTAATATATATATATAACATATATATATATATATATATATATATATAATATATATATATATATATATATATATTTCTCTGTCAGCTAGTCAATTATTTTATTCAATGCGACAATTTAGATTGTTCATCATACGGAAACCTGCATAACTGGAACTCTCCATACAGTTCTTCTTAATTGATATTAATATATATATCTATTGTATTGTGTTACTATATCATAAATTATATATTAAAAATATAAGTATATTCTGTTTATTAGGTACAAACTAATTTAGTAATTATTTGATAATATTTAGGATCACCCTACTAGTAGTTTGTTTATGATTCTGATGAATTTGGTATAATCAAAAGTTCATTAAAATCTATACCAATTTGTTTTCATATATTACAAACAATATTCCTCTTAATGCTAGATGTAATTTCCCCAGAATTCTCTTGTAATGTTTAATAATGAGAAAGATCATTAAAAATATCATAAATCATATATTAATAATATATTACTAATGTGATATTTTTATGCGCAAATGTCATTTCCCCGCCATCCACCTACTTCTGAGGAATAATTCAGTGTGGACCCGCTCTATTAATAGAAATGATACTATTACACTCGGCAGTTGATATATAAACTATAGTATGCTACCAAGAGTATTTGTACTCCCTAAAGGCTACTGCTGTGAAACGCATGCAACTCGAAGAATGCAAAGAGAGACTCAAGATAGACTTGGTTGGCTGGTCGCTAGTCGATGGCAGAGAAGCCATATACAAAGAGTTCCTATTCAAAGACTTCAACCAGGTTACCCGTGGTTTCAGTTTTGGAGCACACTTCTCTGTCCTCTAATCAAATTCACTACTAATTGGTTCTAAATATAACTAGACTCTGTTTATCTTCTCACGAATCTACGGCCAACTCACACTCCTCACAACCAGGGTTCTCACACTCCCTACCACTAGGGTTCTCACAATCCCTACAACTAGGGTTCTCATAGTCCCTACAACTAGGGTTCTATCACTTCCTACAACTAGGTTTCTCTTCAATACCTAGTTTTCGCACTCCCCATATGCTATTTATTTATATCTTGTTTGAACTATTACTTTATCAACGTAATGTCGATTTCATAAATTAAATCAATTTCATTTTTATAATTGTAATTTATCTTATATACAAGCAATGCTTACCGCTAAGATTGACTTTAATGATTGTATTTACCTAAGTGTTCAGTTGTCCTTTTATTATTTTACACTCATCTCTCCATTGTTTCTAGGCCTTCGGTTTCATGAACAGAGTTGCGCTGAAGGCCGAGAAGATGAATCACCATCCGGAGTGGTTTAATGTTTATAATAAGGTAACCCCACCTCCCATAAATAGCTTTATCTCATACTATCCCTGAGCTACATCACTCGCACATCTCCCGCACATCTCCCTTAATAACTAGGTCTTAATCACCCCACCCCATATCTATCTCTCCTTCACGCCCACTTCATTTTGTCACCTATCACTCTGCTCATTTAAGTTTATCTCACCTCCGCTGCACTATCTAATCTTCAGCCTCACCTCACTATCGCTCACACCATCGTCTCACTATTTGGTCACCTAACTTCACTCCCACTGCTGCCATTACCCAACACCTACCCTATCCTCACCGTATCATTTTGATGAATTTATTAAATCGATTAAGACTCGATGTACAAAATGTTTTTATTGTCTCGGTGCACTCCGCATAAGGTGATCTGGTTAGATAGTATGAAACCCGGATGCAGCTAATGCCCCGCCCCGCCCCTAGGTCAATATTACCCTGTCGACACACGATGTTCAAGGACTCTCCGAGAAGGATATGAAGCTGGCAATATTCATTGATGAAGTAGCGAGTCACGCCCGTGCTCGCTAGAGGCGCCATTCGTTAAGGCATCACTCGGTAGGGGTACACACGCCAGGAGTGCACCCTTCTTCTCTCGAAATAACAAATCGTCGTTGTTTTAGAAAAATAAATTGAATACCGTATACTCGTTTGCGAAATAAATAAATAATTTAATAGAACTTTGGTCCGGTAATAAGTGGACCACTATCCGGCTCTGTAGATACCGACTCCATAACGCATGTAAATAACCAGTTGATGATTTGTCTCTATCCTTGTGTCGAAGAAGTTGATACTTACTGCAAGTTGGAGTGTTGAAGTCTGGCACATTGTGGAACATTCTCTTTCTATCTATCTTTCCCTCGGCAATCTCCTATGTACCATCGCAGCTTTTCAATTGGTTGTCAGCTCGTTGTCCGTCTTCTATTGTTATTCTCCTTCCGAAAACCAATCGGGAGCCGATAAAGTTACGGACGTCAAACCGTACCTCTCTTTTGATTGATGCACATTATTTGCCCAGGCTATACACCTGCGTTAAGGAGACGTGTTCAAGTGAATGCAATATTCTATTTGGTAGCTATGCTATAATAAGTGTGTGGCTATTAATAAGTTTATACTTTATTTCATAATTATTAATATATTTAGTGTAATATAAATCTAACTATAAATGTTATATTGTAGAATAATTTTAATAAGTACATATTACAGATGTTTTTTATTTTATAAAATTAGTATAATTAATTGATATCGAATGTATTTATTGTTTTATAAATTGTTAATAATATTTTGATATATATCAGCAATTAAATAACAACTTAAATTAATATAGTATTTGTTAAAGTGAATTAATTTGTAATTAGTATCAAATATTAAACAAACCATAAAAGCTATAACAATATGTTAATTAAAATTATAATCTGAAAAATAATCCAAATTAACTATACCTAGTATTTTCATTTAAAATCTATGATAAGCAATCTATGACTAAATAATCTATATAATATATTATGATATTTACGAATTTATTATTTATTTTCACGTTAGGAAAGAGTACTTTATTGTTTGACGATTATGGTAATAATAGGTAGATAATATGTAGGTATAACTTTTATTTGCGGTACCGGTTGTGTGAAATTGATTTTTTTCATGTAGAGTTATGTAATCGTTGAGTCGATTGAGCGTTTATGGTGGAACCAATATAATTGAATGTAAGGTGTGCGGATTAGTAAATCATTAATAAATTAGATAAGATCGGTCGGTTTGCGTATATTAAGTCGTGCCGTCTAAACGGGGGTCAACCGTAAGCGTTACTAAGTTCATTAATGTAGTTCAAAATCGTAGGATTATATAGCGTAGAGACTGGCGCCAGGTAGAGTACGCAGACGGCACAGAATATACAATGTACCTAGTGGAACTCAATGATACTACGCACGATGGTGAATAAGGGTGTCTGGGCAACCAATTTAGGTATTTGAAAAATACTATTTGTATAGAATTATGTATCTGTATGCATTCGTTTGTTTTAAATTACAATGGTAAATTAATTTTCTCGCGATCATGCTGTCTATATATTCCTGAATGATATCGATACATTTAGCAGGAGTTATTAGTGGTTATAGATATATACAATAGTGGCCATAGATATATCTATATCTTATCCGAGGTTTATCTCCATATTCTAATACATAACATGCGATTTAATGAAATAACCAAGTTATCCCATTGAGTCAATGTGAATTTCATGTAATTTTATAATATATAGGATAAATATTATAAGATATTATGGATCTATGTTTGGGCTAATGTCTTTGAAATATTTGCAAATGAATTTTAAAATTTGTAAATTAATTACGAAAGTATACATATATTTATATTATAATATCAGTATAATAGCATATTATTTAATATACAATATAAACGTATTTAATCCGGTATAAATGAGATGGAGTTAGTATAATATTATTGTTATCGCGATATTAGGTAGAATATAACAAATTACCGCATAAAATTGACTACTACTAATAACACAAATACATATAAAATACTAATTTATTAATTATACAAAATAACTCTGCTAAATTATCAATAGTATGTTAGCTATGTTATGTCATATAGTAGTAGTAATAATAATTGTAGTATTAGTAGTAGTAGTAATAATAATTGTAGTATTAGTAGTAGTAGTAGTATTAGTATACTAATACTATAGTATTAGTAGTATTAGTAGTAGTAGGATTATACCAGTATATTATGATAATAATATAGTATAGCTATACTGATTAAATTATTAATAATTTACCAATATCATTTTAGAATATAAGAATATACTAAGATTCATAATATTGGATCATACAACTTATTATTTAAAATCATAAATCTATAATTCTTTAATTTTATAATAAAATATAGAATATAAAATATTGAATAACCTTAATAAATATACATATAAGTAATTACAATATCCACCTACAGTAACAATTTTGCAATAATTAATTTCATGGATAGTAATGCACTTTGTATTGCCCCAAGGAGATGGTTTCATATGATAAATAACGTTTGTATATTCATAACATTATTTAATACTCAAATGATATGTATTCAATGAGACTTGTCTCTGAATTTATAATTAACATTTGTACTATATGCATATAGTACAAATGTGAATATTAAAATGCAGTAATGAATTCTGCATCAATAGAACAACTATACATGGTGGCCACGTGTAAAGAAACAAAGGGATATTGATTTAATAGTGGAATCCCAAGACTACCCTACAAGGAATTATGGAATTTGTTCCATATAAGCAAACCAATATATGAATGTGGTTAGAGCATCGTAATTATATTCATATTCATATTACAAAATTATATTAGTAATTACTAATAAAATTAATAACAAATTAATTATAATTAATAATTAGTAATTACTGTTGATTTATTAAATATTATTCATTCCTATACAATTTGAATAATTATATTTTGAAATTTATATATTATATATTAGACTACATTTTTTGACTCTGATGTTATTATAATATATATTTTAATTATCAATAATATTATATAAACATTAATTAGCAAATTCTATTTTATATACAGGTTCTTATGCGGAAGCCATTTTAAAAGTTAGAAATTTAATCAAAAATAAAATAACTAGTAGAATAATACAAAACGGACAATGTGAAAATTCAATATCTACACCTAAATGTACACCTATTACAATTGGTTTGTATATATATGTATGTATATATATATATATATATATATATATATATATATATATATATATATATATATGTATATATATGTATATATATATATTTATATATATATATATATGTATATATATGTATATATATGTATATATATATATATATATATATATATATGTATATATATATATATATATATATATGTATATATATATATATATATATATATATATATATATAGGATTAAACTCTCAAGATATATATGATCTTTGTTAAATTAATGTGTGTTTAATACATGGCAATTGCAATACTATCATGAATGTTAAAGCTTTCAATTTACATTTTTTAATTAGTTACATAGGATTATAAATATATTTTTAGTTTTTTTTATGAAATTTATTATTTTAAACAAAAAAAGAAATATTTTATAACTAAATAATTAATAACAGATATTGTAAATATGGAAATATAACATTTTCTATTATCTTTTAAATTATTTAAAATTATTTTTCAAAATAAATTCGGCTTGAATAAATAAATTGTAAATGTCCTTAATATTAATATAATTCATTTTATTTTATACATATCTGCATTATCAAAGGATTTGATCTTGTTGTTGAGTGGTATTATTGATCACGAAAGAACTTTATCGATATGTTTTTATTCTTTTGCATTAGAGGGTTAAAAATACTTAATAATTTATATATCAGACGATCTTCGACTGGTAAAGTGTGTCTTCTAATTGATGGTTAATTCTTATTGAAGTTAATCGGATATTTAAATCTTTAAAAATTCAGCAGATGTAATTAAAATAATCTTTTCTGTAAAATTTAAAACAGTTATTTCAGGTCAGAACTTACACAATTACATTCTTTTCAAAATGAATGAAAACCAATTCACGATAAGATTATTTGTTATTCTAAATTATATTCAAATATGTGTGTACTAGATTACAAGAATTTTAATAGGAATTTAATATTATAAATTTAAATTTAAAATGGAATATATATGGTATGGTATATAATGATATTTAATTATACACCATGGCTACTTTTTTAGATTTAATAATTTATATTTATATAACACAAACAAAAAATCAAAATTTTGAATTAATAATTTTTATTTTGCTTGATTTGAATACCATATACTGTACAGTTGACATTGTATACTGTACAGTGTACACTGTACATTCTGAAATCTTCAATATATAATAATATATAATTTATATAATAAATATATAATATATATAATATATATATAATAAATATATATAATATATATATAAAATATATATTACAAGATAGGTAATACTGTTTGGCAATACAATCATACATATAAACTTATATATTAACAATACTTTGATTACTCAAGATAACAATATTATATTTCTAAGAATAATTTAATAGAAGTAGTTTTTTTAAATTAGCAACTGCATTTCTATATTTAACATTATTAGTCAATAATTATAGAATTAAATATTTACAAGCATATAAACATTTCAATAAAACCAGTATTTCTTCAACTAGTGTAGCTTATAAGCATGGGTTAATAATAACTCAATCAGTATCAGAAAAGGAATAAATAAGACTTTCTTTAAGTATTAAAATTCATTTTTATTCTAAAATTTTTTCAACTATTAATTTAATTATTGCTATATTTTTTTATTATCTTTGGTGAATATATATAAAAGGTATCTACTTTTGAAGTTATATGGTGTAAAAATAGTATTTATTTTATAGAGAGTTTATGACCACTTCTTTGGCTATCATAGATTTGGACCAGATGCAATTTTTTAGATCTGATAACTAACATGTAAATATACACTAAATGTACTTGGAAATATAATATTATAAATAAATTTCTATAATATTCTTGTTATTAAATATTTATCTAGTTTTATTAATTCTAGAACTCTAAAATTATTATCAAATTTTATAATGATATTAAATTTATATTATATTAAAATATGATGTTAAATAATGCTTAATTTATACATATTATTTTATGTGTTTAGAAAAAATTAATAATAAATGTTATCAATAAATACTGATCAGATGACTGTACACTATACACTGTACACTATATACTGTACACTGTACAGTGTACAGTATATAGTGTACACCAATAATTATATAGATATATATATAATATATTTTGTTTTAGAAATACTTTATATCATAATTAAAAAAATAAAATTAAAATATGTTACATATATATTAGATTAATAAATTATTTATATATATATATATATAAATATATATTATGCTATATCAATAATGATTTTAGTTATATTTAACTTATATGATATACCAATTGATTTTATATAGTCTTATATTATGTATAATGTATGTATTAATTTATATTTTGATATTTTAATTTAAATTTATTAAATTTCAAGATGTATGAATATATGAATTGTTTATTGTTTGTTTGAAATTCATGTTGCGTTAATTTTAGAATAACTTGGCAAATTAGTTCGAAGAGTAAAAGTAACACTTGTAATACGTTGGTAAATTGACTCTATAGGTGTAGAAGTACTTCCGAAACTCATATTGACATCAATAATATTATATTATTTCATTTTATTATAATCAATATTTATAACTATAACTATATAAAATCTATTATGAATATGAGTTATTATTATGTATGATTATATTGATTATCATTTATATTAAATCATACAGTTTTGTTTTGTTCTACATATTTATAATATTAATTAATTCATATTTTATAGAAAACCTATTTTTACATATTTTAATAAATTAGTATTTTTTGAATTGAATTATTTGTGGACATTGTCCACTGGAAAATATATCAATGACCAATTTATCAATTTCAATATATTACAAATTCTATTTATAGTTAAGTGTTTTACATCACACAGTAAAGAAGGAGTATCTTGTCAATGCTAACGATGATCCTATTTCCTCTCCTGTTTCAATTTGTTTGTAAGTAATTTGCTAATTTGAATCACGAATAATAGTTTAATATAAACTTGAATTTTTTAAACCAATCGACTGAATAATAAATTTCTGCATTCTTGCTTAATTATATTATTTTACATCATTATCTTAACAATACTTGTTTAACTTTATAATTAATTATATAATGTCCATATTTATATAATGTTCTTGAAATTATTAAGTTAATCAATATTATTAATGATTCATTTTGTTACATGTTTAGGTGTACGTTTATGATATTCACAAATATAAATTTGTATTGTAGATTCTTATTCGGAAGTGTTTTTAAAAGTTGGAGATTTTATTGAAAATAATAGAGATAGTAAATTAGTACAAGATAAACAATATGATGCTTTAATATCTACACCTAAATGTTCAGCTGTTTCAATTGGTTTGTATATAATTTATATATATGTGTGTGTGTTTTTAAACCTATGTTAATATTATTTTCCTAGAATATGTATAAATTGAGTTTTATGTATTATATTATATTAAAAATAAAAATAGTGATTGTAATATAAAATATAATTAGCAATATAGGAATTAGTTGTTATGCAAGAGTTAATCATAGGTTATGTAACATGCATTTCGCCAACTAATACAAAGTATATGGTATTGATTTCATCTATAATGTCATATGGTAAATACTAGAGTAGTGAAGTGAGGTTTTATATCTATATATTACTGTGTAGGCACCTTTAGTACAGTATACATTGGCCTCTTTAGTACAGTATACATTGGCCTCTTTAGTACAGTATACATTGGCCTATTTAATACAGTTTACTATTATTATAATATATAGAGGGTGAACAGTCATAAATGAACTACAGTGGCTTGGATCATTATCTTGTAGTTACGCCAAAAAACTCCATCTTACAGCCGGGGAGAAGTTAAATAAAGAAATCGGCATCTCTACTCTCTCGACGCCAACGATGCGTTAGTGCTTTACATCGTCGGACCCAAACATATTTACAAAGCCTCTGCGTGCGCGCGTGTCTGTGCGCAGTTGGTTTAGAACAGTACTTTAACAATACATACCGTACATCAATAACGTTATCGACCTCGTTTATATTTCGCGTGCAACGCGCGGTAAAGAAGCGTCGGCTATCTGACTCCGGGGTAACTGTTGCCGAGTGTATGGCTGGTAAGTAGGCTGAAGTAGTCGAGTATAGCGTATAGCGGCTACGTCTTAACCCGTTCCCTATGTTGGAACCACATAAATAGACGATTATAAACGAATAATGAAAAGACAAATGAATCGAAGCAATTTTATATCTACTAATTTTGTTTATACAGTTTTCAATTTTTTGATTCAATTATTCTCAGCTATTCATTAATATTTCTCTCATAAATAGATTATTATTAACTTCGTTTTATAGAAATAGTTGTATTCGAGTACTTTTTATCGTAAGTAAAATCAACAATATAAAGATATATTATTATCTTAATAGGCATAACAGTTATATAAGTGATCAAATTTCGGAATTATCGCAAACTTTTCAAAATCAATTTTAGAAGCTTGATCATCGTTTAAAGAAAATAGAAAATCTATTTTGAGGTTGTGAATTACGACAATTCCCACACTTTAAAACTGTGGAAACTGACGATGAATTCAACATTCTGATGGAAAGATTAGAAGATAAAGAAAGTTATGATAGAATGGTTAGTTTAGCTAATTATAATAGAATGGTTAATTTAATCGTTTAATCATTCCTCCTTGGGTGTTATCGACTATTGGATTTTGAACAGGTCTTATGTCGGCTGAAGGAACAGACACTTGGTCGAAGTGTTGTACGCATGATGATAGATTTGGCTGCCGACGCCGTTTGGAGACTTTTCACTCGTTGCGGATAACGTGGTTCAAGGTCACTCGAGGTCACTCGAGGTCACTAAACTCTATAAATGCATCATAGGTTGGTACGAAGGACCACTTGGTGATGTTCGTTTATACCAAATATCGTGAAATTTTGTTTGAAATCTTTTTCCGAAATTGCATCTTTTACCAACTCCTTCTTTTTGACAACTTGACAACAAATCTAAACTAAACCTCAAAGTATCTTCTAATCTTAAAATATTTTATACATAGATTTACTTTGCATAAATTGGTAGTACATATTATTATCATATATTATAGACGCAGCTAAATCTATACATAAAGACGCCACCTCTAAAGATATTGTTAGTTTCATAGATCAAAATCTCAGAAATATGAAACGGACTTCTAACAAATAATAAAAGTATTCTTTTTCTAATTTGTGTTCAATACATTAATATTTATTATGTGTGTGTGTGTTTACATGTATATGTCTACATGTGGGGTTTATTTATTTAGATTCAGATTTTTAGATTTTTGTCATAGAAAACATGTTTCGTGTGTGTGTGCAAAGTATTTATTTGTCTGTAACAATAATTATAATTTTAATGGTTTGTTATTTTTTTCCCAATTATTTTTTTTACATAATAATTATATGGGTTTTATTGTTATTTAAGATAAAAACTGTCGGTTTTATATAATCTTCTATACAATCATAACGGTATTAACTATCACTAGCAGAAATCTTCTTATATTGAATACTTTTAGCCAATGCATTTATGAAGTCAGATTTTTCTGCGAGTACATTAAGGTTATGTTTTAAGTAATAACAAGTTTTTCTGCGAGTATTTTCATTTCCATTTCCATTAACCATTCTGTCTTAGATGTGCGATTCTCGTAGACTTTTACGTACATGCATTATTTGTACATTATTCCTATGCCAGCTTTAATTGATATCCTTTACCTCGTGGACATTTATCGCCGTAAGTTATTGTCGCAACAGAGAAGCTCCTCTCCGAATACCTCAGGAGTGAGGATGTACTTGTGTTTACTCCCCGGCGGTATTTGGCTGAGGTCTACTCTGCAACTCCCCATTCTCCGAATACCTCGGGAGTGAGGATGTACTTGTGTTTACTCCCCGGCGGTATTTGGCTGAGGTCTACTCCGCAACTCCCCGTTTTCCGAATACCTCGGGAGTGAGGATGATGTACTTGTGTTTACTCCCCGGCGGTATTTGGCTGAGGTCTACTCTGCAACGCCCCGTTCTCCGAATACCTCAGGAGTGAGGATGATGTACTTGTGTTTACTCCCCGGCGGTATTTGGCTGAGGTCTACTCCGCAACTCCCCGTTTTCCGAATACCTCGGGAGTGAGGATGATGTACTTGTGTTTACTCCCCGGCGGTATTTGGCTGAGGTATACTCTGCAACTCCCCGTTCTCCGAATACCTCAGGAGTGAGGATGATGTACTTGTGTTTACTCCCCGGCGGTATTTGGCTGAGGTCTACTCTGCAACGCCCCGTTCTCCGAATACCTCGGGAGTGAGGATGATGTACTTGTGTTTACTCCCCGGCGGTATTTGGCTGAGGTCTACTCTGCAACGCCCCGTTCGCGTTCGCGCCGAGGACTAATGGCGTCTTGTGCGATGCGAACGCTTGACCTGTGTCCGGAGGTGCCGTACCAGCGAATTGCTACCCGAGAAGTCGGCTGTAATAATAGCTATTGTTGGCGTATACTCGGCCACAGTTTTGTGCATATCGATAGTACGCAAGTGGACGTTAGATAATGGTCATTATGCGGTGGTCAGAAGACAATGGTCAGTAGCATGAGGTCACTTACCTCGTAATCAGTAGATTATATACACGTATATGGCGATATTATAATACATAATGCATTATATAATAAAACAGCATAATAGATCATTATATAATAGTAAATTTAATGATATCATTAAGTTTCAATATATTCAATATGAGGCCATTGGACAATTGATTTATTCCTATCACTATTTCTCTCTCTCTCTCTCTCTCTCTCTCTCTCTCTCTCTCTCTCTCTCTCTCTCTCTCTCTCTCTCTCTCCCTCTCCCTCTCCCTCTCCCTCTCCCTCTCCCTCTCCCTCTCCCTCTCCCTCTCCCTCTCCCTCTCCCTCTCCCTCTCCCTCTCCCTCTCCCTCTCCCTCTCCCTCTCCCTCTCCCTCTCCCTCTCCCTCTCCCTCTCCCTCTCCCTCTCCCTCTCCCTCTCCCTCTCCCTCTCCCTCTCCCTCTCCCTCTCCCTCTCCCTCTCCCTCTCCCTCTCCCTCTCCCTCTCCCTCTCCCTCTCCCTCTCCCTCTCCTTCTCCTTCTCCTTCTCCTTCTCCCTCTCCCTCTCCCTATCACTCTCCCTATCACTCTCCCTCTCCCTCTCAAAAATATATAATAGGTATTCATATGTAAGTATGTGTGTGTGTTTGTGTGTATGTGTGTATGTATGTATGTGTGTATGTATGTATGTGTATGTATATGTGTATGTATGTGTGTATGTATGTGTGTGTATGTATGTGTGTGTGTTTGTGTGTGTATGTGTGTGTATGTGTGCGTGTGTGTGTATGAGATTATTACTACAACTTCTCATATATCCATTAAGTGTTAATTACAATTTGTATATCTAGTCATGCTATTGTTATTGTTTCATTTGCTTTCGACTAATTATCAGGTTATTGTATTAAATATCTTTACATTTAATATTTAATAAGCACATTTATTATGGCAATACTGAATTCAAATACATATTTAAAAAAAATAATGTATTATATATTTATTTTCTTTTATTTAAAAATTAAACTCATGATATATAAATCATATATCAACCACTTTAATACCTTACATATAGATACACCTTAATACCTTACATATAGATACACCTTAATACCTTACATATAGATACACCTTATTACCTACATATAGATACACCTTAATACCTTACATATAGATACACCTTATTACCTTACATGTAGATACATCTTATTACCTTACATATAGATACACCTTAATACCTTACATATAGATACACCTTAATACCTACATATACATATACGCTAATACCTTACATATTGACATCACTATGCACGTATACACCTTGACACCACCATGTATATATACACCTTGACATCACTATGCATGTATACACCTTGACACCACCATGTATATACTCACCTTGACATCACTATTCATGTATACACCTTGACATCACTATTTATGTATTCACCTTGACACCACTATGCATGTATACACCTTGACACCACTATGTATATATTCACCTTGACATCACTATTCATGTATACACCTTGATATCACTATTCATGTATTCACCTTGTCACCACTATGCATGTATACACCTTGACACCACCATGTATATATTCACCTTGACATCACTATTCATGTATACACCTTGACACCACCATGTATATATTCACCTTGACATCACTATTCATGTATACACCTTGACACCACCATGTATATATTCACCTTGACACCACTATTCATGTATACACCTTGACACCACCATGTATATATTCACCTTGACATCACTATTCGTGTATACACCTTGACATCACTATGTATGTATTCACCTTGACACCACCATGTATATATTCACCTTGACACCACTATTCATGTATACACATTGACACCACTATGTATATATTCACCTTGACATCACTATGTATGTATTCACCTTGACATCACTATGCGTGTATTCACATTGACATCACTATGTATATATTCACCTTGACATCACTATGCATGTATTCACCTTGACATCACTATGCATGTATTCACATTGACATCACTATGTATATATTCACCTTGACATCACTATGCATGTATTCACCTTGACATCACTATGCATGTATTCACATTGACATCACTATGTATATATTCACCTTGACATCACTATGCATGTATTCACATTGACATCACTATGTATATATTCACCTTGACATCACTATGCATGTATTCACCTTGACATCACTATGCATGTATTCACCTTGACATCACTATGCGTGTATTCACATTGACATCACTATGTATATATTCACCTTGACATCACTATGCATGTATTCACCTTGACATCACTATGCATGTATTCACATTGACATCACTATGTATATATTCACCTTGACATCACTATTCGTGTATACACCTTGACATCACTATGTATATATTCACCTTGACATCACTATGCATGTATTCACCTTGACATCACTATGCATGTATTCACATTGACATCACTATGTGTATATTCACCTTGACATCACTATGCATGTATTCACCTTGACATCACTATGCATGTATTCACCTTGACATCACTATGCATGTATACACCTTGACACCACTATGTATGTATTCACCTTGACATCACTATGTATGTATTCACCTTGACATCAATATGCATGTATACACCTTGACACCATTATGTATACATACACTTGTTTAAGTTCTGTAAATTATAAACCAAGTCAAGACTAAAATACCTAATTTCCATAAACGTAACAAGTAGATAATCATAATTAAATAAAAGTACATTGACCAGTGTAAGGTATGAGGTGTACACTGTACACTGTACACTGTACAGTATAACATTTACATTGTACATAGTAACGTGTAAACTGTACGTTGTAACGTTCATTTAAGTTTCGAGTAGATGTTCTTCCAAGACACCATGTATAATATAATAACCTAATTAAACCAAGGAACAAGAGTTATATAATTTGTACATGGAATATAAATAAATTCTAAATCTTTTCAGGATAAATAAAATATAGTTGTAACATCATTACTTAATATGAACAATGATATAACTGATATACCTCCATTGTTTTCTGGGTAGAAATATATATATTTTGAAACTGCAGATCAATTTCAATAAAACATTTGAAATTGGTAAATGAACCACTAAATACTAGTTAAATTACTATAAAGTATTTGAATTTAATTACAATTAAAGTACTACTTATGTCCACTTTACACAATAGTACGAGGAATGACAAGTGTCTAATGCGAGTTCATTACTTTGAACAAGCACACGGAATGATTTCATAGTTTAATACTTTTATATACTGATTACATAACTACCTTTATTGGATACGTATGTATCGTAATTACTATAATCATAAGTATGTGGGAAGTACCGTATAATTACGTAATCAATCTCGAGATAAGTCTATTTCCAATCTCTGAACTACTGCTCGAAAAACTCATGAATATTTAATGAAACTTCTACTGTAGGTATTTTCATTGTTGACTAGGCATTTATAAGGTCTAGCTGTTCAACTTGAAACTCCAGGCACGAGTAAAGTAGACACCCATCGCAGTTATTTATATCTCTATTCCGATACAATTATTGATTTCTCAGTGAAAATATAATCTAAAAGAATTATTTTTAAAGATTCTTATTTAAGTGAACAATTCACGTAATCTAAAGAGGATACGTGTATGCGGGCGTTTGTGTGTGCGGGCGTTTGTGTGTGTGAGTGTGAGTGTTTGTGTATGTGTGCGGGCGTTTGTGTGTGTGAGTGTGAGTGTTTGTGTATGTGTGCGGGCGTTTGTGTGTGTGAGTGTTTGTGAATGTGTATGTGTGCGGGCGTTTGTGTGTGTGAGTGTTTGTATGTGAGAGTTTGTGACTGTGTATATGTATGTATGTGTTTTGTGTGTGGGCGTTTGTATGTGTATGTATGTGTGTGTATGTATGTGAGTGTGTGTGTAGGCGTTTGTGACTGTGTATATGTATGTGTGACTGTGTATATGTATGTGGTTATGTGTGTATGTGTATGTGTGTGTGTGTGTGTGCGTGTATGTGTATGTATGTGTATGTTTGTATGTGTATGTATGTGAGTGTGTGTGTAGGCGTTTGTGACTGTGTATATGTATGTGTGACTGTGTATATGTATGTGGTTGTGTGTGTATGTGTATGTGTATGTTTGTGTGTGTGCGTGTATGTGTATGTTTGTATGTGTATGTATGTGTGTGTGTGTGTGGGGAGGGGGCGTTTGTGTGCGTATGTATGTGTGTATGTGTGTGTGGGCGTTTGTGTGTGTATGTATGTGTGTGTATGTATGTGAGTGTGTGTGTGGGCGTTTGTGACTGTATATGTATGTGTGACTGTGTATATGTATGTATGTGTATGTGTGTATGTGTGTATGTATGTGTCTGTTTGTGTGTGTATGTATGTGTGTGTATGTGTGCATGAGTGTGAGATATATCCATACATTGCATACATTAAGTTTATGTATGCTGTAAGTATAACGGTAGATTATTAACAATTGAACATTGTAATAGTAATAAGTGTTGTTTTATTAACAATTTCGCATTAAGATCCGGTGAGTTATTCCCGATTACCTAATTATCTTACGTAACTTTATCCGAGTATTCAACGGGTATCAACATATAGTATAACGTACTTGTACTTTACTTTTGTCTACCCAGACTGAGAACATACACATCGTTATATTTACTATTCCGTTATCATTTCATGGAACAGAACAATATTTACTATTG
>OZ038312.1:15677244-15729764 GCA_964035775.1 Osedax frankpressi | reverse complement strand
AGCAGTAGCGCACGCCTCGGTGCGTTACCGAAGCCTCGGGTTTTGTACAGGTGTCCGAATGACGCGGCCATCGCGTACACTACTGTTTAGTGTGCACGCTCCGGCGCGTGATATCTTTGGTAGCTTACGTTGGCGTGGGATATTTCACAGAGATTGTTCTTTTTGATTCGGATGTGGGCCGGGGTGTGCTGGAGTGTGCGGGAGTGTGCGGGGGTGTGCGGGGAGTGTGCGGGAGTGTGTGGTTGTCTGCAGTGGAGTATGTACGGTATGCGGTGGTGTTGTAGTGTATGCGGTGTGGTGTGCGACTTGAGGGGTGCGTAAAGTGCGTGTTATGTTACGTGTGTATTGTGTTACGTGTGCGGAGTGTGGTACTATTGCTGACGAATGAAAGGCAGGTACAGTTGTGGCGGTAGTCATCGTAGTGGCGGTAGCCAACGTAATGGCGGTGGTAGTAAGACATGTAGCTACTCTCTCTCTCTCCCTCTCTCTCTCTCTCTCTCTCTCTCTCTCTCTCTCTCTCTCTCTCTCTCTCTCTCTCTCTCTCTCTCTCTCTCTCTCTCTCTCTCTCTCTCTCTCTCTCTCTCTCCTTCTCCATATATAACAATTGTATCTTATAATGTTAATATTACTACCTAACAAACTCATTTCATTATTGTAAATGCTAAGAAATAATGAGATACATTTTGAATAAATTGATAATCATTGAATGACTTTCAATTGTTATCACAAATTGTATTTTCAAGGCAGTTTTATTTATAACTTTATAGTTAATTAATAAGAGGATTTAATTTTAATTTGAGTAATACATAAATTTGTATAAAATAAAAAAATATGATATATTATGATACATCAATTTGAACTATTCTTCAATAGTCTCTGATATAATAGAAGGTATTGGTTTTCTCAAATTAACAAGGACATGTTATTGCCGATGTTAATATATATATATATATATATATATATATATATATATAGTGTAGAGATAAATTGTAATAATTTTAAGGGGAATATATTGCTGACTGCAATTCATAAAAAATAAGCTAAGCAGTTAAAATTTAATAAACAATACAATTATATAACAAATTATTAAAAACAATTGTGTAGTGCCACATTATTATAGCCAATAGTAGTCATATATCTTACGTGTTGGGCATTAGTATTATACTATTGTAGCCTAACACAGTTCATGTTGTATATGCCGAGGATGGGACTCACTTCGCTCAGTAGTACCATATTATTATTGAACCAATACAAATATTGTAGGGAGTATATTATTTTAAATTTTAAAGTTAAATCGAGCAATTTTCATATTTATGATACAAATATTCAATTTTGTAGAAAGTTTAAGAGAATAATAGCATAATATAGTAATGTTAAAGATCATAATAACATAATGGAATAATTATATAAGAGAATGATGGTATAAGCGCATAATTCGAATGAGTACCGGTGATATAAAATAATCAATATTTAGTTATTAAATATTAAAACTTAATGTTGGGACTTTTTCAGACTGAGATTATAGAAATTATCTAAAATACTAATAGAAAAAAATATATATGAAAGGTATATAGTTATATATACCTTTTTTTATAACTCTACTCTCTTGAACAGCGAGATACGCTAATAATGGTTAATACTTTAAAAATAAATCGAGGCTTAAAAACTCTTCCTATTTAGTTCGAAAAAAGCATTTTAAAAATGGTAATTATTTTTAAAATTTTAATTTGCGATTTATTTCGCTATTTTTACGAGTTTCATAGTTACCCTCCGATTTACCGAATTTATTTCCGAACTGCAATACGGACATTTGTGGTGCTCAAATATGTTTATTACTTCTAGATCGTTTTTAAAATTTGCGAAAATTATTTTCATCGCTGAAAATAATAGTTTTGAAATTAAAAGTTTTCCCGCTAAAATGCTAAAACGTCGATTACCCTTATCCGGTGTTTATTTCGGCACCAGAAATACTTGAACATTTCCCCCACAATATTTATATCTCGAATTCTCGGTTAACTCAATATTCGGTCGGTATTTCGTAGTTTAGGAACTTTATCAATAATATCTTTTCCAGTTAAAGGCGGTAGAATGTCATGTTAAAATAGGGTTAGAAACTTAAAATGAAATACAATTTAGTAAATGTATAATTAACTCGATTAATCTTGTTGATCATATTTTTAATATTGTTAGCTTATATTATTAGCTTGAACTTTATGAACTAAATGAAATAGTAAAAAAAATCTTCTTTATATAAATTGTATTACATTTGACAGAGGTTTATTACTTCTTTTTATATAATTTAATTATTTATATCTTACTAGATCCACTTAACAGTCAGTTAATAGTTATAAATTAATGTATATTAATATAATATGCAATAATTTATATATTGGCCATTTATAACATCAGATAATTAACAATAATAATTATATATAGATAATATACTACAAGAATACATTATATATAATTACTTTATATTTATTTATAACAATAATTTTTTTTCTGAAAATTCTTGAAAATATAGTTACAATTTATTCATTTAATTTCGTAATGAAAAATTATATATTTCATAATTTCTCAAAAATAATATCAAAAAAATAAATAAAATATTGAATATTTTAAATTTTTAATTTAACTATTGTATATTTTTTTCATTTTAATTTTTTTATTAATTTTAAATTTCTTAAAATTCATTTAAAATACTAACGAACGTATATAAAAAATACTAATTAATTTTTAAAATGGTATATACTCATTCTTTAAATACTCATATTAAATCAAACTGTTTCACTCTTTGGTATCATATTTTTACTTTCAACGACATTATAAATTGTATTTTAAAATATAAGCTATTATTGAATTTCGATCAAATAAAAATAGTATTTATTATAATAATTAAATGTTATTTAATTGTAACCAATAATTTCCCCAGAGTTATATAAATATTATATAAAATATAAATAAATGCTACATGTAAAAGAATATAATTTTATATTTAGCATTATTGCCAAATATAAAAAATGAAATTATTTTCATTGTTTACTGCGGTATGAAGATAGTTTGTACAAAATGTTGGCATAATTCTTAATTACTTTTTAGAGATTGGAGATAACCGTTCGATATAAATTAGTATTGTAATTTAATAAAATACTTTATAGTAAATTTTAAATTGTATTACATTTTACTTTTATTTCACATTGAAAAAATGAGAATAATACATTCATATTTTATACTATATTAATAAATTAAAAATATTGAAATGTTTAAAAAGTATTTTACAGAATTGGAAATATGTTTATAAATAAAATAATTCAATAAAACAATAAATCCCTATTTCTACAAATTATTAGATATATCTATTAATACATTTAATAATGGGCACGTTTGGTAGTCAAGATGATTATTAATGTTAATATTAAATGATTATTAATTACATCGCTAGATAGCTAATCTACCAAAACTTATTTTCTGTTTCCAAGGCAAGAAGTTCTTCGCACCATTCCATTTCATGTTGCATTAAAGACTCTGTATTTGTGATCATCGTTGCCTCAACTATGTTATATAGAAATGTAACGGACTTATATTTCAATTCCAAGAAATCTAAAATGACTATAAATCTAAATATAGCTTACCTTATTTCCATCAGCACATCTACGGACAATGTACAACATATATTTTACATTACAACATATAGTAGATTACGTATTTTCGTGCTTAAAAGTGCATATTAAATCTATGTTGGTACAGTCGACAATAATGTCACCATATGTCAAATAATGTACATATCTATTTATGATTAATATTCGCAGTTTCTCCTGGACAACCATTACTGGTGTCACAAAAGTAAAATGTATCGCTAACTCACACCAAGATAGTTCACCCATATAGGCAAGCATTAAACAAAACAAATTAAATTATATATAGTTAAAACATAGTTTAAAAATAAATATACAAAATACCTTATGGTATCGAATTACTAACCTATTGATGTTGTCAGTATAACCATACATCATTAGATATATAACTTATAATGCATTCAACTATACTATATAATTTAATATATATATATATATATATATATATTTATATATATAATATTATCATTACCTCACAATGTTTATTAATTATACATTGTTAAAAAAGCGTTTCTAGAATATGTAAAAAGGGTTTTCCAGAACCCCCAGGATAATTTAAAAAATGTCTAACTAAAATCGATTCAAAAAAATTTGTTTTCTAGAAATGAATGATATTATTCCAATTATATTTACTACATTTATCTATTATATTTGTTTCAATGTTTAAAATTATTAGTTATAATTTATCATCTGGAATACTCGTATTTTTATTAACGATAATTTTTATTAATATGCCATTTTTAGTTTATTTAAAATCGATAACCCACCGTTGAGATCTATTTACTATCTGCGCTCATAATTCGCTTTACCTTAGATATTTCTAATTACAGATTTTATAATTGGATTTGGAAGGTATGAGTTGCTTAAATGACTTAAATGACATACATTATACCAGAGATTATATTATGAGTATGGTATTGTTCGTTAGCAGACTTCTTCGGCCTTTAGTCGGCCGTTATTATGCCGACATCGGTCAAATTTAAGTGTTCCTATATTTACATCTTCCCAGATTACTGTTTTAAATATCGAACAATTTATACTACTTATCGATATATTATATAGGTGAGAACGCCTCAATAATTTAGTAGTATCTAATGTCGAAGTTATATTTTAGACTATGACATTAATCACAACTTATAACATAGTTTATAATGATCACATTATAAAAGTAGCATTACTACATATTTACTTTAGTAAAAAATTAGGGTACACAGGTATCGAAAATTAGGGTGCAGACCATGTTCGTATAGCAGTACTCTAATTAGAGTACATTAGAAATAAAACGAATTGAACCCTACAAATATATCACCTGTACCTAATTTTGTAATACGATGTACCCCATATGTACCTTAAATAAAACGTATTCGTGTATTCTATGTAAAACGTATTTATGTACCCTAAATAACATATATCCGTAAACCATAACTAAAACATCGTAATGTAAAACTAAAACTAAGCCAAACCTGTTACACACATTTCTTTGTTCCCTAATTTATATTACATATTGTACCCGGATATATTAAAATATCCTATTTAATGAAATAATAATCCATAAAATTGAACTCATTTATTATTTAGAATGTATAAAATACAAAAACAAAATGATAAAAATTACGAACAAAACTTAATATTCTTCATTTAAATTCCCATTTTTTATATACTGGATGCCATTTCATTTGTTTACATGTGTTATCGTAATGTATTGTTAAATAAGATAATTGATTTATAAAAATCACATAATATATGTATTATTATTAATAATTTATTAATATCAAAATATCACCCAATCAACAAATCTAAATTATAATAACTTAAATATATTTAACGTTGAGGTTCATTTAAATTGTAAACCTTAATATAAAAATAAATTCGTAATAAACATGTGTAGTATAAGTCAGTGTATATGTAGTATAAGGGTATAAGTAAGTAGATCTTCATATATGATCATCATCGTTATTATAAATATCAATGCCTACTTTAATATCGAAAATTGTATAATATGATATTAAATTATTTAAGTATTATACATATATATGATATATTATAAATATTATTTATCTATATAAATTAATTTCTATACAAATATTAATAAATTAACATAGTAATATACTCATCAATATAAATGAAGATTAAATTACATTTTTAAATGTTAAATATTTAAGTAAAATAACTGTTTATAAATATGTAATTTGTATAGCAAACCTAATTTCGATATATTCTTAATATATTCTCACTTTCCAATTGCATATCCCATTTATATTATTAATATTAGTAGAATTCTGGATCATATCATGCCTGTTTTAACTAATAAAAATAATTTTAAAAATCATATATTTATAAAAATAATTTCTAATTATTATAAAATATGAATTTATATATGTTAGTATTATTATTCTTATTAAATATCATAAATATATGCATGTTTCTTATTGTATTAATCTCTTTGGTTTTTTTACAAATTTGTAGTTAGATTACTTTATGTCAAATCTCGAGTAATTGAAGTTTTATTTGATTGGTATTTGTTATTTTTGTTATCAGCATATATTATTTCTATAAATAGATTGAAAATATGCAGACATTACTTTATATTATAATTTATTTGAATACATTATTATTAATTAAATGTTTTATATTATAATTTATTAAATAATAATTATTGACTACATCATATTAATCTATGCATAGAACTAATTCTATAACAAAAATGTAATTAACAATGCTATGAATACAACATCAAGTATAGGAACATAACATAAACCCAATATTCACTTTAGTATAAGTAATTAAATTTAGAGAGATGGCTAGAAAAAAGATGTATATGTAGAGGGGATGGAGTGGGAAAAGGAGAGGGAATAGGAGGAAGAGGAATAGGAAGAAGGAGAGGGATAGGGAAAGAGAGGGGCGTGTAGTTCTCCCTTATATTATACCAACTAGAGGAGATAAATAGTTATTATTAATTATTATTACAATTATTACAATTATTATAATAATATTATATACTATATTGTAAGTGACATGCTATCTATTTATTAAGTATAACTTAATTATAATTATTATTATAATATAATAAGTAATATGCTATTCATCATCACTTCAGTTATACTTTGGATCAATGAAGGTTTTAAGATAAGTTACACATTATGCAATACACATCAAACGTACTTGTTTACATAACGCATGCAATACAAATACAAAAAAGTAAATATTTAGTTTATTCTAATTATAGTTGTAATTATTTTAATTTATTTATTATATACATATACGTATTCTCACCGTATATACAATGAATATAATATTAGGGTACATACATCAATTGTGTACTTTCTAACCTCTTGTACCCTAAACAATAGTACTGGTGTAGCCTAGAAATGAATCATTTTATACCTTAATTGATTATTAGTCATATCCCCTAATTAGGGTACAATACAAATATTAAAGGTTTTTGTGTCTTCTGTACCTTAAAAATTGGCCCCTGTACACTATTTTTTTATAGTTTGTAGATTCTATAATGATTTATAAAATCCACAGTATCTATATTATATAATATATAGAATTATATAATATATCATATATCAATAATTTGGTGATTTAATTTTGATTTTCTGAGTTAAAAATAATAATGTGAATATATAATATATACTATATTATATGCTATTGAGGTATTACATTTGCTATGATATTCTTTATATTGAATCAATTTCACCAGAGTATATCTAATATATATATAGTATATAATATATATAGTTTATATATTATATATTAGTGCTATATTGTATATATCAAAAAGTACTATAGTTATGTGTACAATGTACACTGTACATATTTCCAGTTTGGAGTATACTGTCTTTATTCCGTTACTTAATTATAAGTATAATCGCGGTCGGGTCGTTCTTATGGAGGCGACTTGTGGAGGTTCTTTCTAGGCAAAATATCATCGAAACGGCAGTCGCCAAGATATTGGGGTGCTGTCGTACAGATAATTTACATTATATTAATTAATTAAAAATAATTGCGTGTGAATTTATATCTCAAAGCGGGCGAGTAATAATTATTTTTAGATTAATAACAATACTGACGATTAACTAGTTGAGTGGAGCTGTTCAGTGGATTGTTGTATTATCGTGAGATCAATGCTATCGAATTTGTGGACCATTCTTGTTCATCGTCAGGAGTTATATCATAAACATATAATCATTTATTTGTGTGTTACATTATAATCGATGGACAATTTAAAAAAATGTAATATTAATAATGTTGAATACAATTATTTCTATTCAAAATCACAACAATTATAAGTTTAACATTTATACATTTAACAATCAGAAATTTATCATAAGCATAATATATGAATAATGTACCCATTGTAATAAGAATCTAAATTAACTATACAAATATGTATAATAAAAGAATTTTAAAATGTAATATTTTTCTAAGTAAATATTGATAAATAAAATTATTATTGTAATGTAAACTTATTTCTATTACTACTAATAATAAATACAACATACTAACTATCTTTATTTCATTAATTGTGTGTACTGTACTCCTTTAAAATTCTTAGTGCAAACATATTATAACAATCGCTAAACTATAATTTAACTATTTATTAAATTAAATTGTATTACTTAATTCGAATGAAAATATAATTTACATGCAAATCACTAAATTTTTTAAGAGTCAAAATAATATAATAATAATATATTCAGTAAACATTTGCTTATACAATTACTTGGTGGAGTGTTTGCTTTTACTAACCATTTGATAACATACACTAAACTACTATTATTTTAATAATGCAGCTGTCGGATATATCATATTTATATATATTATTTATATACAAATATATAATACACAATAGCTACATGTTAATATCGCGTATGCACCACTGAATTGAATAAAGAAAACTTTATAAATATGTGGATGAATTCAATTCAGGTAAATTCTATATAAGAAAATGGTAAGTGTTAAACCAATTGGTGATACATAACTATTTAATATAATAATAGAATAGAATAATTATAAATATAATTATAACTATAGGTAAAAGGTTATAATATTTAATACAAATTCTTCGATTAATATAATACTTTGTTAATAACTTCCCAAGAAACCATTATATTATATATTATATATTATATATTATATATTATATATTATATATTATATATTATATATTATATATTATATATTATATATTACATATTACATATCACATATCACATATTACATATTACATATTACATATTATATATTATATATTATATACTATATACTATATATTATATATTATATATTATATATTATATACTATATATTATATACTATATACTATATACTATATATTATATATTATATACTATATATTATATATTATATACTATATATTATATATTATATATTATATATTATATATTATATATTATATACTATATATTATATATTATTCTTATAAGATTATATATTTATAGTAAGGGAAGATATATTTTGCTTGTTATATTTATATCTACTTTTGAGATACATTCACCTGAACACGCTACTTCACAGATTCGTCTGGTTTACCTGGGCCTGTTATTAACACTCGTGGGCTTACGCGGTAAGTTCTTAAAATACAGTTGATTACGCAATATGATATTATGGAACGCACTATTACGGCATTACTACATTAACATTACGGTACTACTACACTACTATTAAGGTAATACTACTATTGAGACTTTACTACGTTACTTATATTATTACCACGACCTACGTATATATGTAATAATCTATTTATTAAATATGATTTATAGAAAATGTATATCAACATCGAATATAATATAGTTTGTTTGAGATTCAATCATCTTTTGTAATTCTCTCAATATAAGCCCAGATAGTAAATTTAAATCAAATCCAAAAAATGAGAATAATTCTCTGATTTTTTAATACATTTCATATTTTTTGCTACCACTTAATTTATTGTACGAATATTATAAGAAATATGTTTAAATTAAATTTAAAAAAGAAATTACGTTTACACAATAGTTTAATTATAGTTAAGAAAATTTCTACTCTATCCATAAAACTTTAAAATATGAGGAACTTATAAAACTGAATATTTTTAATTTTGATTGCTTCGAGCATAAGAATGTGTATTGCAAAATAATTTAAAACTGTTATAAGATTGGAATATTAAAAATAAAATTCTTAGAATAAAATTAAAAACATATAAAAAATAGTTTTGTTTATCAATACAATGTCCAAAATCTATTCATATATAAATAAAATATTATACAACTTTAAAAATGACAATGAAAAATCTACTAAGTTAAGTTTAGTTAATTAAGTTTTAATTAAATTAATAAATCGTTATGAATAATTATTTTTATTTAACTTAATATAATAATATATTAATTTTAATTTATGTTTCTTTCTGATTATTTGTTGTCTTTTTTCTATAATCCGTTCTGTCAGTATTTATTATCCGTATTTATTTATTAAATTCTTTTATTTTGTTGTTCTAGGTTAGACTATTTACAAATGTTAATTTTCTGCTCGTGTTTACCACTGGAGAAACTTTGTTATTGCATAATACATTATTAATCCTATAGTCTAGACTCTAGTTATATATACATATATATATATATATATATATATATATATATATATATATATATATATATATATATATATATACAGACCCATACACACACACACACACACACACACACACACACAAACACACACACACATAAATATATATATATCTCATCTTTCTACATTGTAGAGTTCTAAGTATAGGGTGTACACTGTACAGTTTGAGTCCTAAATGATATGATTACATTGCAGAGCCTATAGTGTATGGTCTACGGTGTAGGGTTTTTAGTGCAGGACCATAGTTTATGGTTTATAGTGTATATTTTACAGTGTAGATTGTAGGGTTTATGGTATAGGGTTTACCGAGAAGATTATACTGAGTAGGTTATACGCTATTGGGTCTAAAGTGAGGGTTTATATTATATGGGTAATAGTGTATTCACTATATAGAATCTATAATATAGGGTCCACGGTATAGCGTTTACATTGTTGGGGTTTATATTGTAGGGTTAGAGTTTAGGGTCGACTATATAGGTAGACCCCCTGTGTAATAGTTGTCAAAAACTGGTTAAAAATAACTTAAATTAATCTAATATTGTTTATAGATAATTTACAATCTTATAAAGTTATACGATGGACATATGACAGCATCTAGAACACTATTTAAAATGCAAATTACTTTTGCAATATATATATTATTATAAAAATGTATATACATAATACTACGGTAATATATATATTATACAATAAATCAATCTAGTAAAAACACGACCTATTTAATATCACTCGAATAAATTACGAATTAAAGTAAAATAAAAAATAATCTTTATCATCGACGCGAAGTGTTTTGTCTGTTTCGTTATTTTGAAGGGAATACTAAACAACGTCGAATTTATCATTGCAGCAGCTTGGTCTTAAAAACGAACTGTGTGAAATTTCGAATTAATGTTTTCATAAACAAAAATACAATATTAATAGTGATTAAATAACCTATTGCTAATGCCGAAACCAGCTTTGCATATCTTAGGAATAACTGTTACAAACGACTTATCAATGATGATATCAAATACGTCTACCAAAATAGCAATATACAATTTAAAGCACTTTGTAAAATAAGAAATTCATTGAATTGCCTGCAGAAATATGACTCAGATATCGGCCCAATATCTAATTTTCATGCAAATAAACTACTGCTCATAACTACAGGTAACCAATTAAATGTCTCAATTAATCAAATCCACAACTAGAATAATACGCAATATGAAAAATATATTAATAACAAATGAATGACGAACTTTATGAAAACCATAGAAAACGTAATAATCCAATAATTATGTAAACCAAATATATCGGCTATGATCTGCTCTTTCTGAGAGCATATTCTACACCACACATGTAAACTACTATACCACTTTAAACATGATCTATTCGTTACCATAACTTAAAATAACTCATTAAGTAAATTATTCCGAGATAATGATATTAGTACATGGGTTTAATTACAAACAATACTACATGTAACTATGGGTATATTTTTAAAATCTAAAATAACTAAGTATAGTATATTATAGTATATATACAGTGTATTGTATACATAATATATACATAATATAATATTCAATAATATAATGTAATATGTAAAATATAAAAAATCCAGGAAATTTCACTTATATTTTGGACACAATGTATAAACTATTAGTAATCTACTGATAATATACTAACCATGTCCTGTACTACAGTGGAGAGTAGAGATGCATCGAAGACCGGAAGTGAGTACTGGAGGAATGTTGCTCGTCGGTTAGATACGTAAATCCAGTACAAATCTGGGTAAATAGTGCAATTCGATGATTAAACTTTTCTCATCAATTCCCCGACTATTAAATCGCATATTAAATCAGGATACCGCATTCTTGTGATACATTTGCGGCCCATTAGGGATTTAAATCCTTCTATTAAAATATCAAATAAGCATTAGCTGAAGCATTTATTTATTTACTGAAAATAAAATATTATTTTTTTTACAAGTTGTTTATAAAATGTTTATAATTATATAATATGTGATCTACTTGTCGAAATATTTAAGTGCACGTTATAAGTTTGTACTTTTCTCGAATTAATGAGACGATACACGTGATGATGTAACGATTATAATTATTATGTAATTATTTGGAATATAAAAATAAACACATTTAAAATATATTTAAAATATATTATTTATTTTATTATGAACAAAACCATGTTCCTAACCTGGATCATGCACCTACAAGGGAACTCGAAACTAAACTGAGTCAAAGTATGGACCACCATGGAGCCAAGAATGTTATTCTGTTCTTAGGAGATGGTATGGGTCCTGTATCCGTCACAGCATCTAGATTCTACTTGGCGAAATCCAGAAACCAAAACATCGAGGATACCCATTTCGCTTGGGACAAATTTCCTTACACCGGCATCTCTAAGGTTAGGGGCGTGGTCTTATATGGGAAGGAACTTGTTTTGATATGCATGGGAGGAACTCGATATGATAGTTGGAAGAGAGTTGGAGTAATGTCATAGGGGAGTGGGAAGATTTAGGAAGGAGACAGAAGCGTTGATGAAAGGTAAAGGAATGTAAGATATTATCTTATACTGACTTTTACTGTCTTTTACTGTCATAATCAACTCATCCTTATAAAGTATTACCTAACAACACAATGCACTACATTTATAGTCCTACTAACACGTCTACACCTCCCTACTATCCTGCCTCTACCTCCCTACTACCTCGACTATACATACCTACTACCTCATCTACACCTCCCTACTACCTCGACTATACATACCTACTACCTCGTCTACACCTTCCTACTACCTCGCCTACATATTACTACTACCCGCTTATACCTCCTTACTACCTCGCCTACACCTTCCTACTACCTCGCCTACATATCCCTACTACCTCGCCTACACCTCACTACTACCCGCTTATACCTCCTTACTACCTCGCCTACACCTTCCTACTACCTCGCCTACACATCCCTACTACCCCGCTTATACCTCCCTACTACCTCGCCTACACAGCCATATACTACGGACTACATGACTGCCGACAGCGCCGGAAGTGCCACTGCCTACTTGTGCGGTGTTAAAACAAGGCTAAAGGTCATCGGGGTCAACGAGTTCGCCGACTACAAATCGTGCGAAGGAGTTGACGAGAACTCGGTGCATTCAATCCTCACTCTGGCCCGGAAGCAAGGTGAGGTTTACGTGAATGGCATATCGGTGACACGACTGGTGGCAGGTGTCTGACATCTGACGGCAACGAGTAAATATGTCAGCCGTATGTCATCATGTCACGCTATTCGTGTGTTAGTAATATTACGATGTAAAATTAGGATATGTTAATATGCCAATCATATATAATTATATCAGTGTTAATATGCGATGTGTCAATATGTAATTCATGTTTTTGTAACGACATACGATACATAAGTATAACGACTGAATATTGTGACATACATAATTGATCATATTGTGTACATGACGAGGTGTCACTGCCAACGTGTCACTCTATTGCACCGAAGTATCGTTAGTACGACATTGTCACATTGCAAATTGAGTGCATCATAACATCTCATCATAACGTAACATCTCCATTATCATCATATTTCTAATTAGAACTAGTACCATAATGCTATAGCCTATATCATATAGCACTATAACCTAGGGTATATAGTAATATACCCCATAGCATATATCATTATAGCATATAGTACTATAGCCTATAGCATATAGTACTATAGCCTAGGGTAGATAGTACTATAGCCTATAGCATATAGTATTATAACATATAGCATATAGTATTATAGTCTATAGTATATAGCACTATAGTATTACTGTGAGACTATACAAAAGTTAGCCCACTTAGCCCAATACCTTCCACTGCCTTCTACCGCCTTCCATTAGCTTCCACTGCTTTCTACCGCCTTCCACTACCTTCTATTACTTTCCACTACATTCCATTACCTTCCACTGCCTTCACATTACCTTCCATTACCTTCCATTACCTTCCATTGCCTTCCACTACCTTCCATTGCCTTCCACTACCTTCCATTACCTTCCATTACCTTCCATTACCTTCCATTACCTTCCATTACCTTCCATTACCTTCCATTACCTTCCATTATCTTCACATTACCTTCCATTACCTTCCATTACCTTCCATTACCTTCCACTACCTTCCATTACCTTCCACTACCTTCCATTACCTTCCACTACCTTCCATTACCTTCCACTACCTTCCATTACCTTCCACTACCTTCCATTACCTTCCATTACCTTCCATTACCTTCCATTACCTTCCACTTCCTTCCATTACCTTCCATTACCTTCCACTACCTTCCACTACCTTCCAATGCTTTCGACTTCCTTCCGCTGACTTCCACTACCTTCCACTACCTTCCACTACCTTCCACTACCTTCCAATGCTTTCGACTTCCTTCCGCTGACTTCCACTGCCTTCCGCTTCCTTCCACTACCTTCCACTACCTTCCACTACCTTCCAATGCTTTCGACTACCTTCCACTGCCTTCCGCTGACTTCCACTGACTTCCATTACCTTCAACTTCCTTCTACCGACTTCCATTAGCTTCCACTGCCTTTCACTACCTTCCACTACCTTTCACTGCCTTCCGCTTCCTTCCGCTGACTTCCACTACCTTCCATTACCTTCCACTACCTTCCACTACCTTCCATTACCTTCCATTACCTTCCATTACCTTCCATTACCTTCCACTACCTTCCATTACCTTCCACTACCTTCCATTACCTTCCATTACCTTCCACTACCTTCCACTACCTTCCACTACCTTCCACTGCCTCCGCTGCCTTCCGCTTCCTTCCGCTGACTTCCACTACCTTCCACTGCCTTCCACTACCTTCCAATGCTTTCGACTTCCTTCCACTGCCTTCCGCTTCCTTCCGCTGACTTCCACTACCTTCCACTACCTTCCAATGCTTTCGACTACCTTCCGCTTCCTTCCGCTGACTTCCACTGACTTCCACTACCTTCCATTACCTTCCACTACCTTCCACTACCTTCCACTACCTTCCATTACCTTCCAATGCTTTCGACTACCTTCCACTGCCTTCCGCTTCCTTCCGCTGACTTCCACTACCTTCCATTACCTTCCACTACCTTCCACTACCTTCCACTACCTTCCATTACCTTCCAATGCTTTCGACTACCTTCCGCTTCCTTCCGCTGACTTCCACTGACTTCCACTGACTTCCACTACCTTCCATTACCTTCCACTACCTTCCACTACCTTCCACTACCTTCCACTACCTTCCAATGCTTTCGACTACCTTCCACTGCCTTCCGCTTCCTTCCGCTGACTTCCACTACCTTCCACTACCTTCCACTACCTTCCAATGCTTTCGACTACCTTCCGCTTCCTTCCGCTGACTTCCACTGACTTCCACTACCTTCCATTACCTTCCACTACCTTCCACTACCTTCCACTACCTTCCACTACCTTCCAATGCTTTCGACTACCTTCCACTGCCTTCCGCTTCCTTCCGCTGACTTCCACTACCTTCCACTACCTTCCACTACCTTCCAATGCTTTCGACTACCTTCCACTGACTTCCGCTTCCTTCCGCTGACTTCCACTACCTTCCATTACCTTCCACTGCCTTCTGCCGCCTTCCACTACCTTCAACTTCCTTCTACCGCCTTCCATTAGCTTCCACTGCCTTTCACTACCTTCCACTACCTTTCACTACATTCCACTATCTTTCAATATACTCCACTACCTTCCACTGCCTTCAGATACCTTCCACTCCTTTCCATAACCTTCGACTGCCTTACACTGTACGGTGTACAGCTAAACTACATACGATATGTAATCGAAAAAACTTTATTGTTTCTTGTTGTCAGAATACGATAACGTAAGTTTCATTATAAAATATGTTATTCACTGAAACAGGAAGAAGTACCGGTCTCGTGACGAATACAAGAATAACGCACGCCACACCATCCGCCACATATGCGCACGTTCCTGACAGGAAGTTCGAATATGAAATACCGGAATATGTGAAATATAGGGAAAAGTGCAAGGACATCGCCAGACAATTTGTGGAGGATACCGATTTTGATGTTAGATAATATGTTTATGAAATGGTGGTATTTAAGCAAAACTGGATGTCAAATACAATTTTATAATAATTTCATTGAACATATTTAGTTTCTTAGTATATTTTATAGTAATGCCCCTCCATACTTCTATATCCACACTCATATACGTACAGTATACGACATACAATGTACGACGTACAATGTACGACGTACAATGTACGACGTACAATGTACGATGTACAATGTACGACGTACAATGTACGACGTACAATGTACGACGTACAATGTACGACGTACACTGTACGTCGTACATCCATAGATAGATCATCCACAGATAATCATTTCTTACAAATTGAAAATTCTCCATTAAGTATAGTATTATATAACTAAATATGATATAACAGTTCAACTAGTTTACCAACTAAATAATAATTAAAAAAAGACTAAATATAATAATAAACGTATTATATACAGAATATGTTTCAGAATGCAAAATAGCTTACAAGCAAATATCCTTATACAAAGTAATGCTCACCACACACAAACACACACACACACACACACACACATAATATATAATACACAATATTCAATACATAATATACGCACCTACACTACACACACATACACTACACACACACACACACACACCTACAGTATACACACCTATAATATACACACTTACACTATACACACACCTACACTATACACACATATACACTATATACACTATACACACACGTACACTATAAACACCTACACTATAACACCTACACTATACATACATACACTATTCATACATACACTACATACACCTACACTATACACACTTACACTATACACACACCTACACTATACACACACTTACACTATACACACACACTTACACTATACATACACCTACACTACACATACATACACTACACATACACATACACTACACATACATACACTATATATACACATACACTATACATACATACACTATACATACATACACTACATACACATAAACTATACACACTTACACTACATACACCTACACTATACATACATACACTACACAGACACTACACATACATACACTACACATACACATACACTACACATACATACACTACACATACACATACACTACACATACATACACCATACATACATACACTATACATACATTCATACACTACATACATATAAACAATGATTATCTACTACGATTATCTACTAAATTAAAACATAAATAAAAACTTTATATTGTTGCATAACAATGATATAAACTCGATAAACTCCATAGGCATTCAAAAAAACGCGTATTTACGTGCAAACTACTTTTTAAACAAAATAAACCCATACAAATAATATAACTCACTATTAACACTTGACACATACCAACTTATATATAATTATATATTTATATATAAATAATTATATATATATATATAACCATTAAGGTGTTATCGAAACATTAATTGGTCATATATTAAATTGAGTATTGACATATTAATTATTAGTTAGTGAGCCTATTAAAAACAGGGCAAGATAATTAAAATTAAAGTGAAAATTCAAAATATTTATAAATCTAAAAATTAAAAGCAGCTAATGATTTTAAGAGAACATTTTCTAGATTTTGTCAGAAATGTTGAAGTCTTCCTTTAGGACATTATTTATTTATGTTAATATCTTATGAGGTTAACAAACAAAAAGGTTTTGGCAACTAAGGTTTTGTGTAACTAAGGTTTTGGTAACTAGGGTATTGGTAACTAAGGTTTTGGTAACTAAGGTTTTGGTAACTAAGGTTTTGGTAACTAAGGTTTTGGTAACTAGGGTATTGGTAACTAAGGTTTTGGTAACTAAGTTTTTGGTAACTAAGGTATTGTGTAACTAAGGTTTTGGTAACTAAGGTATTGTGTAACTAGGGTATTGGTAACTAAGGTATTGTGTAACTAGGGTATTGGTAACTAAGGTATTGGTAACTAAGGTTTTGGTAACTAAGGTTTTGTGTAACTAAGGTTTTGGTAACTAAGGTTTTGTGTAACTAGGGTATTGGTAACTAAGGTTTTGGTAACTAGGGTATTGGTAACTAAGGTTTTGGTAACTAAGGTATTGGTAACTAAGGTATTGGTAACTAAGGTTTTGTGTAACTAAGGTATTGGTAACTAAGGTTTTGGTAACTAAGGTGTTGTGTAACTAGGGTTTTGGTAACTAAGGTTTTGTGTAACTAGGGTATTGGTAACTAAGGTTTTGGTAACTAGGGTATTGGTAACTAAGGTTTTGGTAACTAAGGTATTGGTAACTAAGGTATTGGTAACTAAGGTTTTGTGTAACTAAGGTTTTGGTAACTAAGGTTTTGTGTAACTAAGGTTTTGGTAACTAAGGTTTTGGTAACTAAGGTTTTGTGTAACTAAGGTTTTGTGTAACTAGGGTATTGGTAACTAAGGTATTGGTAACTAGGGTATTGGTAACTAAGGTATTGTGTAACTAGGGTATTGGTAACTAAGGTATTGGTAACTAGGGTTTTGTGTAACTAAGGTATTGTGTAACTAAGGTTTTGTGTAACTAGGGTATTGGTAACTAAGGTTTTGGTAACTAAGGTTTTGTGTAACTAAGGTTTTGGTAACTAAGGTTTTGGTAACTAAGGTTTTGGTAACTAAGGTTTTGGTAACTAAGGTTTTGGTAACTAAGGTTTTGGTAACTAGGGTATTGGTAACTAGGGTGTTGTGTAACTAAGGTATTGGTAACTAGGGTATTGGTAACTAAGGTATTGTGTAACTAGGGTATTGGTAACTAAGGTTTTGGTAACTAAGGTATTGGTAACTAGGGTATTGGTAACTAAGGTTTTGGTAACTAAGGTTTTGTGTAACTAATGTTTTGTATAACTAAGGTATTGGTAACTAGGGTATTGGTAACTAAGGTATTGTGTAACTAGGGTATTGGTAACTAAGGTTTTGGTAACTAAGGTATTGGTAACTAAGGTATTGGTAACTAAGGTTTTGGTAACTAAGGTATTGTGTAACTAAGGTTTTGGTAACTAAGGTTTTGGTAACTAAGGTTTTGGTAACTAAGGTTTTGTGTAACTAAGGTTTTGGTAACTAAGGTTTTGGTAACTAAGGTATTGGTAACTAAGGTTTTGGTAACTAAGGTTTTGGTAACTAAGGTTTTGGTAACTAAGGTTTTGTGTAACTAAGGTTTTGGTAACTAAGGTTTTGTGTAACTAAGGTTTTGGTAACTAAGGTTTTGGTAACTAAGGTTTTGGTAACTAAGGTTTTGGTAACTAAGGTTTTGGTAACTAAGGTTTTGGTAACTAAGGTTTTGGTAACTAAGGTATTGGTAACTAAGGTTTTGGTAACTAAGGTTTTGGTAACTAAGGTATTGGTAACTAAGGTTTTGGTAACTAAGGTTTTGGTAACTAAGGTTTTGGTAACTAAGGTTTTGGTAACTAAGGTTTTGTGTAACTAAGGTTTTGGTAACTAAGGTATTGTGTAACTAGGGTTTTGGTAACTAAGGTATTGTGTAACTAGGGTATTGGTAACTAAGGTATTGGTAACTAGGGTATTGGTAACTAAGGTATTGTGTAACTAGGGTATTGGTAACTAAGGTTTTGGTAACTAAGGTATTGGTAACTAAGGTTTTGGTAACTAAGGTATTGTGTAACTAGGGTATTGGTAACTAAGGTTTTGGTAACTAAGGTTTTGGTAACTAAGGTTTGTGTAACTAAGGTTTTGGTAACTAAGGTATTGTGTAACTAGGGTATTGGTAACTAAGGTATTGGTAACTAGGGCATTGGTAACTAAGGTATTGTGTAACTAAGGTTTTGGTAACTAAGGTTTTGTGTAACTAAGGTTTTGGTAACTAAGGTTTTGTGTAACTAAGGTTTTGGTAACTAAGGTATTGTGTAACTAGGGTATTGGTAACTAAGGTATTGGTAACTAGGGTATTGGTAACTAAGGTTTTGTGTAACCCAAGTGAAAATATGTCTTAATATTTTTGTTTGCTCCGAATTCTATGTGAGAATTGTAGTCAAAGGGCTGATATTAATAATATATGTAGAGTTATTATAATTAATTGTGATATCTGGTTTTAATTCGTTATTAGAAATACAAATAGTATAGTATTTTATTAACGATGATTCGAGTGATGTTACGATGATTTCTTGAATATTACCACGGCTTAATGTAATCATCTCGTATATAGACGTACACATGTTTAATGTATGCATCCGTGTTTCTACTTTTGCATATATCAACAGCCAGGGTAAACCCGTAGGAATTTTCCCTCGCAATACTCAGTCCTGTAGGACTTTGCCCTCGAAGTTTATGTCCGAGCCCTATACCAAGTCCAGGCATGGCATTCCGATGTTGAGTTATATGACAAAAAGCTGGGTGTCACTTTGGATCATCTGTCATGCATTCCGTTACGTTCCGTTACGTACATTTGTAGTGGTAGGTCAGCGCATACGTGTCTCCAGTTTAGTCACGGAGTCGGCAGCGAGCTTTTAACCACCTTTGGCGGGTGTCCAACCAATATGTGGTTATATAATTTCCGGGATATATATCAATGCATAACATAACATAACATAACATAACCCCAGAGTGCTTTTTGCGTGTCAGGACGTGTCCCAATGTTTATACAACCGCTGTAAAATCTGTAAGCGATAATCAGTGTTTTAGGATAACTGATAATAATTATGTATAGGATATGCTGAATAGTATATAGTATATAGTATATATTATATGCTATAGTATATAGTTTATAACCAACAGCCGAATTCATAGTATTTATTAATTATTTATTTGCTATCAATGATATCTACAACTTACATAACTTATTATCATCACATCATAATAACCAGTTCAATCGTATTCTAAGTTTACACAATATTTAGTCGCAATAATGTTATCGTATGTTAATCTATTACCCTCCAAGGAGCTCGTAAATAAACTCCAAATATTCTATATTTAGAATGGAATAAGGGCAAAACGAATTCGATATGAAAATATCTGCCAAACTATTTCAAGTTTATTAATTGTTATATAATTATGTCATGTCATGTCATGTCATATTATGTTATGTCACGTTATGTCATGTCACGTTATGTCATGTCATGTCATGGCATGTTATGTCATGTCATGTCATGTTATGTCATGTCATATCACGCCATGTCAGACACGATTGAGTTTCATATTGGGTTTCACTGTCTACTTGTATCATTAAATTCAAACTATCATTATACACATTTAAATACTAAAATTAATCGGCTATTTTCTTTCTTTTAAGTTTTTAAATCGTAATTTATTTACCCCACCTTTATTATTATATACGCTGTTTACTGGTAAACACAGATAGTTGCGTACACATAAACAATCCTACTTATTTAAGACTTACTCTAATGCCAATACATGCTCACTCATACCTACACACTATTATTATTATATGTCGTTCGTATTACGATCTTAGCGTAGCTGAGCTGAGAGTACCAGAGAAAAAGGGGCGTAACTGACGAGATATTTGTCGATGGGTGTGGCCTGTGAAAAATTCACAGACGATTCACAGTGTATTCTATTTGTCTACCCTTGTATCTTGCAAATTCAACATGTTCTATTTTTCTATGATTCGCAGTCGATTCACAGGAAATGAAAATAAAAATTCAAAACATTGCAATGCATTCTGGTACATTTTATTTGAAATTATATTTGTAATTTAAACAATTACTATTTTTATAATGGAATTGACCATGGACTCATTTAAATTACTATCATCCGATAAATGAATGATATCAAGATGGACATCATAAATCACTATAGAAAAAAATCAATTTATATATTATTGTAGAAAATTCGAATATATGACCATATTCTACTATATTTACTATATTCTATGTTCTGTCCGTTTATCCTCTTCAACTAATAATCCTAATATAACTATTTATATCAAATCGTCCCTATCTGATATCAAATGTATTCGTAGATATTAAATTAGAAGATATTGTATTCGTAAATAATTATTACGCTCGTCATGTGAACGGCTATTGTGAATTTTGAATACTCGTCGTATGACGGTGTCGTATAATAAAACATCGCCGTATAATAAAACATCGCCAACGGTCACGTGACTTTATAAATTCATATAACTCGTTAAATATAACGTTAAACGACATGAATATTTACGTGGTTATAGAGTATATGCATATTCGTATTACACGTGAATATCAAATTATAATATTGTGAAACTATCGAGTATTTTGAATTTTAATATTTTTAAATTGAAAAATAAAAATATTATTATTAGTATGTTATTCTATCTATATTTAATTCTATTCGTTATAATGAACACTCATTTTTAAAGAATTATAACAACATATATTTAGTTGAAATATAAAGCCTAGTAGATGTTTAAAACTATGAACATAAAAAGCGTGATTTTGTATATTAAATTTACAATTTTCGAAAGTATTTTAAATAATTTCTATAATATTTCATCGCCATGAACTCGTGACCCTGTATGTGGACCTTTACATCATTACTTTAAAATTGAAAATTATTAAAGTGCATTTTTAAAATTAAAAAAACTTTCTATTATGACTGATTTAGATATATATACTACATTTATTGGTTAGTATTAACTATATATATTATCTAATGGTATTATATAGTATATAATATATAATATTATTACATTTTGTAAAATAAAGTTTTAACTATTTAAAACATATTTATAATTGCGATATTTGATTCATTTATGATCATTTAAATTATAATAGTTAATAAGAAATATATATAAATATATATGTAAATATGTGTCTATATTCATTTAGATAATTTAGCCATTTGGTATTGCTGTATATGCTTTTAGCGTTTGAAACTTGGCAATATCATTTTTGAATCGTCGATATCTAGTAATTTTTACTTTTAATTTTGACTCTAGAAATATTTATCTTATAATTCCACGCATTCCATATGTCACAACACCTACTATATTGTTAATATGTGGTATATAATAGAGAAGCTTTGGTCTCACCAAATTAAAAATTATGTATGATATATAATTAGTAGAATATTACTGATATGATTAAATTATTAGATAGTTGATATAATATCCATTGATATAATATCCCAAATAATATATTTACAAATAATGTTACTTTTTCTGTTAAGATGTTGTTATGATTATCGATGGTTTATAAATTTAAATAGAAATTACACCCATCCCAATATATAAAATAAATTAACACTATATAGTATTTCCCATTAATAATATAATATAATTCCTTCATAGTAATATTATTATGTAAATTAAGCATAATTAAATTAACTATTCCTAATATATGTATTAATATATTTGTGTAATACATATTTTCAATATAAAATAATATAAGATACTTGAAATATATACTAACTTGAATAAAAACATCGAATGGTAATTTTTAAAATTAAAAAATATTGTTTACAATATAGTGATGTAAAGGTCCACATACAGGGTCACGAGTTCATGGCGATGAAATATTATAGAAATTATTTAAAATACTTTCGAAAATTGTAAATTTAATATACAAAATCACGCTTTTTATGTTCATAGTGTTAAACATCTACTAGGCTTTATATTTCAACTAAATATATGTTGTTATAATTCTTTAAAAATAAGTGTTCATTATAACGAATAGAATTAAATATAGATAGAATAACATACTAATAATAATATTTTTATTTTTCATTTTAAAAATATTAAAATTCAAAATACTCGATAGTTTCACAATATTATAATTTGATATTCACGTGTAATACGAATATGCATATACTCTATAACCACGTAAATATTCATGTCGTTTAACGTTATATTTAACGAGTTATATGAATTTATAAAGTCACGTGATCGTTGGCGATGTTTTATTATACGGCGATGTTTTATTATACGACAACGGCAACGCCCATCTTTACGTTTAGACCCAAACACCTACTACTACACAATGTGTATTATGGTGTACTAGGGTGGATTACTTTGATATATTTTTCAATATTATTTATTGGCTCATCTATTATATATATTATATATACATTATTATTATATATAGTAATGATATGAGTTATAATGAATATATATAAATTTTAATTTTTTTTTTAATTATGGCTGAGCCCCATTCAAATTTAACATGGGAGAGATACAATATTTAACATGCAAAAATATTAATATAGGAGCAATATTAAAATTATAAAATTGAACGGTAATAATGATTTTTAATAATATAAAATGGCTAAAAGCTTTATATGATATATTATTAAATAAAAACATATTTAAAATTTGTTTAAAAAAATTGTTATTAGGAAATTCCAGGAAAATTAAATTTTAATAATTTTTTGTATATTTTTGAAATTTTTTGTTCTTAAAATATTGAAAAATTTATAAGCAATATTACATTAGTAATATTTGTTCACTATGAAATGGGTAACGATAAAAAATATTACAAATTTAAATTGTGTTTTTCATGAAAAAAATTCAAATTTCAAATATTTAATTTAGAAATAATTTTGTTTAACTATATACTTACTATGTGATAAAATAAACTATATGCAATGCTATATACACCGTTGAGATATAATAAAAAGTAAAACTTATTAAATTATATGCAGATATGAAATACCACAATGTAAATGTTTACGAAATATGATTTATTTTTTAATAGTTATAACTATGTAATATTAGCTATCATTGAATATAGTTAATAGTAAATATAAGTTAATTTGAACATCTTATGGTAGTAGTATTGATAATTTATTAATATTAGAATATTAAAAATTATTCCTGGAAATTATAGAATTTAAAAAATTATAAATATTAATAATTAATATTAATATTAAACCCAGAAATAATAATAAATCAGTAGTTAATGAGTAATTATTATTTAAGATGTATAATAAGTCGATAAATTCAGACTTCTGGCGCTACTTTAATATTGCAAATAATTTTTTTAATTATATGATTAATTTTTATATGCATTATAGTTTATATGATGAGTGAGCCGTTAATTCTGAAAAAAATGATCCACCCTACTACACACCCACACCGGTATATTAACAGTCATATCACACATGCATACTGTATTTATACAAAGACACACACTAACATATGCACATTATACTCGTATATTCTCGCACCCCCACACGCTCAACTACTCTCCTACACACACACACACACACACACGCACACACACACATACACACACACGCGCACACACACACATTCACACACAAACGCACACACACACACATGCACACACACATTCACATACACGTATGCACACATACATTAATACACACGAATAAACACACATGAACACATATACCTATACTCATACCACAATACAACCTCATCACTAGGTGGTATTGGCTGGAGGAAGGAGATCATTAAAAGCTGAGTCCGATGGAGGTAAAAGGAAGGACGGTAGAGATCTAGTGAAGGTGGACATGAGTTTGACAAATAGAATATGTACTGCTTAACCTTCGCTTAACACACTTCTACATGACCTCTACATGACCTCTACATGACCTCTACATGACCTCTACATGACCTCTACATGACCTCTTCATAACCCTATAACACCCATAACATATTCACTGTATAGAAATGCTCTACCAACTTACTCTGTAGAACTTAGATCTTAACACTGCCTAACCTTCGCTTAACACACTTCTACATGACCTCTTCATAACCTCTTCATAACCCTATAACACCCATAACATATTCACTGTATAGAAATGCTCTACCAACTTACTCTGTAGAACTTATATCTTAACACTGCCCAACCTTCGCTTAACACACCTCTACATGACCTCTACATGACCTCTTCATAACCCTATAACACCCATAACATATTCACTGTATAGAAATGCTCTACCAACTTACTCTGTAGAACTTAGATATTAACACTGCCTAACTTTCGCTTAACACACCTCTACATGACCTCTACATGACCTCTTCATAACCCTATAACACCCATAACATATTCACTGTATAGAAATGCTCTACCAACTTACTCTGTAGAACTTAGATCTTAACACTGCCTAACCTTCGCTTAACACACTTCTACATGACCTCTGCATGACCTCTTCATAACCCTATAACACCCATAACATATTCACTGTATAGAAATGCTCTACCAACTTACTCTGTAGAACTTAGATCTTAACACTGCCTAACCTTCGCTTAACACACTTCTACATGACCTCTGCATGACCTCTTCATAACCCTATAACACCCATAACATATTCACTGTATAGAAATGCTCTACCAACTTACTCTGTAGAACTTAGATCTTAACACTGCCTAACCTTCGCTTAACACACTTCTACATGACCTCTGCATGACCTCTTCATAACCCTATAACACCCATAACATATTCACTGTATAGAAATGCTCTACCAACTTACTCTGTAGAACTTATATCTTAACACTGCCTAACCTTCGCTTAACACACTTCTACATGACCTCTGCATGACCTCTTCATAACCCTATAACACCCAAAACACCCAAAAAATATCCCTAATACACAAGAACACAACATGCACTACATCAATAAATACCTGACATTCACTCCAATGCTATCATTTCTGCCTGAACTCCTCCAGGAATGGGTAGCGCGCAAGAAGTCTGAGGGTTTGAGCGAAGGAAAACAGTTCAAATATGTGGAGACTACCAAAGACTTGATGTCCCTGAAAAATATGAAATCGCTACAGAACATTCTGGGTTAGAGCTAACGAGTATTGCCGGCAAATATTGCGTAATCAATGAGGTATTGCGTAATGACGTTTATGTGACTCTTAAGATTCGTTTTCAATATTGATGTGACTTTCGTGTATATAAAATTATCGTTTGAGAAATGTTGCATTCGTGTAAAGCTTGACTTATATTTGCATACAGTTGATGTTTTGCGAACTTTAGAATAGCTAAGCTTATTCATTCAAGTGGTAGTGAATACAGTACAAAAAACTACCAAATTCAGATATTAACTAACAAAATATATTTTATGTACGTTAAAACACTCTTAAAATCTACTACCAAATCGAAATAAAGGAAAATATTTACAAAATCAAGAACACACGTATTCAATTAGTTATAGTAAATACTTTTACATATAATAAAGCGTCGATAATACGCAAACGTTCCCAACGGTATATGTATATATCTCAATCAGATAGATTATATCACGATTAAAAAATATTTGAAAACAATTTTTTTAACAAGACATTAAGTCTCTCAATCAGTCTAAACGTGGACCAAAACAAGATCTTTAATAAAGCCACGATATGAAGTGATCATTATTTGGTTTTAATGTCATTTAAAACATTTAAAATCGATTAAAAGTAAAAACTAAAGAAAGATTCGACTGAAGAAAATACAATCTATAATAATTGAAAGATTAAACACTATCAGCGAATTGGCAGCCTATTTTGTTTGAAAAGCTTTGTAGATTATTATATACGCTGTTAATAAGTGATGATAAGCGTATCGAGGTTATAACGAAAACAATCAATACTTTCATTCCAGATTCAGAAATGAAACACCAGGGTTTATATAATTTAAACACTATCGTAGGTTGTTGAAATATTAGAATTACGCTAAAGCGTATTGCTTAACAACAGGAAATCGAAACGTAAACAGAGTAAACACGAATGCATAGAAATAACAATTATGTGATTAGTGTCGACAATAAATACTAGATTTTATCAGTGGCAATATTAAAATAAAGAATATAACAATGCACTAAGTATTGTACTGTATATCATATAAGGCATGCAAGTTAAGTAATGCTATTAATTATGTTGATAAGATTACAACTACAAGCGAGAAGAATAATTTCGTAAAGATTATCAGGTCGCTGGAAAAACTTGGGAATAAAAGAACAGATGTTTAATTTAATTGTAATAAAACATCAGTAACTAAGAAAAAATGTGCCGTATACTGTTTGGCAAAGAATCACTATGGATTTATATTAAAGAAGTTCATACCAACGGGATCACAACTGACCACAATAATGAAATCGCCATCCGATAATGCATTGAGTGTTATTCTAAGTAAAGAAGTTAGAGAACAGTGGTTTATAACACTAACACAAATCCGTTCATCGATGTCTTCCATCGTAAACCTCATTCAACATATTTATAGATATTCTGAATTACACATTAGCATTTACTGATAGCATTTTCATTAATGGAACATCGATTATAAATGTTCGCTTGGTAAATAAGCTAGATATTTGAGCAGGAAATGAAGATGGATCTGTGTGCTTAGAGTAACTGCTGTACGAAGTGTTGACAATTTGTAATTGAGATATATCGTAGTAAAAACTAATTTATGTTCAATAACTATTACTCAGTCAATCAGAAAGATATCAATCGATGACATTTAATTGGTCAAGGTTTAATATATCTTAGTTATAACATATCTTAGTTATAAGATATATGTGAATAATATTCATTATATTATTCAGAGCAGTTCTAAAAAATTAAACAAGCAGCCAATATATTAAGATTACATACGTTTTGAAGTAGGAAATGATAAAAGTATCCATTGAAATTAATCAATTTGTAAACTAAGCAATGAGGTGAATTCACTGGAGTTTATCTATAAATATATATAAATATTTATATATATAAATATTCATTGATAAATAATTCACGAAGACGCCGAAAGTGATAAATTATATTTTATAAGTTAAAATATATATTTTCTAAAAAATCCTTCAAATCATTAATACTATTTCACATCCACACCACTTCAACATACCAAACCCTTCTTTACATAATACTTTATATCCAAGTCTTCACAAACTATGTCTTCCTAATCTCTCACTATCTCTAACGTATTCGTCCTCAGCTCCTACTACCTCTCAACTCTTCTACCTCACCTCTCTCCATCAATTACTTATATCCCCACCTCATTCACGAACTAACCATCCTTCACCTAATCTATTTCATCTCTGCCAGGACTCTTCTCTATGGACCACATGGCTTACGAGTACGATAGGGTTAAAAATGAACTTTTTGAACAGCCCTCTCTCAAAGAGATGACACGTTTCGCTATTGAAAATCTACAGCAGAAGGGCAAAGGATATGTCCTTGTCGTCGAGGGTTTGTTAAAGATTACTTAGGGCATATCTGTTGATGTCTAATGAGCTTACACCATGCAGAGTGAAACTCGAAACAGTAGTTAATTACTTAGTTATTGTTGCAGATTATATCGTATATATATTCTCTATATTGTCGCATCTTTGATACATTATTTAAATTTTGTAGCTATTTTAAGGTATAATTTTAAATACAATACATTTATTATAATTCAAAAATATACAAAGATATTGATTGGTGGAAATATAGTTCCAGTTAATAATAGAGACTATATATAATGATGTATTCTTCACTCTCAATTCTCACACGGTCAGGAGGTCGTATAGACCACGCCCACCACGCCAACAACGCTTTTCGTGCATTCAACGAGACGGCGATGTTCTCCGATACGGTCGCCATGGCAACCGAGATCACCGACCGCAGCGACACTTTGATTGTCGTGACCGCCGACCACGGCCACTCCATGTTCATGGGCTCTTACACACGCAACGACGCCGACATTCTAGGTGGGTTGTCGCGAACAGTCTGGACAGAGAGCGGCGAGACTGTAAACGAAATACCCGCGAGCAGTTGCCCAGGAGAACGTCTGAACCAACTAGAACGTTAACTACAACACGGAACTTCCCGCCGCAGGTTTCGCCGACCCCGTATTCACTCCGTTCGAAGACGGCAAGCCAATGTTGGCCGTGAATTACATCAGCGGTCAGGGATATTACAAACACCGCATGAGCAACGGAGTCGAAGTGCCTCGTCTGAATCTCACCGGAGTGGATACCAGTTAGTGGTCAACGTGACGTCACCACGTTGTTTCCGATGACATAACTGTTTATAACTGTTTTTATAGAGGCAGCGATCGATGCTTCTGCATCTCTTTCTCACACTCTATCTGTGAATCTCTTAACATCTTTCTAAGTCTCCATCTCTAAGTCTCCCTCTTCCCAATAGACTCTCACTGGTTGTGTTCAACTCCACTTTATTCGCAACCACTTGATTACGTAATAGCCACTCTTTCGTCGCAGCCGATCCGGAATTCCTACAAGACGCGTTGGTCCCTCGCAAGTACGGCGGACACGGCGGTCAAGACGTCACCATCTACGCCAGAGGCCCGAATGCTTACCTATTCACCGGCGTCCACGAACAGCAGTTCATTTACCATGCGATGACGCACGCTAGCTGTTTGGGCGACTCCGGGGTCAAAGGTCGTAACCTCTGTACGTCCTCGGCTAGTAGGTCGTCGGGTGCAGTTACATTCGTAGCATTAACTTTCGCTCTTCTGTCGGTAATCAATTCGTTGAGGGCGTAGGTCAGACGGTCCAGAGCTCTACTACGAACATGTCTGTACACCGGTTACTACTTAACAACCCGATTACATAACGAAAACAATATTTATAAATTATATCGAATAATTGTGAATGTGTTGGTAATTTTTAGCATTTTTTTGTGATTAAATAAAAATTAATTTTCAAACTTAAATGAATTTAACTTTATTTATAAATGTATCATTTTACAATTGAAGTATGTTACATGTATATTTAAAATATAGTAAATAGTTTTAAACAATAAATAAAATCTGTTATGAATATTAATATATGTGTAATTAATATAGTTATTTAATATATATCCATTTTTTGAATTATATACAAATTTGAGAGAACTAGTAATATGCATTGTTTAGATTTAGTTTATTGTAATAATATATTATATCTTATTATAGATATGTTCTTTTTAAATCTATGACATAAAAGTGTGTAAAAACATTGCAAATTATTAAATGATTTAGTTTACGACTTTCATTGGAAATATTTGTATTTGTCTAGAATTAATTGAAGACTTGAAATGTAAAAAATACAAATAAATATTGTGTAGAATTGTATAAATTATTATTTTTATATCTTAGATCAAATTTTAATACAATATTCATTTAGAATCAGTTTCACATACCCAAAATGCATTCTTAGTAGATTTAAATAGCCTTAGTTATAAAACATTAAAATATAGTTATTTAATGAATTATTTATAATTGGTTGCAGTCAGAAAGGGAAAGAAATATGCATATAGATAATACGGTAAATGAAAGGAACGATGTTCACGATTATATAATAGTTGAAATAAGGAATAAGGACAATACGCATGACATAATTGCTGATGATGTAATACGTGTTGCACTACTGCATTGAGTTCGTTTACAAGCGATGCCCCTGGAGTCGTAATTCCAATCACTTCGCCAATCCGGAAGTTTATGAAGTATAACTTTATGACCAGCCTGAAGGTTGAAAATGAACATAGCTCTTCGATATATAATTGGATGCACAATAAATTTGAAAACTATATGTTTATATTAACTTTTACAACCTTTATTGTTAAAGAACAAAAGAGAAGAAAGTAAATACTATCAGAATATAAAACATAATATATATATAGATATATATAAACATATATATATATATTTATATATATATATATATATATAAATTCTAGATGACTAATTAGAAATAGCACATTTGTTCAGAAGTATAAATTTTGTAAAATATATATTAATAATTTAATATAATTAAGATACAAATCTATGCTAATAGCATATTACAAAGACAAGCTGAAACAGACTTCAGAAGCACATCAATTTACGAAAACTTAGATAATACTTAGATAATAACTACCATGATGCACTAATTGTATGAATTGGTAAAATAAAAACTAAAAACTACAAAAATAAAAATAAAAACTACACAATTCTACCTACACAATGCTACCTACACAATGCTACCTACACAATGCTACCTACACAATGCTGCCTACACAATGCTATTGATACAATGCTAACTACACAATGCTGCATACACAATGATATTGACACAATGCTACCTACACAATGCTACCTACACAATGCTGCCTACACAATGCTATTGATACAATGCTAACTACACAATGCTGCATACACAATGATATTGACACAATGCTACCTACACAATGCTAACTACACAATGTTACCTACACAATGCTAACTACACAATGCTACCTACACAATGCTACCTACACAATGCTACCTACACAATGCTAACTACACAATGCTAACTACACAATGCTACCTACACAATGCTACCTACACAATGCTACCTACACAATGCTACCTACACAATGCTACCTACACAATGCTACCTACACAATACTACCTACACAATGCTACCTACACAATGCTAACTACACAATGCTACATACACAATGCTACCTACACAATGCTACCTACACAATGCTAACTACACAATGCTAACTACACAATGCTAACTACACAATGCTACCTACACAATGCTAACTACACAATGCTACCTACACAATGCTACCTACACAATGCTACCTACACAATGCTACCTACACAATGATACCTACACAATGCTACCTACACAATGCTACCTACACAATGCTACCTACACAATGCTACCTACACAATGCTACCTACACAATAATACCTACACAATGCTACCTACACAATGCTACCTACACAATGCTATTGACACAATGCTACCTACACAATGCTACCTACACAATGCTACCTACACAATGCTACCTACACAATGCTACCTACACAATGCTACCTACACAATGCTACCTACACAATACTACCTACACAATGCTACCTACACAATGCTACCTACACAATGCTATTGACACAATGCTACCTACATAATGCTACCTACACAATGCTACCTACACAATGCTACCTACACAATGCTAACTACACAATGCTAACTACACAATGCTACCTACACAATGATACCTACACAATGCTACCTACACAATGCTACCTACACAATGCTACCTACGCAATGCTACCTACGCAATGCTAACTACACAATGCTAACTACACAATGCTACCTACACAATGCTACCTACACAATGCTACCTACGCAATGCTACCTACGCAATGCTAACTACACAATGCTAACTGCACAATGCTAACTACACAATTCTACATACACAATGCTACCTACACAATGCTACCTACACAATGCTAACTACACAATGCTAACTACACAATGCTAACTACACAATGCTACCTACACAATGCTACCTACACAATGCTACCTACACAATGCTACCTACACAATGCTACCTACACAATGCTAACTACACAATTCTACCTACACAATGCTAACTACACAATGCTAACTACACAATGCTAACTACACAATGCTACCTACACAATGCTACCGATTACCTTACTAGTATTACTGTACTAAGACACAACATTTAAGTGGGTAGACATTAAAAACAAAATGATATATAAAACAGTAACAATACCATTTAAAAGAGCATCGCTTAATAAACCTACAAGATACAATTAATTATCTAAACATGACCTACTTACGAAATAAAATTGTCCATTTTTATATAAACTTTAAAAGATTTGTTTTGTGAATAACTCTTGTTTTTTTACTATATTGATCTAATTTGCTCTTCCTTACCAAACATACACATTAATACATTTAAGTTTAACAACCCTAAGCATCCCTTACACATACTTCTCATATGCTTATGTTCCCCTGTTTGTGTATGCCATAATACCAAATGATATAATTCCAAATTGAATGTATTAAAAAAGACAATTTAGAATATTAAACAAGATTTCTCAGATTGGGTGACAATTTGATATTTCTGATAATATACGGAAAACATACAAACGAATAAAATATGAAATTAAAATGAAATTCTACAGAAAAAGTATTATTATATAAACTACGGAGAATTTATAATATCATAAAATACAATGTCTGATTTATTTGAATTAATGAAAACACTTCAAACATTGCTGGACAATATGTTAGACAATCTACATTTATATATATATATATATATATATGTTATATTATATAACTTATATACAGGTAAGTTATATAATATATACATAACAAATATAGAATTATCAAATGAAAAAGACTATGATTCAATAATTGAAGTGTTATAACAAAGAGCTAACAAAATCACAATTGAAAGGAATGAGAGTTATCAGAATATTTAAAGTAAGTACTTAACACAGTCTCACTTAACACAGTCTCACTTAACACAGTCTCACTTAACACAGTCTCACTTAACACAGTCTCACTTAACACAGTCTCACTTAACACAGTCTCACTTAACACAGTCTCACTTAACACAGTCTCACTTAACACAGTCTCACTTAACACAGTCTCACTTAACACAGTCTCACTTAACACAGTCTCACTTAACACAGTCTCACTTAACACAGTCTCACTTAACACAGTCTCACTTAACACAGTCTCACTTAACACAGTCTCACTTAACACAGTCTCACTTAACACAGTCTCACTTAACACAGTCTCACTTAACACAGCCTCACTTAACACAGCCTCACTTAACACAGTCTCACTTAACACAGTCTCACTTAACACAGTCTCACTTAACACAGTCTCACTTAACACAGTCTCACTTAACACAGTCTCACTTAACACAGTCTCACTTAACACAGTCTCACTTAACACAGTCTCACTTAACACAGTCTCACTTAACACAGTCTCACTTAACACAGTCTCACTTAACACAGTCTCACTTAACACAGTCTCACTTAACACAGTCTCACTTAACACAGTCTCACTTAACACAGTCTCACTTAACACAGTCTCACTTAACACAGTCTCACTTAACACAGTCTCACTTAACACAGTCTCACTTAGTAATTAAATAATTTAAATATCTTAAAGAGAATTGTAATAATATATTAGTAGTTATTTCAGAGATGTGAGAGAGAAAGAGATATCGAGGATAGGAAAGGTTAAGAGAAGTAGACTAACCATTGGAGAACCACCATCGTCTCCGTCATCTTTCGGTTTACCAGGATTTTGGTTGTTACAGTAACTTGTCCAACAAATCTCGAAACAACTTTTTTCGTTCTTTCCATAACTAACGCGGGAGACCGATTAGCGTATGACCTAGTTATGGTTGCTTTACGACGCGTGTAATTAGATGCAAGACTACGGACGACGTGCGGTCACTAACCCTATACAGCCGGGCTTTTGACCGACATCTGAGTCGTTTTTAATGCCGCGCGTCAACGAGGTTACTTCATCTGTTGGCGGCGAGAAATAAATCAATTTTCGGGTGGAAATAAAATATGCGACAAAGAAAGAGTTTAATAAAAATAACTTTTACGTTAACACTAAATACATTACGATTTATAATATCAGATCATTACGATTAATAAAATATCTGAATGTAACAAATGTATAAGGTCGTAAGGTTAAGTCAAAGCTAATCTATTGTCCAATGAATTTAATTAACATGTAATTATTATGTAATGATTAGGAATCTCTTCTTTTGATCTTAATGAATTCTTTATAAAAAAAAATATAATATATGTTATAATAACATACACTAAATCTAACAATAACCTCCATAACTCTAATCCTAACCTCCACTAAAATTAACCCTAATCTCCACTAACCCTAATCTCCACAAATACTAACCCTAATCTCATTTAACTCTAACCATAACATCCACTAACCCTAACCTCCACTAACATTAACCCTAATCTCCACTAACACTAACCCTAATCTCCACTAATACTAACCCTAACCTCCATTAACTCTAACCATAACCTCCACTAACTCTAACCATAATCTCCACTAATCCTAATCTCCACTAACACTAACCCTAACCCTAACCATAACCTCCACTAATACTAACATCCACTAACGCTAGCCATGACCTCCACTAACTCTAACCAAAATCTCCACTAACCCTAACCTCCAATAACTCTAACCATAATCTCCACTAACCCTAACTTCCACTAACATTAACCCTAATCTCCACTAATACTAACCCTAACCTCCATTAACTCTAACCACAACATCCACTAACTCTAACCATAGCCTCCACTAAATCTAACCATAATCTCCACTAACCCTAATCTTCACTAACACTAACCATAACCATAACCTCCACTAACGCTAGCCATAACCTCCACTAACTCTAACCATAATATCCATTAACTCTAATGTCCACTAACCCTAACCATAATCTCCACTAACACTAATATGCACTAACCCTAACCATAATCTCCACTAACACTAATATCCACTAAACCTAACCATAATCTCCACTAACACTAATCTCCACTAACACTAACCATAATATGCATTAACCCTAATATCCACTAACCCTAACCATAATCTCCACTAACGCTAACCCTAACATCCACTAACACTAACCCTAACCTCCACTAACTCTAACCATAACCTCAACTAACACTAATCTCCACTAACACTAACCCTAACCTCCACTAAATCTAACCACACCCTCCACTAACACTAATCTCCACTAACACTAACATCCACTAACTCTAACGCTAACCTCCACTAACTCTAACACTAACCTCCACTAAAGCTAACCCTAACCTCTACTAACTTCGCATTCCGATGATGTAAGTAACATAGCAGTAGCATGTTTGGCCCATTTTACAGTTCACGGAGAATTTCGATAAATTGTCTAAATCATTAATGCAGCGTTTGTCATCATGGTTAGCTGTGCACATGTAACATCTTCCAGCCGAACGTCCTGTGGGGGCGTGGTTAAGTGTGGGGGGGCGTGGTTAACGCATGGGTAGAAGTGAGGCATGCCTCATATAGGGGCGTGGTTAAGTGTGGGGGCCGTGGTTAACGCATGGGTATAAGTGAGTCGTGCCACATATAGGGGCGTGGTTAAGTGTGGGGGGAGTGGTTAACGCATGGGTAGAAGTGAGTCGTGCCTCATATGGGGGCGTGGTTAAGTGTGGGGGGAGTGGTTAACGCATGGGTAGAAGTGAGTCGTGCCTCATATAGGGGCGTGGTTAAGTGTTGGGGGAGTGGTTAACGCATGGGTAGAAGTGAGTCGTGCCTCATATAGGGGCGTGGTTAAGTGTGGGGGCGTGGTTAACGCATGGGTAGAAGTGAGTCATGCCTCATACAGGGGCGTGGTTAAGTGTGGGGGGAGTGGTTAACGCATGGGTAGAAGTGAGTCATGCCTTATATAGGGGCGTGGTTAAGTGTGGGGGAATGGTTAACGCATGGGTAGAAGTGAGTCGTGCCTCATATAGGGGCGTGGTTAAGTGTGGGGGGGGGAGTGGTTAACACATGGGTAGAAGTGAGGCATGCCTCATATAGGGGCGTGGTTAAGTGTAGGAGGAGTGGTTAATACAATGGTAGAAGTGAAACATACTTCATATAGGGGCGTGGTTAAGTGTGTGAGGAGTGGTTTAGGCAAGGGCAGAAGTGAGTTATACTTCATATAGGGGCGTGGTTGAGTGGTTAATACAATGGCAGAAGTGAGTCGTGCCTTATATAGGGGCGTGGTTAAGTGTGGGAGGAGTGGTTTAGGCAAGGACAGAAGTGAGTTATACTTCATATAGGGGCGTGGTTGAGTGGTTAATACAATGGCAGAAGTGAGTCGTGCCTTATATAGGGGCGTGGTTAAGTGTGGGAGGAGTGGTTTAGGCAAGGGCAGAAGTGAGTTATACTTCATATAGGGGCGTGGTTGAGTGGTTAATACAATGGCAGAAGTGAGTCGTGCCTTATATAGGGGCGTGGTTAAGTGTGGGAGGAGTGGTTAAAGCAAGGGCAGAAGTGAGTCATGCCTCATATAGGGGCGTGGCTAAGTGTGGGAGGAGTGGTTAATGCAATGAGAAGGAGCCATATATCCTAAGACCAAATGCTACTGTGTGTTTTTAGGGATAGCAAGTGAGACAATGGTAATATTGTCTAGGAAATTGACCAAAACAAATCCGACGAGTAAAACAGTTAGCAGACATAATAATAATATATAATAAATTAAACTGCCCAGGAATATTCTAGAGATTGTAGAAAATATACACAACGCCGGTTCATTATTCTGCAACTAACGTGCAAATATCTGCGTACACAATACTGTCAATAGGAGAAGTTGAAGGCTTTTCCAAAACATTGTGCCGGGTGTAGAGAAGTTATGTTAAGAAATTAATGTTGTTTTCGTGTGTGGATTGTGTGTTTTCGTGTTTAGATTGTGTGTTTTTTCACATGGTAGTGGCCATATTGTCTCCGATGCTGGAATGCCAAGTGAAATCATCTCGGCGACGTAAATAAAATGCGTCATGCTTCGGCGAACAACGTTTTAAACTTATAAACTCATAAATTACTCACTTACGTAATTCTAATTTAAAGCATGAAGTCATGCTAAAATATAAGTCTATCTAGTGTTGATGTAGTTTTTATATATATGTATTTATATATTATATCAATATTAAATTCACATATCCATTATAATAAGCATTCTCGTATAAATAATGCATATTCCAAATGAGAACTTCATAATATTAAATAAATATCTTAATAAAAATATTCTCAAAACAATAAATAATAGAGAAGAATTATTTTTAACATTTATTTTTCATTTATGAATTTCTTTTCTGTATGAAGTAGAGATTGATTAATATAAATAATAACAATGTAAAATTGATAAATATTAACTGCATTTAAAAAAATCATATTATATTCTTTAATAATGAATTCACAATTACCCAAGTCTTTATAATAATTGATTCTGAGAGGGTCGATTTTCTTAAGGTCAGCAATAAATATTTGAACTCTTTGAATATCTTTACTTCCTATCATTCCAATTAAACTAAGCCTCAACCCTGGAAAAGAAAACAAAATAAGAATAGATTTCAATATCGGGACAAAATAGATTAATCAATTAAGATAGATGGAATCATATAATAGTATGTCTATTTATCACAATCTTGATATTTGGATATTTTATCAATAAAGACACGTATCTATATTTACAATCTATAAAGTTTAGTATATTAATGTTTAGTAGAGTGAAACCATGATATGATATAAATATACATTTGTTTAGTCAAAAGTATGTTAAAATTATACAATTTTATTAAATTATATAAACTATTTGACATAAAAAAATATTAATATATAATTAGAAGTATTTTAGATATACATATACAACTTATCATATTAAAGGTATTCTAGCAATTATTTATATAGCTTTTTATGAACTTATATTATAAACAATATTATAATATAAATTCGTATTGTAATTTCGGAAAGCATGGATTCAATTAAATATAATTGAATCCATTCTACAATAAATAAACAGATAATTTTAAAATTATTTCTGAAAATAAATATGTAAGTAAAAATGATTTTATAAAAATTGTATCTTTAATAAATCAATAAATTACATTTACATATATAATTAGCTAAATATAATGTTAATATTACTACCTAACAAACTCATTTCATTATTGTAAATGCTAAGAAATAATGAGATAAATTGTTTTTAACAATGTATTTTTGAATAAATTGACTTTCACAAAGTTATCACAAATTGTATTTTCAAGGCAGTTTTATTTCTAACTTTATTTTTATTTAAATATTAAGATTTAATTTTAATTTGAGTTAATACAATATTTTGTAAAAAATTAAAAATATATTATGATACATCAATTTTAACTAGTCTTCAATAGTTTCTGATATAATAGAAGGTATTGGTTTTCTCAAATCTAATTAACTAGTGCATGTTATTGCCGATGTTAATATATATATATATATATATATATATATATATATAGTGTAGAGATAAATTCTAATCATTTAGGTGGAAAACATTGCTACCTTCAAATCATACAAAATAAGCTTGGCATTGTTAGGTTTATTGTTGAAATTAAATATTTTCTTGCTAAAATGCTAAAAAATCGTTTACCATTATCCAGTATTTCTTTCTGTCTAAGAAATATGTGAATATTCCTCAACAAAATGTAAATCTCAAATGCTCAATTAACTAAATATTCGTTTGGTAATTCGAAGTTTAAAAACTTTTCGGAGTTTCACTGCAAAAAGTCACTACGATTACGCAATATGTTACATTTTCGAGTAGAAAATCGGTTTTTAAAGATTCCAATTTTTTAAGTAGAAATCTAATTTATAAATTAAAATTACTTTTTATAAAAAAAATGTGTTATTTATTTATAAATATTCATTTCTATTTTACTCCTTTTACACAAAATGCATGTTGATTATATTACGACAGTGTATTTATAACAGTTATTAAGAATCAGCTTATTGAATCTGACCAAATAGAACAGTATACAAAGATCTAAATTAAAGCAACTTAGCAATTTAAAAAAAATAAGAGATTAATACTTTTTATTCACTAACAATTTAAATAATAAAGTATTTATAGATTTCTATTTTTAATAATTATTTCATTATTTTCCAGAATTATATCTATTTAATGATATTTAGATGTTTAAAAGATATTTTCACATCTACGTGATTTTCTTCACTAAATTACATAAATGACTCAATAAAAGTTTGCTTCGATAAACTTTATGTAAAATTAGGTTATTCGGTGTACAATAGGAGTGTTTGGTATGAGATTTAATATATATTCCAGGACATTATCTAGGATATATATAATATATAAACATCTGTTCAAGAAATTTTAGTTTAATTATTAGCAATATTAGATATTATTAGAATATCAGTATTAATATTAATATTAGATTTATTAGATATTATATTTAGATATTAGTAACTCTTAGTTTAGTAATTTATGTAATATTTTATAAAACGATTTTATAAATTTATAAAAAAAATTTGTAATCACAATTTCCCCATAAAATGGACGGATGTATAATAATGTATAATAATTATAATGTATAATAATTAATATTAGATTGTCAAAATATTAATAATCTTCTTATATCTTATTTGCTTTTATTCAATTTATATATATTCTACAATTATCAATAATATCGTTTCCACTTAAAGGCAAGTCATGTTAAAATAGGGTTAGAAGCTTAAAATGAAATACAATTTAGTAAATGTATAAATAACTCGATTAATTTTGTTGATCATATTTTTATTATTGTTAGCTTATATTATTAGCTTGAACTTTATGAACTAAATAGAATAGTAAAAAAATCTTAGACAGAGGTTTATCACTTCTTCTTTTTATATAATTTAATTATTTATAGCTTATTAGATCCATTTAACAGTTAATTAATATTTATACAAAATATTAATAGTTATAAATTAATGTATATTAAATATGCAATAATTGTTATATATATGCGATTTATAACATCAGATAATTAACAATAATAATTATATATAGATAATATACTACAAGAATACATTATATATAATTACTTTATATTTATTTATAACAATAATTATTTTTCTAAAAATTCTTGAAAATATAATTACAATTTATACATTTAATTTTGTAATGAAAAATTATATATTTAATAATTTCTCAAAAATAATATCAAAAAAATATATTAAACATTGAATATTTTTAATTTAATTAACTATTGCATATTTTTTTCATTTAAATTTTTTTTATTAATTTTAAATTTTAAACGAACATATATAAAAAATACTAATTAATTTTTAAAATGTTATATACTCATTCTTTAAATAATCAAATTGAATCAAACTGTTTCACTCTTTGGTATCATATTTTTACTTTCAACGACATTATAAATTGTATTTTAAAATATAAGCTATTTTTGAATTTCGATAAAATAAAAATAGTGTTTATTATAATAATTAAATGTTATTTAATTGTAACCAATAATTTCCCCAGAGTTATATAAATATTATATAAAATATAAATAAATGCTACATGTAAAAGAATATAATTTTATATTTAACATTATTGCCAAATATAAAAAATGAAATTATTTTCATTGTTTGCTGTGGTGTGAAAATAGTTTGTACAAAATGTTGGCATAATTCTTAATTACTTTTTAGAGATTGGAGATAACCGTTCGATATAAATTAGTATTTTAATTTAATAAAATACTTTATAGTAAATTTTAAATTGTATTACATTTTACTCTTATTTAACCTTGAAAAAATGAGAATAATACATTAATATTTCAGACTATATTAATAAATTAAAAATATTGAAATGTTTAAAAAGTATTTTACAGAATTGGAAGATCAGGTTTATAAATAAACAATTCAATAAAACAAAAAATCTATATTTCTACAAACTATTATATATATCTATTAATACATTTAATAATGGGCAAGTTTGGTAGTCAGATGATTATTAATATTAATATTAAACGATTATTAATTACATCGCTAGATAGCTAATCTACCAACACTTATTTTCTGTTTCCAAGGCAAGAAGTTCTTCGCACCATTCCATTTCATGTTGCATTAAAGACTCTGCATTAGTGATCTTCGTTGCCTCGACTGACATTGAGTGACAGATAAATGGTCAGAAAGGAATTGGATGGTAGATGCAGTAGTGAAGGTCGATGTGTTTATAAGGGGTTAATATCACGAATTTAATTCATTTAAATAAATTACCAACGGTTTTTTATATTTAATGGTTTTATATCTAATATTGTTAAAGCAGAACGGAAACAAAGAAAATAAATCAACCCTTATTGATGAGCCACCGATGATAAAACCAAATGCTTTGATCGTCGGGGTCTGTGTAAGCTGCATTTTCAATCAAAGAGAATTCTGGATCAAATCACGAACATAGAATAAATAAATTAATAAAGTTCTTGATATTATAATTAATAATTTAATCTTGATTGCAATATAATGATGTCAAAACTTTAAAGTTGATATCAAATACAATTTGTTTAAAAAGTACATTGTCACACATAAACATTTTAATTTTTATGAGAAGAAATATTAAAAAGGAATTGCATTACACGATTATAGAGATCACAAGGAAATCACATAATCTTTGTGTTCCATCTTGTTAGTGAATATATAACTTGGAAATTATATATGGTTATATAATATTTGATATTTACTATGAATTACCAAACCATATTTATACAAAGCTTAACTTAAATGAGCTAACAAATTTTGTTGTAGAAAAATGGGCTAAATCATATTTTATTGAAATATAGATATTATTTGTTAACATTATTTTGATAATTGATATTTTATTATATCGTATAGAGCAATAAATATAAAGACTAAATATATAATATATGCATATCATTTAAAAAATGAATTGCATATAAAACTTCGTGCAAATTAATCATAAAAAATAGCAATAAAATAAACAAATTTTAAACACGATATAAGATTATATGACATTTATATGGAAAATAATAATTGAAAAATAATAGATTTCTTTTTTTAAGAATCTATTAAATAAAACATATTTTTAATCGAAAACTATAGTCATTTATTATATGTTTTAAGTAATTTTATATAATAGAATTGATGTCAAAATTTTTTTTTAATTATAATTTATCTTTTATTATCTTATCCTAACTCTACATCTAAAAATAAACTGGATATGATCACTCTATTGATTAAAATGTGAAGATACTAGAAGGAAATAATTGAAAAGAAATCATAGAGAGCTTTATGATAGAAATATATGATAGAAATAAGATTTTATAAAGTTTGCAAATTAAATAAGTACATTCAATATTTTAGAATTATTGACATTATTAAATATATAATTAACTGTAGTAAAATAGGCTGATAATATGTATTATATTTATTACAACTATATAAATCTAAATATATATATCTAAATAAATTTGATAAAATTATAAATATACAATTAATAAGATTATTATTTTTGATTAAAAAACACTTTCCTATCCTATATCATTTTTTTAAGCATCTGTTAAATAAAACATAATGTATCTTTTAATCCAAAACCATAGTAATTTATTATATGCCTTAGGTGATAGATTTTATTTGATAGAATTAATTTAAATCCAATAGATTATAGAAATATAGCTTTATAAGTAAAATGATATATAAATAATACATATTTATAAAATAATTTAAATATAAATGATCCAAGCTTAAATCTATTTTTTGATGTTAAGTAATTACTGAAATTATTAGAGTGAAAAAATGGTATTGACATAAATCAGAGCTTCGTGAATCGCCATCAACCTTTGGAGAAATCAATTGCGATGTTTTCTCCGTCGAATAGCTTGCTGCGATAATGCCAAGATGAAAAGTTTGAGAAATTCGAAGCGATCATGTCATCGGTAAAGGTCATTTCGTCGCTATCGGTAACGACGAAGGGCGTGGTGTCCACAATAAACCGACGGTGATCCCAACAGTGAACTGTGTATGGAGTTATAGATTGTAGAGGGCAGGACATATAGACTTTAGTTAAATGGCACATCTTATCAATGTCATCGCAAACATACTTAAAATATATCTATTAATATTAGTAAATCAGCTACATTTATTATGAATTTATGAATAAAGAACTAGTTTTGAGTAAAAACACCGTTTTTTATAAATTAGAATAGCAAAAATAGTACAAAACATTCAAAAACAAAGTGCTACCGATGAGTTGACGAACAGTTACGCTCATCATATCGCAGGAATTGGTTACAGAGACGCAACTCCTGTTTCCAACAGAACTTCTGGAACTTTTGGAAAGCTTGAGCTATCGAAATCGCGTCACCTTCTCCTTCCACGCGCTCGGGCGCCAATTTAGAATCGCGATTTTCCGTAGGCATTTCATCTGAGGTTGTCGCTTCTGCTCCATCCACGCCGGGTTGCACTTCGGATGCGTGAATATCAGGTGACCCTTCAACTGCGACTGTTGGCGCAGCAACGTCGAGTTCGGTTTGCACGGATTCGGTGGCTAGCGTCCGCAGTAACCAGGAGCGATGGGCCCACCCGCAGTAAGACTTGGGGTTTATCTTCAGACACGACTCCGTCAAGGACTGTTCGCTCGAGTAGATGCGCTCGTAGTTATCGAGACTGTTAGGTGGCGATGAGAGCGAGGTGAATGGGAGAGATGAGGTAAGGGACAAGGGAGTCTATGATATTTTTTGTAAATTAAGCAAGAGTTAATAATATTATTTCAGAAATTGGATTTGATTTTAGAAAATATTATGAGCGTAATAAATAACTTTACATTCCGAATAATGCGGAAATAAATATAAATAAGTACAATAAGAATTAATCATAATATATGAAAATTATATATTAGATATTAATTCTAACATCTTTAATTATTCAGACCTAATATTTCTGACCTTCCATCTTTGGAAATATTGCAGAGGATTGCATCCTTGCGGATATTCCATAGTGTTGCGATATCCGGGTTAGAACAAAGTACTTTGGCAATTAGTGTCATTATCTCTTCGTCCAATTCTCCCCTGTGTCTCTGGAGTCATGTAATTAGAATAGAATAGCGATCACAATTCTCACCTAGACTCGAGGTGCTCTAATGAAATTACGAGAACAAAAATTAATAAGAGTATTATAAATAATAAATATTATTAAACGTGAAATACATCAAAGCTACAAAAGTTATCAAAACCTTATCAAAAATTGTAGCCATTGCGTGATCATATTTTCTAAGTTTAACTTGTCTTTCTTTATTTTTTACATATTCCTGTTCACTTGTGGACCTGACTTTCAAACGCCCATGCTGCAATTGTTTATTATTGATATTAAATTTAGAGAATTGAATGATGAATTTATAGTAAAAATTAAATATATTAAATTACATTGAATGCGAAATTTTATAATCTAAATAAAATTAACTAAATAATATTAAGTATATATAATATATATGATATAACTCAATAAAAAATTATTATTAATAACAACATTTTGTTAAATATAAACATATTTGTATAAGGATTTTATATTATTATTTGGTTTATTTCATATATTGTCATAACTGTCATTTTAGAGTTTACTAATATTATTTCACGGTAAAGAAACAATAGGTAGGTACACAAACAATAGGTACAGGTATTTCTCAGAAATCAGAATTTACGATGGAGTGTAATGAAAGCAGCAGATTATACGATAGTGGTAGTTGAGTTGTTGATTAAGATTTCAGCAAATACTCTTTATACTAGAAAGCCTATGAATCCATCTACTGTTTATATCAAAAACTAGGAATATCCTTATATTATTTCCTTATATATTAGGCTTATATATGTATCTTATGTATAATTTTTTATATAGAATTATAAAGACATTGACGGTTAGTTTGAAGATTGCGGCGAATTCGAGTGTCAGTAATATGACATCCATGGATTAGTTAATTGACTGATATTAATGATGTCAACCTTAAATATACTCACAGAATTGGTCGCAAGGAAAGTTATTAGTAATACCCGATAAAGATGAACAACTAAAGAAGATAATGAAATAATGTTGCAGCATTAGGTATATTTAAATATCCATATAACTTTCTGGTTGTTGATTGAGTATATGGAATACATGAATTCACCATAAATATGGAAAATGACTCAGTTGAATATCAATACCGATTACATTTATACATATCCTCTTATATATAGATATCATATATTATATTTAGATATGTGTCCTAGTCAACTTCCGTAAATGTGGTAAATTATCGCATTTCATATACTTAAGTTAGTAAACTACAAATAGTATTCACATATATAAGAATAATTAATTTCAATAATAAAATTTAAAAATATATATTTAGAAAACATAATTTTTTGAGATACTATTTAATTATTTTCATCAATATATGCAAATGAAAACCATGCATTTCTATTTCAGTTATTTATGCATTTATAATTTATATAAAATATTTCTCGGCTCCGATTCCATAAGTGATCTATTGTTATAAATTAAATATAGTAGGCATTTATTTCTTCAACATGATATAGAATATATCAATTTTTAGTTTTTATAAAATGTAAATATTTATAAATATAAATTACATTATTATATATATATAGATTTGTATAATAATACATTATAATAAATGTGTATTCAATGCGTATAATCAATTTTCAATAATATGTACCAAGTTATAGTATATCAATTATTTCCTCAGCAAACTAGGAACATTTCCTATTAATCTAAATTAGTAATGGTATTGGTTCATATTATAATATATTCACTGATTTAAATGTGATATAAATATGATTAGTGTATTATGAATATTAAAACATAATATACCTACCATTTATGATGATTTTTTTTATACTTAATTTTATATATATATATATATAAAATTATTATATAGTAGTATTTTTTTAAATATATATTTACCAATAATAATAAATATTAATTATGAGGTATAGATATGGAATTATATGTTCTGATCATAGATCTAAAAGTGGGAGTTATTTCTGCATATTTATTATTATATTATAGAGTTGAGCCGTAGAGATTGAACCATATGTTAAATTGAATCTTATTAGCTGAACAAATATATTGTAAGGTTTTATTTAAAATTTAAATATGTTCATGTCATAGTAACTATCTTATATGTATTTGTCATAGTAACTAATTACGAGTGTTCTTCAGTCAGTGATATATGTAGCGGAGTGGGAGTCACGTCGTGGGAGCCACGCCTCGGGGCAGGTGCGGATACGATACTATAATGTGCCGGTGGGGTGCGATATCAATATTGTTGTTGCACCTATCGCACCGATTTAAATATTATAGACATCTAAATCAACAATATTAAATTCAAGGTGATCTTAATTATATAAATATTATATAAAAATATAAATGTAGTTTTTAAAATTATATAATATAATATTTTAATATTAATTTAATATTAATTAACAAATTATTATTTTTTTAAATACACTTTAAATATAGTCTACCGTATTGTATTGGTATATTTTAGTATTAAAGAGATCCCTTTAATACTACTTAAGTTACGGACTATTCATTAAAAGCAATTATTATTTTTGAAGCAATTATTATTCAATTATTATTTTTACCGAAATAATATGAGATCATAGTGGATAACTCGAGAACATTAGTATACAAATGTTGCGTTGATAACAAAAATAACATATCAATATGTAACATGTAAATTTAAAATTAAATATGATATTGGAAGTTATTATTATCTAAAAAGGCATATTATATTTGTATTTAATATATTAATATATTATATCATTGATATTTGATTGTTATATCATGATTAGAGATATCATCACCTATCAACATTAGAGAATATATTCTATATATAGAAGATTTGATGTGAAATTTTAAATGATTAAATAGATAGTATTTGTAATAGTTTTGAATATTTGGAGGATGATAATATACCGTAAATTCTTTCAACAATAACTTATTTAAAATCAATATGGTTAAATGACTATATAAAAATACATCAGAGGGGTTAATATATATGTTAAAATAGATTCAGTTCTTAATTATTATATAAAAGATACATCTAGTGAGAATAAATTGTATTATATAATTATTGTTTTCAATTATGCTCTGCTTTTTCTTTAAGGACCGAGGAAGAAAAAGAGAGAGGGCAATTAGAAGTTATGTAATATCTTCCAGATAGAGATAGAGCATTACATTCTCTTTTAAAATATGATTTAATACAATACATATTTATAAAATCTAGTAAGTAAATTCCTTTTTTTAAACCCGTTAAAACGCATGTCGCACCTATCAACTGACCCAAACACAATCATATTGATGATACCACTTTTGCATTTTTATTATTTATTAAGTTTAATTCTCAGATACTTGAATTAATCTGAATTATCACATGGTTCTGAGAACATGATTCATGTACGTATAGGAATCTTAACAAATTTAAATATGTAATACTGTAATACTGTAATATATATTTAATCTTTATTCATTATAATTTAAAAGATGTCCCTAGCATCAATACGTATAGATATTAAATTTCCGTTATAAAATTCATAACTTATATAATTAATATTATAACCTTGCTACATTACATAAACCGTATAATGAAATTGTAAAATGTTCCATATCTACTCCTTTAATATACTTTTTTATTATATTTGATTCGGTATTGTTTTTAATGAGGCCATTTATTATAATGTAATATTAGTTACGTATAATGCAAGTCATATACATAATGCGTGCAGAGTACAGAGTATAAACATATGATAGCATACTTATAACTTTAATGTAAACCTTATGTATAAATTGAGCTTATAAAGTGTCAATAAACTAGAAATAATATTAATATATACGAAAATATATAATACTCACAATGCGATAAGTAGTATGATTATGATAGTTTATGAGTGTGTATGCGATAAATTGTTAAAAACAGATAAGGTGATCAACATTGTTCATAGTTAAATACATACCAAATAATGTAATTGAATGAAGATAGATCTACCAGAAAATGAGAACTCTGGGCCTTAAGGATTATCGAATGAGTAAACAATTGTTATTCTACGGAGTCTACGAACTTACAATGAACCATCATACTCAGCATTCAAAATAACATGATTGAGATATAATAGTTAGTATGTTCTTACTATATACTACCATATAGTATTGATACGTATATGATACATGATTAAAACTAGCTATACCAGTAAACACTAACACAACAATATGACAATGGTAGCAATCGATTATACTTATAAAGCCTATATACATACGCTGCTTTGATATTACCAGACAATTGAAGACATTGTTTTGTTAACGAAGTTACTTTTACTAGTATTGCATGTTGAGATGTCAAATTAAAGATACCAGTTATGCAACATTCGTAGTACATATCAAACAAATGTTACATGTAATATATTCATTATTCTTATTAATTAATAAATGAGTCCGAGTTTTCGATACATTAATTATTAATTCTTAAAATAATATAAATGTACATGAAAAAGTTTAATTTATATAGATTTGCAAATCTAAATTATCTTTAAAATTAAATTTTAATTTAAAATTTTGTTTCAAATAAAATTATTAATTATATACTATCTATGTTATGTATTATAAATGTATCTCTCTGGAATAAGAATTTGATATAAAATATTATATTATGATAACATGTCCTCCATAGCACAACTTAAACCAACTATTTTATATTACAATACGTGAAGATAAATGAATTTCAGTAGAGTAGGCTTTTTATTAACCAAATAGTTGATGGAATTGGCATGATAAACAAAAAAATGTGTTATATAATACCAATTATTAGCGAAATCCACTCATATGTCAGCATCACGCCATATATCAGCATCACGCCATATATCAGCATCACGCCATATATCAGCATCACGCCATGTATCAGCAATGCACCGTATACTGTGCAGCGTCGCTTACCATATTTACCTAAATGCATATATCGTATACAGTATTAAAACACTAAGTAGAAATGACACCCGGCGTACAAAACGCGACCGGTAAATCGTCGAGTCGAATAAGAAGGCGTACTGAAGTTTCATTGCAACCGTCCGAAGACTGGACGGCGGCATTGTAAAACTTGCAGCGAGATGTCTCACGATATGTCGCCATTCTGCGGGAGGTAAACGGTTAACGGGGGCGAAGGGTTAAAGGGGGTACTGCGTGTGTTCGATTTACTCGCGCTACAAACTAGATGACCGAGTGAGTTTAAAATATACGTAATTATAAGTAAATTTACTATGTAAATTTACAATGTTACTATTGTGAACAAATCTGCTAATTAATTCTAGTTGATGGTATCGCTTTATATGGTATATTATGTTTATAAACACTAGTTTTCTATTATCGTAGCGCTCACGTATAGTATGTCCATAAGTACTAGTGTGCTAGGGTCGTAGAGCTCAATTGAAACTAGATTCTATATCAATGTTATATAATATACCATTACAAACCGCAGTTGCATTCAGTAGTTTACTGTCTGTGTGTTGTTGAAGTTTTAATTATTTTATGGATTATATTAGCAATGAGAATTTTGAATTTTATATTTATAATATATAAACTACATAGTAGCTCGATTACTTAATATTTAGTTAATTTATATAAAACATCAAATCCTGGGGAAATGCTAGAATTTCTTATTAGAATTTATACAGGATCCCAGAATATTATTTCCTATTACAATTGTTTTTAATTGAATAAACTCGATGTCTACTGAGTATCACCACTACGGTGTAGAAGTAGTTTTGTCTCGGATTCCACTTTTAGAGTGCACGAAACCAATTAAATCAATTCAAAATATTCACCGGAAATAAACTATTATATTCCACAGATGCAATTACAGTTTTTAAAATTAAATTAACTATAATGATATATACCTTTATCTATAAAGCCCATAGTCCAGCGGTGTTTATGAGTTTTATGACCGGGATTAGACAGTGAGGTAAGTTCGGTGCCGTGTTTATTATTGTTGGAGATCTGTACAAGATTATAACTAAGGTTACTGCCAAACTTTCAGTGAAGAACGATTGTAAAGGTTATGGTGAAAATAACATAGATGAGGATAGAGGAAATTAAAGGAATAATAAGATGAGGGTAGAGGAATATGAAGGGAGAGGAAGGTGAGTTTAGAGTAATATGAGGGGAGAGGAAGATGAGGTTAGAGTAAGATGAAGGGAGAGGAATATGAGGTTAGAGTAAGATGAGGGGAGAGGAATATGAGGGGAGAGGAATATGAGGTTAGAGGAAGATGAAGGGAGAGGATATGAGGGTAGAGGAAGAGGAGGGTAGAGGATATGAGGTTAGAGTAAGATGAAGGGAGAGGAAGATGAGAGTAGAGGATTATGTGGACAAAGGAAGATGCAAGGTATATCGGATAAGTGGTCAAGTTATGAATAGCGAGTAGAGGGGTAGATATAATATAGTATATTTAATAATTTTATTTACTATTTGATGCAGAAGTAGAAATATTGATGCAGAAGTATGGATATGATGAATAGGAACGTTAGGATTTGTATTCATTCCATAAGCATAGTAAGGTAGACGGTAACGAGAAGAATATCGGAGTAATACCATATGCACTTGTATTCTAACGTATTTGCCGACGTTTAGCAGTTGCCGAAGACTCCGTAGAAATACTTGAGATTTCGTGGTTTTCGGAGGTTTCTGAAACACGTTAAAAATAGTTCAAACAAAACCACTACATTTTAATGGAAACACATACATATATAATTATAAATCGTGTATGCAGTTCTATTCGTTATATTATACAATAGACCAATACACGAGGTAGAGATTAATGCCTCGAATTCGATAAGAGGTATAGAGGTAAAGAGGTATAGCGATATCTTTTTATGGTTCGGTTACAAAGTTATAAATTTGGAACTGAATAATTTACATAATAATTTACAAAAAT
>OZ038312.1:15588359-15677044 GCA_964035775.1 Osedax frankpressi | reverse complement strand
AAATTCCTCAATAAACACCCAGTTCTCAAGAGGCTCTTTTGACACGCCTACGCAGATATCCATGGAAACCGCAGTGTCGGGGGCTTTCGGAAGTCCGTGGAAGGTGTATAGTTGAGTGAGCATATCTGACAGTTACCAAAACGCCCATCAATACTTACTCGAACGCCGCCCATTAGCTGTAACCTCCTAACATACACTGTACATTGTACAGTGTACATTGTACAGTGTACATTGTACAGTGTACATTGTACAGTGTACATTGTACAGTGTACATTGTACAGTGTACATTGTACAGTGTACATTGTACAGTGTACATTGTACAGTGTACATTGTACAGTGTACATTGTACAGTGTACATTGTACAGTGTACATTGTACAGTGTACATTGTACAGTGTACATTGTACAGTGTACATTGTACAGTGTACATTGTACAGTGTACATTGTACAGTGTACATTGTACAGTGTACATTGTACAGTGTACATTGTACAGTGTACATTGTACAGTGTACATTGTACAGTGTACATTGTACAGTGTACATTGTACAGTGTACATTGTACAGTGTACATTGTACAGTGTACATTGTACAGTGTACATTGTACAGTGTACATTGTACAGTGTACATTGTACAGTGTACAGTGTACAGTGTACAGTGTACAGTGTACAGTGTACAGTGTACAGTGTACAGTGTACAGTGTACAGTGTACAGTGTACAGTTTATAAGGCATACAATAGAAATGGCGGCATTCGGCTACCGACTGACCTCCGATCACTGACCAGTGTTTATTGATTTTTCTAGAGTCTCTACCAGCTAAACACTCGTGCTCCCCTACACCAGATGACAATCTTAGGTTATCGAACTCATGAGCTGAATTTGATATGTTATTATATACAATTTATATATAATTATATTATAATAATCTACTATGGTATATAATATATGTAGAATATATATGTGTGTGTATATAGATATATATATATATATATATATATAAATATATATATATATATATATATATATACAATATATATACAATATATAATGCTGATCTAATTTTAAAAAAGTATGGAGTTTTAATGATATTGTAATATTACTCTAATTTATAATTGATATGCATATATTAGTGTTTTTATCTATTTGCTAAACAATGATGACTATTGACGAATATTGATAACTATTTATAACTATTTCTGGCAAAATGAGTGAGGTTTGATAGAGTGTCACTTATAGTAACGATGGCAATTACTGGTGGAATTATCGCAAATGTTATGTAATAATAACATTATAAATATTGTATACTAGATCATGAATATATATTACATGAATTTCAATATACATATTTAAATGAATAACTGGAAAATGATGAGGTTATTGATTGCCTGAAATTAAAAAAGTCCTTTTTAATAATTCTAACACTAAATAAATTACATTTTATATATTTGAATACCCACGGCTACCGTAGGGGTCAACACAAAGTAAATGTAATATATAATTGCATAGTTATTTCAATAATATATTATTTACACAGATAGCTTTTAAGATATCTGTATAAAACTGATACTACGGTACCATATTAATACATTGTTAGCCTTTCGGGTAATTAGTATAAGATGATATTATATTAATTAAAAATGTTATATCTGTTATTTAATCTAGTTCGAAATATCAGTTTCACTATAAACACAGATTATATGTTTGTCAATGTAGCACATTTACAACGCTTATATGTATTATATATTATATGTATATATTATATGTAGAGTATAGTTTTATTATATTAATGTTATGTATCGATGACATTTTCATAATATCAATTTATAGAGACAGATTTTTTATATTAATTAAATATAGTTTTTAAAATTTTTATTATTCGAGTTAAAATGTTTTTGTTTTTTATTGGATTCATCTACACGTTCAGTATTAATATTATCCATTTCAGTACACATATCATATTCTATCTTAGCACGTATTTTCATAGTTATAACATGACTAAATGTATGACGATATTTCAAAGAGAATAGTAGTTTCTACGGGGCAGGTACGTGATTTATTAACATGCATGTTATATCGCATATATCGTTTTATAGTGTAATGTTAGTTATACAAATACTTTTTAATCACATATTATTATATAAAGTGCATATTAATTTATTAATTTATTAATTTATTAATACATTATTTGAAATATAGCATCTCTAAATTATTTATATAATTAATTATTATTCTATAGTATACTATTAGTAATCCATGAATAATCATCATTTGTCTTGAAACATCATTAAGATAAAACTTAAAATTTAATAAAAATCGTCATCCTAATGATATAATAAATGAAAAACTGAATTTTAACATTTATTATTTATCCAGTTTTTATTTTTATCATATTAATTAATCAATAATTTCAATTTATAACAGCCTGAATGCACTTGTCATTAGCATTTTACATAAACGAGTAAACTTACTAAACTACGATAGCATTCAATCAGTGTTGACAAAGAGGTATTTAGTCATAAAATAATGGAAAAGTATTGCAAAATATTTACTAAAAATAATATTAAAGAAGCTCCCAAATATTCTTTTACAAAATACCATCTTAATTATTTAAAAGAATTTATTTAATAAATAATTATTTAAAAACTCAGTAGTTATTCAAATTACTAAACCAATTAATAAAGTATTACTATTTATAATGTTTATGGATATTTCAAATGATTTACAAGAAGTTATAACTGATTGTAATGACATGACAACTGAAACACTATTTGCTTATGTGATTTTAAAATGTTTTAATTCACTAAATAAATTAATCAGTGATTTTAAAAACTTTTTTCTAAACTTGACAACTCATTAATTAAAACATATATTAAACATTGTCATTGTCTTAAGTATCCATTGTATCTTCTTTGAATTCTTATTAGGTATCTTCTTATTAGTTACAAAATAATCACTTAAAATATTAAATAACTATACATATAGTATATACTTTATCAATCATGGTCTTATTATGACTAACTAAATATTTAACTTTAATAGAGAATAAATACTTGACTATAGATGACTAAAATAAATAGATACCGAATTTGAATAACTTCTTTACTTCCCTTAAAACCAATATGTGCAAGACTTCGTAACGGTCAACAAAGTATATAGAAATGTTAAAATGCGATATCGAAAGATGAATATAGAGAAATAACAGAATTAAGTTCATTATTTTGTTATTCTAATTCAATAAAATGTATAAAATAGTTTCAAAAAATAAATACAATACTGAAATAAATATAGAAATTACAATCAATAACAATCTACAGACAATTAATTATTTGTTCTTAGACTACGGATATAATGTACCTGATAAATAGATTATATCTTATTCAGCAATAACTATTTCTTACATTTCGTAAATTAATCTACTAAGTAATAAATATTAGATATACTTACAAATTCTTTATTTATTTTCATAAACTATTATAGTATCTATAGATACTTATAACTATATTAAATCTACTATGATAGAAAATGTTGTGGAATAATAGTCTAGATGCATTAGTTTATTTACCATAAAAACGAGATTCCCGTTTAGTATTCGATGTTTTAATCTTTGCTAGTAACGTAGTACATTTTACATAATTATTGAATTATCTAATTATTGTTTAACTTATCAAAGTAGAGTTAAAACGGGAGACGTAGGAGAATTATTACATAATATACTTCAGAACTTTTGCTATAATAAAACATTTGACGTGTTCTAAAGTTCGAATAGACAAAAATCTTGTCGAGGAGAATCGATTCATACAATATTTCTTAGCTGGATTCAAGAGTTAGAATTATTATTGACACTAACTCCATTTTCGATGCACCATCACTTTGCAAACCTAGTTAGCATTTGAAATCATTATAAGTTCTATATACTGATCATGAATGCTTTAAATTATACTAGAAGAAGACTGGTGCATTAGGACTCTTTCTAACCTAATATTTTACAATCTTACACAAATATCTGATAAATGTATGTCCTATTAGATTATTATCATTATATATTGATTATAACTATAATATGATACTTAATACTATATAAAACCGAAAACTGGAAATACTAACTAAACATAATCTATATATATTATAAATACAATTACATTATTATATATGTTCATACTACAGAAGCAAAATTAAAAAGAATTGTCCAAATTAGGGGAGTATAAATATTAACTTGGTTCATATAACCTTAAAGCTTAATTGATAATTATATTATATAATAAAAGTGGTCAATAAATAAAATAACTATAACATTTATATGGATCAACAATGGGTTATATATGATTTACGGTATTAGTGAAAGATCAGTGTTATTGAATTAATGAAAGATTTTCATTTTCATTAGACTTAGAACATTAATAATAATCACAGTATTCTAATCCTATGTACTTTTATAAATTACATGAATTCTGCAAATTAATTAAAAAGTTTTTTTAGCCCTGAAAACCTATTATTTGTAAACTGAATATATCGCTTACCAAATCTCAAAACCAATTCACTGAAATAAAACACAAATAAAGCTAATATTAGTAAGTACACATACAAGTAAGTATGTGTACTTACTTGTAAGTAAGTACATACACATATAGTACATTTGAGTATTATAATTCGTATTACCAATTTCATTGTTTTTTAATTCACAGCAATTTACTTATTTAAGCATATTTAGCCTTGCATGTTAAATAGTAATTCACAGTTATTCCTTTGATTAGTTAACGCTATTTAGGTGCACTATAGTATTGCATAATACGATAAATCTGATTATATAAAAATTATGTACTTTAATTTTTAAAATTTTAAATCGATTTTTCGATTGGATGTTTAACAAAATGCGGAATTGAACAGTTTTTTTATTTTTCCATTGGACTTTTTCAGTAAAATAAGTTGCAAGTATAATACGCTTGATTAATCAACCTCGACCTTCCGACTTAATAACATTATGTATTATGGCTTTAATTTAAAATTATTATTATGGGAACTATTATTTTATTTTAATTATTTCCATTTGTTATTTTCCACATAATTTATAACATTAATAAATTCATACGGCTGTTCATTTTTTAATTTGTTAATTAAGTTATATTCTACTGATTATTTCTCTTTCTGTTTAATATAAACTTATATGATTATCTTACTCTTTTTCTTAAATAATTTAGATATAACACATTTAATATGATATTCTTTTTTGGAATTTTCTCATTATTATGTTTTAAATTATTTTATAATACGCATATAAATGACATTAGCTTCTATACGTAATTCTTATCTGAAAACAGACTCGCTTCCATTGCGTTCGACAGTTTATATTAATCTAGAAACATCTTAAGGGCGGTAACTTCGCAAATTACCAGTAGAGGGCTTTAGTAGCGAATTAGGCAATGCATTGGCAGGATCTGAGAATTAATAGAATGCATTAATGAATGAATGCGTAAATGTTTGAATGTGCGAGAGTGTGAATGTATGAATGTGCGAGAGTGTGAATGTATGAATAAGTGTGATTAAATGTCACTTTCGGACTGTGTTCTATTATCGCAACTCCTACTATAATCCCTGGTCGACTAACGTTGGAAACCTAGAATCTATCTCCGAATACAGACTCATAACACCTAGTACTTATACGGTGACGTATAAGTACTGAAGTATATATACTTAATATTTCATATACTGTCGCATTACACAGCGTGTACATATTCATTCAGGTGTACAACACTGCACTGAAGTCATATATATATATATATATATATATATATATATATAATATATATATATACGGTATATATATATATATAGTATATATATATATATATATATATACGGTATATAAGTCGTATATGACCTATAGACTGTATACGGTCAATATACAGTATAATAGACAACATGATACTAATCGTGTTATTACATAACGAAGCATGTTATTGGAATAAGCAGATATCGTTTAACTATTATAAATATTATTTAACACGTATTCTATACCGTTACAAAATGGCAATTATGTCGGTTCTTATGTTGTATGATTTGTGGGAACCTCACATAAACTTTAAACATCAAATACAAATTATAGTTTGTTTATTCAATATAATATTATAATAAATAATGTTAATGACCTTCATGTAATGAAGTTGCACGATGATTAGTATTCCAGTTATATTTTTTATTTAAGAATATATATATATCTATTAATAAACAGTTTATTTCTAATAATATATATAGATATAATAGTTAATAATAATTATAATAGTTTAATAATGATATTTTTTTTAGTTTAAATTTACGTTTTTTACTTTTATTTATAGAATAATGTTTATATTACAATATGTATGCAACTGGGATTAAAGAAAGTATTGCAAGTGGGTAAGTATTGTTAATGTCTTCAATATTGGCACAAGTATGTAATTAAGGTGTTGGGGCTGGCAAAACCCCATCCCAAAAATTGATGCACTAATTTTGTTTGGCTAATCGTCTTTTTTACTAAATAGTTTATTGTTTATTGTTATAAGAAAGTTTTATATTTGTTAATTAAATATTATATTGTTTCTTATTATTGTAAAAAGAGTATATATTAATAATATTATTTCATCAGTTTACTACTTTATTCAATGTTAGTTATTTTGAATTTGTTATTCTATATTTTATCCTCATCACAATTGTAAGAATGATTTGATAAAACTTTCCATTATATAATGCGTTGTTAATCGTAAGCTCAGGAACAAAAAAAAATCAAATTTATCCATATTAAATACATATTTCAATTTAATACAACCTTTATATATATATAGCACATTTGTGTTAACGAAAGCTTGTCTAAATAATCTTAACCATCTGAAAGTGGCGGTTGGTAGTACTAAGAAACTTATATACTACTTACTAGACATCGCCAACTGCCATGATTAGATTCTAGCATCGATCTACATTGTTAATTAGTACAGTAGGCTTTGTCCGGTACTACAATTGAATTGTTGCCCTGAAATTTGATATATTTGATGCCTGCCTTATGAGAGCATTTGTCTATATATAGCTATGATATATGATAATCATTTAAATATCAACTATAGATGATACGTATTAATAAATATTATTAATCTATATAGTAATGAGTTGGACACAAAGAGATCCTTGCCGGTCAAGCGAAATACACTCTATAGAGTGAATATATTCTAAAGATACACGTCTGATTGATGAGGGATCTGGTTGCCTACCTATATCATTGACTACAGTAAATACATACGGAAACATATTTCAGTTTTAAAGGTTAATATTCAAAGAAGAGACGATGAAATGCTGACGTCGATAATAATTTAAAATTGAAACTCTAAAAGAAAGGGATTTAAATTTAAATTTATTTTTACAAATAAAATGATTTACGTTCGAATAATTATATAATAATACATTAACATATTCCTACGAGTAAAATGTAATTTAATAACACAATAATTCTTTATATAATTATGATCAGCGGTTTGGGTAATAACCTTTATTAAACCATATCGTTCAGTAATCGTTTTCACTAACAATCCTAAACAAACACCCAGAACTCCGCCAGTCCCTCATACACCCCGGCAAGCAAGTCCCGTTGCTAAATGATATGCTCCCCGGTCACGACATTCTTCCTCTACATCCCGACGTCGTCGCCATCCTTCTTCCCTAGTACCCGGCATCGATCATCTCCTCGGTGATCGGTGTACGCCGATCTGTACATCTATCCATTTTCATTGCCACATTTGGTCTCTTAGTGGCGAATACCTCGACAAGACCAAGTAGTTTCGTGCGTACGCTGGTGTCTAGTCTGTACAAGGGTCGAGAATTAACCACAGAGATTATAGGTGTGCAACGGCGTACGACGTACGACGTACGTGGATATACATAGGAATATTAGATATCGGATGATATTTATTTCGAATTTATTAGATTGATTTCAACATATTCTGGATGACCGCAATGGTGCCCGGAGACGATAAGTGGACCGGGCAAGAGTAACAATAGAGTACCACCAACCCAGCAAATATCACAGCGTCTTTCAGGTTGTTTCGCAGCGTATGCCACTGTCTCTTGGTACAACAATTGAAGAACACGTGCTTCAGATGATCTAACTATAGTGTATTGTTATATATGTGTATCATATATTGACACACACACACACATATATATATATATATATATATATATATATATATATATATATATATATGTATGCATATGATTTGATTTGTTTGTAAAACAGTAAAGATAGAATATGACATTTACAATTATAATCTAAAAACAACAGTGACTGCTTATTATATGCTACTTCGTATATGACCTATATAATTGTGTAATAACTATTTATAGTCCGCTATTAAGTTCACTAACCATAATTCCCGCAACCATAAGCTCCTTGTCGCAAGATTCGCGATCCAACAACAAAGCTAAACCTTGTAAAAATGAGTCCAAAAATACTTCTGCAAATGTAAAATATTATTGATCATTATCCCGATATTAATTATATATTTAAAATGCATGATATATAGATATATATATATATATATATATATATATTATAATGTAATATATATATATATATTTATAATATTTTTATATTATTTTTATATTATTTTTATATTATTTTTATATTATTTTTATATTATTTTTATATTATTTTTATATTATTTTTATATTATTTTTATATTATTTTTATATTATTTTTATATTATTTTTATATTATTTTTATATTATTTTTATATTATTTTTATATTATTTTTATATTATTTTTATATTATTTTTATATTATTTTTATATTATTTTTATATTATTTTTATATTATTTTTATATTATTTTTATATTATTTTTATATTATTTTTATATTATTTTTATATTATTTTTATATTATTTTTATATTATTTTTATATTATTTTTATATTATTTTTATATTATTTTTATATTATTTTTATATTATTTTTATATTATTTTTATATTATTTTTATATTATTTTTATATTATTTTTATATTATTTTTATATTATTTTTATATTATTTTTATATTATTTTTATATTATTTTTATATTATTTTTATATTATTTTTATATTATTTTTATATTATTTTTATATTATTTTTATATTATTTTTATATTATTTTTATATTATTTTTATATTATTTTTATATTATTTTTATATTATTTTTATATTATTTTTATATTATTTTTATATTATTTTTATATTATTTTTATATTATTTTTATATTATTTTTATATTATTTTTATATTATTTTTATATTATTTTTATATTATTTTTATATTATTTTTATATTATTTTTATATTATTTTTATATTATTTTTATATTATTTTTATATTATTTTTATATTATTTTTATATTATTTTTATATTATTTTTATATTATTTTTATATTATTTTTATATTATTTTTATATTATTTTTATATTATTTTTATATTATTTTTATATTATTTTTATATTATTTTTATATTATTTTTATATTATTTTTATATTATTTTTATATTATTTTTATATTATTTTTATATTATTTTTATATTATTTTTATATTATTTTTATATTATTTTTATATTATTTTTATATTATTTTTATATTATTTTTATATTATTTTTATATTATTTTTATATTATTTTTATATTATTTTTATATTATTTTTATATTATTACGAAATTTACGAAGTAGGTAAACCTTGTTCTTCAATTCCAGGATTCAACTGCAAATAAAACTCCATCATAAAGAAACACAGTGAAGTGATCTCTTCCATTTGTTCCGTAGACGGTTTGGAAACGTTAGTTATGATATCTGGCAGGTGGTGTTAATTAGGGTTAGGAAGAGTGGAGAACAAATATAGGGTAGGAGAAATTGAGATTAGAGGACCCTAGTAAAAGATTGATTTTAACTTAATTTAATTTTTAAATTTAAATTGATTTTTATTAAAACAATTACTTTCGCTATTTATATTAAACGCTATTTATATAACATTACTAATGTATTGTTATCACAAATAAAATTAAATATTAGCTATAAACTGTAAATGTTTTTCAATTTAATGACACATTTTTGATTATACTATTTGGAATATACATATTAAGAAACATTTAATTGTTGTAGAACTATGGCCTAGTTAATGCACTACGGCGAATACCAAAGCGAACCGACAGCTTTGAAGTTCATGCTATCCTCAAACACTTCTATCAATGGTTGCGGCTCTTTGGCTCCATTGGAAACAAGCATGTGAACGAGAGAGATTGCGAACCTCACATAGCCCTTCTCCAACCGGGATTTCTCATAAAGAATCTCTACCAACCACTGCGGGATGGGGTGCAGTATGAGGTGAGGTGGGAGAGGAGATGGGAGAGGAGATTTTTTAATTCAATTGTAAGAATATATTATCTTATTCATTACAATTCAAAATAATTATTTGTCAGCAAAGGGTTGCTATAGTAAATAAATACTATCCCAAAGTTACTAATTAGTAATTACCTACTAATTAAGCTAGCGAATTATTACATACGATCGAAAGGTACATGACACCGTTTATTAATATCTTGGAATTATTGTAATCTATAAATACATTATTATCAATTATTGAATTACTTATTTATTAAATTTCCTCTTTAGATGTAATATTATTATATTTAAAACAAAATTATAATTACATTTTATGCAATATGATTTGATATAAGAATAACCCTAAGCATGACTACAAACTTTAAATAAAGTTTTATAACAATTTATTAAAGTAGTATATCTTATACAATATATATTGTAGAAACATATTAAACACTTATATTAAATTAACAATTCATCTTAAAAATTAAAAATATTAAAATCTAATAATATAATAGTCTATAAGTCAAAATATTGTGAATTTTTTTAATAAGACTGTAAAGAGGGTACAAGGCCTATTCAATGATGTACCTTTTGTTAGAAATAGATAAGTTTAAGACAAAAAAAATTATCTTATTATGGCTGGAGTAGCCAGTTATAATATATTCCGTTATATCAGTAACGGAAATGTATTTAAAATGGAATCATTTGATATCAAATCAGATGGTAGAAATCTACCAACATTATACCTAGAGGATATATTCGAATATGCCATTAGCAATGCAGATATACTAAAAACAGAATTCAGTCACTGGAAGATAGCGAGGTTACTATATATAGAAATAAAGTAGTATAAAAATGTAAAAATATAATTAAAATTAATCTTTATTATTTTATTAAATAATATATCCCGAATATATATAAAAACATAATAACACTATATTATATTATATATATATTATGTATGTTGAACATTACATTCGATTTACTATACTTGATATACTAAATTATTTATATAATATTGGTTTATAATAATATATAAACATATATATAAGTAAATATTATGTTACAATTAAGCAAATAATATCATGACATTCTTACATAACTAAAATAATATAATTAATACAATATTTTATAAATGATAAATAAATTATAATATGATTTTAATATTTGTGATCATATATCTGTAAAATTATATTTTTTGTACGCTAAATATTAGATAATAATTAACATATAATTCATTTTGTATATTGTATTAAATTTAAATATACTCAAATGCATTATACGGAGAAAATGCGATATGAAAAGTTTGTGTTCATTTTGAAAATATCATAGAAAGTCATATCTTATTGTTCTCCACTATTTATCTCTTAGCTAGTCCTCGTACTTGCAAACCCTCCGGAGCAACGCAATACAAAAGTTGAATGTGTAAGTTGCGTTGCCAGTGCAGGAACATGTAAACATATAATTGCATTTCTGTTCTAGATGAACCGGCGTAATAATGAAAAATTTGTAACAGAGGTAACATGTTACTGGAAAAAGGTTTGTATTTGTTATCGTAATCGTATTCATACACGAGTCAAATTATCTCATAAATTATTATAAATAGGTTAAAATGAATAGGGCAAGAACAATTGCAATCACTGTCTTTACTAAATGGTAAAACTGAATGCGATGACAAATTGCCAACATAAAAGATGTATTGTTCGATTCTATCTACCAGCCCAGTTTTGCGTGGTAAAAAACTTGAACCGATAATATTTATGAAGACTGCAAAGTATCTTAGAAAAACTTACGGTATGCAAAGTCCACTTTATGTTGCGTCACCGGATGGAACATGTGGTGACTTCATAATAGAAATAAAATGCACATATACAAAAGAACAGTAAGCACTTATGTCAAAGATGGGTGCATTCAAAAGAAAATCCTATTTCAAATGCAGCTGGAAATGCACTGTGCGGGTAAATCAAGAGGAATTTTGGCCATTGCTGATCCCGAGTTCGAAAAGAATTTCAAAATTACATTCAATACAATGAACAGTTAGTCAAAATGGCAATGTTGAGATGTACTATATTTTGGTATAAATATGTATATAATAAATTAAAATAAGCAAAATGTATTTATATTTTTATTAAATTAGTTTGAATATTTGATAATGATGCAGCAATTATTAGAAAATCATAAATATTAGTAAAGGCTGAACTTGGAATAACTGAATGTGGTTTTAAAATAGAAACATTTCTTATTCTACCAATGGATCTTTCTACACGTATCCTTAAACTAGCTATTCGTTTTGTTTCTATTACATTTTCATTGCTCATAATCTCGCCAGGTAATTCACTTGGTGGCCGTAACAGTTTTACATTAACTTTTTTGTAAAAGCTCTGCTAAAGATTTGAAACCTCTATCTACCATTACTGAGGTATAGGAAATAAAAGTAGACAATATTCCAGATTACAATACAATTTTCATATCACTGTAAGGACCAGGAAATGCTTTTGAAATAAACTGAATATGGCCATTAGGTGTTATTGATATTAAAATCTTACATGTATTACATGATTTATAATTCCAAATAGTTAATGCTAGCAAAGATGATTGGGAAGGTTTTGCTATTTCAATTTCAAAGCAATCTATTATGGCAGTTACTTCTATAAAATTAGTAATAAATGCACGCGGCAAAAATTTCTAATTTAGTAGGTTTATATAATAATGATGCAAGTTGTTCTGAAATGTAAACTGTGTTAAAATTAATATAATTCGATATACTGGGTTGAGTGATTGAACATTGAACAGCAATATATTTTTGAGTTATTCCTAATCGTATATACATTTAAACTATATAAAATATATCCAATGGTTTAACAATTCCCCTCTCCATAACAAATGGTAGATTAATTTGAATTTTGTTTATCATTTCAAGTTTTGAATGTGGAATCCCTAAATACATCATTGGATTCTTAGTTCTAAGTTTTCTTAAACTCTAAGTATTTCTTCACTATCAGAAGAGTCTATAGTTATGTCTGAATCTATGAATGGGTGATTCGTGTTCTGTATCTGTATTAGCTTCATCAGATGATTCTGATTCCGTTTCTGATTCAGTTTCATAATCTTGATCTTTATTATCTTCAAATAGTATCATTTATAAATTAAATAATTATTTACATTAATTTTGTATAATTATTATTGATAAAAAAAATTAAATTAAAATTACATAAATACCTGAAATACTGACATCAATATTTATAATTAAAGATTGTGTTTCAATAGTTTGCACACAATAGTAAAATAAAAATAGATATATTAAAAAAATAGGTTGTTATTATTTATAATATAAATTATTAATATTACAGTAACTTATTGAAATGTTATATTTTGATAGTAAATTAACTGTATTAACCTCTTCAATGCAGTCAAAGTCACTAAATATATTATTCTGAGTCATATATTCAGTATTAAAAATTAATTTTGGAGTCATGGTAGATAAAACCTGACATTAATTTTGTAAATATGTTATTTTTTATAATACAACTTATTAATATTAATATTAACTACAATAATATTAATATTACAGAAACTTATTAATTTAATTTTATATTAAATGTATTACATGGGAAGGTGAAAGTTCATTATGTTATTTTACGCATGTAAATTGAACATATTTTATGTCAGCGTTAAAATTAAACTCTTGTTTTCCGCGGGATTTGAATTCCGACAGGTAAAACAATTAGTTTTTTTAGTGTGTTCAGTGTTTTAAACCTCATCAATGCACTCAATGTTTATTTTGTCACTAAATATATTATTCTGAGTCATATCCTCACCATTACAAATATATTCTGATGTCATCCTTAATGAAACTGAATCCTGTTATATATTTTATAGATATGATATTAATTATTTTATACCTATCTAAAGCTTAAATCAATTATTTTCCTATCTATTGAAAATCAAATTTATTTACCTCGTCACTACAGTCTAAGTTTACACCATCAATACATCTATTATTCTCTTTATCATTAAAATTCGTGGTAGGCTTCATGCAAGATGAAACTAGATCCTGTTATATATTTGATAAATTACATAATTTATTAAACATTTTAGTTCTCTAGTGATAATAAAATATATTTACTTAGTCAGAAGAGTCAATGTTTACGACATCAATAAATATATCATCATCATTCGAAATTAGTTCATTTTTCTTGCAAGATGAACTTGAATCCTGAATATGTTTATTAATATGAATTTAATTTAATGTACCATATTTGGTAATGATATTTATATGTGTACATTTCTTATAATAAAAAAGTTCATAATATGATACAATTTAATATACCTCCTCAATAACACATATATTGCAATCAGAACGGCCTCGGCAAACAAAATTCCATGGGAGAACATTATTTTTCATATATTTCTTTCTTATTTCTTGGTCAGTGCCAAGATTATCCATATATTTATTATAATTTGTCATGTCCTCGGCAGGCTTGCGTTTCATTTAACAGTTTAATAGTATCAAAATAATGTAAATTTAATAACACATATATAAAATTTCCTAATATTAATCTCTTGTTAATTTATTATAATATTATCTTATATGAAAATTATTAATAGTATAAACTACACTTTAATCACTAGTGTGACAATTTTGTATTTCGATTAATTATATTGTAATTTCTTTGTACATGAAATAGGTTATATGTTATTTATATATATATATATATATATATATATATATATCATATTCTAATTAACGGTAATAGTATAGTAATTACGATTACAAATATTTAAATTCAAAATTTTAATAAATATTATATTGTAATGTTATCTTGTGAAGTTTATATTACACAATATATATTATTCAATAGTACTAACAAGTACTACAAATAATACTAACACAAAAATGATCTTCACAGCAAGACAATCTTGCTTTTGAAATCTGTTTCAAATTATTTTCTTCTCTGTTCACTCTTTTATACCATTTAAAACGTATATTTTTATTCAACGGAACATTTCAAATATATATTAGGGTTATTAATTGTCGTATTTTTACACTTAGGAACAAAACAATACTTATAAAAACATTTAATGCTCATGATGTTTGTAAAAATGATTAAAAATGATGTTTGTTAAAAAATATAATTTACATGTAAAATTCGTATTATTTATTTATAATAGCGAATAACTTTTACTTGAGATCACGCGATCAAAACTGACCAATCACAATATAGCCTTTTTTAAAAGCTATTTTTATATAACTTAGCAATTTTTAAAAAATACTTCACTAGTACCTTATTATATAGTGTATTTAGTGTATCAATTAATATGTTTGACTTATCTCAAAACAAAACTAAGATAATAATATATGTATTGTTTATTGTTGTTATGCAACTTTCATGTCAGTAGTTCATAATGGTTGATTTAAATGTTATATACATTAAATGTATCTCGATATAGCTTTTATTTTAGCCTATTACTACTTACATGAAGATATTTCCAAATAATATCACACATTTTTATATTTTGTAACAAATATTTTCCCTATAATATTTTATTTTTCCATATTGATGTAAATGGAATGGGGAAAATGCATATTTGTTTATATTAATAGTATTCTTATCTTCTTTATAGAAAATATTTTGAAATATCTGTTGATATTAATAATATAAATATATAGTTTCTTAATATAAATCCTTATAATTATCAAATTATGTGTTTATATATAAATCTTATAAAAGCTCATTTATTCGAAGTGTAAATAATATATAAAATATTTTAATATATTTTTAATATTTTGATACTATTATCTAATATTACCGAATTAAGTTAAGTTTTGATTATGATTGTTTACATATGGTTGATTTTTAAATATATTTATTTTAACTTTATTATAAATAATATGTTTACTTTTAACTAATAAGTATTTAATGAATTCGTATAATACTAGTAATATCCTAGTATTGATCGTTGATTATGAATACATATTATTAATTAAATAATATATGGATAATATATACTATTACTATTATATTCTATATACCGATATATGTGAATAAAATAAAATAATAAAAATGAATGAGGGATTGAAATAATCCAACAGATCTGTTAAAATCGTGGCGGACGCCATGGACTTTGTTGTGCTAGTTATTTTATATATTACATAATATGTTATGAAACTTTTAATATCATAAACAAATATCCATTTCCCCCATATTATTTTTCTACATCAATGTTTATAAATAAAAATAATATGGGGAACATGCTAATTTGTTAACAATATTAACATTTCTCATAGTTATCTTATATCTCTAATATTAATATTAATATATTAATATATTTCTAATAGTTATATTTGAAAATATCTGTGTATAACAAATAAAAGCTAGATCGAGATCAAATTAATATCTATAAAATTTAAATTAACAACATATGAACCACAAATATATGAAAATTGCACAAATTATTAAATATATCATATATATGTAAAAAAAAAAGCTATCAGAATACATGCAATATATCTAGCAAAAAAAAGCCTTGTTGTCATACGAATTATGTTTAATAATTTCTATTAAATATTAATTTAACTAAAATATGCTTATTAGTTAATAAGATATATTAATGCAACATTTTTCATACTATATTCTCTATATTCATTAAATTTATTTCACAAATTCATTACAATTAACTATTCTAAAATTAAAATGTAAATACATATTTTTTTTAAATATAAAAAATTAAAAATTTATATTTTCGAAAAGTGAAATTCCAAAGCGTATCTTTTATTTCCGATAAAGTCTGTTGTCGCATTTGAAATAAGCATAACATTTCATTGGGATTTGAGCGGGTACTTGATTTTTTCGACCAACTAAATTAAAACGTCAGAAATGGTCTAATGTATTATATTTATCTGAGGGTGGAATTAAGATATAGTATGCTAATGTGTCAAGAATACCCCTTGGATAATATGCCGAGTATTAGACTGAATGGGAGAAGGGGGTGATTAAGTTTTCGTGATAGTGTTTTGATGTGTAGCGTAATTAAATATAATTACATTACAATGTAAACATTACATTTAATATACATTTGAGTTATTTAGATATCTTTTTTATATTTATTTTAAATTAATTTGAATAATACCGTATATTATATACAGTTTATTATATATAATATATTAAATATTGTTTATTATATATTATATACTATGTATATTAAATACAGAATATTATATACTATATATTATAAACTATATATTATATACTGTATATTTTATACGGTATATTATATACAGTATATTATTAACTGAATACATATAATAATATATGAGCTATAATTAATTTATAGGTGTTCCTATATATATATATATATATATATATATATATGTGTGTGTGTGTGTGTGTGTGTGTGTGTGTGTGTGTGTGTGTGTGTGTGTGTGTGTGTGTGTGTGTGTATGTATGTATGTGTGTGTGTGTTTCTATATGTGTGTATCGTATATGCTAATATAACATATATCAATATACTTTTGTATAGCTAATTGTATCTATGAGTGCAATATCTTTATACATCTAATATGATATCACCAAACTAACCTTGCTGATCGCTTCATTGATTATAGATGTATTGCCGTAAACTTTTTTATTTTCTATGACGATACAATTCACGATCCTATTGAAGTCAGAGTTAGTCTTGCTTCCCGAATTAATCACATGACGCACCGTAGCCAACTGCAGTATATGGTAATTATATCATCATATACGTAAATATCGTATAAGTGTTCTAATCGTTTAACATATATTTTTGGATTATCTATATAATGTTTAATTTTATATAAATTACTTGATTTCTTATTACATTAATTAATAATAATGTATGTATACTAGCATTATCTGAGAGTACTGGAGGATGACAGTATTTTATGGACATATTTAAGAATTTTAGATAATTTTTTATATAATAGTTAATAGATAAATAATAAATCAAAATAAACAAAAAATTACATGACAACGTAATAATTTATATTTTATTGGGAAAATTGGAAAATATATTAAAATAATTTAAATAAAATATAAATTAATATTTTCATTTATAGATTTATGACATATTCGTAAAATTAATATAGTAGATTACCAATAATATATTCAAATATTATTATTCTTATATCATTATATATTATTCATTGTATATGTTTTTATAACCTAGGTATACCTATCTATTATAAATATTCATTTTAACTACTAGATATTATCTAGTTTTAAATATTATTTAGGCTAGTACTAAGAATGGATAATGTAAATATACTACATTTAAACTAAATGTCCCGTCTGCTATTGCTATTATTATATATAATAGTTAGAACTGTATATATATTATAACTATATTTATAGGTAATGGTTAAGGTTTGCTGTTTCTGCAATGGCTATTTGGTAATATGCAATGATATATATGTAATTCTATAGTCTATCACTGTAGATGTATGGCGTACATTGTACGCACAAGTCTGGCGTATCATTATATAATTGTATTAGCATATATCTTAATAAGAATGTGTATCACATCCATTTGTATCATACACTGTACACTGTACACTGTACACTGTACACTGTACAGTGCCGAAGATACTTGATAATGTCTTATGTATGGTTATCTTAAGTTATAGAATATTTAAACTATATCCTATATAATCTATATATATATATATATATATATATATATATATATATATTATAATATAATAAATAGATAATACGGATAACGTAAATGGCTTCTTGTCTGATTTCAGTGTTAGTAACGACTCACTAATTTAGCTTAAATAGAAATTCTATTGTTTTCAAAGCTATATTATATATACATGATATATTATATCTGGGAATGAACAATACGCTGTGTCTATTTTATAAATACTTGCATCTCCCGAGAAATAAATGCTTCTTTAAATAAAAAAAATTCTAAAATAAAGTGTAGAGGATTTTTTTATTTAGAAAAAACTTGAAGTTCGCTAACAATTTTGACAACTTCAAGTAAATATTAAATGATCATTAATATACTTTGAGGGAGAGGGAGAGGGAGAGGGAGAGGGAGAGGGAGAGGGAGAGGGAGAGGGAGAGGGAGAGGGAGAGGGAGAGGGAGAGGGAGAGTGAGAGGGAGAGGGAGAGGGAGAGGGAGAGGGAGAGGGAGAGGGAGAGGGAGAGGGAGAGGGAGAGGGAGAGGGAGAGGGAGAGGGAGAGGGAGAGGGAGAGGGAGAGGGAGAGGGAGAGGGAGAGGGAGAGGGAGAGGGAGAGGGAGAGGGAGAGGGAGAGGGAGAGGGAGAGGGAGAGGGAGAGGGATGTATTTATTCCTTATATACTCTCCACTAGTGGTGAACGATAATTATTATTAATTATTATTAATAGTATTACATGTTATAAAATAATATGATATACTATAATATAATATGTTATCTATTTATCAAGTATACATTAACTATATAATACGGGATATATTATATTATATATAATATAATTATTATAATTATTATTATAATATACTATACAATATATTATTCATCGTCACATACACACACACACACACATACACACACACACACACACACACACACACACACACACACACACACACACACACACACACACACACACACACACACACACACACACACACACACACACACACACATATATATATATATATATATATAATATTAACAAATTAGTCATACATTAGATAACAAGTGCTTTTTTCACACAACGCACGCAATAAAAATACAAAAATGGTATATTTTTAGTTTATTCTAATTATAGTTGGAATTATTTTAATTTATTTATTATATACGTATTATAAAGTATATTCAATGATTATAATATTAAGGTACATGTTAACAATTTAAAATTTTGCAACCCTTGTACACTAAAAAATAGTAATGGCACTCTAAAAATTAATTGGTGTGTACCCTAATTAGGGTACATTATAAAAATCAGTCATTTTACCCTACTTTTTTACTGTGTATTAGTATATTGATTCTAGTCAAAACAAATATGAAACTAATGTATTCATATATCTTATTAACACCTTACTCTCGTGTAGAATACGAATCTTTTGTATAACCAGTGATTACGTAACGCGAAGTGTCATCATTACAAGAGAAGTGTTACAACGATTGATGACGTAACCTCGGGCATCCTGATGCATTTCTAAGGTAATATGTATTAGGTGTGTCAAGGCAAAATCAAATATATAATACAATAAGTAATGCATGCGTAATCGTATTGTATAGTATTCATTAATGTACAATAATTCGTATATTGTAGGAAATGTATTCAACAGTTATCTAGTAATTATTGTTTAATTGACTAATATGTATATAAAAACACAACAAGAACGTTTATAAGTAATAGAATATATATTTAATATATATATTTAAAAATGTATTCTATTAATTAAATACGTTCTTGTTGTGTTATCCAACAACATTCCAAATTCAAAACATAGAATAATTCAATTATATCATTATTACTAATAAATACAAATTATTATATTACTCAGCCGTTTACGTTACCTTCCTATATAATCCAACAAATATAGCTAACAGATGAAATAATCCCGAATCTAGAAATGAACTTAACAAGTTTATAAAACGGAATTGATAAAATTTCCTTTTCATCCATGATCTGAGTATTTTTATATATTATTTTTATAAACCCCTTTAACATCCTTAATACAAATACTATTATAATTTATAAATAGCATTAAACAGTTAGTATATTCAAATGCGATAACAAAGGTGAATATTATTTGTATTTTAATAATTTATAAGTTAGTTAACCCTTCAAATATCACAGTTCAAATCCAATTTACTTTTATAAATAAATAAAAAGTATCCATTGTAGGTATTACTTGATTATATGAATATGTATATATATATATATATATATATATATATATATATATATATATATATATATATATATATATGTGTGTGTATATATATATATATAAATATATATATATATATATATTTATATATAACAAATTAAATATTATTTAATATTCGATAACATAAATTAACTTATTTCAGAATTTGGAAAGGACAGAATACACCTACATAAATTAAATTATTCCATAATAATTAATGATATACAGTATAAAAATTAAATTAAAATATAATTTATTAAAATGTAAATCATTGTAATTGATCTAATAATTTCGTCGCTAATAAGTAACCATTGGGAATACATTAAATAACTGACGACGATTACAAACAATAACATTAAATCTTATTTAATTCCATGCGATCGGCCGCATATAAATGAATACGGCTAAATACTCTAATGATGTATATAATACTTTAAATATAATACTTTAAAAATAAAACGTCACTGAAATCAACGTATTTATTTCGAAAAAAGTATTTTAAAAACAGAAAATATTGTAATTTTAGCCATTTTCTAAAATCGATTTATTTCGTATTTTTTTTATTTCTGAATTTTCAAAATCTATTCCCAAAATACGATTCGCAAAAATTTAGTGGCACTCGAAATACATTTTAATTCGTCTAGGAGTTTGTTTTTAGAATTTGGCAAATTTCAAAAATGTTCGGAATTTTTTTTTTTCGCGATGCAAAGAACAGTTGTGTACACTTATTCGGTGGTTGTTTCGTTTCTAGAAATACTCGAACATTTTCCCTCGTGATGCGTATATCTCGAACGCCCGATTAACAAAATATGCGTTCGTTATTTCGAAGTTTAGAAACTTTTCGGAGTTTTACACATAATGCAAACAAATTGGGAACGATTAAGCAGTACATTTCGACTTATAAAAATTTTCAAGTAGTTTAGGAATTTTAAAAATTCTAATTTTTCCCCTCTTCTTATATTAGAGTTTTTTAAAAGCATGTTAATTTTAGCGAGTATACAATGTTACAAATTTTGTTCATTTCGAATCCAATTTCCTTAATTTACCAGATAAACGTTATTAGACCAGTCCTCTTGCAGTTTACTGAAATTAAAATCTGACCACATCGCGATACTTGAGCACACATTTACCATTTCATTTATTACTGCTACTATCTTATTTTCTAGCAATCCATTTTTAAATAATAATAAAAATAATTAATATAAAATTCATAATAGATATTTATTATTTAAAAAAATAATTATTTAATTAACATAATTTGATAAAAAAATTTATTGGACGAGGTGGCCGAGTGGTTAAGGCGATGGACTGCTAATCCATTGGGCTCTGCCCGCGTGGGTTCGAATCCCATCCTCGTCGAATTTTTACATATACTTTTAATATTATTTCAAAATAAATTAAGTTATTAAGTTATAATAAATTATTATAATATAAATTTATAATATAAATTATTATAATATAAATTTAATATTATTTAATATAAACTATATATAGTTTTAAAATTCAACTCAATTTTTGAACATTAAAGTTATTCTTAAAATAAATTTCTTAATATTTATTTTACATATTAGTATTTCATTAATATCCTATAGAGATCTTAATCTATATATAGTCTATGCTTTATTAGATATTTCCATATTACAAAAATTGACAAACTTATTTATCAAACTTGTATCAAAATTAATTTAACATAAAATATTAATTGTAAATTGTTCAATAATATTATATCTCTAATATTCAATATTTTGTGAAGATAAAATATATTACAAAAACCGTATTTTACTGTAAATCCCTATTTATTATATATTTAGAATACATCATATTTATAACATTTTTTACCCATACTGTGATTTGAAATATAGGTAATATCTTATATAAATAGTAATTATTATTCAAGATTACTTTTTAGATATTATCTAATTAATTTATATAATATTGATAAAAATGCAGAGATTAAATTTGAGGCAAATTGCAAATTGCGATTAAAACATGTTTATAAAACTTTCAAATCCATTATTAAGTTTATTTATTTACAATGTTTTCACATTTGCATAGATTATTCATTATTTCAATTTTCAGATAATAATCTTTACAATTCATTAAAGTAAAATGATTGTTTATGAGGTAGATTTCAAGCGTTTACCCCGAAGTTCCTAAACTACAAATAATCAGTTGGTTTAAATTCTCGGCACTTCAGATTGATAATAAAATCTGCTCAAGTATTTAGAGAGATGATTAAGACACGCAATTATTTAGAATTATTTAAAAAAAACTTATGTTTCTTAAACAGGATACAATGAATAAGACTTAAAATTCGGTCAATACATGCAATAACCAATATTTCTATTTAATCAAGTGGATTCCTTCTATAACTAGTTATAAATTATAAAGTAGAATATTTATAATCTGTTAATTAATTAAATGTATATAATTTATTTGTTAAAATTATGTTAGAAAATATTATTTATTAAATTCAATACTCGAAAATTAAGAATTTAAAATTTCAAAGAGTGAAGTTATTTATTATAAAACAAAAATATATTGGAATGTATAGATATCGACTATCCAATAATTAAATACTGATAAGTATATGAACTGAGTTTATATGAAATTCAATTCAGATCTGGATAATGAGTACATGAGGAAAACTTAGGGGTCAGCTTAGGTCACATGTAGGTAAGGATAAATTAATGTTGTGCGAGGTCATGTGCAACGGGGAGAATTAACGGGTTCAATTTAGCTTATAAATATTACTGAATTCACTTGCTGTGTGAAATCCGTGCTATTTCAATTCCTAATGTTTCTATACTTTCCTGAAATAAGATTTAAAATATTAAATTTAAAATAAAAAGTTGGAACATTAAAAAATACTATAAAATTTAATTTTTGAATTGTAATTAGAATCTAGATTTTAACTAAATTATATACTCAAGAATGAAAAACATTAAACAAATCACACTGAGATCGAAGTACAGAAGAAGGTACCAGAACCTTCATAGTGATGTTCTTTATGAGAAGTTCCTCTAATGCTCCTTGAAGTCGCGTATTGATGTCAACAGAGACTTGCAAAGATACGTCGCTGGATTGTGTTGTGAACACCGACGACAATATGCCACCATGACGATTCATCAGTTCCTGGGCATTGTGACGAGGGGGAGGACAGTTATTGGAGATGTTTTATTAGGCTTCCTTATTAGGTAATAAGTGGGTTTACAATGACACTGTGAAAATCGGGAAGGATAGCAATATGTCATATTGTATATAATATTTAGATTATGTTATATACATTATATATATAAAACGAAGGATTATTATTTCATTGTTTCATGGCAATGCTCTTAAATTAACAAACCTTTTTTTCTTGTTCAATATATTTTTTCTGTAAATATTAAAAGCGTTCAAATATAAATGTGATATAAAATATGATTTAATAAATCCAAAAATTTAATAATGTGAATAAAATGACCCAAGGTTATTATTACCTTGAGGTCATCAATTGAAAAAGAGGACAAAGTTCCGGATTCCTCTCGCAGTACGTAATGCTGAATTAATCTGCAGTGAGGCGGTATTCGATTATACATGTCTGCCAATAGGTGGCGTAACCAGTTGTAATATCTAGTATATTCAATCCGCGGCGTAAACGCTTGAAGCCATACCAATTAAAATATTTACAACGTTAAACAATTAACTAAAGATGATTTTATATTTAGTAATATGAATGCAATGTTAATATACTCTAGTATATTGGTATAGAATTGTCCAATCTATTTCAACGGATATTAACAGTGCCACCTAGGAATGAATTATTACTAGGAATCTCGATAGCTAAATCAATAGTGTAACATCTTAATTTAGACTAATGAACAGTGTAATGAACAGTGTAATGAACAGGGTAATGAACAGTGAAAAGAACAGTGTAATGAACGGTGTAATGAACGGTGTAATGAACGGTGTAATGAACGGTGTAATAAACGGTGTAATAAACGGTGTAATAAACAGTGTAATAAACAGTGTAATAAACAGTGTAATAAACAGTGTAATAAACAGTGTAATAAACAGTGTAATAAACATTGTAATAAACAGTGTAATAAACAGTGTAATAAACAGTGTAATAAACAGTGTAATAAACAGTGTAATAAACAGTGTAATAAACAGTGTAATAAACAGTGTAATTAACAGTGTAATTAACAGTGTAATAAACAGTGTAATAAACATTGTAATAAACAGTGTAATAAACAGTGTAATAAACAGTGTAATGTACAGTGTAATAAACAGTGTAATTAACAGTGTAATAAACAGTGTAATAAACAGTGTAATAAACAGTGTAATGAACAGTGTAATGTACAGTGTAATAAACAGTGTAATTAACAGTGTAATAAACAGTGTAATAAACAGTGTAATAAACAGTGTAATAAACAGTGTAATAAACAGTGTAATAAACAGTGTAATGTACAGTGTAATAAACAGTGTAATGTACAGTGTAATAAACAGTGTAATTAACAGTGTAATAAACAGTGTAATAAACAGTGTAATTAACAGTGTAATTAACAGTGTAATTAACAGTGTAATAAACAGTGTAATTAACAGTGTAATTAACAGTGTAATAAACAGTGTAATGTACAGTGTAATAAACAGTGTAATTAACAGTGTAATAAACAGTGTAATTAACAGTGTAATAAACAGTGTAATTAACAGTGTAATTAACATTGTAATGAACAGTGTAATAAACAGTGTAATAAACAGTGTAATAAACAGTGTAATAAACAGTGTAATTAACAGTGTAATTAACAGTGTAATAAACAGTGTAATAAACAGTGTAATAAACAGTGTAATAAACAGTGTAATAAACAGTGTAATAAACAGTGTAATTAACAGTGTAATAAACAGTGTAATAAACAGTGTAATAAACAGTGTAATAAACAGTGTAATAAACAGTGTAATGTACAGTGTAATTAACAGTGTAATAAACAGTGTAATAAACAGTGTAATAAACAGTGTAATGTACAGTGTAATTAACAGTGTAATAAACAGTGTAATAAACAGTGTAATAAACAGTGTAATAAACAGTGTAATTAACAGTGTAATAAACAGTGTAATTAACAGTGTAATAAACAGTGTAATTAACAGTGTAATTAACATTGTAATGAACAGTGTAATAAACAGTGTAATAAACAGTGTAATAAACAGTGTAATAAACAGTGTAATAAACAGTGTAATAAACAGTGTAATTAACAGTGTAATTAACAGTGTAATAAACAGTGTAATAAACAGTGTAATAAACAGTGTAATAAACAGTGTAATAAACAGTGTAATTAACAGTGTAATAAACAGTGTAATAAACAGTGTAATAAACAGTGTAATAAACAGTGTAATAAACAGTGTAATGTACAGTGTAATTAACAGTGTAATAAACAGTGTAATAAACAGTGTAATAAACAGTGTAATGTACAGTGTAATTAACAGTGTAATAAACAGTGTAATAAACAGTGTAATAAACAGTGTAATAAACAGTGTAATAAATAGTGTAATGTACAGTGTAATAAACAGTGTAATAAACAGTGTAATAAACAGTGTAATAAACAGTGTAATAAACAGTGTAATAAACAGTGTAATAAACAGTGTAATGTACAGTGTAATTAACAGTGTAATAAACAGTGTAATAAACAGTGTAATAAACAGTGTAATAAACAGTGTAATAAACAGTGTAATTAACAGTGTAATAAACAGTGTAATTAACAGTGTAATGTACAGTTTATTAACAGTGTAATTAACAGTGTAATTAACAGTGTAATTAACAGTGTAATTAACAGTGTAATTAACAGTGTAATATGGACCTGGATTTCTTTTGTAATTCGCGGATTAGCCGACTTGTGTGGTCGTCGAGGAAATCAATTTTTTCGCATTTCTTGACAAGTTTACGTTGAAGTCGTATGATTTTGTCGTAAAGCGTCGCAGTATCACATTCACGAATTGTAATCAGCGGAGTCAGGTCCTGGTCCTGTATAATGGAGAAGAAGGTCTAAAGCAGGTCTAAAGGAGGTCTAAAGGAGGTCTAAAGGAGGTCTAAAGGAGGTCTAAAGGAGGTCTAAAGGAGGTCTAAAGGAGGTCTAAAGGAGGTCTAAAGAAGGTCTAAAAGAGGTTTAAAAGAGGTTTAAAGGAGACCAGAAGCTAGAGTGTTAGAATTACAGAATTTATAGGTAAACGTGCTAAATAAAGATACAAATGAGAGCTTTATAAATGTGACTCGAGTACATTCAATTTCATTTCGTAGATTTACATTCGGATGAATTTAATTGAATTGAAATTGTTTACATTCTTTGAAGGCTTTATTTAAAAATACATATTTTCTTATCACTCGAACAAAAAACTCAACGAAATATTTTCCTAAAAACCCGAGGATTTTATTGAATCCCAACCTGCACCCGCATTAATATGAAAGGTGTGGGCGGGTTGTTCTGGCAGAACTCTGGCCTACATCTGCTCGAGATAACCTGGTTGTGAACTTGAGACTGGGGAGGGTCGCTGTTGGTGTCTAGGGAGCCAAGTGAGGCACTACGAGAACATGAAGCCAGTGAATCATTGTCTCCTAGAGACTTCGCAGACTTTAGTTGTTTGGTGAGATCCTGGGGGTGTATGGGGGGGATGTATGGTGGGGGTGTATGGTGGGGGTGTATGGTGGGGGAGTATGGTGGGTGTGTCTGGTGGGGGTGTCTGGTGGGGGTGTATGGTGGGGGTGTATGGTGGGTGTGTATGGTAGGGGTGTCTGGTGGGGGTGTATGGTGTGTATGGGGTGCGCGAGGTCTAGTTGGGTATTACGGTTAGTGGGGTTTAGTCGGATATGCGGATGAGTGTGGTTATTCGGGTATGGGGGTGAATATGGTTAGCTGAGTATGGGTTTAGAGTTTAGAGTGAGGGTTATGGGCTCCAGTATTCCAACCAACTTTACATATTTCATTTATTTGGTGAGGTCCTGTTGGGACTTATTTATTTGGTTTGAGTTGGGTTTGGTGGTGAATGGGAGTTTATAGGGATGTGTACGGTATGCGTGGGTGTCGTAGGAGTTTGTCGGGGTGTAGTGGCGAAAAAATATCCTCTATAACATAAACCTACTTTAATAATAGCATTATTCTTCCTCTGCATGGAAATGAATTTATCTTTCTCGTCTTCCAGTAAAACTTTCAACAGAGAAACTGGAAACACGTTGGCGAAGTATTGATAGGATATTGATAGGATATTGATAGGATATTGATAGGATATTGATAGGATATTGATAGGGTATTGATAGGATATTGATAGGATATTGATAGGATATTGATAGGATATTGATAGGATATTGATAGGATATTGATAGGATATTGATAGGGTATTGATAGGATATTGATAGGATATTGATAGGATATTGATAGGATATTGATAGGATATTGATAGGATATTGATAGGATATTGATAGGGTATTGATAGGGTATTGATAGGGTATTGATAGGGTATTGATAGGATATTGATAAGATATTGATAGGATATTGATAGGATATTGATAGGATATTGATAGGATATTGATAAGATATTGATAGGATATTGATAGGATATTGATAGGATATTGATAGGATATTGATAGGATATTGATAGGATATTGATAGGATATTGATAAGATATTGATAGGATATTGATAGGATATTGATAGGATATTGATAGGATATTGATAGGATATTGATAAGATATTGATAGGATATTGATAGGATATTGATAGGATATTGATAGGATATTGATAGGATATTGATAGGATATTGATAGGATATTGATAGGATATTGATAGGATATTGATAGGATATTGATAGGATATTGATAGGATATTGATAGGATATTGATAGGATATTGATAGGATATTGATAGGATATTGATAGGATATTGATAGGATATTGATAGGATATTGATAGGATATTGATAGGATATTGATAGGATATTGATAGGATATTGATAGGATATTGAAAGGATTTTAAAACAAGATGTTATCGGATAGAAGATTTACTTATTTACCATTTAATATAAATTCTTTATTTTCTTTCGATATTCTCAACAATTCAGATTCACTTTCAGTTTTTTCTTGATCTCTCAATAATTCCTTAATCAGCATAAAATAATTACAATATTATATTTTGTAGTAATTATCGCAATCCTCTAAACATAAATTGAAGGCTATTTAAAAGATTATCTCATATTTATGTTATTGTTGTAATCAAATTCAAACAGATTTTCGTAATACAATGCGAATTGAATCTCAAATTGATTAGTAATAAAAACTAACTTAAGACCTACTTATTAAGTAATTAAAACATACGATTGTATACATTTTATTGCTGTATAATTTTATATAATTCTAATATATAGAAAATTTATAAAAAAAACATATACATCCGAATAGTTTTATAGATTTTAGATATTTAATATAACACATTACATATATTATCACTTATACCAAATAAAATAAATTGCAAAGTATTAATTATAAATCACTTTATTATTTGACCTAAATGAGAGTATTTACAGAAAACTGTTTAGTGCGAACGGTTTTAATAGGTTTTAATAGGTTTTAATAGGTTTTAATAGGTTTTAATAGGTTTTAATAGGTTTTCACGGAGTACAAACCATTTGGCTAATGGTTGTAGTTAATTCTATATTCTGATATTTCACATTTGTACTTGTAGTGTTAAGCGAGTCAATCTGAATCACGTTTGATTTGGTGATTACTAATATATGAAAATATATTTACTAACTAACGTTATTTGAAATATGTTGATTCAAATTAGAAGTTCTAACCAAAGTTTTCTGCGTCGTGTTCAAGGATTGAAGTTCAGCATTTTTATTAATAATGTTGGACTTGAAGGTTAGGTGATCTTTTTCTCGATTCTTTACCTCGTCGATTTCACTCTTACATTCGTGAATTTCGCCCTTTAGGTTATTTAAATGCAGTTCAGAATCCAGCCGTTCACTCTTCTCACTGTCGGTTTAGATCTATTATTAATTATTAACGAATGCGGTGAATCATAACGGCACAAGAGAGTATTACGACGGATAGAGAAAAGTAAGGGGGAAAAGTAAGGGAGAAAAGTAAAGGAGAAAAGTAAGGGAGAAAAGTAAAGGAGAAAAGTAAGGGAGAAAAGTAATGGGGAAAAGTAATGGGGAAAAGTAAAGGGGAAAAGTAAAGGAGAAAAGTAAAGGAGAAAAGTAAAGGGGAAAAGTAAAGGGGAAAAGTAAAGGGGAAAAGTAAAGGGGAAAAGTAAGGGAGAAAAGTAATGGGGAAAAGTAAGGGAGAAAAGTAAGGGAGAAAAGTAAGGGAGAAAAGTAAGGGATAAAAGTAAGGGGGAAAAGTAAGGGAGAAAAGTAAAGGAGAAAAGTAAAGGGGAAAAGTAAAGGAGAAAAGTAAAGGAGAAAAGTAAAGGGGAAAAGTAAGGGAGAAAAGTAAGGGAGAAAAGTAAGGGAGAAAAGTAAGGGAGAAAAGTAAAGGGGGAAAGTAAAGGGGAAAAGTAAAGGGGAAAAGTAAAGGGGAAAAGTAATGGGGAAAAGTAAGGGAGAAAAGTAAAGGAGAAAAGTAAGGGAGAAAAGTAAGGGAGAAAAGTAAGGGATAAAAGTAAGGGGGAAAAGTAAGGGAGAAAAGTAAGGGAGAAAAGTAAAGGGGGAAAGTAAAGGGGAAAAGTAAAGGAGAAAAGTAAGGGATAAAAGTAAGGGAGAAAAGTAAGGGAGAAAAGTAAGGGATAAAAGTAAGGGGGAAAAGTAAGGGAGAAAAGTAAAGGAGAAAAGTAAAGGGGAAAAGTAAAGGGGAAAAGTAAAGGAGAAAAGTAAAGGGGAAAAGTAAGGGAGAAAAGTAAGGGAGAAAAGTAAGGGAGAAAAGTAATGGGGAAAAGTAATGGGGAAAAGTAAAGGGGAAAAGTAAAGGAGAAAAGTAAAGGAGAAAAGTAAAGGGGAAAAGTAAAGGGGAAAAGTAAAGGGGAAAAGTAAAGGGGAAAAGTAAGGGAGAAAAGTAATGGGGAAAAGTAAGGGAGAAAAGTAAGGGAGAAAAGTAAGGGAGAAAAGTAAGGGATAAAAGTAAGGGGGAAAAGTAAGGGAGAAAAGTAAAGGAGAAAAGTAAAGGGGAAAAGTAAAGGGGAAAAGTAAAGGAGAAAAGTAAAGGGGAAAAGTAAGGGAGAAAAGTAAGGGAGAAAAGTAAAGGGGGAAAGTAAGGGAGAAAAGTAAAGGGGAAAAGTAAGGGGGAAAAGTAAAGGGGAAAAGTAAAGGAGAAAAGTAAGGGAGAAAAGTAAAGGGGAAAAGTAAAGGAGAAAAGTAAAGGGGAAAAGTAAAGGGGAAAAGTAAAGGGGGAAAGTAAAGGGGAAAAGTAAAGGAGAAAAGTAAAGGAGAAAAGTAAAGGAGAAAAGTAAAGGGGAAAAGTAAGGGAGAAAAGTAAGGGAGAAAAGTAAAGGGGGAAAGTAAAGGGGAAAAGTAAAGGAGAAAAGTAAAGGAGAAAAGTAAAGGGGAAAAGTAAGGGAGAAAAGTAAGGGAGAAAAGTAAAGGGGGAAAGTAAAGGGGAAAAGTAAGGGAGAAAAGTAAAGGGGAAAAGTAAAGGGGAAAAGTAAAGGGGAAAAGTAAAGGGGAAAAGTATGGGAGAAAAGTAAGGGAGAAAAGTAAAGAGGATACAAAATAAACAACATGAAAAACAGCCGAACATTTGTAACTGTATTTCGAGTGACTCTTTTTCGGAGTTTAGTCGTGTACACATTGTTTTCTGAGTTTGGAGAGTTGCTTCGTAGGATTCGAAAGTCTTGAATTGTGATTCTCGATCCTGTTCATAACAGTGAATCTGCAATGGAACAACGGTTAGGAGGCGTACGAGATGGATTTGAGATATGAACATTTCTGTTCAATTAAATTACTCAATGGAATCTGGTGGTGGAGAATTATGGTATCGATGATACATTAAATTATATACACGACATATAATAATGGTGTAAATGACAACATATTTTGGGAATTTTAATATTGTAAAAGAAAAGTTCAATTTGATCAATAATTGCCTGTCTACAGATCTTTATTTGAATGCATTTTATAGAATTCATCTTTTATGATTTATATCTTTATAATTAATATTATTTAAATTATCATAATGAAGAACAATGCAAAACTATTGTAAACTATATTAATTATCATGACAAATTTAAAGCAAACCCTGTCAATATTTGTGTCTCCTTCTATCAAACTCTCAGCTAATTTTCCTTCAAGAGAACTGATTTTTATCGATTTCTGCTCCGAATTCTATAACATTCATGAAATAATGAAAATAAGAACAAATATTTAAATAACAATTGTTAGGCAAGAGATATATGAATTATATCATAGAAATCGAATCCAACCGATCTCTCATCTGCTAATTGCTTTTCAAGTTCATCCATTTTATCATCAGTGACCTTCAATGAGTATTTAACATTCTGAGCTTTAATCATTTCAGCAGTCTAAAGAAACATGTCCATGAAATGAAAGAAACGTATTAGCAAACAACATTAAAATAATAATATTTGTTTCGAATAAAACATTTAAACAGTCTACAGAATTTCTGATTAATTCAACGGTTAATTACTTTAATTTTCTATGAAAATCTAACCTCAATTTTTTCTGAAATAGTAATTTTGAGGTTATGTTTTAACTGTTCTATTTCATATTTTAAATCCTACAATAAATGGTTAATTATTAATAATTAAACAATTAAATAATATAAAAAATTATATATATATTATTTGTTTGTACTTTCTAATCAAATATTCTTATGAATAAATAAATAAATAACATTTTAAACGTAAAAAATTAAATTGTAACCTTATTAATTCTTTTCTCCTCTTTAATATTTATTAAATCACTATCACATGATTTTAATTTATGTTTCAGATTATCCAAATCATTCTTCAATGAAGAAATTTCCAAATTCTGAAATTAATGTTAAGAATATGAATCATGCATGATAATGTTTGGTAACTCCTTTGTTAGGTAATTCCTTTGTTAGGTTATTTGTTTCTTAGTCCTGTTACCATCTCAAATTTATGTTAACTCACACAGATTTGCAAATTGCTGAAATTATTTTTTTTTCACTTGCCATCATACTCTGAGCCCTTCCATTATAAGGGATATATACTATATATAAGTATATATACTATAGTTATTATATATAGTATATATACTATAGTTACTATGGTTACTATATATAAGTATATATACTATAGTTATTATATATAGGTATATATACTATAGTTATTATATATATTATATATAAGTATATACACTATAGTTACTATAGTAACTATAGTAACTATAGTTACTATATATAGTATATATACTATAGTGACTTTTCAATAAAATCAAACCATGACCATAGTCTGCCTTTAACCTCGAACTCAACATGTTTAAACTGAGGTCAACCTATGTTCACTCGCTGACCTTGGAATTAAGACGATCCAGAACTTTCTGTTTATCGTGCAGAGTCGAGCGCAACCTTCCATTGGCCAACTCCTTTTCCTTTTGCAGTTCACGGTTCAGCGATTCCAAACGAACGGCCGTCGAGCGTAAACCAATGCAAGTCTGTTCCGCCGTAGCGTACTTCACAACCATGCAGTCCTTCTCTTGACCGATGAGCCGAGAACCCTCGGATACCTGTAACGACGGGGAGTAGAAGTGTTAGGGAGGCGGCGAGTAGACCGTAGGCGAAATAAACGAGCGGAGTGAAAGCGGAGATCAAAATGTGAGGCGGATTTGGTAAAAGAAATGAAGAAATTATAAACTATTTTATTACAAAATATTAGCAATATATAACATATTTTTGCATAACAATAAATATTAATATAAACACAGTAGTATATTTACCATTAGGTTAGCATACCTAATGACAACACATACATATACCACAACTGTTGTTGTGTATGGTAGTACTATATCATATCATCGTCTCACTCTTAAAGCACCCGTTTACACTCAATTTACCATGATTCACATTCTAATGATATTCTTCTCCGTCGTTATAGTGCAGGTAGCAGGAAAACAATAGAGATGTATAAACTAGTGATAGGGGATTGACAATTGAAATCAATATATGGTCTAATCGCGGTATTTGATGATTTAGGAATATTAAAATAATATTTAGATGGATGGAAAATATTTGTAATATGAATTAAAAGTAGATTTGAAAAATAACTCATATAATTTAAATTTAGAGTTAAAAAGTGCTATAAAATATCTTTACTATAAATTGCAAAGTCTATTTACAAATTTATATGTTTTATATCATTTGATTCTTTGCAAACTAAAATGATATTTATAATTTATTGCCTGTTTCTTATTTAACTACTACTATAAATATATATACGATAAGGTATATGACATTTAATATTATTATATTAATTGGATTTCTAAAATAAATGATTAAAATAAATGAATAGCAACCAAATATTACGACAGAAAATATAATATTAATATTATCATCATTATTAATAACTTTAATTAAAAGAGGAACAATTATTAATTTTATTTCAAATTCAATTGATTTATTCTCGTATTATCTTAATAATTGTACTACTTTATTTAAGATAAGAGATGAAATCAAAAAAATAAATGAACAAAAAATAAATAAATAATATTAATATAAATATAATTTATAATTAATGTATAATTTTCGTTAAAAGAGAAAAATGTGCTGACATTTTCCTATTTATAATGTAAAGCTTTAAGAATAAGAAATGATGCCAAACCTGCGATATTTGTGTTAGCAATTGTTGATGTTTCTGCTTCAACGAATCGATGGCTCTTTTCGCGCTTTCGTCGTGTTTCCTCAAGACCAACTGACTCTCGGAGACGTGCATTTCGCGACTCAATAACAATTCCTGCAACTGGAGAAACAGCGCAATGTAAGCAGGAGTTTCGCGCGAGGGTGGCGACCATTTCGGCGTACTTTTTAAATCCGCTGGTCATCCTTGACCTCAACTCGACACTTTCACAATATACATCGCAGTAGAGGTGTATTTATACTGTCTGTCTAAATCGAAAAACACGGGAATAGTGAGCCAATGCCGTATTAATGTAAATTCTATTGCAGTTGCATGAGACTGACACCTAATATCCTTTCTAATGAAACCACAGTTTGAAAGGTAAACTTAAAGGTAAACTTAACTCTAAGGTTATTACAAAATCTCAAAATCTACATCGACAACATATCAGACTATATTTATGAATCGTGTTCTCCAAAATTCGGAATGAAATCAAAAGTACCAAGTGCTCAATGAAAACCTTGTTTACTTTCTGTTGATAAGAAGAAATCTCGTCCTTGTGGGTTTTTATGGTTTCCTCGTTCACTTTCTCTAATCTACGACATGAGAAAGAAAGGGGATCAAATAAACATGTCCAGTAGTTGTTTAATGGGTGAACGTAATACAATCTGTTTAATAAGATATGAGCGATTATCAACCAAGAGTGCATTGAGTGAACTTGTATATATATATATATATATATATATATATATATATTTATACATTCTATACAGATTATATATATATTTATACGTTTTATACAGATTATATATATATTTATACGTTTTATACAGATTATATATATATTTATACCTTTTATGCATATTATATATATATTTATATATATTATACATATTATATATATATTTATACCTTTCATGCATATTATATATATATTTATATATATTATACATATTATATATATATTTATACGTTTTATACAGATTATATATATATTTATACGTTTTATACAGATTATAAATATATTTATACGTTGTATGCATATTATATATATATTTATACATTTTATACTTATATATATTATTGTTAAAACATAGATATTCCCAATATATAAGGTAATTTATTTTTTTTTCTACTATGTGATTTCTATTATTTTATCCTTAAAAATGAAAGTATTTTACAAAACTCTTATATCACTCTTTTGAGTACAAAACAGTCTTTATATAACAATATAAAGTTAATATTGATTTAAATTATGTTAATTACCAAAGAAACCAGATGATGTAACTTTTATGAATTCTCATATATTTTTTTAAATATATTATAATATAATTTAAATACAAATAAAATATATTTTCGCTTTTTATAACAAAAAACTAAAGCATATATATGATTATAATGATGTACATTTGAATGTTAAAGATAACAATGGAGATTTATAATTATTATAGCAGATCTAGAACTATTCTAATTTACCTATGTAATTAATTATGAAAAAGAAAAAAGATTAACAGTTGGATAAGGCTTATAGGCAAAAAGTGTAATAATAAAACAATATGTATAGGCGTATTTTATTATGTATATGGAAAAGTAATTGTGTGTGTGTGTGTGCGTGTAAGTGTGTGTATGTGTGTAAGTGTGTGTATGTGTGTGAATGTACGTGCAAAGTATTTATTTATATACAAAGGAAATATAAAATTGTAAAATTTTATAGTCTACAATAATTTATATTAATATCTAGAGAAAATAAAAAGGAGAAGGTAAAAAATACCTTGAATTATAAAAAGGTGAAAAGTTACAATACCAAAAGAGCCTTGCAAGTGTTCAAACAAATTAAACAAACATATTAAACACATAATCCTCATACTCATGTTTGGGAGTGGGTCATGGGATGACTTAGAATCTGGAAAAGTAGTCCGGCAAGATATCCTTAAAGGTTTTTTATGACATCTACTACTACCAAATTAAATTAAAGGGAATCTACAAAAGCTTTCGCAAAAATTGGATAAACTAGATTAGTAGTATTGAGGTTAGAGGCAGATTATAGATTTGATGCAAAGCAATAAACTTCTTTTGACCAAATAAAAGTGTTATTTTTTTCCGATGAGATTTGCCATAAATTAATTTGATTTTTTAAGAGATATTAGTTTAAATAGAATTGCTAATTTTTTGAAATTAGTTATGTTAGAAATATGGTTAAATTGGTTAAATTGTTATGTAATGGTCATATATGGATGATCATTAGTTTTTAACTATATATTAAATCTGTCAATGATTTTGTCTAGTTTTATAATAATAGGTCTCAATCATTTAGCTCGAATATGTGTAGTCTGTAAAGGTAGTAGTCTGTAGTGGTAGTAGTCTGTAGAGGTAGTAGTCTGTAAAGGTAGTAGTCTGTAAAGGTAGTAGTCTGTAAAGGTAGTAGTCTGTAAAGGTAGTAGTCTGTAAAGGTAGTAGTCTGTAGTGTTAGTAAACTGTAGTGGTAGTAGTTTGTAGTGGTAGTAGTCTGTAAAGGTAGTAGTCTGTAAAGGTAGTAGTCTGTAAAGGTAGTAGTCTGTAAAGGTAGTAGTCTGTAAAGGTAGTAGTCTGTAGTGTTAGTAGTCTGTAGTGTTAGTAGTCTGTAGTGGTAGTAGTATGTAGTGGTAGTAGTATGTAGTGGTAGTAGTCTGTAAAGGTAGTAGTCTGTAAAGGTAGTAGTCTGTAGTGTTAGTAGTTGTGTGAGTAAGCTAATCAATGTTGTTATAATGTTGAGTCTATTATAAAATGGAAACCAAGGTAAGTAGTTGAATATGAAAGTTATTATGTGATTCTTATAACCTTTAGTAAAACTAGCTCCGAAGGTGTGGTAAGAGTGAAAGAATGAGTGAGAGAGTGAGTGAGTTAATTAATATGTGAGCGAATATGAGAGTGAATAGAGACATGTCCTGTAACATATGTATACGTAGTTATATAACAGTTTATAATCCTGAATCAATAATGAGATGTTTTACATGTATTACTAATAATGCAGTGTAAAGTGTGAAAAGGGATACAATTTAATTGATCTCGAATATTATTATCACAAATAAAATTAAATTTGCATAAATATCCACGATGATGGTGAGTGTACAATTTGAACAAATTATTACAATGCAAAAGTTACTTACTGCATATGGAATGTTGATGTTAAAAAGTATGAAATTCTTCTAATGATCAATGTACTATCTCATTTCTTCAAATACAAAATCAAGGTGACCCACTTCACTCTACTTACCTACTTCACCTTCACCTACTTCACCTTCACCTACTTCACCTTCACCTACTTCACTCTTACCTACTTCACTCTTACCTACTTTGCTTCTGGTAGATTGTTAAATTGATATCTTTAAGCGATCTCACCTCAAATAATAAACTTGAAATCAATATTTTATTTGAGATATTCTGTGTACTTCATATATTCAAAACATTGGCAATGCTGTGATTTACGTACATAAGATTGTAGAAACTATTTATGAGATCATTTTATTAGCGTAATTTTATTGTCAATAATTGTATGCTACATTAAGCTGAAATAACAAATATACTTCAGAAGTAAAATGTCATTGGAAGTAAATATTATTTATTATTTGTCCTTTCTAATGGTAAACAATAATTACCATATATGGTAATGTATAATACTCTATTCATTTAATTCGTAATTTAACAAGAATATATATCTAAAATAGCAATATTAACTACTAGGTTTTATAAAATAAGGGGCTGGTATCATTTTTATCACAGTAGCGATTAAAATCATGGCAATTTCATATCAATGATTTATTAATAAAATGTTATTTTTGACAAAAAAAAGACATACATAATTTCAAAAATTATAATATTAATATTTATATAAACCGATGTTACCTAGATCTTGAATATATTAGATCATAAGATATTCAATATCTATAACCCATTCAATCTCTGATCCATTGGATATAAGTTATTTTAGATCTCCGATATATATTACCTATGTTCTATTAAATCCAATGTATAACATCGATCCTAGAAGTGAGCAAATCTATTTCCTAGAAACAACTAACCGCAGGAATTCAGCCGTCGAGATGTCAAGCAAAGCTTTGGTCTCGAGGTATTTCTCTTGAAAATCTGTTGCGCCGAAGTTGGGTTGGTTGAGGGCTGCAGAGAGTTCATCCAGAAGGTCAAGGTCGTCGTCGGTGTCGCCGATGCAGTAGCCAGTCGACAGGGAGTCAATGGCGTCGCTGGAGGTGTTGCCGCATTCAACGGAGGCTGTCGTTGTAACCGCACGACTCGAGTGAAAAGACGAGTTGGTGGATAAAGAGGTACAATCAGTTGCCAGGCTACCCTCGGTTGCTAGGCTACGCTCAGTTGCCAGGCTATGCTCAGTTGCCAGGCTACAATCAGTTGCTAGGCTACACTCAGTTGCTAGGTTACGCTCAGTTGCCGAGGTACAGTTTGTTCGAGGGGTACACACATCTTGAGACGTAGACTCGTTTATAGAAGAACATTCCGTAGAAGTTTGTTTATTATCGTCTAGTCCGTCTACGAAGCTTATTTGTTCAGAAATATCGTAGGATACTTCTCCGTTTATAGTTTTGGCCACACTTCCTTCATTTTTATTTACATCACTTTCCTGTTTAGTTATAATTATATCTTGCTTTTCATATCTTACAAGTCTATCTATGTCCTTATTTTGTAGAATTACACCTCGATCATTTTTATCAAGGTCCATACCGCGTTCCCCCACGACTTCCTCATTCTTTGTATCCACCCTTTCCCGTGGGTTCACCTCATTTTCGATAGCGTCGCATCCTTTTCCAGAAACTAGTGTTTCCTTCGGCGTTCCGACGTCGTTCGAATTGGATCCGTTAAGGCGTCGATTTCGTCGAATGGCCGCCGGATTATTCGAGGCGGCGACGGGCGTCGGATATCGCGGGAGCGTCGGATTACCGCCAACTGGCACTCGCTGCAATGGATACTCCGCGGCGACTCCATTGGTATCGCGAGCTAGCGGCGTCGGGTCGTCGAGAATATTAGGAGAGGGCAAAGGTCGAGTTTCCTCGTCGGAATCGCGGCTTCGAATAGACGTCGGCGAGGCGACGTCGTCTGTATGCTCGCGTCGAGAGAGGCGTTCGTCGACAATCTGGTTGGCGCGCGTTGCTTCGACTCCGTCGTCGGGGAGTACAATGAATAGGGAATGGTTGCTATCTGCGCAATCGAGTTTTTTTATTCGGGAAGGATCTTGCACTAAATCGGTAATTTCCATAAAATCACAATTCAAATCAGCCATCTGAGATGTGAGATATATTATATTAATTTTTTTAAATTATATATTAATAGTATAAATTATGTATATATATTGATTAATGAGTTTAATTATAAATCACAATTCGAAAAAATTTTATAATGTATTTCGCTAGTAATTATACTTGCAAATTTAATATTTACATTAACGTAAATACAAATTATACAAAAAATATATAATCTGAAATAGTATAATAAATATTTAATAAATGTCATAAATACTGTTTGTATGAAAGACGGCGAGAAATGTTATGTTAATTAGCCATGCCTATAAATCACTGAATTGAGTAGATTTATGTGTAAGCATAATTTTAATATAAATAATAAATAGTATTTATCAATTATATTTTTAAATTGTATCTATTGCTTTTTATATGAAATGACTTATTCTTATTTGCGTGAATATAATTACAAACAATACATAGCAGCAATTTTAATTTATGAAATACATAAATTCACATGTATTAAAATTGAAAGGTGTATATCAGGCGATATGTGTTTTGATGTTAATCCATATTGAAATACTTACCACGTAAATATAAATAATATGTATTTAATGTTTAACGCATTTAACAGTTGTAAGGAGATTTTAATTCAAAGCCAGTATCAGTCAAATGCCAATACAAAACTCATTCATATATATTATTCCATTATACTTGCGTTCAATGATAATAATCATATAATTCATATAGATGTTATAATTACAATATAAAGTAATATCATGTATATAGTCTGATATTCGACGAAGTCAACTACCATACGTGTGGAGAATTTACTTATTTAATATAGTCATAAAAACATAAAACTTTTATTCACTTATAAGAATAATTAGTTTCATATCAAGAAAACAAACTAAAACTATATAATTATAAAATAGAATTTGCTGAAATACTATTTTATTATTTTCAAAATACAAGACACAAAAAGTATTAATTCATATTAAAAAATTATTTATTGGAGACAAATTTAAATGCCGATTTACGATTTAAATACGATTACGTTTTTAACCGAGATGGGTTTCGTGCGACGTACGCGATCCTTAATAAATAGAATAATAAAAGTAAAATTAATATAATTTTAATTATTTGAAAATTAAATATTTATGGAAATTTAAGTGCCGATTACAGATGTTTTTGCATTGTGATTTAAATATAAAATATCAATATATATTTATAAAATATGTGTATACCTATATTAATTTAAATATTCGTACATTTTAAAGAGGATATACTATATACAGTAAAGTTTATTTATGAAATTAAATATAAATATTAAAATAGATTATTATTATTTACAATTTTGATTTTGACAACTCATTTCTTCCTTGTCACATGATATTATAATATAATTTTAAATAGTTTTAATACATATTATTATTTTACAGATTCAAATGTATTTCAAATATAATTATATCGCAATACATTTTATATTTAGAATAAGTCACAATATATAGAATTAATTAAAATAAAATAATCTTTGGTAAATATTTAAGAAAAGTTTAAATTATTTTTTAAATAATATTTAAAATATGGTTTTCTTTTTTAGTAGTAACGGTTATATTTGACATTATTTATATGATTAGTAATGCCATTATTTGTCTTAAAATCACATGTTTTTTAAACATGGAGTGAATACTATTAATGGTATTTAGTAAGTACTACTTACCAACTTTATTAAATTATTAATTATTGACTGTGAATGGCAGAAATAGTATACATATGCGTGATAACTGTACATTAATAATAAATAAAAGATATCATACACCAATTGAATTAATATAATAAATATTATGTATATAGCATATATATATATTATATATAAATAATATTAATATGATATATATGTTATATATATTATATACCAGACGGTATACCAATCTGGTATTCGCTTATTTAAAAAATATTTTAGTTCAGTTGCGAGAAATTTAATGTTTCTAATATGCATAAAACTCCAATCTTTTTTGTTTTACAATATTGTCATTGGTTTTTTGCTTATTAATTTCCTTTACTGTCAATCACACGTGGACTCCCCTGCTTCGTCTGCTATTTTCATTTTCAAAACATTTTTGCTTATATTTTTTACTGCCAAAACGGCATATATAATATGTGATATCATAATTATAATTTTGGAATATTATAAATGGTGTAATTAATAATTACTATTGTTGATTTATTATTAAAGATACTAACTATTAATACTAACTATTTTGTAATTATTTTTATATTTAGCTATGAATATTAAATGCAATTATTGGAGCAATCACAAATAAATAACTAAACATTAAAGACACCAACAAATTATACATAAAGGAAATTAATTTTTAATATGCTTCCTAGAAAATTAATTTTTCAAAAACAATCTATTATGAAATATTACTAAATGCAACATATTATTATGACAGTTTTAAGTTGATTGAATCTTATCCAAATTGATCAATTGTTTTTTTACAAAAATAGTCTAAAAAAATAAGGAAAAATAAATTGATAAATTGATATAAAAATGAATGAAATATTAATTTACTCATCATAATCTTATTACCATATGTGAAATACAATATGATTTACTATTACAATTCTAGTAAATTTGGTTAAATAGTTTTTGAAAATAAGAATGTTCTGGTTTCGAATAAATAGACAGTTTTATAAATTGAATACAGTTAAAAATTTTGTTTGTGTTTATCATTTTAGGAAAACCACATGAAATAGTGAACCAAATTGTGGTATAAAAATGTATTTTAAATATTATTTATGATTTAATATTCTAGAAATATTCAGTAAGTTTAAATAAATCATTAGTTTTTAATACACTTTTTAATATAGTTTTTAATTGTATAAAGAGAAGATATATGATTATATACATACATATATATACATTGATATTGAATACCAATAAGATATAAATTAAAGAATACCAATTTAAATATCATTTATTATATATAATTTATTTTTGATTGATTTAAAATAGAACTATTCCAAATCATTATAACAATTACATGAGCGTTTATTTGTAACGAAATCAATATATGAACTTTTGATTAAATTCAAAAGGAAAAAACTAATTTTGAGAAAAAATTAAGAACTCAATATCTTTAAATATTTATGCATTGACTTCTTATATAAACATTCTACATGAATTATTTAATATAGAACAATTATATAACTGTAAGAAAACATATATATATATATATAAAGAGAAGTTATATGATTATATACATATAAATTGATATTTAATAATATTGTATGCACCTCATTTCAGTGGTTGAACCTGCAGGAATTATTTACATGGGATTAGATAAACACGAAAGTTAGTCTAGATAAGGAAATTGCTTGATTTATTTGCAATATCGAAATCTTACCTGTTTGTTTTCTATGTATATATTCAATTTTGTTGTATTCAAGTAAGATTGTAATGTGTTTATTTTACTGGATGTATTTAGTTGATGTACTTATACAATAGATATATGTTTCAATTAAATATACGGTACTATGCTTTGATACAAATTATTAATCAACAGAGATCTGAATTAAGACTGAAATTTCAACGTGATGAAGTCCTCATTAAATTGATATTTCTTACGTAGATTTGAGTAGCTTTGAATTATTTTCATATTATATTCTTAAAACGCATAGCAGATCGTTCCTTATTTAGTAATTTAAATGTAACATATTTTGAGTTCAAACTCTGTGCTACTGTTGCAATTATTGGTTATTATTTTGTATTAATGTCGCCAGCCTTTGAGTTCATTTTCAAACCCTCGTTGTAGATGAAGATTTAATAAAGTGGGGCTGGCCGGAAGATATTTGGTTTGTTCGATTTACAATATATCTATTTATAATTCACTAAGATCATTCTACCATTGCTACGGGTATTACCATTAGTACAAATCTCAACACTTGCTACTTGCATAATCCATCTCAAGTTAGCCATTGGGTTTCGTTGACCTTTTATTGACCTTATTTTCACATAGGTTTCATGTGGACAAATTATCGTCGGCTCATGTCTATATCCGCATGCCAAAGGTTAAGTTAGCCCAGTGACTCGATAACTCTCTAATACTGGGAATACCCATTCTATTGTTTCATTGAAGAGAATATCCCCACCCATAAGTAAAGTTTATTGGGTATTTATTTGCATTTTTATGTCACTTATTCTTAGGTATGTCAAGGCACCATTTTAATATACGACATCAGCTCTTAAAGTCATTGGCACTTTTTTCTTTAATTAGATGTGATTTTATTATCGTGCTTTATTTGGTAGAATTGATTCTTTTTACTGAGATCTAAATACAATGGAGTCACTACTAACCTACTATAAAGTTTATAGTATAAACTACCCCACATCTGGCCTATTTTAATCTACGCCGTCAACCGACCTACTTTAATTATATCTCTCTCATGCTGACCTACTTTAATTATATCACTCTCATGTTGACCTACTTTAATTATATCTTTCTCATACTGACCTACTTTAATTATATCCCTCTCATGCTGACCTACTTTAATTATATCCCTCTCATGCTGACCTACTTTAATTATATCCCCCCTCATGCTGACCTACTTTAATTATATCTCTCTCATACTGACCTACTTTAATTATATCCCTCTCATTCTGACCTACTTTAATTATACCCCTCTCATGCTGATCTACTTTAATTATATCCCCCCATGCTGACCTACTTTACTTATATCCCTCTCATGCTGACCTACTTTAATTATATCCTTCTCATAATGACCTACTTTAATTATATCCCTCTCATGCTGACCTACTTTAATTATATTACTTTCATTCTGACCTACTTTAATTATATCTCTCTCATACTGACCTACTTTAATTATATCACTCTCATGTTGACCTACTTTAATTATATCTCTCTCATACTGACCTACTTTAATTATATCCCTCTCATGCTGACCTACTTTAATTATATCCCTCTCATGCTGACCTACTTTAATTATATCCCCCCTCATGCTGACCTACTTTAATTATATCTCTCTCATACTGACCTACTTTAATTATATCCCTCTCATTCTGACCTACTTTAATTATATCCCTCTCATGCTGATCTACTTTAATTATATCCCCCCATGCTGACCTACTTTACTTATATCCCTCTCATGCTGACCTACTTTAATTATATCCTTCTCATAATGACCTACTTTAATTATATCCCTCTCATGCTGACATACTTTAATTATATTACTTTCATTCTGACCTACTTTAATTATATCCCTCTCATGCTGACCTACTTTAATTATATCCCTCTCATGCTGACCTACTTTAATTATATCCCCCTCATGCTGACCTACTTTAATTATATCTCTCTCATACTGACCTACTTTAATTATATCCCTCTCATGCTGACGTACTTTAATTATATCTCCCTCATACTGACCTACTTTAATTAAATCCCTCTCATGCTGACCTACTTTAATTATATCCCTCTCATGCTGACCTACTTTAATTATATCCCCCTCATGCTGACCTACTTTAATTATATCACTCTCATGCTTACCTACTTTAATTATATCCCCCTCATGCTGACCTACTTTAATTATATCTCTCTCATATTGACCTACTTTAATTATATCCCTCTCATGCTGACCTACTTTAATTATATCCCTCTCATGCTGACCTACTTTAATTATATCCCCCTCATGCTGACCTACTTTAATTATATCCCCCTCATACTGACCGACTTTAATTATATCTCCCTCATACGGACCTACTTTAATTAAATCCCTCTCATGCTGACCTACTTTAATTATATCCCTCTCATGCTGACCTACTTTAATTATATCCCCCTCATGCTGACCTACTTTAATGATATCACTCTCATGCTAACTTACTTTAATTATATCCTTCTCATACTGACCTACTTTAATTATATCCCTTTCATGCTGACCTACTTTAATTATATCCCTCTCATGCTGACCTACTTTAATTATATCCCCTCATACTGACCTACTTTAATTATATCCCTCTCATGCTGACCTACTTTAATTATATCCCCCTCATACTGACCTACTTAAATTATATCCCTCTAATGCTGACCTGCTTTAATTATATCCCTCTCATTCTGACCTACTTTAATTATACCCCTCTCATGCTGATCTACTTTAATTATATCCCCCCATGCTGACCTACTTTACTTATATCCCTCTCATGCTGACCTACTTTAATTATATCCTTCTCATAATGACCTACTTTAATTATATCCCTCTCATGCTGACCTACTTTAATTATATTACTTTCATTCTGACCTACTTTAATTATATCTCTCTCATGCTGACCTACTTTAATTATATCACTCTCATGTTGACCTACTTTAATTATATCTCTCTCATACTGACCTACTTTAATTATATCCCTCTCATGCTGACCTACTTTAATTATATCCCTCTCATGCTGACCTACTTTAATTATATCCCCCCTCATGCTGACCTACTTTAATTATATCTCTCTCATACTGACCTACTTTAATTATATCCCTCTCATTCTGACCTACTTTAATTATATCCCTCTCATGCTGATCTACTTTAATTATATCCCCCCATGCTGACCTACTTTACTTATATCCCTCTCATGCTGGCCTACTTTAATTATATCCTTCTCATAATGACCTACTTTAATTATATCCCTCTCATGCTGACATACTTTAATTATATTACTTTCATTCTGACCTACTTTAATTATATCCCTCTCATGCTGACCTACTTTAATTATATCCCTCTCATGCTGACCTACTTTAATTATATCCCCCTCATGCTGACCTACTTTAATTATATCTCTCTCATACTGACCTACTTTAATTATATCCCTCTCATGCTGACGTACTTTAATTATATCTCCCTCATACTGACCTACTTTAATTAAATCCCTCTCATGCTGACCTACTTTAATTATATCCCTCTCATGCTGACCTACTTTAATTATATCCCCCTCATGCTGACCTACTTTAATTATATCACTCTCATGCTAACTTACTTTAATTATATCCCTCTCATGCTGACCTACTTTAATTATATCCCCCTCATACTGACCTACTTAAATTATATCCCTCTAATGCTGACCTGCTTTAATTATATACCTCTCATGCTGACCTACTTTAATTAGATCCCCCTCATACTGACCCACTTAAATTATATCCCTCTCATGCTGACCTACTTTAATTATATCCCTCTCATGCTGACCTACTTTAATTATATCCCTCTCATGCTGACCTACTTTAATTATATCCCCCTCATGCTGACCTACTTTAATTATATCCCCCTCATACTGACCTACTTTAATTATATCCTTCTTATGCTGACCTACTTTAATTATATCCCTCATATGTTGACCTACTTTAATTAAATCCCTTTCATGCGGACCTACTTTAATTATATCCCTCTCATGCTGACCTACTTTAATTATATCCCTCTCATGCTGACCTACTTTAATTATATCCCTTTCATGCTGACCTACTTTAATTATATCCCTCTCATGCTGACCTGCTTTAATTATATACCTCTCATGCTGACCTACTTTAATTAGATCCCCCTCATACTGACCCACTTAAATTATATCCCTCTCATGCTGACCTACTTTAATTATATCCCTCTCATGCTGACCTACTTTAATTATATCCCTCTCATGCTGACCTACTTTAATTATATCCCTCTCATGCTGACCTACTTTAATTATATCCCTCTCATGCTGACCTACTTTAATTATATCCCCTCATACTGACCTACTTTAATTATATCCCTTTCATGCTGACCTACTTTAATTATATCCCCCTCATACTGACCTACTTAAATTATATTCCCCTCATACTGACCTACCTTAATTATATCCCTCTCATGCTGACCTACTTTAATTATATCCCCCTCATACTGACCCACTTAAATTATATCCCTCTTATGCTGACCTACTTTAATTATATCCCCCTCATACTGACCCACTTAAATTATATCCCTCTTATGCTGACCTACTTTAATTATATCCCTCTCATGCTGACCTACTTTAATTATACCCCTCTTATGCTGACCTACTTTAATTATATCCCCCTCATACTGACCCACTTAAATTATATCCCTCTTATGCTGACCTACTTTAATTATATCCCTCTTATGCTGACCTACTTTAATTATATCCCTCTCATGCTGACCTACTTTAATTATATCCCTCTCATGCTGACCTACTTTAATTATATCCCTCTCATACTGATCGCCAGGGTCAAACTATCCTCAACGTCTCCGATAAACTGGTCAACGATTGCGCCCAACTAGTGAAAGCCAACAGTATCCAAGGTAATCGAGCGAAGGAGGCAACTGACTAATCGTGCAACCATGTAGTCGATCCAATCCGCTAGCTTATGAAATCTTGGTCCTTTTCAATAATTTAGAGATATTCACAAGTAGGACTATTGCTCCGTGGCTCCGTGGCTCTTTATTTCGTAGCAGTCGTCTTTTTGTAGTTTGTTGATTTTATCACGGATTATAGATTATTGAGAATTATTTTAATCACTCTATATTATTTATCAAAGGAATTAATTCAAAGTTATCTCAAGGTCATTAATATATATAGTAATAATACATTCATTATAGTATTATTATTATTATAAAATTATAATTATATGCAATTAATTAGCATACACTCGATTCATTGTCTTTTAATAAGTTCATTTTCGAAGAAACCCTGATTTTTGAAGTGAATTACACTTTCGTAATAAGTAAGACAATATATTCCAGATAATAGCTGCAACTATAGCAAAACTTTCATAATAATCGTATTCAAATATGTTAAACATACAAATAATAATTACTCAAACTAAGTTTGCGGGTATTTTTCTTCAGTTAAATTATAGATTATGTGATTATTTAGAAGTATGCCATACAAATAGGATATCAAGCCAGCCTGATGATTTCACATGTCGAGTTATATTGTAATGGTCACGCTTTTTAAAGTCATATATAATTCTTAACACGATTCTTATGACATTGTATAACTCAAGTTTAGTAAAAGATAAAGTATTTTGTATTTTTGATTTTGTAAGAAAATTTATTCAACTAAATTTAATTATTTCACAAATCAACAAAAAATATGTTTTTCAAAGTTCGCTCAAATCGGAAATAATTGATATTTACATTAATTTCGAATCCTCCATCGACAATTCTTAGGAAATAAATTAAACAACATTGATGTGGTTTACACTCAGTGGTCAAATCTCAAGAAGACTGGCGAGATGGACATCGGGCAAATCGGATTCTTCAACTCTAAAGAGGTCAGAGGTCACCCGATATTATGAACACGCTAAATTAAATCTTTTTCATTTGCAGACACCATAGCATACGAGTATGATTTTATAGCTTCTATATACAAATTACTTCCATTTGTCTCTTGGAATAAAGATCTACGTCATAATTACTATTTACTTAATGCGACAGGTACGGACTGTGCATTTGGAGAAAAGGATCAACGATATTGTGAACCGACTGAATAAAACCAAAACAGAGAAGAAACCCGATTTCAGAGAGGTATGTATTTTATATATGCAAGTACTTAACTTGAGTACTTCTTGTTGAATATTGTGACAATGTCTATAATTTCTTAAAATCAATATTTAGAAATCAATAAATTCATTAATTTGGAAAATACTAATTTTAATTTATTATATTTGAAAATTTATCGCTATTTAAATTCTCACTTTACTTCAGGAAAGAGAAGAAAGAGATCGTTCGGAAAGAGAATTAATAAAATCTATAGCAAGGCAAAACAAAGAAATTGAAAAAAAGAAATTAGAAGAACAAATCAAATTCAAACAATCAAGGTGAGACGTCTCACACTTAATATTTATTTAACAAAACTTATGACCTCTTTTCCGAATTTTATTTTTTCTTTCCTTATTGTAAATTAATTTTAAACTTAAATGTGTGCTATTTCAGAGACTATGGCCTCTACATGACAACTGACAAAATGGTCAGCAATGAGGTAGGTGTTCTAAATATATATTTTAATTTATAATCTGTGAATATTTCATATACTTCTTAGTTAATATTTGAATTGATAGTTTTAAAAAAGATGAAAAGAAGAACAATTATTTTATGGCATTATATAATCAATTTAGATATATTTTTTCTTTATTTATATATCTCAATAATTGTCACAGAATGCAGCTGATGAAGATTCCGATGATTTTATGTAGAATTAAAACATTGGCATCTACTTGAATGTAGATTTTCAAACCTGTTATCATTATTAACCCGGATATTTGTTATTTCTTATTAATTTGTTTTCAATACATTTAATTTATTAATAAGCTACGATTTTGATTTATATATATTATTTGGTAAGACATTTTAAAGAAACTTTATACCAGATTCAATTATTACAAATTGGTTAAAAGATATCAATTTGAAAAAGTAATACATAATTGATATTGAAGTAATACATAATTATTGATTTCTGTTCTATATACAAAAATTATAATTAATAATAGTATGCCAAAGATTCTTAAAACTTATAACAAAATATTAATAACAAAGAAATATCAATTCGGCCATTACATATTATTGTTTATCACCAAGTATAAAGCTCATCCGCTACATTATTAGATTTATATTAATTTTAGATGCCATATTTATTTATCTTAATTAGATAATAATGATAGAGTATTACTTACAAATTCAATTTATCAGTTAAACTAATTCCACTAGTTTAAATGTATAATATATGCATCTTTATCTTTAAAAATTTAAACGGTAACTCTTACATGTGTTATTATGTGTTTTATTTACACGAGTTATTACTTTCCATTGATATATACTTTTAAATATTATTAATTTCATATAATTTAAATAATTTTTATATACTAAAATATTTAATTTACTTTTAATAGATTTTATTATGCTCCTATCGATTAAGTATCTACTATATATTATATAACCGACAGCTTAATGGGAATAATAATAGTTCTATGTTCTGTAAAGTATTTTTTTGGGCAATAATTATGTATGAAAATTATGATTTTACATAAAAATTATATTTTTCTGGTTTGTGAAATTTTCATAGAATAATTAGCCGTTCACTATTTAATTTATCTAAATTATGACTGATATATGATTATACCCAAGATGACCTTATTATACCAAAGATGACCTTATTATAACCTTATCATATCCAAGATTACCGTGTTATAATCTTGTTTTACCACAGTATTCTTATGTAATATCATAGATTTATAATTTTCCTAAGGAAAATTATAAACATGAGTACACACATATTGTAGTATATATTATAATTTAGATTTCCCCTTTATTTTCCCAGTTTATAAACATTGTAGGAATTCCTTAATAATAATATATAGAGGAATATAATTAACTTATTAATGCATCTAATATTAGATAATATTCTAATTACATAGAACCATTCATATCTATATATTATACCAATAGTATAGATACTATGTGAATATACATAATTATTATTATTTTTAAAATCATTTTATGACTTCAATATTAACATTCTATTTTATATATCGTTTATTCATTATAAATTTATCTAGGTATATCTACGTCAACTATATATATATATATATATATATATATATATATATATATATATATATATATATATATACATATATAAAGATATAACTAAGTATATAAGTCATATACGTGTATCATATAAAAACTTATAAGGATAAAACGTAATAATTCCTAGATTTGATTATTTATAATAGAATGATTTCCAAGATTACCAGGTAATTTTGGATGAGTCTATATGAAATATAAAAAAGAAAGTTTTTTAAAAGATTTGTTATCAATTATCATATCAATTTGATAATAAAATATTATCTATTAAATTATTTATTATATATTAAATTAATGAATTATTTATTAAATAAAAAGTATATTTTTTATCAACCGTTTTAAATTTATTGGGTAAATACGATGCATTGTGTTACTTGTTATTTTAAAAATATATGTATACATAGATTTTAATGCATATATATGCCTACAGTTACAATTTATAAATTGTAACTGTAGGCATATAAATAACTATTGATAGATACCTTCCGTGATGAAGATGTTCCACTTGATCATATTTATTTCTTGAATGTGACCAGCCACCAGATAATAGTAAAGCAGCGGTGATATGTAATTATTTGGGTGGGTTTAAGTAGATGTAATTATTTGGGTGGCTGTAAGTAGATGTAATTATTTGGGTGGGTTTAAGTAGATGTAATTATTTGGGTGGGTTTAAGTAGATGTAATTATTTGGGTGGGTTTAAGTAGATGTAATTATTTGGGTGGGTTTAAGTAGATGTAATTATTTGGGTGGGTTTAAGTAGATGTAATTATTTGGGTGGGTTTAAGTAGATGTAATTATTTGGGTGGGTTTAAGTAGATGTAATTATTTGGGTGGGTGTAAGTAGATGTAATTATTTGGGTGGGTGTAAGTAGATGTAATTATTTGGGTGGGTTTAAGTAGATGTAATTATTTGGGTGAGTGTAAGTAGATGTAATTATTTGGGTGGGTGTAAGTAGATGTAATTATTTGGGTGGGTTTAAGTAGATGTAATTATTTGGGTGGGTTTAAGTAGATGTAATTATTTGGGTGGGTGTAAGTAGATGTAATTATTTGGGTGAGTGTAAGTAGATGTAATTATTTGGGTGGGTGTAAGTAGATGTAATTATTTGGGTGGGTTTAAGTAGATGTAATTATTTGGGTGGGTGTAAGTAGATGTAATTATTTGGGTGGCTGTAAGTAGATGTAATTATTTGGGTGGCTGTAAGTAGATGTAATTATTTGGGTGGGTTTAAGTAGATGTAATTATTTGGGTGGGTTTAAGTAGATGTAATTATTTGGGTGGGTTTAAGTAGATGTAATTATTTGGGTGGGTTTAAGTAGATGTAATTATTTGGGTGGCTGTAAGTAGATGTAATTATTTGGGTGGGTTTAAGTAGATGTAATTATTTGGGTGGGTGTAAGTAGATGTAATTATTTGGGTGGCTGTAAGTAGATGTAATTATTTGGGTGGGTGTAAGTAGATGTAATTATTTGGGTGGGTGTAAGTAGATGTAATTATTTGGGTGGGTTTAAGTAGATGTAATTATTTGGGTGGGTGTAAGTAGATGTAATTATTTGGGTGGGTTTAAGAAGTATGATCTAAAGTGACATTTTAAAATATACCTCATAGTTTTATAGTAAGTTATTAAAACATCTAAAATGATCTATTAAAGATTTAAGTAGATAACATATAATTATATAATATCTCCCTTTTCTCAAACTTTTAAAATTTCACATCAGAGTTTTTGTTACAGATTCATTCGATTTCTATTTCAAATTATTATTTATCTATTTAAAATAAATTATAATGTATAATAAATACATAAATAACATCTTTGAAACATAACATTTGCATATATAGAACCTAATTATATGTTACTCGAGTAATATAAATATAAAACCTTCACTATTGGTTTATATAGTTATTTACTACATTATTAATATACTGTATATAAAACTAATGATCCATATGTATCGATAAGATCTATAGATATTCTGTGCCTTCTGTCTATTTCCCACATTTCCTATTACATCCCAGATCATAACTTCTAATTCGAACTATTCAATAGAAATAGTGGGTATATCTGGTTTTGAATGTATGTTACCAAAAACTACTAGTATCACCCCCTAGGAAATGCATAACATTTTGGTATTACACTTTACTAGCTCAGATTAACATAATCAATATATTATCTTTGTGTATTAATAATAATAATTGATTTGAGTGAAAACTATATTTCATTTTTAAAGAACACACATATATGTTATATATGTTAATTATATATGTTATATATGTTAATATGTGTTAGATGTTATTTTTGATTATAAGATATTAAATAATATGAACACAAAATAATTAATTTTAAAATATTTATTTTAAAATAAATTCTTTTAAAATAATTTCTTATTTTAAATAAATAAATGCGAACAAACAATGTAATAATTATCAACAAATGCAGACACAAAATTCATTTTATATTATTTAACTGATTATATAGATTATCAGTAAAGGAATAATAATGCCAGCATTTTAATTTAATAATAATCATCAATAATATAAAGAATTAATTACTTAGAGAAGTATACATTCTTATTAACATATAAGATAATAAATATAATTAATTAATAAAAGCTTAGTGTAAACTACTTTTATGTTTGAAGATATGTCATATAACTTGTATTTTCATTCAAATCATTGAAATTGATATTAGGAGCTACTTTCTCTCCGACTTCAGGAATCTGTAGAGTTGAATTCACTGTATAGGCATCTTCATTTTGCACGGATGCCCTGCATCTGGTATGGTATAACATAGCATGGTTAATATAGGAGTTAACATATAATATAGGAGTTAACATATAATATAGGAGTTAACATATAATATAGGAGTTAACATATAATATAGGAGTTAACATATAATATAGGAGTTAACATATAATATAGGAGTTAACATATAATATAGGAGTTAACATATAATATAGGAGTTAACATATAATATAGGAGTTAACATATAATATAGGAGTTAACATATAATATAGGAGTTAACATATAATATAGGAGTTAACATATAATATAGGAGTTAACATATAATATAGGAGTTAACATATAATATAGGAGTTAACATATAATATAGGAGTTAACATATAATATAGGAGTTAACATATAATATAGGAGTTAACATATAATATAGGAGTTAACATATAATATAGGAGTTAACATATAATATAGGAGTTAACATATAATATAGGAGTTAACATATAATATAGGAGTTAACATATAATATAGGAGTTAACATATAATATAGGAGTTAACATATAATATAGGAGTTAACATATAATATAGGAGTTAACATATAATATAGGAGTTAACATATAATATAGGAGTTAACATATAATATAGGAGTTAACATATAATATAGGAGTTAACATATAATATAGGAGTTAACATATAATATAGGAGTTAACATATAATATAGGAGTTAACATATAATATAGGAGTTAACATATAATATAGGAGTTAACATATAATATAGGAGTTAACATGTAATATAGGAGTTAACATGTAATATAGGAGTTAACATATAATATAGGAGTTAACATATAATATAGGAGTTAACATATAATATAGGAGTTAACATATAATATAGGAGTTAACATATAATATAGGAGTTAACATATAATATAGGAGTTAACATGTAATATAGGAGTTAACATATAATATAGGAGTTAACATATAATATAGGAGTTAACATATAATATAGGAGTTAACATATAATATAGGAGTTAACATATAATATAGGAGTTAACATATAATATAGGAGTTAACATATAATATAGGAGTTAACATATAATATAGGAGTTAACATATAATATAGGAGTTAACATATAATATAGGAGTTAACATGTAATATAGGAGTTAACATATAATATAGGAGTTAACATATAATATAGGAGTTAACATATAATATAGGAGTTAACATATAATATAGGAGTTAACATATAATATAGGAGTTAACATATAATATAGGAGTTAACATATAATATAGGAGTTAACATATAATATAGGAGTTAACATATAATATAGGAGTTAACATATAATATAGGAGTTAACATATAATATAGGAGTTAACATATAATATAGGAGTTAACATGTAATATAGGAGTTAACATGTAATATAGGAGTTAACATGTAATATAGGAGTTAACATATAATATAGGAGTTAACATATAATATAGGAGTTAACATGTAATATAGGAGTTAACATATAATATAGGAGTTAACATATAATATAGGAGTTAACATGTAATATAGGAGTTAACATATAATATAGGAGTTAACATATAATATAGGAGTTAACATGTAATATAGGAGTTAACATGTAATATAGGAGTTAACATATAATATAGGAGTTAACATGTAATATAGGAGTTAACATGTAATATAGGAGTTAACATATAATATAGGAGTTAACATATAATATAGGAGTTAACATATAATATAGGAGTTAACATATAATATAGGAGTTAACATATAATATAGGAGTTAACATATAATATAGGAGTTAACATATAATATAGGAGTTAACATGTAATATAGGAGTTAACATATAATATAGGAGTTAACATATAATATAGGAGTTAACATGTAATATAGGAGTTAACATATAATATAGGAGTTAACATATAATATAGGAGTTAACATGTAATATAGGAGTTAACATATAATATAGGAGTTAACATATAATTAGTAAAGCCAAGTTCTTCATAACAAATATTTGATAAAACAACATTTCAGTATAAGTGTTTAATTTAATAAAGCGTTAATTATTTGGAGGCGAAGAAGTTAGATTGTAGTTAAATTGTAGTTAGATTGTGGTTAGATTGTAGTTAGATTGTGGTTAGATTGTTGTTAGATTGTGGTTAGATTGTAGTTAGATTGTAGTTAGATTGTTGTTAGATTGTAGTTAGATTGTGGTTAGATTGTAGTTAGATTGTAGTTAGATTGTAGTTAGATTATAGTTAGATTGTAGTTGGATTGTGGTTAGATTGTAGTTAGATTGTGGTTAGATTGTAGTTAGATTGTGGTTATATTGTGGTTAGATTGTAGTTAGATTGTGGTTGGATTGTGGTTAGATTGTAGTTAGATTATGGTTAGATTGTGGTTAGATTGTAGTTAGATTGTGGTTAGATTATGGTTAGATTGTGGTTAGATTGTAGTTAGATTGTGGTTAGATTGTGGTTAGATTGTAGTTAGATTATGGTTAGATTGTGGTTAGATTGTAGTTAGATTGTAGTTAGATTGTAGTTAGATTGTGGTTAGATTATGGTTAGATTGTGGTTAGATTGTAGTTAGATTGTAGTTAGATTGTAGTTAGATTGTGGTTATATTGTGGTTAGATTGTGGTTAGATTGTAGTTAGATTGTGGTTAGATTGTAGTTAGATTGTGGTTATATTGTGGTTAGATTGTAGTTAGATTGTAGTTAGATTGTAGTTAGATTGTATTTAGATTGTAGTTAGATTGTAGTTAGATTGTAGTTAGATTGTAGTTAGATTATATAATGAACAATGTAAGTTTTTGTAATACACACCTGATGATAACGATCGAAACTATTGAAATCAGCAGTAAACCGCAAACGCAACCGATAATGATTAGAATGATAATGCTATTGTTCAAGCTAGATGAGCCATTAGTACATCGTTTATCTGTTGTGTATATAGTTATCGGGTTTATTGTTTGCTAAGGGTTAAAGGTTAGAAGTTAAGAAATATTAGATTGTAGCATGAGGAGATATATTAGTTAGCTTTTTATTAGGAAAAGCAATGCAGATAATTATAGATATATTATAGACAGATTGGTGCGTCTTAGAATGATGAAATAACCTTTAATTAAATACAAATAATCATTACAAATATCTAAAATAATCTATTGTAAACAAATTGATATAATAATTAATGATTCATGTATTGAGCATTTATTTCAATAGCGGATGTAATGTCCTAATACCATTAATAATTGTCCAGCTCGAAGTTGATTTCTTAGTATCGCAAATCTCGCAATTTGTTTTCCTGAAATTGGCTGCATAACATTTTCCTTTGATGTAGCAAGCACTGTCCCTCTATTCCAGGTATGGTAGATGCGTTATTTACTCGCATTGCGTTCCGAATATATATCGTATTCACGGTATTATTTAAACCACTACTCTATGCAACAGGTATCAGTTGTAACATACACCGACCACTAATTCGCAGGTAATCTTGCTGTCGGTGGTGTTGATGGAACATCGATGGCACTCCGAAATCACGGGAACAAAACTCAAGCTCGTCGAACTGATCCGTTGTCCGTTGGCCACGCGTACGGAGTACGGCCGGATGTCGCGTTCCGAAGGGATAGTGCACGTCAATTGTTCATCGCTGGAAAACTCGGCGGCGCTCGAGAAACTCGCGGAGGTCACGATGTCAACGGACTCGAGGCCAGGGATCTGAGGAAGTGCATTGTTGGGTGTAATAGGGATGCGGTGGGAGTGGGTTTACGTTGGGCAGCGGATTTTAAGCGCGGAGTGATAATAACAGAGGTATTGGGAGTATGATTGTCTATATACTAACGGTAATGGGGGAAAATAAGCACAATAAGTTTGGTGTGTCAACAAATAGATCACCGTAAACATCGAAACTACGACACTTCGTGGTCGTCGTATTGTCACTCAAACTCGCCGAACATTGGCCTAGATTGTCGATTTCCGAGGCGATGGGTCTCGAGTTCTCGTCGATTTCGCAGTCGGATCCAGTCCAACCGAGATTGCAGGTACACGTTGCTACGTGAGTTGGGGATTTTGGTTATAAGGTTGCCAAAAATATAAATGCTGATTAATCAGTTTAGGCTTATATAATATTTCTAATATTTGAGAAGCGTAGTCAGATTTTTATTAAAATATTATATAATGTCATCAATTCATTTCATAAATAATGATAAATATATAAATTTTTTCATACGAGTTATTTTAATATAGACAATGCACTATAGATAAAGACTTAATTGCTCTAAACAATGTGCGCGAATGAATTAAGACTGACCTTGATTACAAGCACCATGCAACAAACACTGATTGCCGCAAAGGGACAAGCTGATATTAACAAAAGGATCGACTATAGAGTTCAAAGGTTCAGAGGCTGGTTCATTGTCATTCAGAGTGTCCAAGCACTCGGCGATCAACAGTTCAATGAAATTATCGACCACATCGATTGAATCTGTATACTGCGGGAAATACAGACAACATAATCACGAGTTCATTCTGAACAATAGAATTACAACAATAGAATTACATCTTGTAAGGAAATGCAAACCTTATGAAATTATTATTAGCTACATACATTTTAAAAAAAAGAAATTTTAATGTGTGGATAAATGACCAAATCATCTCCAATAGTTACATAATTATCTCTATTAGTTACATAAACATATCTATTAGTTACATAAACATATATATTAGTTATATAAACATATATATTAGTTACATAAACATCTCCAATAGTTACATAATTATCTCTATTAGTTACATAAACATATCTAGTAGTTACATAAACATCTCCAATAGTTACATAATTATCTCTATTAGTTACATAAACATATCTATTAGTTACATAAACATATCTATTAGTTACATAAACATATCTATTAGTTACATAAACATCTCCAATAGTTACATAAAAATCTCCAATAGTTACATAAACATCTCGAATAGTTTCGCATCATGTAAATACTTACCCCTACATCTGCTACACAGGCGTTGACCTTCAGCTGCAATTGCTCCGTATCCATGTTGCAGGTAATGGCTATCGTTGCATTCATAATTATAAAATTACAGGAATCCGTTGCTATGGCTTCCGTGATACCGGATGGAGTAGGCCAGGAGAGATCCTTTATTTTTAAGTAGGGATGATTTTGAGAATCATTGGAGTTATGCAGGAATAGAGATAATAGGGAATTGAAATTACTTGAGCAGACGATGGTATATTAAGAAGTTGTATTGAAAATAGATGAAATATGTAGCGTGAGGTAGTAAGTATGATGTAGTGAGTGTGAGGTAGTGGAGTGAGCTAGAGATAGTGAGCTAGTGAGTGTGAGGCAGTGAGTGTGAAGGTATTGAGTGTGAGGTAGTGAGTGTGAGCTAGAGATAGTGAGCTAGTGAGTATGATGTAGTGAGTGTGAGGTAGTGAGAGTGAGCTAGAGATAGTGAGCTAGTGAGTGTGAGGTATTGAGTGTGAGGTAGTGAGTGTGAGGTAGTGAGCGTGAGATAGTGAGTGTGAGGTAGTGAGTGTGAGGTAGTGAGTGTGAGCTATAGATAGTGAGCTAGTGAGTATGAGGTAGTGAGTGTGAGGTAGTGAGTGTGAGGTAGTGAGTGTGAGGTAGTGAGTGTGATGTAGTGAGTGTGAGGTAGTGAGTGTGAGGTAGTGAGTGTGAGGTAGTGAGTGTGAGCTAGAGATAGTGAGCTAGTGAGTATGAGGTAGTGAGTGTGAGGTAGTGAGAGTGAGCTAGAGATAGTGAGCTAGTGAGTCTGAGGTAGTGAATGTGAGGTAGTGAGTGTGAGGTAGTGAGAGTGAGCTAGAGATAGTGAGCTAGTGAGTGTGAGCTAGAGATAGTGAGCTAGTGAGTGTGAGGTAGTGAGTGTGAGGTAGTGAGAGTGAGCTAGAGATAGTGAGCTAGTGAGTCTGAGGTAGTGAGTGTGAGGTAGTGAGTGTGAGGTAGTGAGTGTGAGGTAGTGAGTGTGAGCTAGATATAGTGAGCTAGTGAGTGTGAGGTAGTGAGTGTGAGGTAGTGAGAGTGAGCTAGAGATAGTGAGCTAGTGAGTGTGAGGTATTGAGTGTGAGGTAGTGAGAGTGAGCTAGAGATAGTGAGATAGTGAGTGTGAGGTAGTGAGTGTGAGGTAGTGAGTGTGTGGCAGTGAGTGTGAGGTAGTGAGAGTGAGGTAGTGAGAGTGAGCTAGAGATAGTGAGCTAGTGAGTGTGAGGTAGTGAGTGTGATGTAATGAGTGTGATGTAGTGAGCGTGATGTAGTGAGCGTGAGGTAGTGAGTGTGAGGTAGTGAGTGTGAGGTAGTGAGTGTGAGGTAGTGAGTGTGAGGTAGTGAGTGTGAGGCAGTGAGTGTGAGGTAGTGAGTGTGAGGTAATGAGTGTGAGGAGGTGAGTTTGAGGTATTGAGTGTGAGGTAGTGAGAGTGTGCTAGTGAGAGTGAGGTATTGAGTGTGAGGTAGTGAGAGTGAGCTAGAGATAGTGAGCTAATGAGTGTGAGGTAGTGAGTGTGAGGTAGTGAGTGTGAGGTAATGAGTGTGAGGTAGTGAGTGTGAGGTAGTGAGTGTGAGGTAGTGAGTGTGAGGTAATGAGTGTGATGTAGTGAGCGTGAGGTAGTGAGTGTGAGGTAGTGAGAGTGAGCTAGCGAGAGTGAACTAGTGAGTGTGAGGTAGTGAGTATGAGGTAGTGAGTGTGAGGTAGTGAGCGTGAGATAGTGAGTGTGAGGTAGTGAGTGTGAGGTAGTGAGCGTGAGGTAGTGAACGTGAGATAGTGAGTGTGAGGTAGTGAATGTGAGGTAGTGAGTGTGAGGTAGTGAGTGTGAGATAGTGAGCGTGAGGTAGTGAGCGTGAGGTAGTGAGCGTGAGGTAGTGAGTGTGAGGTAGTGAGTGTGAGGTAGTGAGTGTGAGATAGTGAACGTGAGGTAGTGAGCGTGAGATAGTGAGCTAGTGAGTGTGAGCTAGTTAGAGTGAGATAGTGAGTGTGAGCTAGTGAGTGTGAGGTAGTGAGTGTGAGGTAGTGAGCGTGAGGTAGTGAGTGTGAGGTAGTGAGTGTGAGGTAGTGAGTGTGAGGTAATGAGTGTGAGGTAGTGAGAGTGTGCTAGTGAAAGTGACGTAGTGAGTGTGAGGTATTGAGTGTGACGTTTACGAGTGTGAGGTAGTGAGAGTGAGTGTGAGCTAGTTAGTGTGAGGTAGTGAGCGTGATGTAGTGAGCGTGAGATAGTGAGTGTGAGGTAGTGAGTGTGAGGTAGTGAGTGTGAGATAGTGAGTGTGAGCGTAAGGTATTAATTGTGCGTTAGTGAGAGTGAGCTAGTGAGATGGGGGTAGTGAGCGTGAGGTATTAAGTGTGAGGTAGTGAGAGTGAGCTAGATATAGTGAGCTAGTGAGTGTGAGGTAGTGAGTGTGAGGTAGTGAGTGTGAGGTAATGAGTGTGATGTAGTGAGCGTGAGCTATTGAGATGGGGGTAGTGAGCGTGAGGTATTAAGTGTGCGTTAGTAAGAGTGAGCTAGTGAGATGGGGGTAATGAGTGTGAGGTATTAAGTGTGAGGTATTGAAAGTGAGATAATGAGTGTGAGTGCGAGCATGGGCTAGTGATCACGCATAACTAACCTCTGCGCCTGGAGCATTTGGGTTCATGGTCTCTTCGTCGAGTGGTTGATATGCGTCCTCTTCTTCAACTTCCTGTTCGACTTCACGACGTTTACGACGTCTTCGCCTCCTCGGACGGTGTTTCCGCAGCCTCCTCGTTATTCCTGACAATGAAGGAATTTAGGTTGCCTGATTTGTAATTACATCGACTAAAAACGCGTAGAAACCTTTCCTAAATATAAGAGACTTGTAAGAAAACTTGCCCGGGAGAGAATTATGAATTAAGAATTTCTCTTCACTAACGTGTCCTTAATTTGAAATTGCGATAATCCAGTGGATGTAAATGCAAGGGGTGTATACAGGGGTATACAGGTGTATACAGGGGTATATAGGGGTATACAGGGGTATACAGGGGTATACAGTGGTATACAGGGGTATACAGGGGTATACAGGGGTATACAGGGGTATACAGGGGTATACAGGGGAGGTTTAGAAGTGCCTAGATATTTCATTGGGATCTAGACGACAATTAGTTATAGGTACAGTAGAGAGGGAATTCTATAGGTGAAAATATACGCGGGAGTTTCAAAGTGGAAGTAGGAGTAAGGTGTTAGAGGATAAAGTATACCTCTGAACCACTAACTTCTCTTTTTCTTGAAAGCGTACAGTCTACAAGGTTCCCTGTCATTTCCGGCAGAACATTGAATTTTACCAACGTCGTCGCATTCGCACCACTCTTCCGAACCGGAGTTTATCGGCGTCAAGGACGTAGAGGTGCTGGAACTCGCCTCCACTCCGGTGATTATGTAATTCTCTTTGGAAACCTATTCGTGTGGAATGATTTCCTCGGATCATCTCTTTAGGGAGGCGTTAGACTTAACGAGGCAAAAGTAAATAGAATATCCTTTTGAAATCTTACATCGTAAATAGAGTTAGAGTTACTTTTGCAATGGCTTGAGATTATTTTTAAGATATCGAATTATCACCTGCCATGTCTTCAAATAGTTTCTCAATTCGTTTTTATTCCTTACATTGTACTTATTACCGCCAGGATCCGTAGCATCCGTATCTTTACGGTTGTCGAGCGTTCCGCACAATCCTTGCGATGTAAAGGGTTATGATTAGGGGGTAATCGGTGATTGGTGGGTGTAAAGTTAACACCACTAGTGTAGATACCTTCCACGGAATTGCGGTCACTGGCTGATGGCTTTAACAGAATATTCGCGAAACCAGTTCGACGAAATCTGCGACGTACGATTCTGACAGTGGTTCCTGTAGGTAATAACACTTCGTATCCATGTCTCAGAGTACTCACCACGGTACCCGGGGTCAACTTGCCATTATTGTAGCTGCGGTGTGCGACGGAGGGTGAGATGGGGGTACTACGAGGGAGGGGGGAGGTTATACCGTACCCTGTACAGGGCGTGACGATGTGTTATAGAGATATAAGTTAATAAGTATTACGGGGAGATAATAGTGGGACGGGGAGTGGGATGGGGAGGGAGATAATGGAGGAGTGAGTGACAGATAATAATATTGTTTCATAATAAGGAATTAACAAATTCATTGTAAAAATGCCAAGAGCTATTTTACTTTTTGAGATTATATCTCCAAATACTCCAAGTTTACTCCTGCTGTCGAATTAGTGTTTATTTATTAGACGACACTTTTCCCATAACAATAAAATATGAATTAATACAAATAAAAATAGGAAATTTAAATTACAAGAATTCAAAAAGTTAGTAAATAACTTTTTCCCGGTACCTCTACTTTAACATAGGTACTTAATTGAAGTAGCAGTTCATAGGTAACCATGGTAACTACCCATAGTCACTACTACATATAGTCCAGATTAGATATACCCATGCTATATACTTACACATAGACTTTTAATTTCCTCAGTCGAATTATGGATCTCCGATTACGAGGACAATTATCTATGCGAATTACATCATCGCCGGACTTTATAAGAACTCCGCAATTACACGCAGCTCCTCTCCGGGTGCAACGGAAGGTCAAAGAATGCACCTGTTATAGTGGACAGGTATAGTGGGCAGGTATAGTGGGTAGCTATAGTGGGCAGGTATAGTGGGCAGGTATAGTGGGCAGGTATAGTGGGCAGGTATAGTGGGCAGGTATAGTGTGTAGCTATAGTGGACAGGTATAGTGGGTAGGTATAGTGGGCAGGTATAGTGGGCAGGTATAGTGGACAGGTATAGTGGGGAGGAATAGTGTGTAGCTATAGTGGACAGGTATAGTGGACAGGTATAGTGGGCAGGTATAGTGGGCAGGTATAGTGGGCAGGTATAGTGGGTAGGTATAGTGGGCAGGTATAGTGGGCAGGTATAGTGGGCAGGTATAGTGGGCAGGTATAGTGGGTAGGTATAGTGGGCAGGTATAGTGGACATGTATAGTGGACAGGTATAGTGTGTAGCTATAGTGGACAGGTATAGTGGGCAGGTATAGTGGGTAGGTATAGTGGACAGGTATAGTGGGTAGGTATAGTGGGCAGGTATAGTGGGCAGGTATAGTGGGTAGGTATAGTGGGCAGGTATAGTGGACAGGTATAGTGGGTAGGTATAGTGGGCAGGTATAGTGGACAGGTATAGTGGGCAGGTATAGTGGGCAGGTATAGTGGGCAGGTATAGTGGGTAGGTATAGTGGGCAGGTATAGTGGACAGGTATAGTGGGTAGGTATAGTGGACAGGTATAGTGGGCAGGTATAGTGGGCAGGTATAGTGGGCAGGTATAGTGGACAGGTATAGTGGGTAGGTATAGTGGGCAGGTATAGTGGGCAGGTATAGTGGGGAGGTATAGTGGGCAGGTATAGTGGGTAGGTATAGTGGACAGGTATAGTGGGTAGGTATAGTGGGCAGGTATAGTGGGCAGGTATAGTGGACAGGTATAGTGGACAGGTATAATGGGGAGGTATAGTGGGCAGGTATAGTGGGTAGGTATAGTGGACAGGTATAGTGGGTAGGTATAGTGGGCAGGTATAGTGGGTAGGTATAGTGGGCAGGTATAGTGGGCAGGTATAGTGGGCAGGTATAGTGGGCAGGTATAGTGGGCAGGTATAGTGGGCAGGTATAGTGGGCAGGTATAGTGGGCAGGTATAGTGGGCAGGTATAGTGTGTAGCTATAGTGGGCAGGTATAGTGTGTAGCTATAGTGGGCAGGTATAGTGGGCAGGTATAGTGGGCAGGTATAGTGGGCAGGTATAGTGGGCAGGTATAGTGGACAGGTATAGTGGGTAGGTATAGTGGGTAGGTATAGTGGGCAGGTATAGTGGGCAGGTATAGTGGGCAGGTATAGTGGGCAGGTATAGTGGGCAGGTATATAAGGGGTTAGTGTGTAGGTATAGAAGGGGTTTGTGTGTAAGTAGTGTTAAATAATAACCTCATAAGGAAGTGACAAGTGTCTGTATAAAATAAATTCTCCGTAAAGATGATTATCAAAAGTTCTGTGAAATCAGAAGTTTATTTATTTGGTTTTTGTAAATAATATTCTTATTTAAGAATATCATAGAACAACATTAAACTCGAAACAACACGAAATCACGTCGAGTGGTGCATTGAATTCAATATTGAGCTCACTTACAGTTTGTTGTATGTTTTCATGTGTGGATCGCCATATGACTGACATTGTGATATAGGTATATCCTTTTCGATATTCACCTGTCAATTAAACACAATACGTTAGGACTTCATAGAGCAAAATTATGTTGAGCCCCTTTTGTAATCCATGAATGTTATGAAATGTATTTATTTAAGAGGTTGATTTATTTCACAATAATGTAATGACTATGTGTAATGCATATATGAAATGACTCTATAAAATGTCTATATGTAATGACTACATAAAATAACAATATGTAATGACTACATGAAATGACTACATGAAATGACTATATGTAATGACTATATGTAATGACTACATAAAATAACAATATTTAATGACTACATGCAATGATTATATGTAATGAATGCATGAAATGACTATATGTAATGACTATATGCAATGATTATATGTAATGACTATATGAAATGACTATATGAAATGACTATATGAAATGACTATATGTAATGACTATATAAAATAACAATATGTAATGACTACATAAAATGACTATATTTAATGACTACATGTAATATTACATGTAATGATTAAATGTAATGACTACATGAAATGATCAAATATAGTTACTATATGTAATTACATAATGCAATGATTAAATGTAATGACTATATGTACGACTAAATGTTATTCTGAAGAATGTAATTTAATTTAGTTATTATGTAATTATTTTAATATATTTTCTTTAACGATAATTAATTATTGAAAATTTGTAGAATTGTAAATATTTAAAATAAGAATCACAAATCTGCTGGTAAGAAATTCGGTAACCTTAATGGAATTGAGCTGTTTCTTACAGACCACGCGACGACCCAATCTTTTTACCAACCAAATCTTAACATATCTATAGTAGTCTTTCTTCTCGTAGCGTCCGTCATCCTTAGTAAGTGATACAATATTACAACACAGGGTGTAGTAGTACAGGGGGTAGTAGTACAGGGTGTAGTAGTACATAGTGTAGTAGTACAGGGTGTAGTAGTACAGAGTGTAGTCGTGCAGGGTGTAGTAGTACATGGTGTAGTAGTACAGGGTGTAGTAGTACAGGGTGTAGTAGTACATAGTGTAGTAGTACAGGGTGTAGTAGTACAGGGTATAGTAGTACAGGGTGTAGTAGTACAGGGTGTAGTAGTACAGGGGGTAGTAGTACAGGGTGTAGTAGTACATGGTGTAGTAGTGCAGGAGGTAGTAGTACATGTTATAGTTGTATGGGATGTATCACTTACCTTTGGTCGAACGGTAAGTTGGTATTTGTGTCCCTTTTTCCAACGTCTCTGATCCAGATCTTGTCCACATTTCTTATGCTTATTTTTTTTAAAGACCAATTGAGCGATACGTCTCCTCTCTCTTCGACAACTAGACAACAATGGATAAGTTAAGCGAAATAAACAAAAGTGTCGATGTCGGCTACGATTGGGGAAATGTACTATTTGCAGGTAACGGAGATATTTGAATGTACTCTAATGAAAATGAAATATATTCTACAATAAAATAAATAACAACAATCATCAATTTTGATGTCATTTATTAGGTTTTGTTGTTAAGCGAATACCTGAAGTCATATCTGGTGTTCCTCTGTAGTCTAGCTTCAATGGAAACTTCACCGTCAACAGATGAGTCACAAAGGAACCTAGGATTCATTGTTGGTATGATATCGATGTACCCAGTCCTACCCTCCAAGAAGGTCATAGTAGTTTCGATCTAACAACACATGAGCAGAATTTGAATTATTTGTAATATAAATGTTATTGAGGTATGGTAATTTCAATTTCAATTTATATTTTACCACAGACGATAATTCAATAGAATATTATCAAGTAATCATAATACAATAAATGCAATACTACAAATCATAATAAATCTAATAATATGTATTTATGATTTAAATAAATTTCTAAATTTATAGATACATCAATCAAGAAAACAGTATTATTTGAAAATCAATTATTCTTTTAACTATAATTTGTATAAATCGTTAAATAAATATGAAATTAGAAATATTAAAAGGAATTTATTGTTATGACTATTTTTTATAAACATGTCTTCAACTTGTGCTTTATTGCCTCCCATTGTAAATCGTAAACAAAGCTATATTTTTATTTATAAATAACAATTAAAATTAAAACTTAAAAAGTAAAAACAATTGTAATATTTACCTTTATAGTATTTGTAATTTTTCTAGAACATTCCATGTCGGATTTGATTTTGTGACATTTATTCAGATTCCTTCTAATAATGCAACAATGCATCTGCGATATGAATACGAATTATCAAGAGGATATATGAATTAATGATTTAATATTTAAATCATAGATCTATTTATTAATGAAATAATAATAATAACATTACACTTACAGTTTTAGAGAAAGTGTTTACAGTGATATTCTTGATCGACAACACCGAATTCAATACTTTGCTCTTTAATTCATCTTCCCTTTTATGGAATATTTGTAAAATAAGAATATCACAAATAAAATAAATGGTAAAGCAATAAATAATTTAGTAAATCAATAATTTATATCATTATAAAAATTGTAGTTATAAAATAATTTATCCAAAAAATAGACCACCGTGTTACTTATTTAGACTTCATATACATACACATAGAGACACCAATAAACCTCTGTATAATATGATCACTGACCACTGACCACTAAACATATACGGCATACTAACTGATAGAGCTTAGTGTCGATGTACCAAAGAACACTGTAGGCTTGTTCACTGCTGGTCTCCACACTTGCGGAACACGTGAAGCTCAAGGCATTGTCGTACACGAAGTCCACGCTGCCCGCGGGTCTAGGTTCTGTATTGTTATTATCTCATTGTATTGTTATTATCTTAGTGTATTGGAAATATCGAAAATCAATGAAGTGAATTCGCAATAGACTGGAAAATACATGCGAGAGATTAGAGCATAAAAGTTCTTCGCAAATTATTGAATTACATGTAAAAGCATTAGCTATGTATGAAAGCACAGTGATATATAGTCAGTAAACACTAACTCACTGTACAGTGTACAGTGTACGGTGTACGGTGTACGGTGTACGGTGTACGGTGTACGGTGTACGGTATACAGTGTACGGTGTACAGTGTACGGTGTACAGTATGTAGTGTACAGTGTACAGTGTACGGTGTACGGTGTACAGTGTACGGTGTACGGTGTACAGTGTACGGTGTACAGTGTACATTGTATAGTGTACACACTGATAACACGCGTCGTTTTTTCTAATTTGGAGGATAACAATGAGAGATAACATAGTTTTTAATTTTGTCTCTGACATAATATATGTTCAATTTACATTCTTATGTTGACGTATCGAACTGTCACCTTACATGTGATACGTTTAATATTAAATTAAATTAATAAACATTTAATTTAAATATAATATCATAATATATAATATAATTTAGTTTTAATAATTCAATAAATAGTTATGAATCTATTACTATTAAAATAAATTCAATAAATGTACTTATAAGATTACAAACTTAATATTATTATAAAATGTGTTGATATAAACACAACTATCGTATACTTCTATAATACTATTCCTAATATGAGAAGCGATATATAACAACATTCATTGTTGTATATAAAACAAAACAATATTTATTAAAAACATCACATTTCCGTATAGAAAATGGGTTAGTATATTTTCATTTTATTATTTTTGTAGGCCTATAAAGGTTGGTCAGTTTTCAATGTCGACACACGTGAAATTACCCTTTGTATTTTACATATTCCGATCGGAAAAACGACAATTTTTTAGTGTGTATAGCATGAGAGAATTTGAACAATAATATATGATTAGATATTATAACTTATTAGATATAATATATTTAGAAAATGTACTAAAATTCTTACATGTACTAAAAATTCTTTAATAATTTTATAAAATGAAATATTCGTAAACTCTACCTTAGAAATAGAATTTATATTCAATTAATTCTTAAATAGAATATCTGTTACAACCCCAACTGTATGCATATTTCATAGCTTCTTTGATGTTTATATACATAGGAAATACTAGAGTATTATTCATAAAGGTATAGTTGTATAGTATAGAAACATGGATTATACTAACTTGGGCATGAAATCCTCTCTCCACAAAGAGTTCCTGTGAAGTCAGCCTTACACTGACATCTGAATTTATTGTTCTCAAAGATCAAACACTCGGCGTCATTGAGGCACGGGTCTTCAGTGCAGGGGTGTGCGACTACAATATGGAGTGAGTGAGACTTCAGTGAAAGGAGGTTAGGCTACAAGATGGAGTGAGTGAGATTACAGTGAAAGGAGGTTAGGCTACAAGATGGAGTTAGTGAGATTACAGTGAAAGGAGGTTAGGCTACAAGATGGAGTGAGTGAGAATTCAGTGAAAAGAGGTTAGACTAAAAGATGGAGTGAGTGAGATTACAGTGAAAGTAGGTTAGGCTACAAGATGGAGTGAGTGAGACTTCAGTGAAAGTAAGTTAGGCTACAAGATGGAGTGAGTGAGATTACAGTGAAAGTAGGTTAGGCTACAAGATGGAGTGAGTGAGACTTCATTGAAAGGAGGTTAGGCTACAAGATGGAGTGAGTAGGGCTTCAGTGAAAGGAGGTTAGGCTAAAAGATGGAGTTGGTGAGATTACAGTGAAAGGAGGTTAGGCTACAAGATGGAGTTGGTGAGATTACAGTGAAAGGAGGTTAGGCTACAAGATGGAGTGAGTGAGACTTCAGTGAAAGGAGGTTAGGCAACAAGATGGAGTGAGTGAGACTTCAGTGAAATGAGGTTAGGCTACACGATGGAGTGAGTGAGACTTCAGTGAAATGAGGTTAGACTACAAGATGGAGTGAGTGAGGCTTCAGTGAAATGAGGTTAGGCTACAAGATGGAGTAAGTGAGACTTCAGTGAAATGAGGTTAGGCTACAAGATGGAGTTGGTGGGCTTACAGTGAAAGTGTGTTGGGCTACAAGATGGAGTGAGTAGAGCTTCAGTGAATGGGTTTAGGTCTAACATTTCAGGGAAGGATGAATGGGGGAAAAGAGTGGAGAAGTGTTTGTGGCGATGGGTGAGATAGTAGGTAAAGTAGTGGATAATCTAGTAATAGGTTGGTAAATGGGGACGAATTTTGATTGGGAAGTTAATATTTTGATTGGCCAGGTAAGTAGCGCAATATGTGAGGAAGTGATCTTGATAGTGGCTGTGAGTATGGTAGTTATTGGGGGCAGTTATTGGGGTAGTTATTAGAATAGTTATTGGGGTAGTTATTGGGGTAGTTATTAGGGTAGTTAGGGAGGTAGTTATTGGGATAGATATTGGGGTGATTATTGGGATAATAAATAATGTAGTTATTGGGTAGATATTAGGGTAGTTATTGAGGTAGTTATTGGGGTAGATATTGGGGTGATTATTGGAATAATAAATAATGTAGTTATTGGGTAGATATTAGGGTAGTTATTGAGGTAGTTATTGGGGTAGATATTGGGGTGATTATTGGGATAATAAATATAGTAGTTATTGGGTAGATATTAGAGTAGTTATTATGGTAGTTATAGGGGTAGTTATTGGGATAATGGGTTTAGTAAGTAGTAAGGTAGTGAGTAGGGTATTGAGTATGGTAGTTATTGGTATAGTTATTGAGATAGTTATTGGGGTAGATATTGGGATAATTATTGGGGTAGTTATTGAGGTAAATATTGAGGTAGTTATTGGGGTAGTTAGTGGGGTAGTTAGTGGGGTAGTTATTGTGGTCGTTAGTGGGGTAGTGAGTAGGATAGTTATTGGGGTAGTCAATAGAAAAGTGAGTATGGTAGTTATTTGGGTTGTTATTGGTGTAGTGAGTAGGGTAGTTATTGGGGTAGTTATTGGGGTATTTATTGCGGTAGTTATTGGGATAGTTATTGGGGTATTTATTGGGGAAGTTAGTGGTGTAGTTATTGGGGTATTTATTGCGGTAGTTAGTGGTGTAGTTATTGGGGTATTTATTGAGATAGTGAGTTGGGTCGTGTATGGTAGTATATATACCTGTAGTAGGCATGGGCTCAGTGGTGGTTAGGGTAGCGTAGACTATTCGTTCCTTTAGCACGATACTCCAGCAGACGTTGACATGCGTAAACTCCATGATTACGATATTAGTAGCGAATGTGCCGCTATTGCTGCCGCTATCTCCACCCAGCGATAGCATATTGCCTCCCCCGACGCAGTTCGCGGCCTGCGCTACGCTACCGGATTTCCACGAGGCGGAGACAACAACGCCGTCGCCTCCGGAGTACACGGTCGTCCCGTAAACCGGATGCCACGAGAGATACAAATCGCCGCTATGCCGAACAAAGTACGCCGTCTTGGAACGACTTATGGTTGTACTCCATTGACGGTTACCTCGCGTTATGGTGAAATGGAGCATGCTGTGCCTGGATTACGGTGCGGTGGATAACGTTAGAAGATGCGAGGTATCTAAGGAGCATAGGCTGGTGATACTATCAGCACATCTATCGATGATTATAAAGATATACAAAAGCTGTAACGGAGCGTCTCTAGAGAAATATTTGTATATTAGTTATTAGTTAATAGGAGTAATGAATCAGCATTTAGTTCAACAACACCCGACTAACTTATAATAGAATTTGATGTTGCAGGTGGAAAATATATACATATTTTCTTTTGGTGATTTCAGAAAACGCAAAGAAATCTTAAAAGTGAAACCTCTTTGACATTTCATGATATTACCTGCGAATGAATTATATGAATTGCATTTCTAGGATTGGAATTATAATATTTGCAAATATTAAGATACATATTAGGTTATATCATAAGTTACATATTAAGTTGCATAATAAGTTATAAATATTAAAAAAATAAATTAGTAATAATGTAATATTTTTGTAATGTCGACATAAACTAATGTTAACCAGAGGGATGCAATTTATAGTTATTAATAATTAATGTTTTTACAAGATAATAATACGTTTTTAATAATAAATGTTCAAACAAGGTAATACTTAACTTATTATTAATTAATATTCAAACAAAATAATAATTAACTAATTAATAATCAAAGTTCAAACAAAGTACTAATTAATTTATTATTAATTAATGTCCAAACAAGGTAATAATTAACTTATAATTATTAATCTTCAAACAAAATAATAATTAAGATATTAAATAAGTATTTCTAAACAAAGTAATAATTTAGTTTTTAAAAATTATATAAAGAACGAAAAATATCCAAAATAAAATGGAATCTACCATAGCATGATACTTCTTTTGGCTTGATCTTGCAGCCTCGAGATTGTGGCCCAAAGTTCAGTCGTGGGTACGGTTTTGTCTCAAACTTAACTCCGTACAGTAGTTGCAGAACGTAATCCACAGTCTAATGGTATAACGAAGTAGTATTTATAATTATATATTTAACTGATACTAAAATAGATAATACAAATACTTTAATATACAATTTAAATATACAATTTATTAAGTTTAAAAAAATCTAAAGATTATCATTGAGATTCCGACAAAAATATTAAACATAGTGGAACATAATTTGCAAACATACCTCAATATTGGATTTAATGGAAGTGTAGGAATTGGCATTGAATCTGATGTAACGATGTTGTTCGCGGGGTATGTATGGGATAGTGTAGTTAGGCTTAACTTCAGTTGGGATCAGAATTGTGATATTACCTACAAATGTTTGTAGAAAGATGACGGATTCGGATATTATCATGATACTTCAGTAAACTAAAGAGTCTATGAAATTCCTGTTCAAATATTAACTTATATATATATATATATATATATATATATATATATATTTGCACATTATTTAGCATTTAACGATTTTTAAATATTATATCAAAATGATGATAAAAATCATGAAATTACAAAAATTAAACTTGTTTGGTACCAACTGAAAGAGTAGATTCCATATGAAACCAAAACGCTTCTAGTTACACTATATATCAAGATATCTTCTATCGTAAACGATACCATACTTTTTTCACCTATTTTCACTATACTAGTTACGGATTTCTTGAAAACCTATGCGAAGTTTAACATTCACTAAATTATTATTACTTATTGTTACATGTTTATGATTTTAAGTAATATTAATTCTATATTATGATATTACATAACAAAATTGATATAACATTAGAATTAATAGATTATTAAGATTATTCACGATTAAAAATGATGATTTGAAATGGTTTGTCGATGTTAAACTACGTTAGAACTAACCGTTCTGTTGGTGAACTGAATGCCTTCGATGATGCGCATATCATTTAAATAAACATGCATTACTTTCAGGACGATATCCAAGCTAAACTCAAATCGATACGATTGTTCAGTTTTCATATCAAATTCGGCGGGTAGGAAACTGGTAGTCCAGACAAGAGAATCATAGGCGAACCGAACGTAAAATCGGCCCCCGAGGCAATAGAACACAAAACCCTATGACGAGGATAATCAATGGTAACTGTTGCATAATGATTGTCTTCGTCATTATTGCTTCACTAGGAAAAACTTAAAATTTTAAATTGTGGAAATTTGAAATTGAGTTATGTATTTATTGAAAACAGTTAAGTAATATTCTCAGGAATAAAGCCTAATTTGAGATTTAATTAGGAATACTAATTCTATATGATTAATGAAATGATATGATGGAATTCAAAACTAACATTGGCTAGTAACTCGCTTCCTCCATTGTTTATGAAATATTGAGTTTTATTGAAATCGCTTACGCTGATTCTTAAACTAATTGTCATTCCACTTGTCTTGCATCTAGTGTTATAAAATAAGATATACTTATGTAATACATTAAATGTAGCTCATATACCAATTACCATAAGTTAGGCTACTACGTTTTGTTATTATAAAATATAATCGCATATTATTATAAAAGCATATTACACAAATATGTTTAAATATATTTAATTTATATTTTACAAATGTGAAATTTATTTGAATTAAAAAATAATGATTTGGTTTCTTAGATAATATCTCTGAGCTTGTAGTGCCTATTTCAAACTCACCGGTCAAAATTCTGTAGACAGGAATTTCCTGTCAGTGTACATTCGATGTAAGAATTCTTTCCGAGTGATATGGCAAGTTCATTAACCCCTGGTGTCGGAAAAAGTGATTATAGATGCCGATATATAAATTATATTGATACGTTTTGTATATATATTTGATGTCTTTGTTGTATTTTAAATAGGAATTGAGATTAAGAGCGAGGTGGAGTTTTCAATGGAGATGAATATGGAGTTTTCAATGGAGATAGAGGTGACTTTTTTAAAGTAAATTAAGGTCTATATTAACAATGAGATTAAATATGATTCTCTAATCAAGAACACTTACCGATAACAGTTTTTACATTTCCATGACTCTTGAAATTTTTCTGAGCAATCTCTGGATATGTATATATATACTGGGAAGAAGAGGTCAATCGTATTGATACCGCACTGACCGATCGAACACGACGGTCTAAAACGCAAATTATTAGTAATAATTACAATATGTATTATAGTAATTAACTATTTTCTTTTATTAGAATGATACAATGACATTATTAAATCCAGACAATGCTATCTATGAACAGTTTGTAATCCTATAACAATGAGAGATGCTAACAAAGACTCAGAAGTCCAGACGCCACAAGGCTCTGCGCCGATCTAGCGTACACTGAAAAGAATTCAATTTCCATTGAAGTGAAGATTTTTTGATTATTTATTTCACATAAAGTGATCACATCCGATACTTCATGCTTCATCGATTTGAATTGACCTGATGATGAGTTCATTGAGATACATTATAGGAGAAAAATTGTTTATGTCGGTTATAAGAGAATATAAGGAACGATTAAGCGAATAAGGGAAGATATAAGAGAATCTACAATATATGACAAGTGGGTTTGGCAAGGCACATAAGCTAGATTCAAGTCAGGAATGTATAGTAGGGGTGTATAGTAGGGGTGATTAGTAGGGGTGTATAGTAGGGGTGATTAGTAGGGGTGTATAGTAGGGGTGATTAGTAGAGGTGTATAGTAGGGGTGATTAGTAGGGGTGTATGGTAGGGGTGATTAGTAGGGGTGTATAGTAGGGGTGATTAGTAGGGGTGTATAGTAGGGGTGATTAGTAGGGGTGTATAGTAGGGGTGATTAGTAGGGGTGTATAGTAGGGGTGATTAGTAGGGGTGTATAGTAGGGGTGATTAGTAGGGGTGTATAGTAGGGGTGTATAGTAGGGGTGTATAGTAGGGGTGATTAGTAGGGGTGATTAGTAGGGGTGATTAGTAGGGGTGTATAGTAGGGGTGATTAGTAGGGGTGTATAGTAGGGGTGATTAGTAGGGGTGTATAGTAGGGGTGATTAGTAGGGGTGTATAGTAGGGGTGATTAGTAGGGGTGTATAGTAGGGGTGTATAGTAGGGGTGTATAGTAGGGGTGATTAGTAGGGGTGATTAGTAGGGGTGATTAGTAGGGGTGTATAGTAGGGGTGATTAGTAGGGGTGTATAGTAGGGGTGATTAGTAGGGGTGATTAGTAGGGGTGATTAGTAGGGGTGTATAGTAGGGGTGATTAGTAGGGGTGTATGGTAGTGGTGATTAGTAGGGGTGTATGGTAGGGGTGATTAGTAGGGGTGTATTGTAGGGGTGATTAGTAGGGGTGAATAGTAGGGGTGATTAGTAGGGGTGTATAGTAGGGGTGATTAGTAGGGGTGTATAGTAGGGGTGATTAGTAGGGGTGTATAGTAGGGGTGATTAGTAGGGGTGTATGGTAGGGGTGATTAGTAGGGGTGTATTGTAGGGGTGATTAGTAGGGGTGTATAGTAGGGGTGATTAGTAGGGGTGTATTGTAGGGGTGATTAGTAGGGTGTATATTAGGGGTGATTAGTAGGGGTGTATTGTAGGGGTGATTAGTAGGGGTGTATAGTAGGGGTGATTAGTAGGGGTGTATAGTAGGGGTGATTAGTAGGGGTGTATGGTAGGGGTGATTAGTAGGGGTGTATGGTAGGGGTGATTAGTAGGGGTGTGTAGTAGGGGTGTATAGTAGGGGTGTATAGTAGGGGTGATTAGTAGGGGTGTATGGTAGGGGTGATTAGTAGGGGTGTATGGTAGGGGTGATTAGTAGGGGTGTATAGTAGGGGTGATTAGTAGGGGTGTATGGTAGGGGTGATTAGTAGGGGTGTATAGTAGGGGTGATTAGTAGGGGTGTATAGTAGGGGTGATTAGTAGGGGTGTATAGTAGGGGTGATTAGTAGGGGTGTATGGTAGGGGTGATTAGTAGGGGTGTATAGTAGGGGTGATTAGTAGGGGTGTATGGTAGGGGTGATTAGTAGGGGTGTATGGTAGGGGTGATTAGTAGGGGTGTATGGTAGGGGTGATTAGTAGGGGTGTATGGTAGGGGTGATTAGTAGGGGTGTATAGTAGGGGTGATTAGTAGGGGTGTATAGTAGGGGTGATTAGTAGGGGTGTATGGTAGGGGTGATTAGTAGGGGTGTATAGTAGGGGTGATTAGTAGGGGTGTATGGTAGGGGTGATTAGTAGGGGTGTATAGTAGGGGTGATTAGTAGGGGTGTATAGTAGGGGTGATTAGTAGGGGTGTATAGTAGGGGTGATTAGTAGGGGTGTATGGTAGGGGTGATTAGTAGGGGTGTATAGTAGGGGTGATTAGTAGGGGTGTATGGTAGGGGTGATTAGTAGGGGTGTATAGTAGGGGTGATTAGTAGGGGTGTATAGTAGGGGTGATTAGTAGGGGTGTATAGTAGGGGTGATTAGTAGGGGTGTATGGTAGGGGTGATTAGTAGGGGTGTATAGTAGGGGTGATTAGTAGGGGTGTATGGTAGGGGTGATTAGTAGGGGTGATTAGTAGGGATGTATAGTAGGGATGTATAATAGTTGTGATTAGTAGGGGTGTATAGTAGTGGTGATTAGTAGGGGTATATAGTAGGGGTGATTAGTAGGGGTGTATAGTAGGGGTGATTAGTAGGGGTGTATAGTAGGGGTGATTAGTAGGGGTGTATGGTAGGGGTGATTAGTAGGGGTGTATAGTAGGGGTGATTAGTAGGGGTGTATGGTAGGGGTGATTAGTAGGGGTGATTAGTAGGGATGTATAGTAGGGATGTATAATAGTTGTGATTAGTAGGGGTGTATAGTAGTGGTGATTAGTAGGGGTATATAGTAGGGGTGATTAGTAGGGGTATATAGTAGGGGTGTATAGTAGGGATGTATAGTAGTTGTGTTTGGTAAGAATGTATAGTAGGGGTGTATAGTAGGGGTGATTAGTAGGGGTGTATAGTAGGGGTGTATAGTAGGGATGTATAATAGTTGTGTTTGGTAAGAATGTATAGTAGGGGTGTATAGTAGGGGTGATTAGTAGGGGTGTATAGTAGGGGTGATTAGTAGGGATGTATAGTAGGGATGTATAATAGTTGTGATTAGTAGGGGTGTATAGTAGGGGTGATTAGTAGGGGTATATAGTAGGGGTGTATAGTAGGGATGTATAGTAGTTGTGTTTGGTAAGAATGTATAGTAGGGGTGTATAATAGGGGTGATTAGTAGGGGTGTATAGTAGTGGTGTATAGTTGGGGTATATAGTAAGAATGTATAGTAAGAATGTATAGTAAGAATGTATAGTAAGAATGTATAGTAAGAATGTATAGTAAGAATGTATAGTAGGAGTGTATAGTAGGGGTGATTAGTAGGGGTGTATAGTAGTAGTGTATAGTTGGGGTATATAGTAAGAATGTATAGTAAGAATGTATAGTAACAATGTATAGTAGGGGTGTATAGTAGGGGTGTATAGTAAGAATGTATAGTAACAATGTATAGTAGGGGTGTATAGTAGGAGTGTATAGTAGGGGTGATTAGTAGAGGTATATAGTAGGGGTGATTAGTAGGGGTATATAGTAGGGGTCTATAGTAGGGATATATTGTAGGGGTGTAAACAATGATGATGTGATCATGTCTAACGTCTAGTGGAGATTAGTGTACGGGTCAAGAATCGTGAGTCGATGTATATTACAAGTCCGTAGGAGATTGTCCATGAAACTGTAAGTCGTGTACTTTTGCCCGCACTGAGTTTCACACTTTCGAAGTCGCACATCCATATGTGTGTTCTACTCTTCATTATAACCTGATAATGGAGATTTAGTAATATTACGTGTACGTGTGTATGTTAGTAGTAATATTACGTGTACGTGAGTATGTTGGTAGTAATGTTACATGTACGTGTGTATGTTAGTAGTAATATTACGTGTATGTGAGTATGTTGGTAGTAATGTTACATGTACGTGTGTATGTTAGTAGTAATATTACGTGTACGTGAGTATGTTGGTAGTAATGTTACATGTACGTGTGTATGTTAGTAGTAATATTACGTGTATGTGAGTATGTTAGTAGTAATATTACGTGTACGTGAGTATGTTGGTAGTAATGTTACATGTACGTGTGTATGTTAATAGTAATATTACTAGTATGTGAGTATGTTAGTAGTAATATTACGTGTACGTGAGTATGTTGGTAGTAATGTTACATGTACGTGTGTATGTTAGTAGTAATATTACGTGTACGTGAGTATGTTGGTAGTAATGTTACATGTACGTGTGTATGTTAATAGTAATATTACGTGTACGTGAGTATGTTAGTAGTAATGGTACGTGTATGTGAGTATGTTAGTAGTAATATTACGTGTACGTGAGTGTGTTGGTAGTAATGGTACGTGTATGTGAGTGTGTTAGTAGTAATGGTACGTGTATGTGAGTGTGTTTGTAGTAATGGTACGTGTACGTGAGTGTGTTAGTAGTATGTCGGGTATGTCGGACTGCATGTATTACTAAATTAATTTACTACATTTTTAATGTCCCATGACCATTTAAGTATTAAGAAATCAATTTGGCGCATTAGAGTTTTAAAAGAACCTGGAATTTTCCTAGCGAGTAATACACAGAAATGCCTTGTCCTTTGTTATTCTCTCCAGTATTGCTGAATATCACTCCATCTTCCTGGGGACCAACGGGTAGACGTAACCTCATGTCAAAGGTCAAACCTGATTTTCCGCACTTGTTTACATCTTTGAGACAACTGCGAATATCGAAAGTTGCAAATAATAGAAATTATGAAGTTTTATTAAAAGGTAATATTTGTTTTTAATCACATTAATATATTAGTTGAGTATATAAGTAATGATGTATTAGTAATGGTATATTAGTGTGTCAGTAATAGTGTGTCAGTAATAGTGTGTCAGTAATAGTGTGTCAGTAATAGTGTGTCAGTAATAGTGTGTCAGTAATAGTGTGTCAGTAATAGTGTGTCAGTAATAGTATGTCAGTAATAGTATGTCAATAATAGTGTATCAGTAATAGTGTGTCAGTAATAGTGTGTCAGTAATATTAGTAATGTTGAAAGAAAATATACTGTTATTAAATACAGACAAATGAAAACCTTTTAATTGTGTGTTCAGTGGCCTGAAGACGGATTGCCCCATCTTTTAGAACTTGAAGTGAATGTTTCGTGGTTATTCCATTTACAATCTTCACACTATTCGGGATTTCAACAGTAAAGCCTGGTGTCTTTAACGTCTTGCCTGCGTTAAAATCAATAGTTGTTTATTTCTGCAGCTAACTTTGTTGCCACTGTTGTAGCTACTAATACTGATATCACTGTTGCTCCTACTAATGATGTTGCTATTGCTACTGCTATTGCTACTACTCTTGCTACTGCTATTGCTATTGCTTTTGCTACTGCTGTTGATACTGCTATTGCTACTACTCTTGCTACTGCTGTTGCTATTGCTGTTGCTACTGCTGTTGCTACTACTCTTGCTATTACTGTTGCTACTGCTGTTGCTACTGATGTTGCTACTGCTGTTGCTACTGCTGTTGCTACTGCTGTTGCTACTGCTATTGCTACTGCTGTTGCTACTGCTGTTGCTACTGCTGTTGCTACTGCTATTGCCACTGTTTTTGCTATTGATGTTGCTATTGCTGTTGATACTACTGTTGCTACTGCTGTTGCTACTGTTGTTGCTACTGCTGTTACTACTACTGTTGCTACTGTTGTTGCTACTGCTGTTACTACTGCTTTTGCTATTGCTGTTGCTATTGATGTTGCTACTGCTATTGCTACTACCATTGCTACTGCTGTTGCTATTGCTGTTGCTACTGCTGTTGCTACTGCTGTTGCTACTGTTGTTTCTATTGCTGTAGCTATTGCTGTTGCTACTGCTATTGCTACTGCTGTTTCTACTGATTTTGCTATTGCTGTTGATATTAGTACTACTACTAGTTCCGTTACTGTTAATATGACTTACTTTGCTATTGATACTGAATTTTAAAACTAGAAACGCTACTAATTAGTATAAATCTAATGATTTTCGCTTAATTGGTTATACATCAATTCAGATAAAGAAAATTAGATTTGTATTTAGTATGAAATTATACTTTCATTTTATGAACTATTTGAAATAAGATTTATATAAATCACCGATTATATTTTACATTCTACAGCGTACAATGTTAATACATAGCTATTATACATTACGGACTAAATGAACCATATATTCCCGGTATGGGTATATGTCACCATTTCATAGCTAACCTTTTATAGCCTTAGACCACGAGACATGAGCTGTTTCAACTATACTACTATTTACAATAATGCCGTGTACCTCCCCTTCGTCGATTTCGGGAGTGTCAGCACCCACAGGTTCTGTGTTGAGGATGAAGGTATTATGATACTCTGGTAGATCTTACCGGTAATATTACTCAAGGTTTTCAATTCCTTTAGATCCAACATTGATTCTACTCTATTTTAATTGATACGCGCATACTATTATTTGGTTAATGTAATTAAATTTAACTTTATACTACCAATATGAACTTTAAATCACGAGTTAACTTAAAATACATTTCAATATTTTTATTTGACACTATTATGTTGGCAATTTTGTTTTTGTCTAAAATATATCTGTCATTTCCTAGTTTATTTAAAATTTGTATTTATGTTATTAAATACAAATGATTCAAATATTGAAAGTGAAGTTAAGTTGAAAGAAGGAGCGTAATTATGAACTTACTGCGATGAAAGATATTACAATTATATCATTCTTGATTATCATATAAAATCTAGATTGATTTTAAAATATTTAATCTTATTAAAATGTGATCAAATTAAATGTAATGCATATAAACACGATTTTGATTAGTTGAACTCCGGGTGGATACTTTTCTTATAGCGTAAAATGTCTACAAAATATTCTTTATAATGATGTAGAATGAATTTGAACATTTCATATCATTCGCATCGCCGTGATTGCCGGAAGTCTCTCTTTAGAATATCGCACTTGGCAGCAGCGCAGTTGCAACGGTGTCATTCGTTAGAAACCCTCACTTCACGTATAAGTGAATGTTACGGTCACTAACCATAACACGCCTCTACGGCATACTGGCGGTACGTTAGAGAATCCGACACGTTCACCGAGATCGACAGAGAAGCTTTGGTAGGACCAGCGGCGAGAGCTGCGTCTGGGGACACCCCTGGTAAGTAACGGATGTAAGCATGTGGACTGCGTTGTGTGGCTATTTCAGAGTGGCTGCACAAATGGCGAGGTCGCATGTTGTGTTCGGATGGAGTGCGATAGAAATTTATAGATGTAGTTATCATAAAATGAACTCATTATTTATTTATGTATTTGGTTGTTTTGGAAAAATAGAATTTATGAATAGTTATAGGGTATTAAATAGCCAAAGAATAGAAGTTGCAGGGTATTAAATAGCCAAAGAATAGTAATTGTAGGGTATTAAATAGCCAAAGAGTAGTAATTGCAGGGTATTAAATAGCCACACATTACAAGTTGTAGGGTATTAAATAGCCAAAGAGTAGAAGTTGAAGGGTATTAAATAGCCAAGAAGTAGAAGTTGAAGGGTATTAAATAGCCAAGAATTAGAAGTTGAAGGGTATTAAATAGCCAGGAAATAGAAGTTGAAGGGTATTAAATAGCCAAGAAGTAGAAGTTGAAGGGTATTAAATAGCCAGGAAGTAGAAGTTGAAGGGTTTTAAATAGCCAGGAAGTAGAAGTTGAAGGGTATTAAATAGCCAGGAAGTAGAAGTTGAAGGGTTTTAAATAGCCAGGAAGTAGAAGTTGAAGGGTATTAAATAGCTAGGAAGTAGAGGTTGAAGGGTATTAAATAGCCAACGAGTAGAAGTTGAAGGGTATTAAATAGCCAAGAAGTAGAAGTTGAAGGGTATTAAATAGCCAAGAAGTAGAAGTTGAAGGGTATTAAATAGCCAGGAAGTAGAAGTTGAAGGGTATTAAATAGCCAATAATTAGAAGTTGAAGGGTATTAAATAGCCAGGAAGTAGAAGTTGAAGGGTATTAAATAGCCAGGAAGTAGAAGTTGAAGGGTTTTAAATAGCCAGGAAGTAGAAGTTGAAGGGTATTAAATAGCCAGGAAGTAGAAGTTGAAGGGTTTTAAATAGCCAGGAAGTAGAAGTTGAAGGGTATTAAATAGCCAGGAAGTAGAAGTTGAAGGGTATTAAATAGCCAAGAAGTAGAAGTTGAAGGGTATTAAATAGCCAGGAAGTAGAAGTTGAAGGGTATTAAATAGCCAGGAAGTAGAAGTTGAAGGGTATTAAATAGCCAGGAAGTAGAAGTTGAAGGGTATTAAATAGCCAAGAATTAGAAGTTGAAGGGTATTAAATAGTCAGGAAGTAGAAGTTGAAGGGTATTAAATAGCCAAGAATTAGAAGTTGAAGGGTATTGAATTGTCGATTAGAGGGATTATATATTTTCTATGTTTAGAGGATAAAAATAGATAATTAATTGAAATTAGAGAATATTTTCATACATAATCATATTAATAGTTACATCATAGTACTTAGTGCGTTAAAATAATAGTTACATCATAGTGCATATTGCGTAATAGTAACTATTACATAATATACTGTATTACATACACCAGTATAGGGAGTAACCAATGCATATTGTGAAAGTGGACTACCTTTCATGATGAGAGTGTTGTAGGTGGGCGTGTCTTCGAGGTAACCAATAATACCTCTTGTTGAATACCATGCGAGATAGTCTCCCTTTTCAGCGGGAAGACCTTTGGAAGTCAACTTCAACTGTAGGGAAGGAGATGTGGTAGTGAGGAGGTGGTGAGGAGGTGGTGAGGAGGAAGTGAAGAGGAGGTAATGAGGAGGAGGTGGTGAAGAGGTGGTGGTGAGGAGGAGGTGGTGAGGAGGTGGTGAGGAGGAAGTGAAGAGGTGGTAATGAGGAGGAGGTGGTGAGGAGGTGGTGAGGAGGTGGTGAGGAGGTGGTGAGGAGGTGGTGAGGATGTGGTGAGGAGGTGGTGAGGAGGTGGTGAGGAGGTGGTGAGGAGGTGGTGAGGAGGAAGTGAAGAGGAGGTAATGAGGAGGAGGTGGTGAGGAGGTGGTGAGGAGGTGGTGAGGATGTGGTGAGGAGGTGGTGAGGAGGTGGTGAGGATGTGGTGAGGAGGTGGTGAGGAGGTGATGAGGAGGTGGCGAGGAGGAGGTGGTGAGGAGGAGGTGGTGAGGAGGTGGTGAGGAGGTGGTGAGGAGGTGGTGGTGAGGAGGAGGTGGTGATGAGGTGAGGAGGTGGTGAGGAGGTGGTGAAGAGGTGAGGAGGAGGTGGCGAGGAGGAGGTGGTGATGAGGTGGTGAGGAGGTGGTGAGGAGGTGGTGAGTAGGTGGTGAGGAGGTGGTGAGTAGGTGGTGAGGAGGAGGTGGCGAGGAGGAGGTGGTGAGGAGGTGGTGAGGAGGTGGTGAGGAGGTGGTGGTGAGGAGGAGGTGGTGATGAGGTGAGGAGGTGGTGAGGAGGTGGTGAAGAGGTGAGGAGGAGGTGGCGAGGAGGAGGTGGTGATGAGGTGAAGAGGTGGTGAGGAGGTGGTGAGTAGGTGGTGAGGAGGTGGTGAGTAGGTGGTGAGGAGGAGGTGGCGAGGAGGAGGTGGTGAGGAGGTGGTGAGGAGGTGGTGAGGAGGTGGTGGTGAGGAGGAGGTGGTGATGAGGTGAGGAGGTGGTGAGGAGGTGGTGAAGAGGTGAGGAGGAGGTGGCGAGGAGGAGGTGGTGATGAGGTGAAGAGGTGGTGAGGAGGTGGTGAGGATGTGGTGAGGAGGTGGTGAGGAGGTGGTGGTGAGGAGGAGGTGGTGATGAGGTGAGGAGGTGGTGAGGAGGTGGTGAAGAGGTGAGGAGGAGGTGGCGAGGAGGAGGTGGTGAGGAGGTGGTGAAGAGGTGGTGAGGAGGTGGTGAGGATGTGGTGAGAGGGTGGTGAGAGGGTGGTGAGGAGGTGGTGAGGAGGTGGTGAGGATGTGGTGAGGAGGTGGTGAGGAGGTGGTGAGGATGTGGTGAGGAGGTGGTGAGGAGGTGGTGAGGTGGTGAGGAGGAGGTGGTGAGGAGGTGGTGAAGAGGTGAGGAGGAGGTGGCGAGGAGGAGGTGAGTAGGTGGTGAGGAGGAGGTGGCGAGGAGGAGGTGGTGAGGAGGTGGTGAGGAGGTGGTGAGGAGGTGGTGAGGATGTGGTGAGAGGGTGGTGAGAGGGTGGTGAGGAGGTGGTGAGGAGGTGGTGAGGAGGTGGTGAGGAGGCGGTGAGGAGGTGGTGAGGAGGTGGTGAGGATGTGGTGAGAGGGTGGTGAGAGGGTAGTGAGAGGGTGATGAGGATGTGGTGAGGAGGTGGTGAGGAGGTGGTGAGGAGGTGGTGAAGAGGTGGTGAGGAGGTGGTGAGGAGGTGGTGAGGATGTGGTGAGGAGGTGGTGAGGAGGTGGTGAAGAGGTGGTGAGGAGGTGGTGAAGAGGTGAGGAGGAGGTGGCGAGGAGGAGGTGGTGAGGAGGTGGTGAAGAGGTGGTGAGGAGGTGGTGAGGAGGTGGTGAGAGGGTGGTGAGAGGGTGGTGAGAGGGTGGTGAGAGGGTGGTGAGGAGGTGGTGAGGAGGTGGTGAGGAGGTGGTGAGGAGGCGGTGAGGAGGTGGTGAGGAGGTGGTGAGGATGTGGTGAGAGGGTGGTGAGAGGGTAGTGAGAGGGTGATGAGGATGTGGTGAGGAGGTGGTGAGGAGGTGGTGAGGAGGTGGTGAAGAGGTGAGGAGGAGGTGGTGAGGAGGTGGTGAGGATGTGGTGAGGAGGTGGTGAGGAGGAGGTGGTGAGGAGGTGGTGAGGAGGTGGTGAGGAGGTGGTGAGGAGGTGGTGAAGAGGTGGTGAGGAGGTGGTGAGGAGGTGGTGAGGATGTGGTGAGGAGGTGGTGAGGAGGAGGTGGTGAGGAGGTGGTGAGGAGGTGGTGAAGAGGTGGTGAGGAGGTGGTGAGGAGGTGGTGAGGATGTGGTGAGGAGGTGGTGAGGAGGTGGTGAGGAGGTGGTGAGGAGGTGGTGAAGAGGTGGTGAGGATGTGGTGAGGAGGTGGTGAGGAGGAGGTGGTGAGGAGGTGGTGAGGAGGTGGTGAGGAGGTGGTGAGGAGGTGGTGAGGAGGTGGTGAGGAGGTGGTGAGGAGGTGGTGAGGAGGTGGTGAGGAGGTGGTGGTGAGGAGGTGGTGAGGATGTGGTGAGGAGGTGGTGAGGAGGTGGTGAAGAGGTGGTGAGGAGGTGGTGAAGAGGTGAGGAGGAGGTGGCGAGGAGGAGGTGGTGAGGAGGTGGTGAAGAGGTGGTGAGTAGGTGGTGAGGAGGAGGTGAGGAGGTGGTGAGAGGGTGGTGAGAGGGTGGTGAGGAGGTGGTGAGGAGGTGGTGAGGAGGTGGTGAGGAGGCGGTGAGGAGGTGGTGAGGAGGTGGTGAGGATGTGGTGAGAGGGTGGTGAGAGGGTAGTGAGAGGGTGATGAGGATGTGGTGAGGAGGTGGTGAGGAGGTGGTGAGGAGGTGGTGAAGAGGTGAGGAGGAGGTGGCGAGGAGGAGGTGGTGAGGAGGTGGTGAAGAGGTGGTGAGGAGGTGGTGAGGAGGTGGTGAGGAGGAGGTGGTGAGGAGGTGGTGAGGAGGTGGTGAGGAGGTGGTGAAGAGGTGGTGAGGAGGTGGTGAGGAGGTGGTGAGGATGTGGTGAGGAGGTGGTGAGGATGTGGTGAGGAGGTGGTGAGGAGGAGGTGGTGAGGAGGTGGTGAGGAGGTGGTGAGGAGGTGGTGAGGATGTGGTGAGGAGGTGGTGAGGAGGAGGTGGTGAGGAGGTGGTGAGGAGGTGGTGAGGAGGTGGTGAAGAGGTGGTGAGGAGGTGGTGAGGAGGTGGTGAGGATGTGGTGAGAGGGTGGTGAGAGGGTAGTGAGAGGGTGATGAGGATGTGGTGAGGAGGTGGTGAGGAGGTGGTGAGGAGGTGGTGAGGAGGTGGTGAGGAGGTGAAGAGGAGGTGGTGAGGAGGTGGTGAGGAGGTGATGAGGAGGTGGTGAGGATGTGGTGAGGAGGAGGTGGTGAGGAGGTGGTGAGGAGGTGGTGAGGAGGTGGTGAGGAGGTGGTGAAGAGGTGGTGAGGAGGTGGTGAGGAGGTGGTGAGGAGGTGGTGAGGAGGTGGTGAGGAGGTGGTGAGGAGGTGGTGAGGATGTGGTGAGGAGGTGGTGAAGAGGAGGTGATGAGGAGGTGGTGAGGAGGTGGTGAGGAGGTGGTGAAGAGGTGGTGAGGAGGTGGTGAGGAGGTGGTGAGGATGTGGTGAGGAGGTGGTGAGGAGGAGGTGGTGAGGAGGTGGTGAGGAGGTGGTGAGGAGGTGGTGAAGAGGTGGTGAGGAGGTGGTGAGGATGTGGTGAGGATGTGGTGAGAGGGTGGTGAGAGGGTGGTGAGAGGGTGGTGAGGAGGTGGTGAGGAGGTGGTGAGGAGGTGGTGAGGAGGCGGTGAGGAGGTGGTGAGGAGGTGGTGAGGATGTGGTGAGAGGGTGGTGAGAGGGTAGTGAGAGGGTGGTGAGGATGTGGTGAGGAGGTGGTGAGGAGGTGGTGAGGAGGTGGTGAGGAGGTGGTGAGGAGGTGGTGAGGAGGTGGTGAGGATGTGGTGAGGATGTGGTGAGGAGGTGGTGAGGAGGTGGTGAGGAGGTGGTGAGGAGGTGGTGGTGAGGAGGTGGTGAGGAGGTGGTGAGGAGGTGGTGAGGAGGTGGTGAGGAGGTGGTGAGGAGGTGGTGAGGAGGTGGTGAGGAGGTGGTGAGGAGGTGGTGAGGAGGTGGTGAGGAGGTGGTGAGGAGGTGGTGAGGAGGTGGTGAGGAGGCGGTGAGGAGGTGGTGAGGAGGTGGTGAAGAGGTGGTGAGGAGGTGGTGAGGAGGCGGTGAGGAGGTGGTGAGGAGGTGGTGAGGAGGTGGTGAGGAGGTGGTGAGGAGGTGGTGAGGAGGTGGTGAGGAGGTGGTGAGGAGGTGGTGAGGAGGTGGTGAGGAGGTGGTGAGGAGGTGGTGAGGAGGTGGTGAGGAGGTGGTGAGGAGGTGGTGAGGAGGTGGTGAGGAGGTGGTGAGGAGGTGGTGAGGAGGTGGTGAGGAGGTGGTGAGGAGGTGGTGAGGAGGTGGTGAGGAGGTGGTGAGGAGGTGGTGAGGAGGTGGTGAGGAGGTGGTGAGGAGGTGGTGAGGAGGTGGTGAGGAGGTGGTGAGGAGGCGGTGAGGAGGTGGTGAGGAGGTGGTGAGGAGGCGGTGAGGAGGCGGTGAGGAGGTGGTGAGGAGGTGGTGAGGAGGTGGTGAGGAGGTGGTGAGGAGGTGGTGAGGAGGCGGTGAGGAGGCGGTGAGGAGGTGGTGAGGAGGTGGTGAGGAGGTGGTGAGGAGGTGGTGAGGAGGTGGTGAGGAGGCGGTGAGGAGGTGGTGAGGAGGTGGTGAGGAGGTGGTGAGGAGGTGGTGAGGAGGTGGTGAGGAGGTGGTGAGGAGGTGGTGAGGAGGCGGTGAGGAGGTGGTGAGAGGGTGGTGAAGAGGTGGTGAGGAGGTG
>OZ038312.1:15531304-15588159 GCA_964035775.1 Osedax frankpressi | reverse complement strand
AGTAGGTGGTGAGGAGGAGGTGGCGAGGAGGAGGTGGTGAGGAGGTGGTGGTGAGGAGGTGGTGATGAGGTGAGGAGGAGGTGGCGAGGAGGAGGTGGTGAGGAGGTGGTGAGGAGGTGGTGAAGAGGTGAGGAGGAGGTGGTGAGGAGGTGGTGAGGAGGAGGTGGTGATGAGGTGAGGAGGTGGTGAGGAGGTGGTGAAGAGGTGGTGAGTAGGTGGTGAGGAGGAGGTGGCGAGGAGGAGGTGGTGAGGAGGTGGTGAGGAGGTGGTGGTGAGGAGGAGGTGAGGAGGTGGTGAAGAGGTGGTGGTGAGGAGGAGGTGGTGAGGAGGTGGTGAGGAGGAGGTGGTGATGAGGTGAGGAGGTGGTGAGGAGGTGGTGAAGAGGTGGTGAGTAGGTGGTGAGGAGGAGGTGGCGAGGAGGAGGTGGTGAGGAGGTGGTGAGGAGGTGGTGGTGAGGAGGAGGTGGTGATGAGGTGAGGAGGTGGTGAGGATGTGGTGAGGATGTGGTGAGAGGGTGGTGAGAGGGTAGTGAGAGGGTGATGAGGATGTGGTGAGGAGGTGGTGAGGAGGCGGTGAGGAGGTGGTGAGGAGGTGGTGAGGAGGTGGTGAGGAGGCGGTGAGGAGGTGGTGAGGAGGTGGTGAGGATGTGGTGAGAGGGTGGTGAGAGGGTAGTGAGAGGGTGATGAGGATGTGGTGAGGAGGTGGTGAGGAGGCGGTGAGGAGGTGGTGAGGAGGTGGTGAGGAGGTGGTGAGGAGGTGGTGAGGAGGTGGTGAGGAGGTGGTGAAGAGGTGAGGAGGAGGTGGCGAGGAGGTGGTGAGGAGGTGGTGAGGAGGTGGTGAGGAGGAGGTGGTGAGGAGGTGGTGAGGAGGTGGTGAGGAGGTGGTGAAGAGGTGGTGAGGAGGTGGTGAGGAGGTGGTGAGGATGTGGTGAGGAGGTGGTGAGGAGGAGGTGGTGAGGAAGTGGTGAGGAGGTGGTGAGGAGGTGGTGAGGAGGTGGTGAGGAGGTGGTGAGGATGTGGTGAGGAGGTGGTGAGGAGGAGGTGGCGAGGAGGAGGTGGTGAGGAGGTGGTGAGGAGGTGGTGAGGAGGTGATGAGGAGGTGGTGAGGAGGTGGTGAGGAGGTGGTGAGGAGGTGGTGAGGAGGTAGTGAGGAGGTGGTGAGGAGGTGGTGAGGAGGTGGTGAGGAGGTGGTGAAGAGGTGGTGAGGAGGTGGTGAGGAGGTGGTGAGGATGTGGTGAGGAGGTGGTGAGGAGGAGGTGGTGAGGAGGTGGTGAGGAGGTGGTGAGGAGGTGGTGAAGAGGTGGTGAGGAGGTGGTGAGGAGGTGGTGAGGATGTGGTGAGGAGGTGGTGAGGAGGAGGTGGTGAGGAGGTGGTGAGGAGGTGGTGAGGAGGTGGTGAGGAGGTGGTGAAGAGGTGGTGAGGAGGTGGTGAGGAGGTGGTGAGGATGTGGTGAGGAGGTGGTGAGAAGGAGGTGGTGAGGAGGTGGTGAGGAGGTGGTGAAGAGGTGGTGAGGAGGTGGTGAGGAGGTGGTGAGGATGTGGTGAGGAGGTGGTGAGGAGGAGGTGGTGAGGAGGTGGTGAGGAGGTGGTGAGGAGGTGGTGAGGAGGAGGTGGTGAGGAGGTGGTGAGGAGGTGGTGAGGAGGAGGTGGTGAGGAGGTGGTGAGGAGGTGGTGAGGAGGTGGTGAGAGGTGGTGAAGAGGTGGTGAGGAGGTGGTGAGGAGGTGGTGAGGATGTGGTGAGGAGGTGGTGAGGAGGAGGTGGTGAGGAGGTGGTGAGGAGGTGGTGAGGAGGTGGTGAGGAGGTGGTGAGGAGGTGGTGAGGAGGTGGTGAAGAGGTGGTGAGGAGGTGGTGAAGAGGTGAGGAGGAGGTGGCGAGGAGGTGGTGAAGAGGTGGTGAGGAGGTGGTGAGGAGGTGGTGAGGATGTGGTGAGGAGGTGGTGAGGAGGAGGTGGTGAGGAGGTGGTGAGGAGGTGGTGAGGAGGTGGTGAGGAGGAGGTGGTGAGGAGGTGGTGAGGAGGTGGTGAGGAGGAGGTGGTGAGGAGGTGGTGAGGAGGTGGTGAGGAGGTGGTGAAGAGGTGGTGAAGAGGTGGTGAGGAGGTGGTGAGGAGGTGGTGAGGATGTGGTGAGGAGGTGGTGAGGAGGAGGTGGTGAGGAGGTGGTGAGGAGGTGGTGAAGAGGTGGTGAAGAGGTGGTGAGGAGGTGGTGAGGAGGTGGTGAGGATGTGGTGAGGAGGTGGTGAGGAGGAGGTGGTGAGGAGGTGGTGAGGAGGTGGTGAGGAGGTGGTGAGGAGGTGGTGAGGAGGTGGTGAGGAGGTGGTGAAGAGGTGGTGAGGAGGTGGTGAAGAGGTGGTGAGGAGGTGGTGAAGAGGTGGTGAGGAGGTGGTGAGGAGGTGGTGAGGAGGCGGTGAGGAGGTGGTGAGGAGGTGGTGAGGAGGTGGTGAGGAGGTGGTGAAGAGGTGGTGAGTAGGTGGTGAGGAGGAGGTGAGGAGGTGGTGAGGATGTGGTGAGAGGGTGGTGAGAGGGTAGTGAGAGGGTGATGAGGATGTGGTGAGGAGGTGGTGAGGAGGTGGTGAGGAGGTGGTGAAGAGGTGAGGAGGAGGTGGCGAGGAGGAGGTGGTGAGGAGGTGGTGAAGAGGTGGTGAGTAGGTGGTGAGGAGGAGGTGAGGAGGTGGTGAGGAGGTGGTGAAGAGGTGGTGAGGAGGTGGTGAGAGGGTGGTGAGGAGGTGGTGAAGAGGTGGTGAGGAGGTGGTGAAGAGGTGAGGAGGAGGTGGCGAGGAGGAGGTGGTGAGGAGGTGGTGAAGAGGTGGTGAGTAGGTGGTGAGGAGGTGGTGAGGATGTGGTGAGGAGGTGGTGAGGATGTGGTGAGGAGGTGGTGAGGAGGTGGTGAGGAGGTGGTGAGGAGGTGGTGAGGAGGTGGTGAGGTGGTGAGGAGGAGGTGGCGAGGAGGAGGTGGTGAGTAGGTGGTGAGGAGGAGGTGAGAGGGTGGTGAGAGGGTAGTGAGAGGGTGATGAGGATGTGGTGAGGAGGTGGTGAGGAGGTGGTGAGGAGGTGGTGAAGAGGTGAGGAGGAGGTGGCGAGGAGGAGGTGGTGAGGAGGTGGTGAAGAGGTGAGGAGGTGGTGGTGAGGAGGTGGTGAGGAGGTGGTGAGGTGGTGAGGAGGAGGTGGCGAGGAGGAGGTGGTGAGTAGGTGGTGAGGAGGAGGTGAGAGGGTGGTGAGAGGGTAGTGAGAGGGTGATGAGGATGTGGTGAGGAGGTGGTGAGGAGGTGGTGAGGAGGTGGTGAAGAGGTGAGGAGGAGGTGGCGAGGAGGAGGTGGTGAGGAGGTGGTGAAGAGGTGAGGAGGTGGTGGTGAGGAGGAGGTGGTGATGAGGTGAGGAGGTGGTGAGGATGTGGTGAGGATGTGGTGAGAGGGTGGTGAGAGGGTGGTGAGAGGGTGGTGAGGAGGTGGTGAGGAGGTGGTGAGGAGGTGGTGAGGAGGCGGTGAGGAGGTGGTGAGGAGGTGGTGAGGATGTGGTGAGAGGGTGGTGAGAGGGTAGTGAGAGGGTGATGAGGATGTGGTGAGGAGGTGGTGAGGAGGTGGTGAGGAGGTGGTGAGGAGGTGGTGAGGAGGTGGTGAGGAGGTGGTGAGGAGGTGGTGAGGAGGTGGTGAGGAGGTGGTGAGGATGTGGTGAGGAGGTGGTGAGGAGGCGGTGAGGAGGTGGTGAGGAGGTGGTGAGGAGGTGGTGAGGAGGTGGTGAGGAGGTGGTGAGGAGGTGGTGAGGAGGTGGTGAGGAGGTGGTGAGGAGGTGGTGAGGATGTGGTGAGGAGGTGGTGAGGAGGCGGTGAGGAGGTGGTGAGGAGGTGGTGAGGAGGTGGTGAGGAGGTGGTGAGGAGGTGGTGAGGAGGTGGTGAGGAGGTGGTGAGGAGGTGGTGAGGAGGTGGTGAGGATGTGGTGAGGAGGTGGTGAGGAGGCGGTGAGGAGGTGGTGAGGAGGTGGTGAGGAGGTGGTGAGGAGGTGGTGAGGAGGTGGTGAGGAGGTGGTGAGGAGGTGGTGAGGAGGCGGTGAGGAGGTGGTGAGGAGGTGGTGAGGAGGTGGTGAGGAGGTGGTGAGGAGGTGGTGAGGATGTGGTGAGGAGGTGGTGAGGAGGCGGTGAGGAGGTGGTGAGGAGGTGGTGAAGAGGTGGTGAGGAGGTGGTGAGGAGGCGGTGAGGAGGTGGTGAGGAGGTGGTGAGGAGGTGGTGAGGAGGTGGTGAGGAGGTGGTGAGGAGGTGGTGAGGAGGTGGTGAGGAGGTGGTGAGGATGTGGTGAGAGGGTGGTGAGGATGTGGTGAGGATGTGGTGAGAGGGTGGTGAGAGGGTGGTGAGGAGGTGATGAGGATGTGGTGAGGAGGTGGTGAGGAGGTGGTGAGGAGGTGGTGAGGAGGTGGTGAGGAGGCGGTGAGGAGGTGGTGAGGAGGTGGTGAGGAGGTGGTGAAGAGGTGGTGAGGAGGTGGTGAGGAGGTGGTGAGGAGGTGGTGAGGAGGTGGTGAGGAGGAGGTGAGGAGGTGGTGAGGAGGTGGTGAGGAGGTAGTGAGGAGGTGGTGAGGAGGTGGTGAGGAGGTGGTGAGGAGGTGGTGAGGAGGTGGTGAGGAGGTGGTGAGGAGGTGGTGAGGAGGTGGTGAGGAGGTGGTGGTGAGGAGGAGGTGGTGAGTAGGTGGTGAAGAGGTGGTGGTGAGGAGGAGGTGGTGAGGAGGTGGTGAGGAGGAGGTGGTGAGGAGGTGGTGAGGAGGTGGTGGTGATGAGGTGAGGAGGTGGTGAGGATGTGGTGAGGAGGTGGTGAAGAGGTGGTGGTGAGGAGGAGGTGGTGAGGAGGTGGTGAGGAGGAGGTGGTGATGAGGTGAGGAGGTGGTGAGGATGTGGTGAGGAGGTGGTGAGGAGGTGGTGAGGAGGTGGTGAGGAGGTGGTGAGGAGGTGGTGAAGAGGTGGTGGTGAGGAGGAGGTGGTGAGGAGGTGGTGAGGAGGTGGTGGTGAGGAGGTGGTGAGGAGGTGGTGAGGAGGTGGTGAGGAGGTGGTGAAGAGGTGGTGGTGAGGAGGAGGTGGTGAGGAGGTGGTGAGGAGGAGGTGGTGATGAGGTGAGGAGGTGGTGAGGATGTGGTGAGGAGGTGGTGAAGAGGTGGTGGTGAGGAGGAGGTGGTGAGGAGGTGGTGAGGAGGTGGTGGTGAGGAGGTGGTGATGAGGTGAGGAGGTGGTGAGGAGGTGGTGAAGAGGTGAGGAGGAGGTGGTGAGGAGGTGGTGAGGAGGAGGTGGTGATGAGGTGAGGAGGTGGTGAGGAGGTGGTGAAGAGGTGGTGAGTAGGTGGTGAGGAGGAGGTGGCGAGGAGGAGGTGGTGAGGAGGTGGTGAGGAGGTGGTGGTGAGGAGGAGGTGAGGAGGTGGTGAAGAGGTGGTGGTGAGGAGGAGGTGGTGAGGAGGTGGTGAGGAGGAGGTGGTGATGAGGTGAGGAGGTGGTGAGGAGGTGGTGAAGAGGTGGTGAGTAGGTGGTGAGGAGGAGGTGGCGAGGAGGAGGTGGTGAGGAGGTGGTGAGGAGGTGGTGGTGAGGAGGAGGTGGTGATGAGGTGAGGAGGTGGTGAGGATGTGGTGAGGATGTGGTGAGAGGGTGGTGAGAGGGTGGTGAGGAGGTGGTGAGGAGGTGGTGATGAGGTGGTGAGGAGGCGGTGAGGAGGTGGTGAGGAGGTGGTGAGGATGTGGTGAGAGGGTGGTGAGAGGGTAGTGAGAGGGTGATGAGGATGTGGTGAGGAGGTGGTGAGGAGGCGGTGAGGAGGTGGTGAGGAGGTGGTGAGGAGGTGGTGAGGAGGAGGTGAGGAGGTGGTGAAGAGGTGGTGAGGAGGTGGTGAGGAGGTGGTGAAGAGGTGAGGAGGAGGTGGCGAGGAGGTGGTGAGGAGGTGGTGAGGAGGTGGTGAGGAGGAGGTGGTGAGGAGGTGGTGAGGAGGTGGTGAGGAGGTGGTGAAGAGGTGGTGAGGAGGTGGTGAGGAGGTGGTGAGGATGTGGTGAGGAGGTGGTGAGGAGGAGGTGGTGAGGAAGTGGTGAGGAGGTGGTGAGGAGGTGGTGAGGAGGTGGTGAGGAGGTGGTGAGGATGTGGTGAGGAGGTGGTGAGGAGGAGGTGGCGAGGAGGAGGTGGTGAGGAGGTGGTGAGGAGGTGGTGAGGAGGTGATGAGGAGGTGGTGAGGAGGTGGTGAGGAGGTGGTGAGGAGGTGGTGAGGAGGTAGTGAGGAGGTGGTGAGGAGGTGGTGAGGAGGTGGTGAGGAGGTGGTGAAGAGGTGGTGAGGAGGTGGTGAGGAGGTGGTGAGGATGTGGTGAGGAGGTGGTGAGGAGGAGGTGGTGAGGAGGTGGTGAGGAGGTGGTGAGGAGGTGGTGAAGAGGTGGTGAGGAGGTGGTGAGGAGGTGGTGAGGATGTGGTGAGGAGGTGGTGAGGAGGAGGTGGTGAGGAGGTGGTGAGGAGGTGGTGAGGAGGTGGTGAGGAGGTGGTGAAGAGGTGGTGAGGAGGTGGTGAGGAGGTGGTGAGGATGTGGTGAGGAGGTGGTGAGGAGGAGGTGGTGAGGAGGTGGTGAGGAGGTGGTGAAGAGGTGGTGAGGAGGTGGTGAGGAGGTGGTGAGGATGTGGTGAGGAGGTGGTGAGGAGGAGGTGGTGAGGAGGTGGTGAGGAGGTGGTGAGGAGGTGGTGAGGAGGAGGTGGTGAGGAGGTGGTGAGGAGGTGGTGAGGAGGAGGTGGTGAGGAGGTGGTGAGGAGGAGGTGAGGAGGTGGTGAGGATGTGGTGAGGAGGTGGTGAGGAGGAGGTGGTGAGGAGGTGGTGAGGAGGTGGTGAGGAGGTGGTGAGGAGGTGGTGAGGAGGTGGTGAGGAGGTGGTGAAGAGGTGGTGAGGAGGTGGTGAAGAGGTGAGGAGGAGGTGGCGAGGAGGAGGTGGTGAGGAGGTGGTGAAGAGGTGGTGAGTAGGTGGTGAGGAGGAGGTGAGGAGGTGGTGAGGATGTGGTGAGAGGGTGGTGAGAGGGTAGTGAGAGGGTGATGAGGATGTGGTGAGGAGGTGGTGAGGAGGTGGTGAGGAGGTGGTGAAGAGGTGAGGAGGAGGTGGCGAGGAGGAGGTGGTGAGGAGGTGGTGAAGAGGTGGTGAGTAGGTGGTGAGGAGGAGGTGAGGAGGTGGTGAGGAGGTGGTGAAGAGGTGGTGAGGAGGTGGTGAGAGGGTGGTGAGGAGGTGGTGAAGAGGTGGTGAGGAGGTGGTGAAGAGGTGAGGAGGAGGTGGCGAGGAGGAGGTGGTGAGGAGGTGGTGAAGAGGTGGTGAGTAGGTGGTGAGGAGGTGGTGAGGATGTGGTGAGGAGGTGGTGAGGATGTGGTGAGGAGGTGGTGAGGAGGTGGTGAGGAGGTGGTGAGGAGGTGGTGAGGAGGTGGTGAGGTGGTGAGGAGGAGGTGGCGAGGAGGAGGTGGTGAGTAGGTGGTGAGGAGGAGGTGAGAGGGTGGTGAGAGGGTAGTGAGAGGGTGATGAGGATGTGGTGAGGAGGTGGTGAGGAGGTGGTGAGGAGGTGGTGAAGAGGTGAGGAGGAGGTGGCGAGGAGGAGGTGGTGAGGAGGTGGTGAAGAGGTGAGGAGGTGGTGGTGAGGAGGTGGTGAGGAGGTGGTGAGGAGGAGGTGAGAGGGTGGTGAGAGGGTAGTGAGAGGGTGATGAGGATGTGGTGAGGAGGTGGTGAGGAGGTGGTGAGGAGGTGGTGAAGAGGTGAGGAGGAGGTGGCGAGGAGGTGGTGGTGAGGAGGTGGTGAGAGGGTGGTGAGAGGGTAGTGAGAGGGTGATGAGGATGTGGTGAGGAGGTGGTGAGGAGGTGGTGAGGAGGTGGTGAAGAGGTGAGGAGGAGGTGGTGAGGAGGTGGTGATGAGGTGAGGAGGTGGTGAGGAGGTGGTGAGGAGGTGGTGAAGAGGTGAGGAGGAGGTGGTGAGGAGGTGGTGATGAGGTGAGGAGGTGGTGAGGATGTGGTGAGGATGTGGTGAGAGGGTGGTGAGAGGGTGGTGAGAGGGTGGTGAGGAGGTGGTGAGGAGGTGGTGAGGAGGTGGTGAGGAGGCGGTGAGGAGGTGGTGAGGAGGTGGTGAGGATGTGGTGAGAGGGTGGTGAGAGGGTAGTGAGAGGGTGATGAGGATGTGGTGAGGAGGTGGTGAGGAGGTGGTGAGGAGGTGGTGAGGAGGTGGTGAGGAGGTGGTGAGGAGGTGGTGAGGAGGTGGTGAGGAGGTGGTGAGGAGGTGGTGAGGATGTGGTGAGGAGGTGGTGAGGAGGCGGTGAGGAGGTGGTGAGGAGGTGGTGAGGAGGTGGTGAGGAGGTGGTGAGGAGGTGGTGAGGAGGTGGTGAGGAGGTGGTGAGGAGGTGGTGAGGAGGTGGTGAGGATGTGGTGAGGAGGTGGTGAGGAGGCGGTGAGGAGGTGGTGAGGAGGTGGTGAGGAGGTGGTGAGGAGGTGGTGAGGAGGTGGTGAGGAGGTGGTGAGGAGGTGGTGAGGAGGTGGTGAGGAGGTGGTGAGGATGTGGTGAGGAGGTGGTGAGGAGGCGGTGAGGAGGTGGTGAGGAGGTGGTGAGGAGGTGGTGAGGAGGTGGTGAGGAGGTGGTGAGGAGGTGGTGAGGAGGCGGTGAGGAGGTGGTGAGGAGGTGGTGAGGAGGTGGTGAGGAGGTGGTGAGGAGGTGGTGAGGATGTGGTGAGGAGGTGGTGAGGAGGCGGTGAGGAGGTGGTGAGGAGGTGGTGAAGAGGTGGTGAGGAGGTGGTGAGGAGGCGGTGAGGAGGTGGTGAGGAGGTGGTGAGGAGGTGGTGAGGAGGTGGTGAGGAGGTGGTGAGGAGGTGGTGAGGAGGTGGTGAGGAGGTGGTGAGGAGGCGGTGAGGAGGTGGTGAGGAGGTGGTGAGGAGGTGGTGAGGAGGTGGTGAGGAGGTGGTGAGGATGTGGTGAGGAGGTGGTGAGGAGGCGGTGAGGAGGTGGTGAGGAGGTGGTGAAGAGGTGGTGAGGAGGTGGTGAGGAGGCGGTGAGGAGGTGGTGAGGAGGTGGTGAGGAGGTGGTGAGGAGGTGGTGAGGAGGTGGTGAAGAGGTGGTGAGGAGGTGGTGAGGATGTGATGAGGATGTGGTGAGGAGGTGGTGAGGAGGTGGTGAGGAGGTGGTGAGGAGGTGGTGAGGATGTGGTGAGGAGGTGGTGAGGAGGTGGTGAAGAGGTGGTGAGGAGGTGGTGAGGAGGCGGTGAGGAGGTGGTGAGGAGGTGGTGAGGAGGTGGTGAGGAGGTGGTGAGGAGGTGGTGAGGAGGTGGTGAGGAGGTGGTGAGGAGGTGGTGAGGAGGTGGTGAGGAGGTGGTGAGGAGGTGGTGAGGAGGTGGTGAGGAGGTGGTGAGGATGTGGTGAGGAGGCGGTGAGGAGGCGGTGAGGAGGCGGTGAGGAGGTGGTGAGGATGTGGTGAGGATGTGGTGAGAGGGTGGTGAGGATGTGGTGAGGATGTGGTGAGAGGGTGGTGAGAGGGTGGTGAGGAGGTGATGAGGATGTGGTGAGGAGGTGGTGATGAGGTGAGGAGGTGGTGAGGAGGTGGTGAGGAGGTGGTGAGGAGGTGGTGAAGAGGTGGTGAGGAGGTGGTGAGGAGGTGGTGAGGAGGTGGTGAGGAGGTGGTGAGGAGGTGGTGAGGAGGTGGTGAGGAGGTGGTGAGGAGGCGGTGAGGAGGTGGTGAGGAGGTGGTGGTGAGGAGGAGGTGGTGAGGATGTGGTGAGGAGGTGGTGAGGAGGTGGTGAGGAGGTGGTGAGGAGGTGGTGAGGAGGTGGTGAGGAGGTGGTGAGGAGGTGGTGAGGAGGCGGTGAGGAGGTGGTGAGGAGGTGGTGAGGAGGTGGTGAGGAGGTGGTGAGGAGGTGGTGAGGAGGCGGTGAGGAGGTGGTGGTGAGGAGGAGGTGGTGAGGATGTGGTGAGAGGGTGGTGAGGATGTGGTGAGGATGTGGTGAGAGGGTGGTGATGAGGTGAGGAGGTGGTGAGGATGTGGTGAGGATGTGGTGAGAGGGTGGTGATGAGGTGAGGATGTGGTGAGGATGTGGTGAGAGGGTGGTGAGAGGGTGGTGAGGAGGTGATGAGGATGTGGTGAGGAGGTGGTGAGGAGGTGGTGAGGAGGTGGTGAGGAGGTGGTGAGGAGGCGGTGAGGAGGTGGTGAGGAGGTGGTGAGGAGGTGGTGAAGAGGTGGTGAGGAGGTGGTGAGGAGGTGGTGAGGAGGTGGTGAGGAGGAGGTGGTGAGGAGGTGGTGAGGAGGAGGTGAGTAGGTGGTGAGGAGGTGGTGAAGAGGTGGTGAGTAGGTGGTGAGGAGGAGGTGAGGAGGTGGTGAGGAGGTGGTGAAGAGGTGGTGAGGAGGTGGTGAGGAGGTGGTGAGGATGTGGTGAGGAGGTGGCGAGGAGGAGGTGGTGAGGAGGTGGTGAGGAGGAGGTGAGGAGGTGGTGAGGAGGTGGTGAGAGGGTAGTGAGAGGGTGATGAGGATGTGGTGAGGAGGTGGTGAGGAGGTGGTGAGGAGGTGGTGAGGAGGTGGTGAGGAGGTGAGGAGGAGGTGGCGAGGAGGAGGTGGTGATGAGGTGAGGAGGTGGTGAGGATGTGGTGAGGATGTGGTGAGAGGGTGGTGAGAGGGTGGTGAGAGGGTGGTGAGGAGGTGGTGAGGAGGTGGTGAGGAGGTGGTGAGGAGGCGGTGAGGAGGTGGTGAGGAGGTGGTGAGGATGTGGTGAGAGGGTGGTGAGAGGGTAGTGAGAGGGTGATGAGGATGTGGTGAGGAGGTGGTGAGGAGGTGGTGAGGAGGTGGTGAGGAGGTGGTGAGGAGGTGGTGAGGAGGTGGTGAGGAGGTGGTGAGGAGGTGGTGAAGAGGTGGTGAGGAGGTGGTGAGGAGGTGGTGAGGAGGTGGTGAGGAGGTGGTGAGGAGGTGGTGAAGAGGTGGTGAGGAGGTGGTGAGGAGGCGGTGAGGAGGCGGTGAGGAGGCGGTGAGGAGGTGGTGAGGATGTGGTGAGGATGTGGTGAGAGGGTGGTGAGGATGTGGTGAGGATGTGGTGAGAGGGTGGTGAGAGGGTGGTGAGGAGGTGATGAGGATGTGGTGAGGAGGTGGTGATGAGGTGAGGAGGTGGTGAGGAGGTGGTGAGGAGGTGGTGAGGAGGTGGTGAAGAGGTGGTGAGGAGGTGGTGAGGAGGTGGTGAGGAGGTGGTGAGGAGGTGGTGAGGAGGTGGTGAGGAGGTGGTGAGGAGGTGGTGAGGAGGTGGTGAGGAGGTGGTGAGGAGGCGGTGAGGAGGTGGTGAGGAGGTGGTGGTGAGGAGGAGGTGGTGAGGATGTGGTGAGGAGGTGGTGAGGAGGTGGTGAGGAGGTGGTGAGGAGGTGGTGAGGAGGTGGTGAGGAGGTGGTGAGGAGGTGGTGAGGAGGCGGTGAGGAGGTGGTGAGGAGGTGGTGAGGAGGTGGTGAGGAGGTGGTGAGAGGGTGGTGAGGATGTGGTGAGGATGTGGTGAGAGGGTGGTGATGAGGTGAGGAGGTGGTGAGGATGTGGTGAGGATGTGGTGAGAGGGTGGTGAGGATGTGGTGAGGATGTGGTGAGAGGGTGGTGAGAGGGTGGTGAGGAGGTGATGAGGATGTGGTGAGGAGGTGGTGAGGATGTGGTGAGGATGTGGTGAGAGGGTGGTGAGAGGGTAGTGAGAGGGTGATGAGAGGGTGGTGAGGAAGAAGTGAGTAGCTTTACAGAGTTTAGTGTTTACAAACCTTATTCCAGCCTCGTTTGTTTAACAGGCCAGTAGTATATGCACCGACAACCTTGAAATATCCGGCTGTGACTTGTACTAGGGGTCTTAAGAGTACAAAGGTCACAGAGAGGCCAGGGTTCTTAACAAACACTCGAACGGCGGTCACAATTGCTGGTTTGGGAATGCGTAAAGACAAGGGAACAGTCAGAGTTACTTTTTCAGCCGATACCTTTAGTGCTTTCAGGTCTAGATCAACGCTACCAACACCTGGAGTGGAGGGGAGGGGGAAATGATGTAATGGTTTAATGTTGTGAAGGGTAATGAGGCAATATGGTGTAGCACTAACTATGTAAACACTGTATTTCACTAGAACATACAAATCTAGCTCTGTAAGAACACAACGAACTCAACCATTTATAGTCATCGTCATGTGATAAAAGAGTGCAGGTTTTCTCTGTGAGGGTTAGAGGTGGGTTAGAGGTATGGTTAGAGACGTGGTTAGAAACGTGGTTAGAGACGTGGTTAGAGGCGTGGTTAGAGGCGTGGTTAGAGATATGGTTATATGTATGGTTAGATGTGTGTCTAGAGGCGTGGTAAGAGACGTGGTTAGAGGCGTGGTTAGAGGCGTGGTTAGAGGCGTGGTTAGAGGCGTGGTTAGAGGTATGGTTATATGTATGGTTAGATGTGTGTCTAGAGGCGTGGTAAGAGGCGTGGTTAGAGAAGTGGGTTGAGGAGTGGTTAGAGGTGTGGTTAGAGGTGTGGTTAGAGGCGTGATTAGAGACTTGGCTAGATGCGTAGTTAGAGGCGTGATTAGATACGTGGCTAGAGGCGTGGTTAGAGGTATAGTTAGAGGCGTGATTAGAGGCATGGTTAGAGTTATTATTAGAATGTGGACCAGGGATTATAGTTGGGAGATGATTAAGACTCGATTAGAGGTGTGGTAATTGTCATAGTTACAGCAACAATTGGAGAAAAGAGATAGCTTGTTATGATGTTAGCTAGCTGTCAGTAATTATAATAAGAATTGGGAGTTTTAGTTGTTAAGGAATGAGTATTGTTGTAGTAGTGAGAATGTTGAGAACTCTGGGTCTAATGTGGATGTGAACTATGGATCTAATAGGGATGTAAACTCTGCGTCTAATGGGGATGTGAATACTGGGTCTAATGGGGATATGAACTCTGGGTCTAATGGGGATGTAAATACTGGGTCTAATGGGGATATGAACTCTGGGTCTAATGGGGATGTGAATACTGGGTCTAATGGGGATATGAACTCTAGGTCTAATGGGGATGTGAATACTGGGTCTAATGGGGATATGAACTCTGAGTCTAATGGGGATGTGAATACTGGATATAATGGGGATATGAACTCTGGGTCTAATGGGGATGTAATGGCAAATCAGTGCTAAAAGAGAAGTGATGATATTGAATTAAAACAAACCAGAGATTATGGTGGGTTCATCAGCTGACCATAACCTATAAGTACTTGACTGACCATCTGACCAGTAGTTACGAGATGGGGTCCTCAATAAACCTGTGAGTATGAAAGTAAGTTTATGAGAGTATTATATAGTAGATAGTTAATCGAATGAATGAGTGAGAAAGTAAGTGAGTGAGTGAGAAAGTGAGTGAGCGAGTGAGAAAGCTAGTGAGTGAGTGAGTGAGCGAGTGAGCGAGTAAGTTAACGAGTGAGTGAGTGAGAAAGTGAATGAGTGAATGAGTGAGTGAGTGAGTGAGTAAATTAGTGAGTGAGTGAGTTAAAAAATGAGCGAAGGAGTAAGTGAGTGAATGTGTTATCAATAATAACCTATGTAGTAGTGATCATGAGGACTGGTCTCATAAATATGACGTAATAGGGTCGATATGAAATTTGATTCCTCTAAAGATTTTACCGACGCTAATTCTCCACCACGATTTTGACAAGCAAGATTCGCGCCAGCATAATCAGCCAATGTGTCAGAAACGAATAAACACTTATCAGCAAACCGTTTAGAATCACCCGGACATCTGCTATCTAGCAACAAGAAATTAAATAGTGGTTAATGGAGTATGACTAGTGAGTCTGGTTAGTGGATTACTTATAGGTATAATAGGGGTATAGTTATGGGTGTTGTTAGGGTTTAATTAGGGGTGTAGATGATATTTAGTTAGAAGTGTAGTTATGAGTGTAGTTATGGGTGTAGTTATGGTTGAAGTGAAGATTTAGTTATAGGTTTAGTTCGGGGTATAGTTAGATTTGTAGTTAGAAGTGTAGTTATGGGTATTTATTGATATAGCTATGGGTATAGCTATGGGTGTAGTTAGAGGAGTAAATAAAGTTATAGTAAGAAGATGCAGTAAAAGTTTTTCATCGGGGAATAATTGGAAAATGTGACTTGTGATTGATACAAAATTCGCAGTCAAAAGAAATACGAGATGATATAATTACAAAGATAAGTTAATCTATAATCGGTATTACATAACGTGTAGGATTGAATTGTGAATAGAGAAATGAATCTTTGAACTACATAACAGACGAGACTGCATGTGTAGTTACCGCGTGTGTAGTTATTGCATGTAGTTATTGCATGTGTAGCTATTGCTTACTACACCATCAAATATAAACCACAATACAAACCATTAGAACTCATCTTCAGATAGTCGGTGAGGTCAGAGTTGATTATCTTGATTTTACCGATATCGAAACCATCATCCGAATTCATATCTCCTCCGATCATGAATTCATTCTATAGTCATTGCATGAAAGTCATAAAATACCAACAAAGACTTATCTATAACAAAGACTCATCTATAACAAGGACTTATCTACAACTCGAAAGGTTTTCGGATTTCTAGTAAATCTTTAATAAATAAATTTGTTAACGATTTATCTAAAATTTATCTTTAATTATTTATTAAAATGATTTCAAGTAAACGATATGAAAACAGGCGAAGTTATACAACACAACAATGTAGGGCGTCAGGTCAAAGTTCACCAACCGTTGTAGTATTAGCGGGCAAATCGACTGTAACGAAACGTCGTTGTTTGGCCACCTGGCGACCATTGACCAGCACAGAAACTCCGTGTAGTCGATGCCAGCTAAGGGCCAGAGTGGCGTAAGACCTCGGCACGATAGTCCGAGCCATAGAGCAAGACCACTGGTGGTTACCCCGGCGTACAATGAACTGAAACAGGGAAGAGGTACCTAAAGTTGTAATATGACTGACATTGAAGAAGGTTAATTCTTTTGTTATCTATGTTATAAGGCTATTGTTATCTATGTTATAAGGCTATTGTTATCTATGTTATAAGGCTATTGTTATCTATGTTATAAAGCTATTGTTATCTATGTTATAAGAGTAGTGTTATCTATGTTATAAGGCTATTGTTATCTATGTTATAAGGCTATTATTATCTATGTTATAAGGCTAGTGTTATCTATGTTATAAGGCTATTGTTATCTATGTTATAAGGCTAGTGTTATCTATGTTATAAGGCTATTGTTATCTATGTTATAAGGCTATTGTTATCTATGTTATAAGGCTATTGTTATCTATGTTATAAGGCTATTGTTATCTATGTTATAAGGCTATTGTTATCTATGTTATAAGGCTATTGTTATCTATGTTATAAGGCTATTGTTATCTATGTTATAAGGCTATTGTTATCTATGTTATAAGGCTATTGTTATCTATGTTATAAGGCTATTGTTATCTATGTTATAAGGCTATTGTTATCTATGTTATAAGGCTATTGTTATCTATGTTATAAGGCTATTGTTATCTATGTTATAAGGCTATTGTTATCTATGTTATAAGGCTATTGTTATCTATGTTATAAGTCTATTGTTATCTATGTTATAAGGCTATTGTTATCTATGTTATAAGGCTATTGTTATCTATGTTATAAGGCTATTGTTATCTATGTTATAAGGCTATTGTTATCTATGTTATAAGGCTATTGTTATCTATGTTATAAGGCTATTGTTATCTATGTTATATGGCTATTGTTATCTATGTTATAAGGCTATTGTTATCTATGTTATAAGGCTATTGTTATCTATGTTATAAGGCTATTGTTATCTATGTTATAAGGCTATTGTTATCTATGTTATAAGGCTATTGTTATCTATATTATATGGCTATTGTTATCTATGTTATAAGGCTATTGTTATCTATGTTATAAGGCTATTGTTATCTATGTTATAAGGCTATTGTTATCTATGTTATAAGGCTATTGTTATCTATGTTATAAGGCTATTGTTATCTATGTTATAAGGCTATTGTTATCTATGTTATAAGGCTATTGTTATCTATATTATAAGGCTATTGTTATCTATGTTATAAGGCTATTGTTATCAGCTCAGTAGGGGGATATTAGTTATTATTCCAGCGTGTCATGCGAACGTGTAGGCGGCCGTAGCGGTGGACAAGGCGGAAGTGATTTGAAGACAACAGTGTAGAAGGACCCCAAGAGGCGTGGCGTATACGTAAACGGGTCTGTAATACGAAGCCCGTTATGCAATCGGTCAGGGATTTCAGGCACCCTTCGACGACTGGTTTCAAGGTCAAACGACGACCTTGTCCCGAAAATGAGAAAAATGTACCGAAAGAGTAGACCCGCTTCACCCTGCTGGCTGTAGGGTAGTAGTTGGTCTAGTAGTTACTTTAATAGAGTGGTAATTAGTGTAGTTGTTTAGTAGTTATTGTTTAGTAGATGTGGTAGTCTAATAGATAGTGTAATCATATAGTCTAATAGTTAGTGTGGTAATTAGTGTAATAGTATAATAGTTAGTGTAATAGTGTAGTAGTTAGTGTAATAGTTTAGTAGTTAGTGTAATAGTGTAGTAGTTAGTGTAATGGTGTAGTAGTTAGTGTAATAGTGTAGTAGTTAGTGTAATGGTGTAGTAGTTAGTGTAATAGTGTAGTAGTTAGTGTAATGGTGTAGTAGTTAGTGTAATGGTGTAGTAGTTAGTGTAATAGTGTAGTAGTTAGTGTAATGGTGTAGTAGTTAGTGTAATAGTGTAGTAGTTAGTGTAATGGTGTAGTAGTTAGTGTAATGGTGTAGTAGTTAGTGTAATAGTTTAGTAGTTAGTGTAATGGTGTAGTAGTTAGTGTAATGGTGTAGTAGTTAGTGTAATGGTGTAGTAGTTAGTGTAATAGTTTAGTAGTTGGTGTAATGGTGTAGTAGTTAGTGTAATAGTGTAGTAGTTAGTGTAATGGTGTAGTAGTTAGTGTAATGGTGTAGTAGTTAGTGTAATGGTGTAGTAGTTAGTGTAATGGTGTAGTAGTTAGTGTAATGGTGTAGTAGTTAGTGTAATAGTTTAGTAGTTGGTGTAATGGTGTAGTAGTTAGTGTAATAGTGTAGTAGTTAGTGTAATGGTGTAGTAGTTAGTGTAATAGACAGCAATAGTCCTCGCACAAACAAACACACACGAATAAACACGCGCATACATACACACATGAACTAACACACACACACACACACACACACACACACACACACGTATTCCACACACCTACCCATCTTCACAACCCCTGACATCAACTACACTAGATAGCTCATTCATCTACACTAGACTACACTAGATAGCTCATTCATCTACACTAGACTACACTAGATAGCTCATTCATCTACACTAGACTACACTAGACAGCTCATTCATATACACTAGACTACACTAGACAGCTTAATTCAACCTCAGTCAACATAAAGACTTACCCACTCATATAGCTGGAAACATTCTCGATTTAGTGATTTACAAAACCGTTACCAACATTACCAATAACAATTCAATCAATAACTTTTTCTCCGCAATTAATTATTTTCTTCCATATTCACTCCAAGATAATCCAAACCCTAACATACAATAAAATATCGAAAATATGGCACCAATGAAAACGACACATATATATTTGTATTACATTTTACCACACGATTTCGTAATAATATATCCGCCTCGGGCAGTTCCAAGAAATAAGTAACTGGTCGATAATTTCTATGTAAAATATTGCAAAGTAAGCGTTATTAATTGAACTATTTGGATGTAGTTCAGAAGTACAATTAACGGCAACTGTTCGTCTTCAGTAATTATTATATCGCTTATATGAACATTATTTCTCCATATATCGAACGACCAAATCTAGACAAATCCATCCTCTCCAATATACCTCTTCAATTTCAAATGTATCCATAATATCAAAACCTTAGAGAGAATTGATTTCCTACAGCTCAATAGTCATTTATATAAAAACAGCAAACTTGACCAATACCAAAGTACATACAATAAAATAAAAGCATTGACATAACTATTATCCACATCTTCGATACGGTTCATCACTTTGCTGTACCAACATATGGATCCGCGATTGTTCTTCATGACCCTTCGGCAGCATTTGATACACTTGACCATATAATCCTCATCTCTAGACTATCATATTTAGGCATCACTGGCGCTATTCTCGATTGTTTCACCTCATAACTACGACTAAACAGAGTAAATAACAAACAAATCCAACATTTCTATGCCGAATAAAAATCCTCCTTTCAGAATAATCCAACATTGGCTACTAATCATGTAAACAATTGTATACAAAATAAATGTTAACCCGTATTACATAATAACACATTATATTACCATCTCAATACTATGCAAAACATTACACAATCAAAGACCAGTCAACCAATTTAATCTAAAAACGCAAGTCACATTTCACATTACTTCAGCACGACATAAATCATTCTCCGATCACGCCATAACATTCTGGAGTAATTTACCATCCGACATCCAATTTGTTAAATTCACTGACGCCTCCAAACTAAATCCCTCCTATTTTTCAAATCAACGCACACTCGAATATCGTGCGCACAATCGGGAACCTCAATAACGAAGTTGAGTGTCCAAACCCTTATGTAACAGGTGACAAGTGACACTTGACAAGTGACACTAACCGCCCAATCCCTTATAGAAAGTTGCGTTGTATGCACTTGTAACAAGTGCGAATGTGTTCTTAATCGTGCTGATGTGTCTCCAATTGAAGTCGATGGCGACCACGTTTTTCGTGGTAACAATGCCTGGAAGAAGTGGATTTTGCATAGTAAAAGATTCCTGGAGTTCAGAGTGCAATCCATGTTGGAAATAAATTCACGAAAATAAAGATATGCATGATATAAAAATTCAAAATAACTATTATTACGATTTTTAGGATATAGATATCACATTAGTTGTTATTATATAAGTAGCATAATGATGTATTCACTTTCTGTACAGATTATTACGTTTTATTCATTTGAAATTTTATTTTAAATAATTAATAATAATAATATAAGGATTTAAATTTTCATTTGTAGAAGATTCTAGAAATCTCAATACATTATTTAAAGAATATAGTGAAACTGTATTTAAAATTCCGGTGTTTAGCACTGACCCGAAATACTCCAGACAGTCTTGCTAATATCGATGCGACATTGTTGCCTGGAGTCAAGGGGGTTCATTTCGCCGTCCATGTAACATTTAAAATCGATAGTACAAATATTCGGCTAGAAGTCAATGCATTTATGTTAAAGCAAAGCTAGAGATAAAAATAGAAAATTAAAAAGCGATGATTCCAAACGATATCGAAATTAATGTCAGACATGTGGACATACCTGAATCTTACAGGAAATCATCTTGCAGGAGCGGCAACGCGAATCATAGACACGGGCATTCAGAGGGTTCGAAGAGGTTGTAGAGTTATCGTAGGCCAAGACCACCAAGTAAGATATAGTGGCTACCGGTCTCACGCAAACCACGGAGTTCTGAGTTACCACAATGCCGAGTACAGTTATTACTTCACTGTCAACTGTATTGTTCCTCTGAAGTAAGATTATTTAGTAAGTGTTAGTAAGTGTTTAGTAAGTGTTAGTAAGAGTGCTTAGTAAGTATTAGTAAGTGCTTAGTAAGTATTAATAAGAGTGCTTAGTAAGTATTAATAAGAGTGTTTAGTAAGTGTTAGTAAGAGTGTTTAGTAAGATTGTTTAGTAAGTGTTAGTAAGAGTGTTTAGTAAGTATTAATAAGAGTGTTTAGTAAGTATTAATAAGAGTGCTTAGTAAGTATTAATAAGAGTGCTTAGTAAGTATTAATAAGAGTGCTTAGTAAGTATTAGTAAGTGTTTAGTAAGTGTTAATAAGATTGTTTAGTAAATGTTAGTAAGAGTGTTTAGTAAGTGTTAGTAATAGTGTTTAGTAAGTGTTAGTAAGAGTTAGTAAGAGTGTTTAGTAAGTGTTAGTAAGAGTGTTTAGTAAGTGTTAGTAAGAGTGTTTAGTAAGTGTTAGTAAGAGTGTTTAGTAAGTGTTAGCAAGAGTGTTTAGTAAGTATTAGTAAGTGTTAATAAGAGTGTTTAGTAAGTGTTAGTAAGAGTGTTTAGTAAGTGTTAGTAAGAGTGTTTAAGAATAAGTAAGAGGGTTATAAAAACACTTAAACCAAGTATAGTATGAGTGTTGAGGGTTTAATGAGAAATCTCTTTCTCTCACTCCGTTCCTCACCTCGATTCTTCTAAATGAACACCAGATTGGAATGCCTAGGAGATATTCTCCGAGTATGGTATAGCTGGCGCAGTTCTGATCTCTCTTGGATATGTCGCAGGGCAAGGAGAGCTTATTTAAGACATCCGGAGTTCTGACTTGATCTCTTTTCAACTCGCAGTTGGTACCAAAGTACTCTACATCGCAGATGCATTTACCTGGTGGAGGACATTGGGGGAATGTCTGCTAGGGGAAATAAGGTAGGACTACTGGTGTTTAATGGGGTGATGACAATTGAAGGCCTCGGGAGATGGGCAGAGTAATAATATACATTTAAAGTACAATAGCTCTTAGCTTTCTCATCAAAAACTAATAATTAATGAATAATTAATATATTTAAAAAATGATAGTTATTAAAATATTAGTTATTAAAATTGTAAGATTAATATATTTAAAAAAATTAGAATGCAATCAATTTTTAAAAAATCATCCGGGTTCAGCACATTATTTTTATCGACCTTATTAACTAGAGGGCAGCCCTGTCTCTATTGTTTCATACATGCTGTATGACTTAGTGTCATAATAATAAAGCGGACACTCATTTCGAGTGTAACGCTTATGTACTCAATTCGAAATCGATGGTCAGCTCGAATGAGGAAAGAAAGAAGAATGCTTCACGGCTCACCATAATACTCGACTTTGTAATAGCTGTACACGGAGTCTTGGATCACGGTGTAACGGTTACTCTTCCTAGTGAGCTTGGAGACGTAGCAGGTTTCAGGCGTCTCTTGCGTATCTGTTGAAGGTTGGCGGGAGATGACGGGCGAAGTTTTCTTTTAATCGAAGAGAAAAGAAATAATTTTAAGGATTTTAAAGTGATTTCGAAAATTCTTATAATAAATTCGCAATCAATGAATTCGCGATTGCAAATAGTCTGTTTATTTTAATCATCCAACCGATATAACTGATTGACTTGCAGTTGTCGCTCTCTTCGCAAATCCGACGACACTTCCCGATGTCCTTGATTCCTTTGTGTAGCTTAGACTGACTGCCGAATATTACCCCCATCACTCTTTCGTCGCTATACCAGCGTTTCTTATCTTAGATTCACGAGAATGGTTGGAATGCAAGTCGCAAATTACGCATCGTTTACGAATATCGCAATATTGATCTCATGACGAAATCAACGTTTTATTTTAATATTTTGTATCAAATATAACCGAATTCTATTCAATAATCTTATTATATACATTTTTCAGGATTAATATATCTGTTTCTCACTACTAACATTTTTTACAGGTCCCGTGGAGTCCGCAATCTTGGCAAATTACGCCCACGGAGATATCGGGTCCCGTCGTTCCTCCATCCTTACTTTTAATCCATTTGCGGGTATCCAGTTGCATCTTCATGCTGCACTGCTGTAGCATCGTGGCGCCGGACGATTTTACCCAAGATAACTCTCCGGATTCCTGGAGATCCTGCGAAGTTGGATGGATGCGATGAAGAATCGGAATACAATGTTAGTTAGTAATGATGGGAATGAAGTTGAAATTGTTGACCGAAGAGAAGAACTGAAAATAACGTAAAGGAGTAATAATAAGATGTAATGAAAATAATGAAATTCGAGTGAGAATTTGAATTTAAAACGTATTAACTTATGATATATAATAACTATTGTATAAAATGGTATAATGCATGTAATAAATGATTGAATCACTAATTTCTTTAAATCACTAAAATATGCAATTACTGTGAAAAAGAGAATACATTACTTTGTCATAAGAAACATGAATTAGACTTGGTTAGTTGATTTAAAAACTATTTGAATATTTGTTTGATTAAAGGTGAGTATTAAAGGATAACTTAAAAAAGTAATTTAGGTAGAATTAGGGACAAAATAATGATAAATTAGGGAAATTAAGGGAATTACTTCCATAACATTAAAAATAGATATATTGTATTAAAAGCTAGAAAATAACCTGGATGCATCCCGCCAACTGAGTTTCATAAACGGAAGCATCCTTTTCACATCTAGACGCATTTAATATAGAATTCAATTTGTCATGGCAAATGGCTGTAACTTGTAATTTTGTCCGACCAAAAGATGGCCATGATAATGGAGTCTCCTATAGGAAATAGTTTTATTAATGAGTGTGAGATTGTGTGTATACGTGTATGCATGTGAGAGTATGTGTACGTGTGTGTGTGCGTGTGAGAGTATGTGTACATGTGTGTGTGTTACAGTGTTTGTATGCGTGTATGCGTGTGTGAATATGTAACTGTGTAATTATGTGTGAGTGTGTATGTCCGCGTGTGTTTGACTGTTTTTGTATTTGTGAGTATGAGTGCGTATGCATATGTATATTCATGTATGTATGCGTGTGTGTATGTGTGTGTGTGTATGTGTGTGTCTGTCTGTGTGCGTGTGTGTCTGAGCGTGTCCATGTGACTATCAGTAAGGACAGTCTCAATAAATATCCAGCTAACCATTTTGTTTTTAGGATTTGATTCATAGATTGAATCTTTCGGTTTTAAAGTTCTGCAAATCGTCTTTATGGAGTTTTGAACAAGTAATGTAGTGATGTCTTTATCTGTGTACATTTAATTTAATGAAACTCATATTTAGAAGATGAGGAAATAGAGTGCAATTGCGATGGTGATAGTGGTGAATGTGATAGTGGTGATGGTGATAGGGGTGATGGTGATAGGGGTGATGGTGATAGGGGTGATGGTGATAGAGATGATGGTGATAGGGGTTGTGTTGATAGAGGTGATGGTGATAGGGGTGATGGTGATAGGGGTGATGGTGATAGGGGTGATGGTGATAGGGGTGATGGTGATAGAGATGATGGTGATAGGGGTTGTGTTGATAGAGGTGATGGTGATAGGGGTGATGGTGATAGGGGTGATGGTGATAGGGGTGATGGTGATAGGGGTGATGGTGATAGAGATGATGGTGATAGGGGTTGTGTTGATAGAGGTGATGGTGATAGGGGTGATGGTAATAGGGTTGTGGTGATAGGTGTGATAGTGATAGGGGTGATAGGGGTGATGGTGATAGGGTTGTGGTGATAGGTGTGATAGTGATAGGGGTGATAGGGGTGATGGTGATAGGGTTGATGGTGATCGGGGTGATGGTGATAGGGTTGATGGTGATAGAGGTGATGGTGATGGGAGTTGTGGTGATAGGGGTGATGGTGATAGGTGTGATAGTGATAGGGGTGATAGGGGTGATGGTGATGGGGGTGATGGTGATAGGGATGATGGTGATAGGGGTGATGGTGATGGTGATAGGGGTGATGGTAATGGGGGTTGTGGTGATGGTAGTCGTGGTGTCGAGTTGTGGATATGGTAACGGTGGTTGGTGCGTTTTTGTTGTACGTGTAGAGGATTTTACCGCCTCGATAGCGAGAATAGTAGAGGTGGTATGGGCGTGGGATAGGTGGGCATGGTCTGTGGGCGTGGCCTAACACTTCGTCCTAGTAGAGCTGCACGTAGAAGACAATGGCTCACTACACGTCGGAACTGCATTGTCTTGACATTGACAATACGCCGCGTTTTTCGATGATGCATTTTCGTCGCCGGTGACACATATACCATTGTATATACTGTCGCTTCCCGTTACCCTACAGCACGAGTGGCTAGCGATTACTTGATAGGTGGTGACTTATTTAATATCTCATCGTCATCGTAATTATATACAATAATGCCGTTATACTATCAAGAAATATTTGGATGTATTATAAATCCTTGTAACCTCCAGTTGCTCAAGAAAGTTGGTAAATTCAATAATTTTCCATCGGTACCCTTCAAGTCGTTATTTCCTACTCCGTCGTTATCCCCGCAGATACCTAAATGATATCGAAACAGATTAAAATCCGTAATTTATAGAAATAAATATTGAAATTTTGAAACCCGAGTAAAAATAAACATAAATGTTGAACTTGGACTATTACGGAGGAGGTTAAACAGAGGTTAAACAGAGGTTAAACAGAGATTAAACAGAAGTCTATGAAGTAGACCTTCAGTGTTATTGAAGTCTACACTCGAAGCCGTGATCACAATGTTCAAATACCTTCTTCCGCTGACAGTCACAATCGTACCGGTAGGAAGGTAAACCTGTGAAGGACAAAGACAATTACTGACCCGACGTGGCACAAATAATTATGCTACCGTTATTACAATGTAGACTGGTATTCTTTGTAATGCAGTTCAAATGATATAAAGTGATTGTCGTATCTCCTGAATCTATATTTGAATTTTCAATTCGCTACAAATCTATTCGCGATATAAAAGTTACACAGACGATAAAACTACGGGAGATTAAGTTAACCCGATATCTGATGTATCTTTGCGTAGTGTATCCGGTCACAACGGTCGAGGGGTGTAATCGACCGCTGCCGATCAACTGTACTTTGGCCCGAGAGGGATTATTTCTTTTCGGGCCGGAACCGTCAATCAAGAGAACATAACTACCGATACGAATCACGGCTGCCGTATGACAGGCGACATTCCTGCTGCACCTTCTTTGCAACCCGTGTACCTTTAAGGAATAGGAGAAGCAGGTAAACGTATATCTATAGACCCGGTAGGGGTACAAGAAAAATATATAGGAAATCGTTTTTTTAACTCCATTTTTAAAATGGAGTTTATTCACTCTTGTCGCAATTTTAAAGTGATTTGGCTTTACTGGATGAAATAATCATTTGTAATTAATATTGAATATTATATAAGACAAATAGTTACGAGGAATTAATAGATATCGTTATAGGGCTAAACTATGCGGTGAGTATAGATTAAATATATTCCCATCAAATAACATCGTAATTTTAGGGTAATAATTTACTAACGGCGTATGGTAAACTTTTATGTCTGTACAGCACAAATTCACCTTCCATATGGTTATTGAATTTCCTTTTTGAATTGTAAATACAATCAAAAAAGTATATGTATATTCATATATATAGTAATATAAGTAAATTCATTATTAATACAGCAAAGTAGGTTTAATTAACAAACTAACTTTCCGTCGAATGTTTTCACGTGTGGATCTCCAGTTGAAGTACAAGTATCAATTGTTTTAGTGCCCGCAGAATCTTCGACATTGATTTTAATTTGACCAACAATTGTTTCTTGAAATAATATTCTACGGTCTTCTACTACCCGATTAATACGCTGCGAGGATATATTTGTTATTAAGGAGGAAATGTCTTCGAATGTATCCGTAATGTATATTCCAGCAAATAGATTCTAGTTTTATTACATTTATTTTGAATATTATTTCAATATTAATTATCATTTCTAGCATTACTGTATACATATTCATAGGTATGTTATTAATAATGTTTACCGAACCAACCAATGGGTAGATATCCTAGAAAGCATTCCGCTAAATGTCTACTTTTTACTAAATTAGTAAATGAACATGTAAACAATTCCCATTAAATTCTACATTTATATTATATAATTTACATATTTAGTAATAAATTAAATTCAACTTACTTAATGTTTTCGAAGTAAGTTTATGAATGCCTACAGTATATATCTAGTTTACAGTACATACCTATACACGCATTATTAATCGCATATGTACACCTCGGACACGCGAATAGTAAATTGAATACCTGACTCACTATCTGCTCCTCAAATCTGGTTCCTCCCTGATCTTTATCTCTAGTCACTGATCTAACTATCAGCACTGAGCCGGACTAGATATTATCCACAATCTATTGATATTACCTCATCCCTAGTCACTCATCTTACTAACAATTATGACCCTGACACGACATTCATCCATATTCCCTGAATACTCCTAGGTATAGCTCTCGAACTGACTACCACTCCTGTTCCATAACTAGTAGACTAATAATTTGATTCTCAGTTTGACCCCTGACCTGTGAGAGTTGCAGAACGCGCACGGCAGTTCTTCTTTCGATGCGTCCGTCGAGTTTGGCGATAACTGGAATTAAGATTTTGCGATCGGAATCGATGAGGAAACTTCTGGGTAGTCGGAAGTCGCAACTAGTTGGCATGTCAGAGAGCGTAACGGCCGATAACTCGCCTAGTAACGCTTGAGGGATACTAGACGATCGCTTACCATCCAGGTAACAATGGAAATCATCTTTGTGTTTAAGAAACCTATACGTGGAGTAGAAGATAAATGAGGTAGGTTGTAGCAAACAGATGATAGTGAAGATAGTGGAGATAGTGAAGACAGGAGATAGTGAAGACAGGATATAGTGAAGACAGGAGATAATGAAGACAGGAGATAGTGAAGACAGGAGATAGTGAAGATAGGATATAGTGAAGACAAGAGATAGTGAAGACAGGAGATAGTGAAGACAGGAGATAGTGAAGACAGGAGATAGTGAAGACAGGAGATAGTGAAGACAGGAGATAGTGAAGATAGGATATAGTGAAGACAGGAGATAGTGAAGACAGGAGATAGTGAAGACAGGAGATAGTGAAGACAGGGGAGCTTGAAGATAGGGGAGATTGAAGACAGTAGAAGAATGATAGTAGAATAAGCTAAGTTAAAGTATGATCATATTGAGGTCCAGTGTCTGCTGTTGTAGATTTATGAAATTATAAATTAATTAATTATTAATTATTAGTAACAAATTAAAATTAAAGAAATAAATGCATAATTGTATGTTATTAAAAATACTTAGATTTCAATTAATAGTTTACTGTAAGTATGCAAATATCAAAGTAATAAAATGGTTAAAGTGTCGGATAGTGCTAATTAAAGAAGAACATGTGGGGATAAGTCTTAATCAGATAATCGGGTGAATCTTGAATGGATGTTAGTGTGGGATGTGCAGATGAAAACCTGGCCACGATGACAACTTCGCAAAACTCTAGGTCAAGTAGCCCGCATATGGTTGCAGTGGGAACACGGACGCTAAGTTCCACTGACACGGAACCGCCACCTTCTACTACCGTGATTTCTTTCGTATTAATGGAGACCTGTAAATGAGGGGTTAAGATTATTCGGAGGTATTTTGGCAGAGTTACGGATGACTGAAAGCGGACCACAGATTGGTGTACGATTGCAAGGAATACAAACAAAAAGGCCGTCCTTCGAGGGTTTACTCTTTTGAAAGCAGCTCTTGTCCTTATCTTCTTTGCAAAGTTTGTTCTGACATACCGACACAGAACACATAATCTATATCGTAAAGGAACATTAAATTACTAAAGTATAACATTACTCATTATGCCTATACTACATCTAGCTAGGTACCCATATTATATTATACTTACTATTACCAAGGCACCAATTCTAATTTATATTTACTATTACCAAGTTACTCATACTATATTATTATACTTATCGCAGTGAATATCGCTTTTCCAGTACCATTCCTCAAATTAAAACATTTGTCAAGACAGAGTTCCCGATTGAAGATAATTTGTTGTCCCAATTCACATAAGGGCAAATGCCACCCGCAACCCACTACGATTGCACGGCATACTAACTCCTCTTATCATTAGCAGGTTGTTGACGGATAGAACATATCCGTACATATGGGTAGCATCCTCTCCAAGTGCAGACACTTCAAATTCCGGCAATCCTATCACAACAGCATCGCTATCCTGTAGCATCCACTTTTGTCTGTAGCCGAATTTGTGGTCTTGCAGCTTTTTCCATTTGCATCTCATGAAGTTCATATCTGCTGATTTACTTAGGTATTCGACCACGGGAGGAATCTCTAGCACGGAGTCGGTTGCTGTATTATGGGCGGGGCTTAATGATCGGGGCCATAGTCTAACATAATATATATTTTGTGGGCATGGAATTCTATTATCACATTTCATAAATATTTGACAGTTTGTTAAAATAAATGTTATAATTAATAAAAAATTAAGTTATATAAATTATACATAATTTGATTCAAAAGTTATATTTTGAATATAACAAACGTTTAGTGCATTTTTCTGTTTTTATTTTTAATTCCGAAGAAGATAATATTTTTCCGAAAACCTAAAAAGAGAAAATAAAATCATGAATAAAATAACATATTTACTATTTTTAACATTATAACTTGATATATAGTATATCTTGTGTGTATATCATTCAAGTAAAATATAATTAAATATGGGTAGATAAGAAAAATATAACAATTAAAATAAATTAAAGGCATTATTGAAAATTAAATCATTTGAATTATTTGCCAGTTGTGCAATGAACCATATATTATATATTATTAAATACATTGTATTATTAACAGGTATCATTTGTTGTTATTGAGGTATGTTTTATTTAATTAAAATAATTTACTACGGAAATCTTTGGATATTTTCTTATTAATTTTATTCTTTTCATAATCAAACAATAAAAAATAATGAAAATAATAACTTTTAAATATTGAAAATAATTATTAAAATTAGATAATTTGTTAAAAATGTTACATTTATTAGAAGATATAAACCTGTAAACAAGATAGGTATCCTTTGAATGATGATTTATTACGACCTCCAAGCCTTAATTGGCCTCTACTATCGAGGGGCAAACCTTTACTAATACTTTTAAAAGCTATAGTCTGTAATAATGGATTAAAATAAGTTTAGAAATACAAATATATTTTACTGAAATAATAATTCAATAAATATAAGAATGTATCCAGAAAATAGTGAAAAAGAGTGATTGAAAAGAAATAAAATGGAATAGAGAAAGAATGTGATGAATTACAAGAAGAAAAGAGAACGGGTAGTAGAAGGAATGATAAGGAAGGTGAATTATAGATACTAAATAAATAGAAAAAGAAAAAAGAGCATTACACAAACCTTGCCGTTTGCAAATAAATTAATATTCACATGTTTACTACGTGATATCCATTGGTAAGTAAGAGCCAGCGAGGTCCACTCTTGATTTCGTAGTTTTAACAAACTCGAATGTAACTTTATAATTCTGCAATGTATGACAATATGTACTTATATCATTTGTTTAATTTACGTATGATATTTATTAATGTTATTTATAAAATGTGTTCAAATTGATCAAATTTCCCAAATTGCTGAATTATTCTAGTTTTACGAATCCACCCAAATTCTTTTTAAAGCAAAATCTTTTTTAAAAATAAACAGATATTGAAATATCAATATTAAAATTGTTAATAACTTTCCAGATTCTTTATCGGTGTAGAATTGCAAGATAAACTTGTACGATTTGGAGGTGACTTGTTGCAGAAGAATCTTAAAGCCGGCCTCGTAGCTCAATAGTTCCATAATGATGGAGGATTTCATGTTAAATTGTTCATCGTGATGTCGATAGGACAGCAATATAGTTGTGGAGTAGGGAGAGTTCAACTTATTATCCTATGAGGGTAGAGTTGAATTAGGAGTAAGTAGGTCGAACAGTGTAGCATTGGCAATATGTGTAAACGAGGGAGGTCGGAGAAATCATTGAGAAGTAGGTATGGGGAGGCAAAGAGAATGAATTGTGAAATTATGTATAAAGGATAAGAATCGATGATATATCATAAATAGTAGGATAAGTATTTGGGAACATCATGACAAAGTGAATTAATACGATTATACTTTCTTTCAATGTATTTAAACAAAGCATGCAAGGAGTTTTCATACTTTTAATTACTTGTCAGATCATTATCACGATAGCTACCTCGATGATTAGATAGCTCTCCTTGTGTCCATCGAAGTAGATGGAGCCACCCTCGCGGTGACCTTTAGCACCAGGACCATCGGCGTAATGTATGCCGCGACGACCGTGAAATACATTTTGGAATCGTGCGATATCCGAACACCGGTCAAGCTTATATAACTTCGACGAGAAATTCCCTTTTTTGGGGTAATTGTGCGTTTATATGCGGTTATATGCGTTTATATGCGTTTATATGCGTTTATATGCGTTTATATGCGTTTATATGCGTTTATATGCATTCCGCATCGAGGTCTCGCAGCGGACGTGTATACCGGCTAACGAACACAAACACACGTGCGCGCGCATTCTCACATACACACACGCACACACACGCACACACACATACGCGCACACACATACGCGCACACACATACGCGCACACACATACGCACACGTGCCTATTATCTAACTGGTAGTGGATCTAGAATAGTAAGATGTTATTACTCGAGTGCAATGCATATAGGACAGAGCACCGACTTCAACACTAAGCATAATGCATAGAGAACAGTACGTATATACATAATGAGGGCGGATATAACGAATGCCGTAAACTGACCGCTAGATGACCACTTGTCACCGCTCGTCTCTGGAATGCATGACAGTTTATCGTCCTTTGGGTTCGTGAAGCCGTGAAGGTAGCATTTGTTGTCGATAATACAGGAATCGTTCTGAGTTGAGTCGGGGTCAACACGGGGTCAACCGGTGGGAGCAACACATATGCGATATGAGGGTATATATCATGAAAGAAGTGTCAGAGTACAAGAACAATGAAAGTTGAGGTCAATGGAATAACCTCAGTAGTCGGATAACTATACATATTTCATTATTATATTAAATATATTGTACTTGTTAAAGTACGGTGAATGTTATGTAGATGTCTTCCCCCAGTCAGTACATTTACAGTTACAGTTACAGTTACAGTTACAGTTACAGTTACAGTTACAGTTACAGTTACAGTTACAGTTACAGTTACAGTTACAGTTACAGTTACAGTTGTAGTTACAGTTACAGTTACAGTTACATTTACAGTTGTAGTTACAGTTACAGTTACAGTTACAGTTACATTTACAGTTACAGTTGTAGTTACAGTTACAGTTACAGTTACAGTTACAGTTACAGTTACAGTTACAGTTACAGTTACAGTTACAGTTACAGTTACAGTTACAGTTACAGTTACAGTTACAGTTACAGTTACAGTTACAGTTGTAGTTACAGTTACAGTTGTAGTTACAGTTACAGTTACAGTTACAGTTACAGTTACAGTTACAGTTACAGTTACAGTTACAGTTACAGTTACAGTTACAGTTACAGTTACAGTTACAGTTACAGTTGTAGTTACAGTTACAGTTACAGTTACAGTTACAGTTACAGTTACAGTTACAGTTACAGTTGTAGTTACAGTTACAGTTACAGTTACAGTTACATTTACAGTTACAGTTGTAGTTACAGTTACAGTTACAGTTACAGTTACAGTTACAGTTACAGTTACAGTTACAGTTACAGTTACAGTTACAGTTACAGTTACAGTTACAGTTACAGTTACAGTTACAGTTACAGTTACAGTTGTAGTTACAGTTACAGTTGTAGTTACAGTTACAGTTGTAGTTACAGTTACAGTTACAGTTACAGTTACAGTTACAGTTACAGTTACAGTTACAGTTACAGTTACAGTTACAGTTACAGTTACAGTTATAGTTACAGTTGTAGTTACAGTTACAGTTACAGTTACAGTTACAGTTACAGTTACAGTTACAGTTACAGTTATAGTTACAGTTACAGTTACAGTTACAGTTACAGTTACAGTTACAGTTGTAGTTACAGTTACAGTTACAGTTACAGTTACATTTACAGTTACAGTTGTAGTTACAGTTACAGTTACAGTTACAGTTACAGTTACAGTTACAGTTACAGTTACAGTTACAGTTACAGTTACAGTTACAGTTACAGTTACAGTTACAGTTACAGTTACAGTTACAGTTACAGTTACAGTTGTAGTTACAGTTACAGTTGTAGTTACAGTTACAGTTACAGTTACAGTTACAGTTACAGTTACAGTTACAGTTACAGTTACAGTTACAGTTACAGTTACAGTTACAGTTACAGTTACAGTTACAGTTACAGTTACAGTTGTAGTTACAGTTACAGTTACAGTTACAGTTACAGTTACAGTTACAGTTACAGTTACAGTTACAGTTACAGTTACAATTACAGTTACGATATAGTTGCGCCTTTAGAAGTACCTAATTAGATGGTAACCCGACGTCGAATATGCCGTTAGACTAACCGTACGCATACAGATAAATTTGACGTGTTGGCAAGCATAACAGATCGCGTCATAGATCATGTGGAAGATCGGAGTCTTGGAAAACAGCTTTTTCTTGTTTGATATCGTGATACGCAAACTCAATTTCTACAGGATGACGGCGAGTTGATGAGATTGCTTGGAGAGATTTACACGCCTACCTAATATACGCTTATACTAGGTTTATGTAACATATCCTAGGTTTATCTTAGAAAATTGCCCACAAGTTTAAACTACAGAGAATATTGCATTAAATGGATTATTAATCGACGATATCCAATCGGGTTTTTGTTAAAAAAAACTTGCACAGCTTACTAATTTCTGACAAAATAAAATATTTGGTTTATTTGCGAAAATATTTCAAATACTTAAATTTGAGTTTTTTAAATGTGATTCAATTTCTTACGAATTAATGGTCAATAAATATGAATATTAATAACAATTGAAAGGAACACATAATAACCAAAAGATGTTGGCTGATTGGACAGATTATCTGCGTGTCACTTATCATAATTGCTTTGACAGTATCATAATTATTGTTGTATTGCCATGGAAATGATAAAATCTAGCAAAATAATAAAGGATTGATCATTATCCTTAAAAGTGATATGTATGAGTATATATATATATATATATATATATATATATATATATATATATATATGTGTCTATAATATTAATAATGATGATGATATTACATATGAATACAATAACATATAGTATTATAAACAAACGTAACAATACAAAACAACATTACGATAACATATGGCTTTGAACAGTTTAGCATCAAATATAATATTCAAATTAATTTCTTTATAATTGAAAAGAAATGATTTAGAACAACGGAGTAAAATGATAAACAAAACAAAGATCTATGTACCAACAGGACAAAGATCTATGTAACAACAAGACAAAGATCTATTTACCAACAAGACAAAGATCTATATAATAACAGGACAAAGATCTATTTACCAACAGGACAAAGATCTATGTACCAACAGGACAAAGATCTATGTACCAACAGGACAACGATCTATATAATAACAGGACAAAGATCTATGTACCAACAAGACAAAGATCTATGTACCAACAAGACAAAGATCTATGTACCAACAGGACAAAGATCTATGTACCAACAAGACAAAGATCTATGTACCAACAAGACAAAGATCTATGTACCAACATCTATTATTGATAGCCTGCAATAACTCTCCACAAAGTTAGTCCCCGATACAGAAACAGTATCAGTAGTACTATTGGTTGGATACGTGTGCCTGCAATGCCAGTGATGCAATGCAATCAAAACAAGTTCTTTAAAGCGTAATATATAAATAGTAATATTAAAGTAATTTTTAGACAATTTAATCATAATTGATACATATAATACCAGTACACTAAGTACTTTTACCCACATACCAACCAGACATTAGTCAAAACGGTATCGATGATAGGAGGTTTAGCTGTATTAATTGAACAATCGAATCCTTGAAAACCAACGTTGCAAAAACATACTCCTTTTTTACACTGGCCTTGTTTTGAACACTTATTGGGACATGGCAGAACCACTGAGTGGATTCATATGGATTACACGATTTCGGAGTAATGGAACAAAGCTCGTAGTCGATGAGGTATATTAGAGTATGGACATACAGAGTGCAGAGTAATAGGAATACATGTATAGTTGGTTATTTGAGTAGATAAGAATCGTACTAGAATGGGTTTGAGGGTGGTCTTAATAGAGTGGACATTGTCATAGAGATGCAAGTATTAAAGAAGCACTTAAGACAATGCTATATCTCTCTAAAACCTGTGGTGTTGGTATTTTCAATGAGGAGACTACATATTTGTTCAATCGTGTTTATCGTTTTGCTAATCCAAATTAGACTTCCACTTATCTGTAGTCGGTTGCTTTGTTGGATTAGCAAGTCGGGGTATATCGGGGTATATCGGGGTATATCGGGGTATATCGGGGTATATCGGGGTATATCGGGGTCTATCGGGGTATATCGTAAACTAATAAACATGTGATAATTGAAGAATGGCCTCACTATTGTTTACCTTAACATCTGCTGCGCATGACTCGACGCTGATTTCGAGGTCAATACCTTTGACACCTTTACAAGCCACTCCCACTTCGCTCTTCACGATACCTTCGTTACATAACTGAGTGGCTTCAGTCAACGTGTAGGTTGTGTTGGTGGTCACCGTGGTAAATAACTATGTGCGAAATATTTATTTAGTGAGAGTAAATTGAATATTTAGAGTGTAAAAATAAGAAATAATGATAAAAATAGTGTAAAAATAGGAAATAATGATAAAAATAGTGTAAAAATAGGAAATCATGATAAAAATAGTGTAAAAATAGGAAATAATGATAAAAATAGTGTAAAAATAGGAAATAATGATAAAAATAGTGTAAAAATAGGAAATAATGATAAAAATAGTGTAAAAATAGGAAATCATGATACAAATAGTGTAAAAATAGGAAATAATGATAAAAATAGTGTAAAAATAGGAAATAATGATAAAAATAGTGTAAAAATAGGAAATAATGATAAAAATAGTGTAAAAATAGGAAATAATGATAAAAATAGTGTAAAAATAGGAAATAATGATAAAAATAGTGTAAAAATAGGAAATAATGATAAAAATAGTGTAAAAATAGGAAATAATGATAAAAATAGTGTAAAAATAGGAAATAATGATAAAAATAGTGTAAAAATAGGAAATAATGATAAAAATAGTGCGAATTAGTTGACATGCGAAGAGAGGTGCAGAGGTCAAGTAAGATAGTTACATTTATTTGAAGCCATTTAATTAGATATTTGAGGTCAATAACATTAAGTGATATGGTAGGTAGTGAATGGAGGCTGAGGTTGTAAGTACGAAATTGTCTGTTTTTAATCTTACTATTAATAATATATAATAGTAATCAGTAGTCGTCTGAAATTTTATTGTTGAGCGTTTGTAATTTCTAGTGAATGGAGTTTTATGTTATCGCCAAATTTAGTTGTAAGTTAGTAAAACAAATTTAGTCGTAAGTTAGTAAAACAAATTTAGTAAATTTTTGTTTGGGTTTGGGAATAAGTTTTGATCTTTGATAATTCTAAAGTTGCAAGTTGTTTTATTGTTGGGAAACGCCGTTATGTGGTCATGTGTGAGTGTGTGTGTGGGTATGTGTGGGTGCGTGTGTGGGTGGGTATGTGGGTGTGTGGGTGTGGGTATGTGTATGTGTGTATGTGGGTGTGGGTGTGTGTGGGTGTGCGTATGTGTGTATGTGGGTGTGTGGGTGTATGTGTGGGTGTATGTGTATATATTTGCGTGTGTACATGTGTATATGTGCACGTGTGAGCTCGTGTGCGTTTATGTTTGTGTGTATGTTTATTAATAAAATGTAATATCGTAATATAAAAGTAAACCATTTCATTCATTGTCATAGTTTTGCAGACAGGTAGACTCATGGCCAGTAATAACTTGGAAGTGATATCTTTATCTGTAAGGGAGATAAAGATATGCATGCCTCTCAGAATATAATATAAAGCATCAGTATTATTGAATCTCACAATACGAGTGCAATTAATTGAGTTGTTTCAAGGTAAAGGTATTAGCAGGTGGATCAATAAGAAATCTAATCAAAACAGTTCATACTACTGACCTCTAATCTACTAGTGGCTAGTGCATAGACTTACGCAATAAAATGGAGCTACATAACAGCGCATTGCATTGAGTCTATATAGTAACATTTGTTGTGGATTCTACGAAAGCAATCATCAGCAACGAAACACAATAGTTTCAGGGGTACGGAGTTGTAATGAGCGTATGTACAGATCCGAGATTTATAGAGATTGTTAAAATCCATCAGATTTGGTTGATTTCCGCAGAAACCGTTGAATAGTGATTCTTCGGCTCTGAGGTGATGGTGGTGGTGTTGGTGGTTGTGGTGGTAGTGGTGGCTATTGTGGTGGATGTTGTGGTGGTGGATGTTGTGGTGGTGGTGTTGCAGGTGACGATAACAATGTCATCGCCATAATTGTGAGGGGAGAGGAGTTATTGTTGCTGTGAAAGACTCTAGCGTGATTTCCACGAGGTAATTGAACGTGGTAGTAATAACAATGGACTTCTAGTAGCCAATGTTGAAAGTAAACACCATTCTAGTAATGAAGAATATATCGCTGTTTAAAAACCTACGGTTTTGCGAATATTAATATGATGAATTGGGTGAATACGGCCGACATTAGTAAAACGGATATGGGGGCAATTAGTATGAAAAGAGAGTGTGAGTAGTATCGGGAGTCAAAGTGGGGATGGTTATGAGAACATTTTATATACTTGTCAAGTCATTAACATCACATAATCATACTAGTGTGGTCAATAAGGTGGTCAATAAGGTGGTCATAATAGTGAATGTGAGAGTAGGGTGGAAATGGGGGTGGTAGGAAGGTAATAGTGAAATTAGAAGTAGAGGCGGAAGTGGGGGTGGTAGGGAGGTAATAGTGAATGTGAAAGTAGGAGTGGAAGTGGGGGTGGTAGGGAGGTAATATTGAAAGTAAAAGTAGAGATGGAAGTGGGGGTGGTATGGAGGTAATATTGAAATTAGAAGTAGAGATGGAAGTGGGGGTAGTAGGGAGGTAATAGTGAAAGTAGAAATGGGGGTTTATAGGAGTTTAATAGTAAAAGTAGAAATGGGGGTGATGATGGGGTAGAAATTGAAGTGGTTTGTTTGGGAAGGTATTGAGATCACAGCGCTGGGAAGACGAGGAAGACCTAATAAGTAATGCATATCTTAATCAGGCCGCATCGCGAGCTAACCGCCAACTCTCTACAAATTGATTGGCCACAATGTGGAATGTGAAAACTTGACCATCTGGTCCAGCCATATCGTCTCTGTAGTTTCCGTTATAGCTGCCGCACAGACCTAGGTATGCATGTAGTGGTATATGTTTACTTATAGAATAGTTTATATAGAAATACGCATTGTCGCTGGGGCATTGGTGCTGGGACATTGGCACTGGGACATTGTCGATGGGGCATTGGCACTGGGGCATTGGCACTGGGGCATTGGCACTGGGATATTGGCGCTGGGGCATTGGCACTGGGACATTGTCGCTGGGGCATTGACACTGGGGCATTGGCCATGGGGCATTGGCCATGGGGCATTGGCACTGGGGCATTGATACTGGGATATTGGCACTGGGGCATTGGCACTGGGCATTGACACTGGGGCATTGACGTTGGGGCATGGTTTGCAAGGCTGACCTCGACTATCAATTTGATTTGTACTGATTGTGATGGATAGCGATTTTCTCCCAGATATGGTGATTTCTTGATTCCCTAATACAATCTGAAATTATGAAAAATAGCATAATTATATTATCAATAATTAATTAAATATTGCTCCTAATTAATAGATAATTGACTACAATACAGTTTTAGAAATAATTACACTATATATGTATGTATTATTTAAATAATAATTATGAATTCAACAATATATATATATATATATATATATATATATATATATATATATATTTATATATAAATGAAAGATTGAAAAGATAATAAAACAATACAAATTATGAGATTAAAACGTTTTCCAATATTCTTCTAAAAATGATATTGATTTAAGAGACGATGATAACATCTTACTGTGTGCTAAGGATGGACAGTCTCTAGTTATTGTGGGTACCTTGTATCTATTTCCATACGTGAAGACACGAATATTTCCTATTCCGATGATAGAAGCGGTAAGATACTTGCTCCTGTTGACAAACCTCACCACTACCACTTGGTTGCCGAAGCGAATAGCCACGCCAACATTGCAACTAGCATGGCGGTAGCAACGCTCAGTCAGGGCGTGAATCTGGGGGGTTAGTGAGGGAAGTAGGTACGAGGGGCGTGGTTAGTGAGGGGCGTGGTTAGTGAGAGGCGTGGTTAGTGAGGGAAGTAGGTACGAGGGGCGTGGTTAGTGAGGGGTGATGTTAGTGAGGGAAGTAGGTATGAGGGGCGTGGTTAGTGAGGGGCGTGGTTAGTGAGGGAAGTAGGTACGAGGGGCGTGGTTAGTGAGAGGCGTGGTTAGTGAGGGAAGTAGGTACGAGGGGCGTGTTTAGTGAGAGGCGTGGTTAGTGAGGGAAGTAGGTACGAGGGGCGTGGTTAGTGAGAGGCGTGGTTAGTGAGGGAAGTAGGTACGAGGGGCGTGGTTAGTGAGGGGTGTGGTTAGTGAGGGAAGTAGGTACGAGGGGCGTGGTTAGTGAGGGAAGTAGGTACGAGGGGCGTGGTTAGTGAGGGTATGATTAGTGAGGAAGGTGGTAGGGAGGAGGATTGTTAGTGAGGGGTATGGTTAGTGAGGGAAGTAGGTACGAGGGGCGTGGTTAGTGAGGGTATGATTAGTGAGGAAGATGGTACGAGGGGCGTGGTTAGTGAGGGGTGTGGTTAGAGAGGAAGATGGTAGGGAGGAGGATGGTTAGTGAGGGATGTGGTTAGTGAGGGGTGTGGTTAGTGAGGGGCGTGGTTAGTGAGGGTATGATTAGTGAGGAAGATGGTAGGGAGGAGGATTGTTAATAAGGGGTGTGGTTAGTGAGAGGCGTGGTTAGTGAGGAAGATGGTAGGGAGGAGGATGATTAGTGAGGGGTGTGGTTAGCGAGGGTGTATTTAGTGAGCTGCGTCGTTAGTGAGGGGTATAATTATTGAGGGGTGTAGTTAGTGAGACGTGTGGTTAGTGAGGGGAGTAGACGTTAGGCGGATGATTAGTGAGGGGTGTAGTTAGTGATAGGTATGGTTAATGAGGGGTGTGGTTAGTGAGGGTGTGGTTAGTGAGGGAAGTAGTTAGTGAGGAGAGTAGCTAGCGATGGTAGTGGCTACTATATAATATTATTAGTAGTAAATGCAGTTAATCAGAGTTGCGACCGAAGCTTTTAACATTATTTTATAACCAACTGTTGTGGCGCTCTCTTCATGATGGTACATTACAAACTCTCCGACCAAATAATTGTGATAGTAACTGATAAAGGAAAGGGATAATGTTTGGTAATATAAGATTTCTTATATTGATATTGATATTAGATTCTAATAACTAATATAGATGAATAAATAAACTATAATGTATTGGTTTATGAAATTAAATTATGGTCTATTGAATGAGATTATTCTGTTATTAAGACGAAAATTATCGAAGACCATAAATTCTATGAATTATTTCTCTATCAGGTTCTCACTTTACGCGAATGTTATTAAGTTCTATGATTGAATATAAATATTATAAATAGATCAATTTATTAATGATATTATAAATACACTTTCATTTAGTCATACAAACCGTCCGTCAAAAGTTGTCATATGAGGATCACCATGAGATCTGCAAAGCATTCTTCCGTTATTACCCATCAAGGTCACCTGTAAGTAGTGAATGTTGTAGACACAGGTTTCAGTTTCCACCGAGTGGAATATAAATAAAATTATAGGTTATTCAGATGGCACATTTAAAAACTAGGTAGAAAACTAAATCTTCGCAATAACGAGGACACTAATTAGTGGTACGGTATTGTTTAGAGTACCTTATACTCTGAAGAGGTGAGCTCAATCATCCTCATCGTCCTATTGGCTCGTCGAATTGTTACTACGAACTCAAATCTTGTTATACGGTTTAGTCTATTCTTGTGAGGATTATGCAGGAAAAACAGAGATAGAGAAATGTTCCTGTAGATACGGAATTATTAGCCCTAGTTATAGTATAATATATATACACATACATACACACACATACATAAATACACATACATACATACATACACATACATACATATACTCAAAATGAAATGGCTGAAATTGAAAGAAAGATCTACGTACAAAGTACTCTGCATACTACATTCTACTATTTGTAAAAAATACTTCAAGTTAGCTAGATTATCACATTACAAAAACTACTATAAATAAAATATTACGTCCAACCAAAAAACTAAAAAGCTTAAAAGCTCTTTATTCAAAAACAAATATCCGTGCATTAATGAATATTCTTCAAAAATAAATACTCATTTTCTAAATAAACTTTTAACACCGACTCATTTTACTCGACCAAACTACTCAACCTTACATCTAACTCATGATCCAGCTACGATTTACTCTACAAACTACTGACTAATTTCTACTCCTATATACTGAAATAAATAATGTTTCAACCTACTACCTTTCCTTCCCACCCACTTACACTTACTCTCCTTACACTAATTCTCCTTATACATCAATCAAATTCTTTACATTTATTCATATTACATTTACTTTCGACAATAACGAAAACCTTACAATTATGTATTTCTGTATTAATCAATATATATTTTATTTTACACACAATCACTCAGTACTCACAAACACACACACATACACACATGCATATATACCAATACACACACACACACACACACATATATATACCAGTACACCACATACATGCATATATACCAGTATACACACACGCTCATGCATACACTGACGTGTAACTAACTTTTGGATGTGTTTTAAAGGGTATCCACAAATATCCTTATTCAGCCCGTTACCACATTTAGTATTTGCAAATATTACAGAAGGTATCTTGTTAATATTGGGATCAGAACATTTAATATTCACATGTTTATCCGATAGAGGGGTATCTATAGTGTAGTTGTAAGTAAGGTATTAACCGTGGTGGAGTAGGTAAAGTAAAGTGTAGGTAAGTAGATGTATTTGAATGGGTATTTAAACAAGTATGTAAATTAGTGACTAAGGAGGTAATTCAATAAATGTGTGAGTGAGTTAATGATTGAGAAAAGACGTAAATAAGTAACTTATTGAGTGATTAAGTGAGTGATTAAGTGAGTGATTAAGTAAGTGATTAAGTGAGTGATTAAGTGAGTGATTAAGTGAGTGATTAAGTAAGTGATTAAGTGAGTGATTAAGTGAGTGATTAAGTGAGTGATTAAGTGAGTGATTAAGTGAGTGATTAAGTGAGTGATTAAGTGAGTGATTAAGTGAGTGATTAAGTGAGTGATTAAGTGAGTGATTCAGTGAGTGATTCAGTTAGTGATTAAGTGAGTGATTAAGTGAGTGATTAAGTGAGTGATTCAGTGAGTGATTCAGTTAGTGATTAAGTGAGTGATTAAGTGAGTGATTAAGTGAGTGATTAAGTGAGTGATTAAGTGAGTGATTCAGTGAGTGATTAAGTGAGTGAATAAATGAGTGATTAAGTGAGTGATTAAGTGAGCGATTAAGTGAGTGATTAAGTGAGTGATTCAGTGAGTGTTCAGTGAGTGATTCAGTGAGAATATAAGGCATATAGTGTGTTAGTAAGAGAGTAATTGAGGGAATTATTGAACTAGTCGTAAGGCTGAGATATTGCTCTCAGATTCATATACATAGACTCACTGAGATCCAGGTAGATTTCACAGTCCGTGTCATTTCCGCAGAAGAGTTCATTATCTACATTGTAATCGAATGCCACTTCAAATGCCTTCCCTTCTGATAACTCCAAATTTTTCTCACCCTAGACAATAGTTGTTAATATGAATATTAATACAATGCTAGAAATACGTATTTGATCAGTAATTGTATTCAATGTTAATAACAACATCAATCGGAAGAGTTTACATTATATTTATTATCAGATGGAATCATGTTAGAAAACTATTAAACAATTGTATTTTCTGTAAACTATTTAGCTATAAAACCCATAGAATGTATATTAAGTAACTGTTAAGTAATCATTAAGTAACCATTAATTAACCATTAAGTAACCATTAAGTAATTATTATGTAACCATTGTTAATTATTAAGTAATTATTTTAAAAACAAAATATTTATAAAAAATTGTAATATTAATATTTTCATTTTATAAATGTAAGTGAATTGTTATTATAATTATTATTCCTTACAATTATATAACAATTATATATAAAATAAATCACGATAAGAAGAGATCAATTCTCGGGTTCAGGGTGCCATGTTCGAATAGAAAAATAAGAACCTTGAATTCTATAGTATTGTACATTTCAGATTGTTTTCTACAGATCTGTAGACAAGACGAATCACTGCAAACTGTCACGTTACAAAAGATCTGTTGAGAATTTGACACTTCTTAGGAATTCAGTATCCAATATAGCGTACAATATAGCGCAATATACAATATACAATATACAATATAGCGTGTTTATCTACTTTAGCGTAAACATACTCAAATATACTCAATACCATCATCACCATCAACGCAACCTGTTGAGCGAAATTTAAGTTGGGGTAACTGAGGGATTGCTGAGGGGTTAGTCCGGGTTTAAGGGTGCCATTGCTGCTGGCAATGAGGGTATCCGATGTACTCGCCATCCATTCAAACGAGTAATAGGTACCAGCCAGGTATTTGTCAGAATTAAAGTCGCACTTCAATACACCCGACGAGTAGGAAATGTTAGGTCTCAGGTGTTGGCAATCCATTGGGTCTGGGAATGTGGGGACGGGGAGTCGGGAGTGTAGATATAGGGAATAGCAGACTGGGACTATAATAACCGGGATTAAGATTCAGGTATAGGATATTCTAGAAGTACGGTAATTTAAGGATTGTAAACATAGGAATGGAATGCGAGGATGTAGGGAATACGAGGGTAACACGCTGGCATGTAGGAATTTGTTGTACGGACTAACAACATTTGAGATATTGGAGAGATTGTAGATTTTTGAATAAAGGCAGACGAGTGAATAGTAATAATTAGAATCCCGACTCACCTGCCCACTGGGTTTGATTTTGATTAGATAAGCATATGTCGGTGTTTCTCTGGAATCCACTTAAATAACAACTTCCGTTGATGTAACAGTAGTTTTCCTTTTGACGGTATAGTGATGTTTTATTTTGAATATTTTGGTAATGTTAAATTGGAAAAAGGTATTTTTCTGAGAAATTCTCAATTTCTATATAAAATATTCTACCAAAATGTTTAAATTATAAGGAAAATATGAATATAATGTTCAGAAGGGATAAGGATACCGTGCAATTATTGCTCTACCGTGCAAGTATTGCTCTACCGTGCAATTATTGCTCTATCGTGCAATTATTCGTGGAATGCGTACGATGATGTATGGATCACACAAAAGCTATGCGAGATCACCTACGATACAATTCTAACGGAGACGCTGCATTCTCCTCGCAAGCCATCGTTCTCAGATACATTACAGCTGAAACAGTGCGAATTCACCCCGAGGTGGAAGTAGTACACTGGTGGACCTGCAATTCTAAAATTATTTGTGAAGGGCGTTAGATAGATAGTTTTGCATTTGACACTCGTTGGTATTTGCTAAATCAATGTTTGTAATTTTATTAAAAAGCTCCTCTCCAGATTCCAACTTTTAGTACAATAGTGAATCAATAATTTGATATTTAAAAAACTTCAATGTATTATTTTGAAATTCATTTTAAAAGCATGGTTGAACTCTGACACACTTATAAATTCACATATTTATAATGTCGTATTACTGTCTAATATGATGTAAATATACTGTTTATCTGTAGTGCTTATGAATGAAGACAAGTTATTGCAATCGATTTACGAACATTACTCCTTGCTGCCTGAAATAAATCATGAATGACTTTACATTCGAAGTCAAATTTACAAGTATTTCGAGGTTCAGACTGTCATAGACTCTGGTAGATACTGTAGTGGATCCGGCAAATGCAATCTTATGTTTGCTTCTAATCCACTTTAAATCGGATATCTGCAAACAATGTAAGATGCAATAATTAAAGAATACGCATCGGAATAATTAACCACTGAAATGACATGAAGGGTAAACAACGTAATGTTGAGTTTTATGTTGAGAATTTAGTTCAATTAAAATAATTGCACCCTCGCACGCTATTGGCTGAGTATCGAGTGATATAATACGTAGTGGAGGTTTGTTGGAGTGAGATTGAATGCAGCTAACAAATAAAATTTCATAGAATTCAGCTGTCATCAACGGCGAATGCATGAGACCAGGTTTAATGCACGGTATCGTAATTTTACAATTGGCTTGGCGACAGAATATAGACTGAGATCTGAATGGCGCGACTTTGGTGTAGTCATTTACGACAGAACAGGCATAGCCCCCGGCTCCTTTGCACGAGCACTGACCTAGTGGAAGAGGCGAGCGCGCGTTAGAGGAGCTCCTGGGGTATAGAAAATCAAACAACGTAAAACATGTGCAAATACACGAGTTTCATACCCAGCCGTTATGTAAGGGTTACGGAATGGGATAGAAGTTTTAGAAGATGTTTACCAGGTATACGAGGAGAGAAGCAAAAGAATGAGTTGGTTTGAGATCAAGAGCTATTAATAATAGGGAATAATTGAAGTCATTAGTGTCGTTAGGGGTAAGGGAAGATGTAGGGACTAAACACGCTCTAACCAAGTATGCAGTTTCCCTTTTGGGAGCACATTTTGGGGCAAGTGTCTCCGGCGAGATTGGTCAACTGCTGATTGGTCAAATCGCCATCCGCTACTATAAGTTGTCTCACTAACACGCGCATCATTTCTCTGTACGCTTGTATCACATGCAAACTACCGGTCAACTGCAATATGGTATTGCACATCATGTGTACCTTCGTTGCATAACCACATACAACCACTTCGATTACCAGCCACTATTCAATTATATATAATTGTTATGAAATAACACCATTTTTAATACAACAAAGTATACTTTCTTAAGTTTAAATAAAGTGGATTAAAGTATTATTTAAATACAACAATCTATAGAATTAAAATGTTATAACAGGCGAAAATAATTTTAAAATAGTTATTAAAACCCTGATACACGATTATATACGATTAGACCTCTTTAATAATATAAATAACCCATCATTCAAACATTACCGAGAAAAAGTAAATGATAATCTTATACAATTTGTTAATTTCTAGGTAAAGAATGCAAACTGATAATAATAAATAGCAATTATCGTATTGAATTGTATATAACTTATAGTATTTGCATAGTACCGATATCGCAAGCAATTAATATATTAAATATATAAATTTAATGACCAAATTATTTATTCATTCATATTTACATTGATTTATAATTCATATCCATGAAATGTGTAGTTATTGTGTATATGGTTTAGAAGATCATTTTGATTGACAAGTTATTTAACATGGTCTTAAACATACAAGTACATTAATATATCTTCAATTTTATACAATCTAATCGTACATTGATGTACTGTACATTAAATGAGTTATATAGGGAATATAGATAGATGCATACCTGTACTCGACTCAAACACATATTCCTATAAGCCTCTAGGTTATAGACAAGGTTAACACTCTTGAAATGCAAACTCTTATCGATTATCAGCGAGGCATTTTCTTTGGTGATTTGCAAAGTTGACCACTCCTAAGATGATGCAAGAAATTAGAGAAGAGATTAGCGATTAATCGCAATGTTCATACAAGAATTGTTAATTTAGGAAGGCGCTGTTAGATTTACTCAACGTTGATATTATTTACAGGAAATGCCGAATGAATAAGGAGATTTGCTGTGGATCATAATGTATAGATTTCGTCGATAAACGATGCCCATAAAAGGTAACGCGAAGGGTGTCATCGAGTCAACGGAAATAAAACCTGAGTGATCAGCGTTACATTGGTGATATTGAAGTAAACCACTTCGAGGGAGGAACAATTGGAATACCAAGACAACACTCGGTCGTTCATCGCAATACCTGCGACAGTATATAACACATCAAATAGCCGCGATATAGTAAACTACTAGGTAATACACGAGGATACTCATCAACATTTGCTCCAGATCCACATATGGAATATTTTTCCATTTTTGTGTTTATATCGCACATGTTTTCGTGTTTAAAATCTAAGCCTATTTTAATATCAACATAATTTCTATAATTGTATATTATTGATATAGTCATCTATTCAAATGTGCCTTAATCACTAGCGAGGGTATACATATACAGGTGACTGGAGCAATAATAAGGATGTGAATATACATGTGCCTGGAACAATAATAAGGATGTGAATATACAGGTACCTGGAGCAATAATAAGGATGTGAATATACAGGTGCCTGGATGACTAGTACAGCTTGCTAGTATATTCCTAGTATATCTAGTGGGTCTATCAGTAGGATGAGAACAGACCTCGTGAAAATGTATTTTTGTTCTTATCGCATTGTTGGTGGTAGGTCAGTAGAGCGGGATAGGTATTGTTAGAAGTGTCGAAACATGGCCGCAGCTCTGGACTTGGTGGCACTGATGGTATAATAATGAGTGTGGTAATGAGGGTGGCAATGATGGTATAATAATGAGGGTGGTAATGAGGGTGGTAATGAGGGTGGTAATGAGGGTGGTAATGAGGGTGGTAATGAGGGTGGTAATGAGGGTGGTAATGAGGGTGGTAATGAGGGTGGTAATGAGGGTGGTAATGAGGGTGGTAATGAGGGTGGTAATGAGGGTGGTAATGAGGGTGGTAATGAGGGTGGTAATGAGGGTGGTAATGAGGGTGGTAATGAGGGTGGTAATGAGGGTGGTAATGAGGGTGGTAATGAGGGTGGTAATGAGGGTGGTAATGAGGGTGGTAATGAGGGTGGTAATGAGGGTGGTAATGAGGGTGGTAATGAGGGTGGTAATGAGGGTGGTAATGAGGGTGGTAATGAGGGTGGTAATGAGGGTGGTAATGAGGGTGGTAATGAGGGTGGTAATGAGGGTGGTAATGAGGGTGGTAATGAGGGTGGTAATGAGGGTGTTAATAAGGGTGGTAATGAGGGTGGTAATGAGGGTGGTAATGAGGATGGTAATGAGGGTGGTAATGAGGGTGGTAATGAGGGTGGTAATGAGGGTGGTAATGAGGGTGGTAATGAGGGTGGTAATGAGGATGGTAATGAGGGTGGTAATGAGGGTGGTAATGAGGGTGTTAATAAGGGTGGTAATGAGGGTGGTAATGAGGGTGGTAATGAGGATGGTAATGAGGGTGGTAATGAGGGTGGTAATGAGGGTGGTAATGAGGGTGGTAATGAGGGTGGTAATGAGGATGGTAATGAGGGTCGTAATGAGGGTGGTAATGAGGCAGGTACTAAGGGTGGTAATGAGGGTGGTAATGAGGGTGGTAATGAGGGTGGTAATGAGGGTGGTAATGAGGGTGGTAATGAGGGTGGTAATGAGGGTGGTATTGGGGTGGTAATGAGAATATGCGGCTAGGGGTATGTGTAGGGTTGCTGGTAGATGTTTAGTTAGATGTGCTAGTAGGGTTCCTAGCAGGATTGCTGGTATGGTTGCAGGTAGGTTTGCAGGTAGGGTTGTAGGTAGGGTTGTGGGAAGGGTTGCTGGTAGTGGTGTGGGTAGGGTTGCTAGTAGGGTTGCTGGTAGGGTTGCTGGTAGGGTTGCTGGTAGGGTTGCTGGTAGGGTTGCTGGTAGAGTTGCTGGAATGGTAGCATGTAGGGTTGCAGGTAGGGTTGTAGGTAGGGTTGTGGGAAGGGTTGCTAGTAGTGGTATGGGTAGGGTTGCAAGTAGGATTACTGGTAGGGTTGCTAGTAGGGTTGCTGGTAGGGTTGCTGAGAGGGTTGATGATAGGGTTGCTGGTAAGGTTGCTGGTAGGGTTGATGGTAGGGTTGATGAGAGGGTTGATGGTAGGGTTGATGATAGGGTTGATGAGAGGGTTGCTGATAGGGTTGCTGTGCAGTGAACTGCAATGAGATCCAAGAGAATATATCATATGTTTTACTCTTATGGATAGTCTCTTCTAATACTGGTAGACTACTAACCTTTAACATGATTACATGCGGAATTGTATATTGAATCCTCTGGTTTGGATATTCTGTAAAATACGAATAGTACATACTCATTGGTATTTAATATTTATTAGTAATTAATGAACAGAATAATAATTTTAGTCTTTATATATAATTTTAAAGATAATAAATTATATTCAAACGAATTTAAATACAAAATTAAAAACGAAGTTACATCATTATGTAATTATACTTTTCAGAATTTTCACTATATTTACTAACAAATACATGTTAATAAAAGAGTATTTTTGTACTTCATCACTAGTGTCCAAATTGCCAATATTTTCACAGAGACCTATTTGAAATAATGCCAATTTAAAATACTTATTATAAAATACAATTTCAAAGAACAAAACAATTGTTTATGATAATCAATTAAATGATTCATATAATTTTAATAATGTAATTAATTTGTACCTTTTACTTTGTTATTTTCGTAAGATGAAAGTGTAATTATTATGCTGAGGGTACCCATATCAGATATTGATACAAGGATAGTAGTTCCAGAAATAAGTTGCAACTGAAAATATGGGGAATGTCATGAGTTAAAAATACATTTAATCCTACTAATTACTAATTATTCAATTAGAAAATACAATGTAATGTAATTGTAATTTGTATTCTATTTTATTAAAGTATTTAAAATGAACACGAAAAAAAGTATGCGAATTCATAGAACGATGAAATGTACCCTGTAGGAATATCCGTACTCTAACTGCTCCAAACGAAACGTGTCGAAACCAGACGAGGTGGTCTCGTGTCTAATTATTACTACTTCGATAGTCGACTGCGAGTACTTCAAACAGTTGCCGAATCTGCGCGGAAATTCGAAATCAAATTAAAAGCTACGTTGGGATGTAAAAGTTACGTCGGGATGCAAAAGCTACGTTGAGATGCAAAACAACACGCTCTCGATTAGATGGGAAGAAGAGTGGAGTCCAAAAAGAGTGGATAATATCGACGGGGGAGTGAAAGGTGGAGGAATGACGAGCGATGGGGGGACGGAGAAAGTTGGTTGCGAATGCGCAGTGGCATGGACCGTGATACGCTTTTCGTAAACAGCACCAACCGAATGATTTTGCCGGCAACGCGTACAATGTAAGCGCAGGTGCAGAGAGCAGTTTCATTGAAACAAGTCTTCTGCACTGCGCGTACCTCGTAGTCCGCTATTGTAGTCGTGGGCTCGATGCTAGACGTAAGTAAAAGCATTTCTCCGGCGTAATCCACCGAAAACGATCTGTAGAACGAGAACGAATTTGTATTCTACCTCATTGGTAAATGCATATGATATTATATAAAATTATAACGGTTCTTATGGTATAAATTGTTTAGCTATTAGACTAATTATTAAAATATAATTAATACTAATAAATTTAAAACTAACTTTTGCGAAAACGAATTAAAAGTTCCAATTCCGGATACTGTACACATTTTATTCTTTCCATTATTCTTAATTTCAAACTGTGAACAGTTAATCTTCATAATTAGAATATTTATATTGCAGAATATATTCTGCAATAATAATAGTTATCTAAATAAAATGTCTTTCAAATCGATCATAACAGTAAACATACTATTCTATTATTTGTTACGAAGTAAAGCTATTATAACGGGGAAATCTATAAGAATAATGAGATGTGTGATGGTTAGAGTAAAACATGAACATATTATATAGAGATGGTTCTTCTCTATCTATCCCCGGGTAGCTCATTTGAGTAGTGTACTCACTAGAGTAGAGTTTCTAAATAGTGTACTTACCTGAGTAGATACCTGAGTAGAGTTGAACTTTCCCTAATCGGGTGATTACATCACTAAAAACTATACAAAAACTAAAGAGAAAATAGGAATAGAAACAATACATATAGTCTTTACGGGCATCATAAATAATAACAATGCCTTCCTAGATAGCAATATTTAAATATACCTCAACTTCTTTAGGAGCATAGACTTTTTTGTCAAACATAATTCCAAGTCGTAACTTTGTATTGATACCTTTTGAAGTGAATACCATATCCGTCTTTGCCCTCACGATTAAGAATATTGGTTTAAACCTGGTGTAATATCATCAAATATAGTCATTAATATGTTTCAAATTGAATTTAAAGTATGTGTCATGAGTTATATAACAAGTAAAGGAATATGAATAACTTTAAAAATAGATTATTTAGTAAATTTTTTAAATTCTTAATTATACAAAATGTGAAATTATAATAATATATTTTTTTGTTTTATAAATTGTAACTCAATAATATCGATTGAATATTCAAATATGAATGTAATGCATTATATATAGTTTAATAATTGTATTATTATATCAAATATGATGTATACTACAAACGCATTATTTGCATCGATCAAAAATCGGCATGCCGAAACATTCGCGTTTGTGTTGTTGTCATTTGACCACCCGAAGAGAAGGTTGGATTCAAGTTCACGACCACTGGTACATTGGTCTGAATCGACGTACATCCATAACTTACGATTGTCGCCGTTACGCGGCGCGGACTTAACGTAGTACGAAGGCGGTAACGTCAAATACACACCTACATATAGTGGTTCACCATTCTCCTGCACTTGAAATATAGTTGGTTTCGCGATCTACGATAGGAGGATGATATATGGATATCGATTAAACGGTAAATCTCATATTATGTATGTAAATATATGGTAGTATTGTATTGTATTGAATACTATTATTTATAATTATTTAAATTAATTGGAATAGATAATGGAGTACTTCAAGAATATATCTAATTATTAATTATTATTATACCACTATAGCTGGCTTGTAAGTCAAAACAATGTTGCAGAGTTTTCCAAAGCATGCATTTATAATAGCTTGAATCTATAGAAGAATATGGAATATACTTAATATTCGGGCATTGTATGATTTGCATAGATTCATGATGGATTGGTAAGTATTTTCAACAAGATCTAGTCAACGAAATATACAAAATATAGTTATGGCATATCTGTAATATATATATATATATATATATATATACAATATATATATATATATACTATATATATATACTATATATATATACTATATATATACTATATATATATAGTATATATATATATATATATATATATATATTTAATATAATATATTTTATATCTTATTATGTAATAAATATATAATACTCATCAGTTATCACACACTTGGTGTATTTTATCTTAATGTATTTATTATAAATAATTGATCTACTGTAAACATTATTTTATTATCATAATTCATTATGATATATAAGGATACTATTACTAGTATAATATTGAGTATTTTACATTATAATTATTTACTTTTTCATCATTAAGAATAATATAGAAATATCTATAATTAAGTCTATAATATAATAGTATTATAAAAATAACAGATAATATCTATGATTTATTTGTACTAATATCATAAAATATTGTGACATTATAAATCTAAAATAGGTTATATATTTAAAATGTTTACGATTATTAAAACTCCCTCACTATACCCACAAATACTTCTACATATTTTAACCGGGAATACAGCTATAATATGTAGTAACTCTATCCCTGGATATAGGGAATATAGGGCAGAGTTCATAATATACATATATATTATAATATAAATCAACATATGATGTTGTATTAAATAAGATAAAACTTTAAAAAATGTATTACATAATATAAATTAATATATTGTAATATTATAATTATATCAATAACATTATATTATATATATATACTAGTATATATAAAATATAATTACTTAGCGAATATAATATATACTATAATTATAATAATATACTAAAGTAGAAATTATGTGTTAGCACATTAGTATGATTATTTTAATTTTATTATATACATATATATGTAATGTTATATTAATTATATTATATAATATAATATTATTTTGAAATACTAACATGATTAAAATGACCAAATTTATGAATTTCAGTTTTAGATAAAACATATAATATTTTAAGTGAATCACTAATGTTGTACTTTCTAATTTGTTGGACCATCCTTCCTAGAAAATATTTGGAAATTGATAAATAGTTAATTTCATAATAATTTTCAATCCAAAGATTTAAAAAATGAAAGATAATTATTTTATAATCGTATACTTAATTAATATAATTTAAATTAATTAATTTCCTAATCAATATAATTCCCTTTATCTTGTATTGCATAATGTACTTAACCATTTAGCACTACATTCATCTAGTGGAATTTAATGATACTTGCTGAATATGTAGGTATATGTGAGATTATAATAATTTATATATATAATATATTATATATATAATATATATAATATATAATATGCTTCCAAAATTGGCAATAAATGATTATTTCGATGGATACATCCTGTCTATTACTAAAACCCCGTGTATATCCAATATACATATGGTTTTGTTATTACTTATAATACTAAATAGGACATAATAAATAACCAAAACGTACATTTAGTTAATGACCATTAATTCATAGATTATATAACTATAAATAGTTAACAATATTACATTGGAATGAGATTTATTCCTCGCGTTACAGCTATTACAGCTATTAAGTTTACAATATATTTCACTTTTAATCTGGCGAGGTCTCTATAGATAATATCTATAGAACTATATATATAGAAACAACATATATATATATACTATCTATATATACTATATATAGAAAATATATATAGATACTATCTATAGAACTATATATATATAAACAACATATATATATATATACTATCTATATATACTATATATAGAAAATATATATAGATACTATCTATAGAACTATATATATAGAAACAACATATATATATATACTATCTATATATACTATATATAGAAAATATATATAGATACTATCTATAGAACTATATATAGAAATAACATATATATATATATATATATACTATCTATATATACTATATATAGAAACTATATATAGATAATATCTATAGAACTATATATAGAAACAACATATATATACTATCTATATATACTATATATAGAAAATATATAGAGATACTATCTATAGAACTATATATAGAAACAACATATATATATACTATCTATATATACTATATATAGAAAATATATATAGATACTATCTATAGAACTATATATAGAAATAACATATATATATATATACTATCTATATATACTATATATAGAAACTATATATAGATACTATCTATAGAACTATATATAGAAACAACATATATATACTATCTATATATACTATATATAGAAATAACATATATATACTATCTATGGATACTATCTATAAATACTATCTATAGATAATATCTATAAATACAATCTATATATACTATCTATAGATACTATATATAGATAACTATAAAGTAAACCTTTATCGGTCTTCCAAGTAACTACGAATCGTACGTTTTTTACGGTATCGACGTCGACGTTCAGTTGTAATTGCAGACCCTCGAATGTGCCATCTATTATCTGGACCAACGTTATCTTAGGCATTGAGGTCAGGATGGGAGTAACTGTGGATGGTTTTATGTTACATTAAGTGTGTCGTTAAGTTGCACGTAAAGTATAGCGGACGTTAATTGCCACACACGTTGTATATACCATATACTGCAGAGACAATTGACAACAACGGATGTACAATATTACATAAGACCAAAAAAGTACAATACAATTCTAATTATGTAAAATTTAAATTAAATATATTTTTTCATATATTTTTTGTGTGACTTATAAAATATTTATAGAACTATAGTCCAGTAGCGCATTACATTATACGATGTGCATGTACACTGAACACCGTACATTGTATAGTTTACACTTTACAATGTACAGTGTACAATGTACACAGTACATAGTACAGGGTACCCTATACATGGCATTTTACACTTGCAATATCACTTCTGCTACATGCAAATCATCACCTAATTCGATTATTTAAGATGTAAGGCAGAACTTCTGATAACAGTAATGTAAGATCTCTATCATACGACATTACAACTTTTTATAAATATATAGAACAATGGTATTATAATAACTTGTTGATTGGGTACTCAACATTCTATAATATTACTAAACAAATAATCATTCAGGTAAATTTATGTTTTTATTACATAATAAAAGTTAAGGTGTATTTAAAATATATTATATTTGTTTCATAATTAAAATAATACGATAAAACTACATACAGTTATATATTCTTAAATCTATAGTTATATGAATACATACTTATACCATAGTTACACTATCTGCAATTGTTGGATATTATTGCATAACTCTACACTAAGTGTCCACTTCCGGAAACTTTCCTTCGCCATTTTGATCGACAACAATAAATGTATTTTATTACAGATACTATCCAAAACTAACCGGTGGGTTTCTTGACGATAAAAACAAAAGCATACTGCCTACAATGTTTCATATAACTGGTGTCCTTGTCAACCAATTTAACTTGCCTCAAAACTGAAGGAGGACCAGAGATCTTCTTGGTAACGATCTTTAGACATATGTTCAGGTTATTGATGCGCGGTGGGATAAGATAGTAAGTCTAGTATGATAGTTTTAGGTAACGTTCAACCAGTAGATTTATACTACGGTGGCAAGATAATCGTGTACCTGGTGTGATTATAATATGCGACTAAAGGCTTATTATTATTGTATCGAGTATATCATGCAGTTCGCATTAACCATACGATTGATTTAAATGTCATCGCCATTAGGTTAAAACCTACATCTAAAGTTGTGTTGGAGTGAAACTAACTGAAGGACGACACCCAGGTCCAGGTATATGGCGGTAATCCACAACGTGATCACCGTAGGATCGGATGGCAAAATAATTGAGATTGTTTACTGTGAGATTCGGAATCTTGATTTCCGTCACTTTCGCTGATTCAGCGGTCACGAGGTAGCCATTTCCTGTGAACTTGAATGTTTTCGGATTCCGACTGTCAGCCCTACGCGAAATGGAGCAAAGGTCAATACAAAGGTCATCGAATACACCAATCGTTGGTCTATGATAAAGCTGAATAATATAATAATAATATGAATGAGCATTATGCTTAACACGATTGTCGATATAAATACAACATTATTAAATTAGATATTATATCAATATAACATTATTAAATTAGATATTATATCAATATAACATTATTAAATTAGATATTATATCAATACAAAATTATTAAATTAGATATTATATAAATACACCATTATTAAATTAGATATTATATCAATACAAAATTATTAAATTAGATATTATATAAATATAACATTATTAAATTAGATATTATATCAATAATATATTATTAAATTAGATATTATATCAATATAATATTATTGAATTAGATATTATATCAATACAACATTATTAAATTAGATATTATATCAATATAACATTATTAAATTAGATATTATATCAATACAAAATTATTAAATTAGATATTATATCAATATAACATTATTAAATTAGATATTATATGAATACAAAATTATTAAATTAGATATTATATAAATACACCATTATTAAATTAGATATTATATCAATACAAAATTATTAAATTAGATATTATATCAATATAACATTATTAAATTAGATATTATATCAATACAAAATTATTAAATTAGATATTATATCAATACAACATTATTAAATTAGATAATATATCAATACACAATTATTAAATTAGATATTATATCAATACACAATTATTAAATTAGATATTATATCAATACAACATTATTAAATTAGATATTATATCAATATAACATTATTAAATTAGATATTATATCAATAAAAAATTATTAAATTAGATATTATATCAATACAAAATTATTAAATTAGATATTATATCAATATAACATTATTAAATTAGATATTATATGAATACAAAATTATTAAATTAGATATTATATAAATACACCATTATTAAATTAGATATTATATCAATACAAAATTATTAAATTAGATATTATATAAATATAACATTATTAAATTAGATATTATATCAATACACAATTATTAAATTAGATATTATATAAATACACCATTATTAAATTAGATATTATATCAATACAAAATTATTAAATTAGATATTATATAAATATAACATTATTAAATTAGATATTATATCAATACAATATTATTAAATTAGATATTATATCAATATAATATTATTGAATTAGATATTATATCAATATAATATTATTTAATTAGATCGACGCGTTCATTACTAATCAGTTTTATATCGGATTTTCGTAATGATATATTTTACGTATAATGAACTTCTCATATAATTACTAACTGCCATATTTCTATACTGAAGTTGCCCGCCTTTATGTTGCGAACATTTATTCCGACAAGTAAAGATTCCACATTGAAATACAAGTACGGTATCATTAATGTGTTTGCATCTGCTGGGAGGCTAACTCCATTTCCTGCTGCAGTGGACCCGTACCTTACTAGAATGGCTTCTATTCCTTTTGGTGAGGGGTAATATGGAGTTGATAATGGATTGATATGGGGGTGATATGGGATGATATGGGGGTGATATGGGATGATATGGGGGTGATATGGAGGTGATATGGGGTGATATGGGGGTGATATGGGTGTGATATGGGGTGATATGGGGGTGATATGGGGGTAATATGGGGGTGATATGGTGGTGATATGGGGGTATGGGGGTGATATGGGGGTGATATAGGGGTGATATAGGGTAATATGGGGGTGATATGGGGGTGATATGGGGTAATATGGGGGTGATATGGTGGTGATATGGGTGATATGCGGTGATATAGGGTGATATAGGGGTGATGTGGTAAATATGTTGTGGAGATATGGGTTTGATACATATGATAAGGGCCTGATATTAAAACTATCAACCCATGTCTTGATATTATACTCTCTCTCTCTCTCTCTCTCTCTCTCTCTCTCTCTCTCTCTCTCTCT
>OZ038312.1:15515805-15525805 GCA_964035775.1 Osedax frankpressi | reverse complement strand
ATTTAGGTAGTAGGATTTAGGTAGTAGGATTTAGGTAGTAGGATTTAGGTAGTAGGATTTAGGTAGTAGGATTTAGGTAGTAGGATTTAGGTAGTAGGATTTAGGTAGTAGGATTTAGGTAGTAGGATTTAGGTAGTAGGATTTAGGTAGTAGGATTTAGGTAGTAGGATTTAGGTAGTAGGATTTAGGTAGTAGGATTTAGGTAGTAGGATTTAGGTAGTAGGATTTAGGTAGTAGGATTTAGGTAGTAGGATTTAGGTAGTAGGATTTAGGTAGTAGGATTTAGGTAGTAGGATTTAGGTAGTAGGATTTAGGTAGTAGGATTTAGGTAGTAGGATTTAGGTAGTAGGATTTAGGTAGTAGGATTTAGGTAGTAGGATTTAGGTAGTAGGATTTAGGTAGTAGGATTTAGGTAGTAGGATTTAGGTAGTAGGATTTAGGTAGTAGGATTTAGGTAGTAGGATTTAGGTAGTAGGATTTAGGTAGTAGGGTTTAAGTTTAAGTAGAGTAGTAGGAACAAGGTACGCTATGATGATACCACACGGAAGACGTAAGTATCGATTGTGAGTATCTTAGAATGTAGAAATGAATTCCTCGGAATGAAGTTGACCAGTTGAGGGATGCATGCGGACTGAGAAGACCGAACGACCAAGTTGGCCTTTTATAGTAGATAACGTTAAGCCGACCTTTAAGTTGCTATGCGGTGCATATGGTTGGTCCGTTATCTAATTCGGACGAATAGAACGTGATCAATGCGTGTACATATATTCGATATCCAGGCACTAAATATCTTAATCAGCAATATAACCACTAATAACAAGTATATCGTCGCTCACACACGATTTCTATAAATTCTATTTCTAGGCGGTAGGCATAATTAATTCATAGTGTAGTCCTTACAATCTGATGTATTAATTGTTCCCCTCCACAGGGAAACACATCCGATATCTTTCTTGAAAAAGGAATAGCTTGCGAACATTAATATTGGCATACGCTATACATTTACGTTATATCTTAATATACGTAGGCTTCATTACACACTATTGCATTATTTAATAAATCAATTGATCTTGTTTTGGGTGCACTCTTGGTGTATCTGTATTCCATACGAAGCCCGAATGCACTCAATGATCGTAGTCAGGTAAATATGTGAAATATATATAAACATAAGCGGAATACATTGTAATAATCCATGAACCTCGATGTCCATTTTATGAATTTCAGACTATCATTATCAGACTATCTATTAAAAATATGATATATCTTAAGCTGTTACTTATCAAATGCAATATAAATCTAATATTCACATTAATGCGAAATTCTAAATAATAATTTAGTCAAATGCTATGTTTTTTATTTTACTTAATATATAACATATTATTTAATAAAATATATTATAAAATTTTATCGAATTATATAATTCCTGTATATTTAACATAAATATTTAGTTGTATGTATTTATTATGTAATAAGATCATTATTTCGACCTATTCATCTGTTATATAATCGTGATAATTATGTGATATGTAAAAATATTACACCTATAAATTAAAAATAGAATAACAAATTATTATTATTATTATTATTATTATTATTATTATTATTATTTTTATTATTATTATTATTATTATTATTATTATTATTATTATTATTTTTATTATTATTATTATTATTATTATTATTATTATTATTATTATTATTATTATTATTATTATTATTATTATTTTTATTATTATTATTATTATTATTATTATTATTATTATTATTATTATTATTATTATTATTATTATTATTATTATTATTATTATTATTATTATTTTTATTATTATTATTATTATTATTATTATTATTATTATTATTATTATTATTATTATTATTATTATTATTATTATTATTATTATTATTATTATTATTATTATTATTATTATTATTATTATTATTATTATTATTATTATTATTATTATTATTATTATTATTATTATTATTATTATTATTAGTAGTATTATTATTATTATTATTATTATTATTATTATTATTATTATTGATTCAATACCGTCTACCTATAAACAAGTATTTAGCATATCGTTTAGAATATTGCATTATACAATTAAGTTCAAAAATGAGTTATTAAATTCCATCAATTCCTGGAATAAAACTTATTTTCTCTTTTGTTATCAGGTTATATTTTCGAGTAATAAGTTGGCAATAATATCTGAGAAAATTGTATAAACTGTTGATAATAAATTATTTTCTATTAAGTTACCAAGTTCACTATTATTAATTAAAAGTATCGGTTTATTGGAATTCCAAATATATGATATATCAATAATTATTAATATCAATATTTTAAATATGAGATGTAAAGGTTTACCGTGCTTATCAATATTTTCAAAGTGCTAATATTCTGTTTTATTTATTACTGGAGATATGTTAAGTACTTATTTCAATTTGTTAATTCAAATCATAATACACAACGTAGATATTAGGAGAATTAAGTTAGGAATATTCGTTTATTTAACATATCTAGTCATTTGACTTCAATAGACTTTAATAAGCATCTAAAAATTCCACACATCCCCAATACTGTAGCTCGTATAATTTCTAAAGTCATTAGTTCTTAACAATAGAATATAATCTTTCATAGTATGGCCACGATTCTTCATCATCGAGTAGCCAACAATTACCGAACTATCGATGCGGCATAGGTTATGTACTTGAGTATGTAGTTTTATTTAATCTGTGGACTCCAAAGATTCTAGATCATTGTAACTAATCCATTCTGTATGTCATACCTTTCGTTCTACATCTTCTGGAAATGGGTTTTGTGAAATTTTTTCAGATATTCTAGATTATGGGGCAAATACCATTAAATAACTAAACATGTAAACCAGGACTTCACATATATGTGATATATTCATTATATTGTTTAGTTATTGAATTGGTGAATTAATAGTTAATAGTTACAGGAGCATAAATAAATGCATCCAATAATACATAAATGGTTTACATTTTCCAAAAAAGATCACCCGTCAGTCATGTTTTCATACAAGAATCTTCAATCCTTAATTTGCGATACAATAATGCATATAACAATTTATTTATTTAATGAGTCGCAATTAAAAACATTTGAAATAAACACACGATAGAAGTAATTATATATAAATAGTATTAATGTAAATCTATAACCGAATAATGACATTGACTAGTATATCAATGATTACAGTTATTAATCTTAATAAATTAATACACGTTTTTTCAAGGTTTTTTTATTTTTATTAACTCTTTTTTTTATTCCTCATTCAAAATTATTTATTCCTTCAATTGTTTCTATAATGCTATTAATAGCTATGAAATTAACATATATGTATAATCAATATTATTGAAATATCATCTATTATGTAATGCAGAATTTGTAATAATATATGTTTTTTAAAAATATATGAAATATATATACATCTTTCATTTTAATGATATATATTTATATATATATATATATATATATATATATATATATGTATATATATATATATATATATATCTTTAATTATAATTAAATATTACTACGAGATATTTGAAATAATAATATGTGTTAATTACCATAAATTATGTATATCAAATTATTATAGAAAATCTGAGTTGATTTGAATTTATTTCATGAAGGATCATCTAAATTAAATGTATCATCCCATAACCTTTTAATCGTACTCATGGGTCCGATATGATAATAGAATCATTAAATATTCCGCAAATAATGAAATTAGATGAATACGAATTTTAAATGAGTACAATTTAAAAGATAATAGTAGATATATTATATATAAGTGAAAATGAATATAAACCATATCTGTATTTGGTGATGCCCATAAATTATATATTTTTTTGGATATATTCATTTTTAACTCTTTTTTATCTATTGTTAAAATTACAAGCAAATATAACAATGACAATGCAATCCTAGTCATATATATGTATATATATATATATATATATATATATATATATATATATATATATGTACTATCTATATAAGTACAAGAATTCGAATGTAGAATATATGTGTCTTATTAGATGGGAGAATATTACTTAAGATTATGATATAATCTGAATATTGTATTGAAATAGCTTATTTATCATCACATAATTCTTATAATTCAGTATAATCCGTTACTTTCACAATATTTTTGAATAATGTGTATAAATCAATCTAAGTATTTTAATTAGGTCATTTAATTATCATATATCCAAAATGATCAAAGCATCATTGTATAGTGTAAAAGCATCACATTATTAAATTGGAAGGGGGCTTTGTTAAGTACCATGCAATCTAAACCTAGATTACTATAAAGAATAAAATATTGAATTAAATAATTCCACGTATATCCAGATAACTTGAATACATTTATTTTTATTTACGTATATTCGATATTTTTGTAATGTGTTAATGAATTTAATGAACTATTTTCCATATATTAATAGTAGTATATTATTAATGCATATCATCATAAAACATGTATATATAGATATATATATATACAGATTAAAATAATATCAACTTTATTCGATAATAAAATGATCGCAAACTACATCGAAATCATTGTTTGAAATTATATTATCGATATAACTAAAATCAAAAATTGAGATCTAATTTTAATAGAAAATATGAATTTATTCACCGACTCGTAAATCAGATAAAGTAAGATATATGTAGTTATTATATATTTACTTATAGATATGAATTATTTGAACAAAATGAATATGGTAACAAAAATGAACTTAATTCTTATTGATTATAATAAATAAATGTGTTATATATCGGTGATGGAGGTTATATCAGATGGCGTGTGAAAAACAGTTGTAGTTACGCTCGGTAGAACGGTTGTTGATTCTGATATGAACGTGTCCGTAGTATTTACGATGGAGAGTAGGGTAGGTTTCCTAACGAGAGGTTTGGCAGAGTAGACGGAACTAGCTGATCCAGCTGAAGATTTTGTGAAAACCACTCGATTTAACTTAACCTATCGAGAGATATAGGAGTACATAGGTTTCAATATCTTCACGAATATCATTGATTGGCATTTCCTTAGTTCAAAGTTGAGATAATTCTCTAAATTATATGCACACCTTAATTGTATCGTGAACCATCAAATATATATAATAAATAAACACTTTATGTTTTTCTTATTAACTAAATAATTTTATATATAAAGTATTTATTTCTTCTATTACGTAAGTTATAAATAATAAAGGTTTATATTTGTAATAACAATTACAATATAAATTAAATTCAATAATAAATACAATTTATAATTAACTAATTTTATATATGATTGATACATTTCAAAACAAAAAATTAAGGATGCTAGAGTTTATCTGATGTAATACAAAAATGAACTATATTATATAACTTATATAATTCGTTATTATAATTATAATTATTCTTAAAAACAAATATATTAGAAGATAACATTGATTTCGAATTTTAAAAATATGAGATAAAAATAACTATAATTAAATAATGTAGTTATAAAAAAAGTGCATTGAATATTATTAAACGGAGTACTCTCAAATGTAATCACAAATGAGTGATATACTGACTAGGCATATTTATAAACTGATTAAATAAATTAACGGGAATGATTAAGTGAGGACGATGGTTGGGTAACGTGACATTCGCAAGTGATTTTATGTTTCAAATCACATAATTTTATCTCTTTTAAAAGTTGTTTCCTAATATCGGTAGATTCAGGGTGTTTATCGTCCAGTAGAATTTTTAATTCCAAGTGCATTCTGGTATCCATGGTTGATGTATCTATCGTGTTTATTACCTCGGTCGGAAGTACGATTTCTTTAGATTTAGCATTTGTTTCACTGAATATTTGTAAGTCAATATATCTTTTAGTTTCAGCGGAAAAAACATTATCTAGAGTTCTATTATCATTTGTTGGTTTAAATTCGTTATTCAAAGATACGACTGAATGAGTTATCTGTAATTGGTAATATTATACATTCATTATATTCCATCGCAGTGATTTAGTATTAAATGACGCAAAATGTTAAAGATTATCATTCAGGTTTAGATTCAGAATCAGATTAAAAATTTGGTTTAAGCTTTAGTACTATATATAGGATTTGACATAATTGTATACCTATAATACTATATTAATTAAACTACTTTGGTATTACAAATATACTCAAGCTTATATTTAGATTTACATATGAACTTAGACTTATACTCAAACTTGCAAAAGTTCTTACCTCGCTGTTATCCTGTGTCTGAGATGAGGATTCAGTATCAGCAAATGTGTTTGATTTTAAAGAATCATCACGCCCAATATTAGAAGCAGTTGAAATTGTAGAAGTGTTTGTAGTAGCGATTGGAGTGAGTGTTATTTCCGTTGTAGTTGTGGTCATAGCGGGAGTGTTATTTACGTTCGTGGCATTAACGGGAGTGGTATTTTCAGTCGTGCTTTTGGTAGCGATGGCATCGGTGATGGAGGTTATATGAGATGGCGTGTGAAAAACAGTTGTAGTTACGCTCGGTAGAACGGTTGTTGATTCTGATATGAACGTGTCCGTAGTATTTACGATGGAGAGTAGGGTAGGTTTCCTGACGAGAGGTTTGGCAGAGTAGACGGAACTGGCTGATCCAGCTGAAGACTTTGTGAAAACCACTCGATTTAACTTAACCTATCAAGAGATATAGGAGTACATAGGTTTCAATATCTTCACGAATATCATTGATTGGAATTTCCTTAGTTCAAAGTTGAGATAATTCTCTAAATTATATGCACACTTTAATTGTATCGTGAACCATCAAATATATATGATACCTCCATTAAATGATATTCCCCACCATTTCATGACATACCTTTTTGGGGATGAACATGCAGACGTCGAGCGATATGCTGAAATTGTATCCTTTCTTTCCGGTCAGCCATAGCGAATTTTGGAATACGCCTTCTTTGACCTCTACTTGACCCCGTTCAAGGAACTCGTATGTACCGAGGCGATCGAGCAACGATTTACAGTCATCGGATATCTGGATTCGCATCGCTAGGCAACCATGTAGGTGAAATCAGTATAAAGAATAAGTGTTATTGTTAAAATATTACTGGAAATAAATGATTTATATAATGACACGTATATATATATATGTATATATATATATATATATATATATATATATATATATATATATATATATATACACAAGAAACTATCCGATACCCCGATGTGTTGAGGTATTTCAATAATATAACCTTGACCGGTTACTTCCAATCTGGATGCGATGTTCACGGAAGGTCCGAAGAGACAATACCTGGGCATTTTGTTACCAACTACGGCCGCCACCACTGGTCCTAACGATGATATTTGATTACACGTTTGTCGATTTCGAATGTCGCTTTGATAACAATAGCAAATGCGTAAATCACGTATTCGAAACACAATAAGTTATTGCTAACCGGAATGCAATCCTATGCGAATTAGTAATTTATCGTCGGGGAGATGTGGGATTTTAAAATCGTTCACCATGTTCAATAGATCAAGAGATAGGGTGCCTGTTTTGTATGGTGATAGCTTAGTGGTGTGTGTTGTCGTCTGTGCTGTGTAATACGGGTTCCACTATATTAAATATGTATAAACAGTATTGATTTCTATTCCAAGAACTCATTCTACGATATAATTGTGATAGATATATGCCCATAACTTATACCTTATTAATATATACCTTCTAAGTAGATTCATAATTTAATTTATTTTTATTTCATTATTTATATCAACATTTTAATATATTTTCCAATTATCTATAATTCAGTTTTTAGAATTTAATAATTACCAATCTCCCCTGCATGTCTAATTCCATTGGTCCTTGGACATCCACTAGCAATCATGTATGCATCGCCGATTGTTTCTACCTGTGATTGTATTACACCGCGTAATAAGTGAGCGATAACATACTAATTATATTACCAGTGGTATAAATAATACCAGTAATGTCACTACATACAGCTACTAGTCAAATATTATATAAATATAACTACATTTATCTTTAAACGAGTAACGAGTGATGATCAAATAACATATAACGCCAATATAAATTGAACATTCGTCAAGCTCCCCCTAAATACAACGCCCTTATAAATTTACTTGACACGTCATGGAGATTGATTTATCTGTTAAACTCCATGTAGGAACACCCCATTTGACTATCCCCAAGACTCCCTCTAATCTCTGCCCCTCGATAACTTTGTATACGTCGTATAAGTCGATTCTACTGTCGAATTCGGTGTACAGGGCGTTCAGGAACGACACGACTTGTATGGGTGTTGATCTTGAAGAAAGCGATGTGAAGCCGACGAGATCACTGAAGTAAATCGTCACGCTCTCGTAACTCTCCGCTAGAGTCTGACGGCCCTCCAACAAGTCCTTAGCGATTGCGGGAGGAAGTAACTGCAAGTAGTGCGTGGCTTGTGCAAGTCGAGAAAGTAAAATGCATTCTAGTATTTGAAATCACGAATGTGTAATCATTTTAAAATATATTTATAAAATTGTTAATAAACTATGATGATAATTATATAAATTTATAAAATATTAAATTCTTTTCCGGACATTTGATACCGTTTCGAGAATCAGATTATGAATGGGTGGATTTATAGGTACGTTTTATGTGATTTCATAGAGTCGTGGGATTGTTTACAGGAATACCGTAGATTCATTGAGGGATAATAAAAGGTTCAGTTGGGATCATACTTTATGCAGTAGATCGTCGGTTTCTGTCTTGTCGGAGTCAAATTGCTTCATTTTGCCTCGAATGTCATTGATCTTTGAGGAACACGTGAAGATTGTCTGAGAAGTGAAATCGTTCAATCGGAATACGATGTATGGAAACAAAATTGCAGCGAGGAGTAGCCCAGTTCCACTGACCGTGAAACACATGGCATTTATCCAGCGACGACCACTGCGAAAATGGGGGGGGGGCGTGGTTTCGGTAAATAAAAAGGGACGTCGGAGAGTAGGGAGTCTGAGGATCGATATTTGAGAGGTCAGTAGAGCTCGGGAATATATCTGAGTGGAGGTATGATGGGTTAGTTATGGAGAAGCATTATAAGGGGTAATATGAGAAGGATGATGAATGTGAGGTTGATAATGGACATATGAATATATGAGGAAGGAAGTGAGGAGCAAAGGAGGTGATAGGTGAGAATGGAGGTGAGAAGGTGAGGAGGAGCAAAGGAGGGACATATCTATCTCTGTATCTCTCTCTCTCTCTCTCTTTCTCTCTCTCTCTCTCTCTCTCTCTCTCTCTCTCTCTCTCTCTCTCTCTCTCTCTCTCTCTCTCTCTCTCTCTCTCATAATTTAGGATTGAACTATCGATAGTCACTAACTTTAATATTTGACCAGCGACAAGTACTACATATTGGGTCCTCTGACTTAATGTATTCCTAAAGTAGACCATGGCTCTTATCGCTTTAATGACGTCATCGGTGGTAGTTAAGGCTGACCACTGTCCGGAGAGTTTCCAATGGAATTGAGCTTCGCATTGATTGCAGCTCGATAGAACGATAGCGTAGGGCGCTTCTATTGTACCTTAGCGGTGTAATTGTATTACAATGGCATGGTGGTGGTGGAGTTATGAACATTATATAACAGTATTTGTAGAACGTTATACTCGGTCAAATCATATTCCGATTATTTCTATCTCTAATTCAATTCAATTAGCTAAATAGACACATTATAATGTAATAGTTACATTTGATAATGATATTCCATGAGATACCTTAAAGTTTGAGGAAATGGATTAAAATGTATGTTTAGCTATTTTAACTATACCCATAGAATTATATTAAACTATACTTTGAAAGGAATCTACAAATATATAATTTATAAATAGAAAAACCAAAATTGATTTTTGTCGAGTTTTTGTCGAGTAATTCATGTAATATTTCATCGTAGACTAAACCTGAATGAAATAGAAAATAAGTGAACTGCGAACTGATAT
>OZ038312.1:15508305-15510805 GCA_964035775.1 Osedax frankpressi | reverse complement strand
TATATACGACATGAAACTACACTATATATACGACATGAAACTACACTATATATACGACATTAAACTACACTATATACGACATGAAACTACACTATATATACGACAAGAAACTACACTATATATACGACATTAAACTACATTATATATACGACAAGAAACTACACTATATATACGACATGCAACTACACTATATATACGACATTAAACTACACTATATATACGACAAGAAACTACACTATATATACGACATGAAACTACACTATATATACGACATGAAACTACACTATATATACGACAAGAAACTACACTATATATACGACATTAAACTACACTATATATACGACATTAAACTACACTATATATACGACATGGAACTACACTATATATACGACATTAAACTACACTATATACGACATGAAACTACACTATATATACGACAAGAAACTACACTATATATACGACATTAAACTACACTATATATACGACATTAAACTACATTATATATACGACAAGAAACTACACTATATATACGACATGCAACTACACTATATATACGACATTAAACTACACTATATATACGACATTAAACTACACTATATATACGACAAGAAACTACACTATATATACGACATGAAACTACACTATATATACGACATGAAACTACACTATATATACGACATTAAACTACACTATGTATACGACATTAAACTACACTATATATACGACATTAAACTACACTATATATACGACATTAAACTACACTATATATACGACATGAAACTACACTATATATACGACATTAAACTACACTATATATACGACATTAAACTACACTATATATACGACATTAAACTACACTATATATACGACATTAAACTACACTATATATACGACATTAAACTACACTATATATACGACAAGAAACTACACTATATATACGACATAAGACTACACTATATATACGACATGAAACTACACTATATATACGACAAGAAACTACACTATATATACGACATAAGACTACACTATATATACGACATTAAACTACACTATATATACGACATTAAACTACACTATATATACGACATTAAACTACACTATATATACGACAAGAAACTACACTATATATACGACATAAGACTACACTATATATACGACATGAAACTACACTATATATACGACATTAAACTATACTATATATACGACATAAGACTACACTATATATACGACAAGAAACTACACTATATATACGACATTAAACTACACTTTATATACGACATTAAACTACACTATATATACGACATTAAACTACACTATATATACGACATTAAACTACACTATATATACGACATTAAACTACACTATATATACGACATAAGACTACACTATATATACGACATTAAACTACACTATATACGACATTAAACTACACTATATATACGACATTAAACTACACTATATATACGACATTAAACTACACTATATATACGACATGAAACTATACAATAAAATATTTAATAAACCATTTAAAAAAGAATTAAGTCTGATCGTAAAATAGATACCAACACATTTGCAATATTTATTCTAAATATAAAATAAATCATCTATAAATGCATAAAGAATAATATAAATGAAAATCTTAGTTCAAAATAATTATACCTAAAACTAGATTAAACCCTTTATCTGAAACTACACGAGTATCTATTGTAATCCTAATTAGTATACTATATTGAAATAAGTACATTCATTTATGGTATAACCCTTTATATACTAATTAAGATAAATCTTCACTTTTTTTATCTTTATTCGACCAAAGCAATAAATATATAAGAAATGTCAACTTCCCAATATCAATAAAATCATAAATAATTATAAACCTAAAATACCATCTCTAAACAAAAAACTATCTCTACAGACCAATATCAAATTTAACCTTTCTTTCTAAGAGCACTGAAAGAACAATTTAATAATAATAATTTAGTTAAATACCATATTGCTAAATCCGACTGATGATTATGTTTAATACTCACGCGCTTAGAAATTACTGCGATATTTAACCCTATTATTACATAACACTCACTGAAATAGGAGTTCCCCAGGGTATTGCATTCGGGCCTCCACTTTCTAACAATTATATCTAAGATGTAATTCAACACTAAACTTATACTTCGACTACTCCGAATTACCTACGCGACAAAGTTACCGGAAGTAACAAACTAACTATTGAAATATAGTTCTTAAATAAGTATATTTTAAAATCAATTATCTAAAATTTAAAAATAATAAACAGTATACATTTTCATCTACTCCATACTAATCAAATGATATAATACAAATTAAAACTAGAATATTTATACTAGGCATGACACTTGACACTTGACACTAACTTGACACTGAATAAGCAAATAACATCAATAACAAAGCAATTCAACAACGAATGATTTTAATTTAAACACATAAAATATCTTTTTAGACAGAGGCCTCTCAAAAGTATTGTTTC
>OZ038312.1:15504604-15508105 GCA_964035775.1 Osedax frankpressi | reverse complement strand
ATACCATATATAGTTCGAGTAAATAATTATGACCTCCCCGAATATAAGGAGTTATAATTAAACTTTATAATTAATATAAATTAATATAATTAATAGAATTTATATAATTAATAGAAATATAATTTATATAAATAGTTATAATTAAACATTATAATTAATATTAATTGTTATATCACGTTATATATTAATAATTTAAATTAGGAATACCCTTTGTAGCCATCAAAAATCATGAAATCTCCATTTCCGGTTAAAAATGAGAAAGTAAATCCAGAATGCACATATTCTCGAAAAAAGAATAAACCACGCCTACCCATACTATTGGATGCATTGGATGCATTTCATCACGCTCCTTCGACTACTAGGAACGCCCCTATATCGGGAAGGAGCGTTCATTTCAATCGTAAATCATTGGAAATTCACTCCGGTCTAACAAGTATAGAGTCTACATCTTCAGATTCCAATAACTCTTTCACTCACGTGGTTAGCCCCACCCCTATCTAAATGATTCACGTGATATATCACTTTTTACTATAACCCATAACCTCACTTATAACCAACCCACGACTAGATCACTAACCACACCCGTAGCTACACCATAGTTAAACAATAATATTATATACTTAGCTTTATGATGTAACACCATATACAAATTCTTTTCATACTTTATCAATAATGTTTGTTACACATCTAGCCACGCCAATATCATATTCATAGTCACACATCTAGCCATTACCATATTCAAATCCTAGTCACACACCTAGCCACGCCCATATCCAAATCCTAGTCACACACTTAACCACGCCCATATCCAAATCCTAGTCACACACCTAACCATTCCCATATCCAAATCCTAGTCACACACATAACCACGCCCATATCCAAATCCTAGTCATACACCTAACCACGCCCATATCCAAATCCTAGTCCTACATCTAGCCACGCCCATATCCAAATTCTGGTCACACCTAACCACGCCCATATCCAAATCCTAGTCACACACCTAGCCACGCCCACATCCAAATCCTAGTCCTACATCTAGCCACGCCCATATCCAAATCCTAGTCACACACCTAACCACGTACATATCCAAATCCTAGTCACACACCTAACCACGTGATATACCATATTATTTCTAGTATTATCTGAATGCTGCTAAATAATATAACTACTCCCCGGAAAGTATTTAAACAAATCCCTAACTCAACAGTCTAAACATACACTCATTGCCCAACCATCCCTCTGGATAGCCAAACCACGCTCATTGTCATCTTAACCATTTCCCTTACTCTAATAATCCACATGACAACTCTCAGCCAGGCATGTCGAGGCTTCCCAAAACTGAGAGTAAACGATGGCACGTGACCCAACAGCCTTCACCCCTGCGACTGTACGTATCCTATTACGAACCTCCTTCAGAAAAGTTTGTTGAAGGTTACATTCACCGTTGAAATTCTACAGCTGAGTACAACTGCACTCACCACTAAGCCTTTTCATTCTCAATAGCGGTAGAGTATCGTTAGTGGACTACTACTCTATTATTATACTACGACTACTCAACTACACCGCCACTAACCTTTCACTACCCCACTATCTCGCCACCCAGTACTTGACCTACCGTTACTACCGTACTAATTCACTAGTCCACTAAAATACCGGTACTCAGTTACTACCCACTACCTAATAATACCTGCGATAACAAACTTACCACATTAATACCTCACTACCTCAGTACTCCACAACTAACCCTACTACTCCACTATCTTACTACTCTACTGCCCTACTACCTCACCACTACTACCTTACTATCTCGCTACTTTTCGATGCTACTACCCCACTACCCCACTACATCACCATCTTACTACCTTAGTATCCCATTACCCTAGTATCTTATTCCTTAGTATCCCTTACATGTATTACACATATTCTGTACAAGTGCATTACGTAAACGATATCGTGTCACTTGGATTCAGGGCGGACATTGAACGCATTACCTTTGACCTAACATCTTCTTAACAGGAATTACAGATGATTCCGGTCAACCATTACTCCCCGTATCCAGGCAGTACATCCTCAAGGGAATGGTATACGATAGGAAGGATAAATGCGTGTACCCTGCGTGCCTGGAGAACAAACGGACTTCTAATAGGTGTGGAACACGAGCGGGACCATGTGCGATGTGCGATATGATGTATGGGAAGTTTAGATTAATGTGTAATATATATGGTTTGAGGTACGACTCTACGTATATATTGATTTCTATAGAAGTACGATGAACACATGTGTACAGTATGGGGTATAAGGTGTGATATTATAGGTGTGAGGTGTGAGGTGTGTGGTTTGAGGTGTAAAGTGTGAGGTGTGAGGTGTGTGGTTTGAGGTGTAAAGTGTGAGGTGTGAGATGAGAGATTTGAAGTGTAAAGTGTGAGGTGTGAGATGAGAGATGATAGGTTTGGGGTATGAGATGAGAGATTTGAAGTGTGAGGTATTTGGATGTTAGTAAAATAAGTTAAAAACGATTTGTTTAAATATTTAAAGTGATTTGGTTTGATAGATACTTATCGCGTATTTAGGATAGGGACTATGGTATTTATTGTGCAGATTATGTATTAGAAAGTAATTTGTACCTTAATGTGGGAGAGGTGTATTCGTAGGAATGTCGGTAGTGGTCGGATATTCTGAGTATTCTTTTATTGGAGGTGAGTACTATTTTATTTTATGTATTCTTGTTTATGTAATCAGTTAGATATAGTGGTGTGTAACATACAGTTTGTGATATAAAGAGTAATTTATATACCGAACTATCATCGAAGCGAACCATTTAATTTGTTAATGAATTCTTTTGTATGTTTATATTTTGGTAGTTTGTTTATAATTCGTCTGGAAGTGTTCAGTGTTTTGTTAAGTCTTTTCTGTGTAGTTCTGTGATATTGCAGTATTCTAAATAAAATAATATGACTGTTTCTATGTATATTTTGAATTATTGTTTGTTTAATAGGTTTTGGATTTGTTATATTTGTATCATTTTGTAGTTACATTTCTTAGAACAGAAGAATTTGGTTCTTTAGAATTAGTTAGAGTCAAGAAGTAAAGCGATATTTGTAACAGTAGTCTCTAAAGTTATTTCAGTTTTGGCTATTTTTATAGATTTAATTTTAGATGGTGTTTGATAATTATTAGGAAATATTCGGTTTTGGAGCTAATAAATTGAAGATAGTTATTATTAAAAATAATTCTAGTTCAGTAGTTAAAGTATTTACTTCATTTAATGTTTTTGTTAGTGAAATTGAACCAGTTTATATATATATATATATATATATATATGTAATATGTATTTAATGTCGGAAACATAGATATTGGAAAATTATGTGAGGTGTGAGAAGTGAGAAGTGAAGTATGAGGTGTGAGGTGTGAGAAGTGAAGTATGAGGTGTGAGGTATGAGAAGTGAGGTGTGAAGTATTAGAAGTGAGGTGTGAGGTGTGAGAAGTGAGGTATGAGGTGTG
>OZ038312.1:15482104-15499604 GCA_964035775.1 Osedax frankpressi | reverse complement strand
GTCGTATATATAGTGTAGTTTAATGTCGTATATATAGTGTAGTTTCATGTCGTATATATAGTGTAGTTTCATGTCGTATATATAGTGTAGTTTCATGTCGTATATATAGTGTAGTTTAATGTCGTATATATAGTGTAGTTTAATGTCGTAAATATAGTGTAGTTTAATGTCGTATATATAGTGTAGTTTCTTGTCGTATATATAGTGTAGTTTAATGTCGTAAATATAGTGTAGTTTAATGTCGTATATATAGTGTAGTTTAATGTCGTATACATAGTGTAGTTTAATGTCGTATATATAGTGTAGTTTAATGTCGTATATATAGTGTAGTTTCATGTCGTATATATAATGTAGTTTAATGTCGTATATATAGTGTAGTTTAATGTCGTATATATAGTGTAGTTTACTGTCGTATATATAGTGTAGTTTAATGTCGTATATATAGTGTAGTTTAATGTCGTATATATAGTGTAGTTTAATGTCGTATATATAGTGTAGTTTAATGTCGTATATATAGTGTAGTTTAATGTCGTATATATAGTGTAGTTTAATGTCGTATATATAGTGTAGTTTACTGTCGTATATATAGTGTAGTTTAATGTCGTATATATAGTGTAGTTTAATGTCGTATATATAGTGTAGTTTAATGTCGTATATATAGTGTAGTTTAATGTCGTATATATAGTGTAGTTTCTTGTCGTATATATAGTGTAGTTTAATGTCGTATATATAGTGTAGTTTAATGTCGTATATATAGTGTAGTTTAATGTCGTATATATAGTGTAGTTTAATGTCGTATATATAGTATAGTTTAATGTCGTATATATAGTGTAGTTTCTTGTCGTATATATAATGTAGTTTAATGTCGTATATATAGTGTAGTTTAATGTCGTATATATAGTGTAGTTTAATGTCGTATATATAGTGTAGTTTAATGTCGTATATATAGTGTAGTTTACTGTCGTATATATAGTGTAGTTTAATGTCGTATATATAGTGTAGTTTAATGTCGTATATATAGTGTAGTTTAATGTCATATATATAGTGTAGTTTACTGTCGTATATATAGTGTAGTTTAATGTCGTATATATAGTGTAGTTTAATGTCGTATATATAGTGTAGTTTAATGTCGTATATATAGTGTAGTTTAATGTCGTATATATAGTGTAGTTTCTTGTCGTATATATAGTGTAGTTTAATGTCGTATATATAGTGTAGTTTAATGTCGTATATATAGTGTAGTTTAATGTCGTATATATAGTGTAGTTTAATGTCGTATATATAGTGTAGTTTAATGTCGTATATATAGTATAGTTTAATGTCGTATATATAGTGTAGTTTCTTGTCGTATATATAATGTAGTTTAATGTCGTATATATAGTGTAGTTTAATGTCGTATATATAGTGTAGTTTAATGTCGTATATATAGTGTAGTTTAATGTCGTATATATAGTGTAGTTTACTGTCGTATATATAGTGTAGTTTAATGTCGTATATATAGTGTAGTTTAATGTCGTATATATAGTGTAGTTTAATGTCGTATATATAGTGTAGTTTACTGTCGTATATATAGTGTAGTTTAATGTCGTATATATAGTGTAGTTTAATGTCGTATATATAGTGTAGTTTAATGTCGTATATATAGTGTAGTTTAATGTCGTATATATAGTGTAGTTTCTTGTCGTATATATAGTGTAGTTTAATGTCGTATATATAGTGTAGTTTAATGTCGTATATATAGTGTAGTTTAATGTCGTATATATAGTGTAGTTTAATGTCGTATATATAGTGTAGTTTAATGTCGTATATATAGTGTAGTTTCTTGTCGTATATATAGTGTAGTCTTATGTCGTATATATAGTGTAGTTTAATGTCGTATATATAGTGTAGTTTAATGTCGTATACATAGTGTAGTTTAATGTCGTATATATAGTGTAGTTTAATGTCGTATATATAGTGTAGTTTCATGTCGTATATATAATGTAGTTTAATGTCGTATATATAGTGTAGTTTAATGTCGTATATATAGTGTAGTTTAATGTCGTATATATAGTGTAGTTTCTTGTCGTATATATAGTGTAGTTTAATGTCGTAAATATAGTGTAGTTTAATGTCGTATATATAGTGTAGTTTAATGTCGTATACATAGTGTAGTTTAATGTCGTATATATAGTGTAGTTTAATGTCGTATATATAGTGTAGTTTCATGTCGTATATATAATGTAGTTTAATGTCGTATATATAGTGTAGTTTAATGTCGTATATATAGTGTAGTTTACTGTCGTATATATAGTGTAGTTTAATGTCGTATATATAGTGTAGTTTAATGTCGTATATATAGTGTAGTTTAATGTCGTATTGTAGTTTAATGTCGTATATATAGTGTAGTTTAATGTCGTATATATAGTGTAGTTTAATGTCGTATATATAGTGTAGTTTACTGTCGTATATATAGTGTAGTTTAATGTCGTATATATAGTGTAGTTTAATGTCGTATATATAGTGTAGTTTAATGTCGTATATATAGTGTAGTTTAATGTCGTATATATAGTGTAGTTTCTTGTCGTATATATAGTGTAGTTTAATGTCGTATATATAGTGTAGTTTAATGTCGTATATATAGTGTAGTTTAATGTCGTATATATAGTGTAGTTTAATGTCGTATATATAGTATAGTTTAATGTCGTATATATAGTGTAGTTTCTTGTCGTATATATAATGTAGTTTAATGTCGTATATATAGTGTAGTTTAATGTCGTATATATAGTGTAGTTTAATGTCGTATATATAGTGTAGTTTAATGTCGTATATATAGTGTAGTTTACTGTCGTATATATAGTGTAGTTTAATGTCGTATATATAGTGTAGTTTAATGTCGTATATATAGTGTAGTTTAATGTCGTATATATAGTGTAGTTTACTGTCGTATATATAGTGTAGTTTAATGTCGTATATATAGTGTAGTTTAATGTCGTATATATAGTGTAGTTTAATGTCGTATATATAGTGTAGTTTAATGTCGTATATATAGTGTAGTTTCTTGTCGTATATATAGTGTAGTTTAATGTCGTATATATAGTGTAGTTTAATGTCGTATATATAGTGTAGTTTAATGTCGTATATATAGTGTAGTTTAATGTCGTATATATAGTGTAGTTTAATGTCGTATATATAGTGTAGTTTCTTGTCGTATATATAGTGTAGTTTCATGTCGTATATATAGTGTAGTCTCATGTCGTATATATAGTGTAGTTTAATGTAGTATATATAGTGTAGTTTAATGTCGTATATATAGTATAGTTTCATGTCGTATATATAGTGTAGTTTAATGTCGTATATATAGTGTAGTTTAATGTCGTATATATAGTGTAGTTTCATGTCGTATATATAGTGTAGTTTAATGTCGTATATATAGTGTAGTTTCTTGTCGTATATATAGTGTAGGTGTAGTTTAATGTCGTATATATAGTGTAGTTTAATGTCGTATATATAGTGTAGTTTAATGTCGTATATATAGTGTAGTTTCATGTCGTATATATAGTGTAGTTTCATGTCGTATATATAGTGTAGTTTAATGTCGTATATATAGTGTAGTTTCTTGTCGTATATATAGTGTAGTTTCTTGTCGTATATATAGTGTAGTTTAATGTCGTATATATAGTGTAGTTTCTTGTCGTATATATAGTGTAGTTTAATGTCGTATATATAGTGTAGTTTAATGTCGTATATATAGTGTAGTTTAATGTCGTATATATAGTGTAGTTTCATGTCGTATATATAGTGTAGTTTAATGTCGTATATATAGTGTAGTTTCTTGTCGTATATATAGTGTAGTTTAATGTCGTATATATAGTGTAGTTTAATGTCGTATATATAGTGTAGTTTCTTGTCGTATATATAGTGTAGTTTAATGTCGTATATATAGTGTAGTTTAATGTCGTATATATAGTGTAGTTTAATGTCGTATATATAGTGTAGTTTCTTGTCGTATATATAGTGTAGTTTCTTGTCGTATATATAGTGTAGTTTCTTGTCGTATATATAGTGTAGTTTAATGTCGTATATATAGTGTAGTTTAATGTCGTATATATAGTGTAGTTTAATGTCGTATATATAGTGTAGTTTCATGTCGTATATATAGTGTAGTTTAATGTCGTATATATAGTGTAGTTTCTTGTCGTATATATAGTGTAGTTTAATGTCGTATATATAGTGTAGTTTAATGTCGTATATATAGTGTAGTTTCTTGTCGTATATATAGTGTAGTTTAATGTCGTATATATAGTGTAGTTTAATGTCGTATATATAGTGTAGTTTCTTGTCGTATATATAGTGTAGTTTCTTGTCGTATATATAGTGTAGTTTAATGTCGTATATATAGTGTAGTTTAATGTCGTATATATAGTGTAGTTTAATGTCGTATATATAGTGTAGTTTCTTGTCGTATATATAGTGTAGTTTAATGTCGTATATATAGTGTAGTTTAATGTCGTATATATAGTGTAGTTTAATGTCGTATATATAGTGTAGTTTAATGTCGTATATATAGTGTAGTTTAATGTCGTATATATAGTGTAGTTTAATGTCGTATATATAGTGTAGTTTAATGTCGTATATATAGTGTAGTTTCATGTCGTATATATAGTGTAGTTTCTTGTCGTATATATAGTGTAGTTTAATGTCGTATATATAGTGTAGTTTAATGTCGTATATATAGTGTAGTTTAATGTCGTATATATAGTGTAGTTTAATGTCGTATATATAGTGTAGTTTAATGTCGTATATATAGTGTAGTTTAATGTCGTATATATAGTGTAGTTTAATGTCGTATATATAGTGTAGTTTCATGTCGAATATATAGTGTAGTTTAATGTCGTATATATAGTGTAGTTTCATGTCGTATATATAGTGTAGTTTAATGTCGTATATATAGTGTAGTTTAATGTCGTATATATAGTGTAGTTTAATGTCGTATATATAGTGTAGTTTAATGTCGTATATATAGTGTAGTCTCTTGTCGTATATATAGTGTAGTTTAATGTCGTATATATAGTGTAGTTTCTTGTCGTATATATAGTGTAGTCTCATGTCGTATATATAGTGTAGTTTAATGTCGTATATATAGTGTAGTTTAATGTCGTATATATAGTGTAGTTTCTTGTCGTATATATAGTGTAGTTTCTTGTCGTATATATAGTGTAGTTTCTTGTCGTATATATAGTGTAGTTTAATGTCGTATATATAGTGTAGTTTAATGTCGTATATATAGTGTAGTTTAATGTCGTATATATAGTGTAGTTTCATGTCGTATATATAGTGTAGTTTAATGTCGTATATATAGTGTAGTTTCTTGTCGTATATATAGTGTAGTTTAATGTCGTATATATAGTGTAGTTTAATGTCGTATATATAGTGTAGTTTCTTGTCGTATAGTGTAGTTTCTTGTCGTATATATAGTGTAGTTTAATGTCGTATATATAGTGTAGTTTAATGTCGTATATATAGTGTAGTTTCTTGTCGTATATATAGTGTAGTTTCTTGTCGTATATATAGTGTAGTTTAATGTCGTATATATAGTGTAGTTTAATGTCGTATATATAGTGTAGTTTAATGTCGTATATATAGTGTAGTTTCTTGTCGTATATATAGTGTAGTTTAATGTCGTATATATAGTGTAGTTTAATGTCGTATATATAGTGTAGTTTAATGTCGTATATATAGTGTAGTTTAATGTCGTATATATAGTGTAGTTTAATGTCGTATATATAGTGTAGTTTAATGTCGTATATATAGTGTAGTTTAATGTCGTATATATAGTGTAGTTTCATGTCGTATATATAGTGTAGTTTAATGTCGTATATATAGTGTAGTTTCATGTCGTATATATAGTGTAGTTTAATGTCGTATATATAGTGTAGTTTAATGTCGTATATATAGTGTAGTTTAATGTCGTATATATAGTGTAGTTTAATGTCGTATATATAGTGTAGTCTCTTGTCGTATATATAGTGTAGTTTAATGTCGTATATATAGTGTAGTTTCTTGTCGTATATATAGTGTAGTCTCATGTCGTATATATAGTGTAGTTTAATGTCGTATATATAGTGTAGTTTAATGTCGTATATATAGTGTAGTTTAATGTCGTATATATAGTGTAGTTTCTTGTCGTATATATAGTGTAGTTTAATGTCGTATATATAGTGTAGTTTAATGTCGTATATATAGTGTAGTTTCTTGTCGTATATATAGTGTAGTTTAATGTCGTATATATAGTGTAGTTTAATGTCGTATATATAGTGTAGTTTCTTGTCGTATATATAGTGTAGTTTCTTGTCGTATATATAGTGTAGTTTAATGTCGTATATATAGTGTAGTTTAATGTCGTATATATAGTGTAGTTTAATGTCGTATATATAGTGTAGTTTCTTGTCGTATATATAGTGTAGTTTAATGTCGTATATATAGTGTAGTTTAATGTCGTATATATAGTGTAGTTTAATGTCGTATATATAGTGTAGTTTAATGTCGTATATATAGTGTAGTTTAATGTCGTATATATAGTGTAGTTTAATGTCGTATATATAGTGTAGTTTAATGTCGTATATATAGTGTAGTTTCATGTCGTATATATAGTGTAGTTTCTTGTCGTATATATAGTGTAGTTTAATGTCGTATATATAGTGTAGTTTAATGTCGTATATATAGTGTAGTTTAATGTCGTATATATAGTGTAGTTTAATGTCGTATATATAGTGTAGTTTAATGTCGTATATATAGTGTAGTTTAATGTCGTATATATAGTGTAGTTTAATGTCGTATATATAGTGTAGTTTCATGTCGTATATATAGTGTAGTTTAATGTCGTATATATAGTGTAGTTTCATGTCGTATATATAGTGTAGTTTAATGTCGTATATATAGTGTAGTTTAATGTCGTATATATAGTGTAGTTTAATGTCGTATATATAGTGTAGTTTAATGTCGTATATATAGTGTAGTCTCTTGTCGTATATATAGTGTAGTTTAATGTCGTATATATAGTGTAGTTTCTTGTCGTATATATAGTGTAGTCTCATGTCGTATATATAGTGTAGTTTAATGTCGTATATATAGTGTAGTTTAATGTCGTATATATAGTGTAGTTTCTTGTCGTATATATAGTGTAGTTTCTTGTCGTATATATAGTGTAGTTTCTTGTCGTATATATAGTGTAGTTTAATGTCGTATATATAGTGTAGTTTAATGTCGTATATATAGTGTAGTTTAATGTCGTATATATAGTGTAGTTTCATGTCGTATATATAGTGTAGTTTAATGTCGTATATATAGTGTAGTTTCTTGTCGTATATATAGTGTAGTTTAATGTCGTATATATAGTGTAGTTTAATGTCGTATATATAGTGTAGTTTCTTGTCGTATATATAGTGTAGTTTAATGTCGTATATATAGTGTAGTTTAATGTCGTATATATAGTGTAGTTTCTTGTCGTATATATAGTGTAGTTTCTTGTCGTATATATAGTGTAGTTTAATGTCGTATATATAGTGTAGTTTAATGTCGTATATATAGTGTAGTTTAATGTCGTATATATAGTGTAGTTTCTTGTCGTATATATAGTGTAGTTTAATGTCGTATATATAGTGTAGTTTAATGTCGTATATATAGTGTAGTTTAATGTCGTATATATAGTGTAGTTTAATGTCGTATATATAGTGTAGTTTAATGTCGTATATATAGTGTAGTTTAATGTCGTATATATAGTGTAGTTTAATGTCGTATATATAGTGTAGTTTCATGTCGTATATATAGTGTAGTTTAATGTCGTATATATAGTGTAGTTTCATGTCGTATATATAGTGTAGTTTAATGTCGTATATATAGTGTAGTTTAATGTCGTATATATAGTGTAGTTTAATGTCGTATATATAGTGTAGTTTAATGTCGTATATATAGTGTAGTCTCTTGTCGTATATATAGTGTAGTTTAATGTCGTATATATAGTGTAGTTTCTTGTCGTATATATAGTGTAGTCTCATGTCGTATATATAGTGTAGTTTAATGTCGTATATATAGTGTAGTTTAATGTCGTATATATAGTGTAGTTTAATGTCGTATATATAGTGTAGTTTAATGTCGTATATATAGTGTAGTTTCATGTCGTATATATAGTGTAGTTTAATGTCGTATATATAGTGTAGTTTCTTGTCGTATATATAGTGTAGTTTAATGTCGTATATATAGTGTAGTTTAATGTCGTATATATAGTGTAGTTTCTTGTCGTATATATAGTGTAGTTTAATGTCGTATATATAGTGTAGTTTAATGTCGTATATATAGTGTAGTTTAATGTCGTATATATAGTGTAGTTTAATGTCGTATATATAGTGTAGTTTAATGTCGTATATATAGTGTATTTAATGTCGTATATATAGTGTAGTTTAATGTCGTATATATAGTGTAGTTTCATGTCGTATATATAGTGTAGTTTAATGTCGTATATATAGTGTAGTTTATTGTCGTATATATAGTGTAGTTTAATGTCGTATATATAGTGTAGTTTAATGTCGTATATATAGTGTAGTTTAATGTCGTATATATAGTGTAGTTTCTTGTCGTATATATAGTGTAGTTTAATGTCGTATATATAGTGTAGTTTAATGTCGTATATATAGTGTAGTTTAATGTCGTATATATAGTGTAGTCTTATGTCGTATATATAGTGTAGTTTAATGTCGTATATATAGTGTAGTTTCTTGTCGTATATATAGTGTAGTTTAATGTCGTATATATAGTGTAGTTTCTTGTCGTATATATAGTGTAGTTTAATGTCGTATATATAGTGTAGTTTAATGTCGTATATATAGTGTAGTTTCTTGTCGTATATATAGTGTAGTTTAATGTCGTATATATAGTGTAGTTTCTTGTCGTATATATAGTGTAGTTTAATGTCGTATATATAGTGTAGTTTCTTGTCGTATATATAGTGTAGTTTAATGTCGTATATATAGTGTAGTTTAATGTCGTATATATAGTGTAGTTTAATGTCGTATATATAGTGTAGTTTCTTGTCGTATATATAGTGTAGTTTAATGTCGTATATATAGTGTAGTTTAATGTCGTATATATAGTGTAGTTTAATGTCGTATATATAGTGTAGTTTCTTGTCGTATATATAGTGTAGTCTTATGTCGTATATATAGTGTAGTTTAATGTCGTATATATAGTGTAGTTTAATGTCGTATATATAGTGTAGTTTAATGTCGTATATATAGTGTAGTTTAATGTCGTATATATAGTGTAGTTTAATGTCGTATATATAGTGTAGTTTCTTGTCGTATATATAGTGTAGTTTAATGTCGTATATATAGTGTAGTTTAATGTCGTATATATAGTGTAGTTTAATGTCGTATATATAGTGTAGTTTCTTGTCGTATATATAGTGTAGTCTTATGTCGTATATATAGTGTAGTTTAATGTCGTATATATAGTGTAGTTTAATGTCGTATATATAGTGTAGTTTAATGTCGTATATATAGTGTAGTTTAATGTCGTATATATAGTGTAGTTTAATGTCGTATATATAGTGTAGTTTCATGTCGTATATATAGTGTAGTTTAATGTCGTATATATAGTGTAGTTTAATGTCGTATATATAGTGTAGTTTAATGTCGTATATATAGTGTAGTTTAATGTCGTATATATAGTGTAGTTTAATGTCGTATATATAGTGTAGTTTCTTGTCGTATATATAGTGTAGTTTAATGTCGTATATATAGTGTAGTTTAATGTCGTATATATAGTGTAGTTTAATGTCGTATATATAGTGTAGTTTAATGTCGTATATATAGTGTAGTTTCTTGTTGTATATATAGTGTAGTTTAATGTCGTATATATAGTATAGTTTCTTGTCGTATATATAGTGTAGTTTAATGTCGTATATATAGTGTAGTTTCATGTCGTATATATAGTGTAGTTTAATGTCGTATATATAGTGTAGTTTCATGTCGTATATATAGTGTAGTTTAATGTCGTATATATAGTGTAGTTTAATGTCGTATATATAGTGTAGTTTAATGTCGTATATATAGTGTAGTTTAATGTCGTATATATAGTGTAGTTTCTTGTCGTATATATAGTGTAGTTTATTGTCGTATATATAGTGTAGTTTAATGTCGTATATATAGTGTAGTTTAATGTCGTATATATAGTGTAGTTTAATGTCGTATATATAGTGTAGTTTAATGTCGTATATATAGTGTAGTTTAATGTCGTATATATAGTGTAGTTTAATGTCGTATATATAGTGTAGTTTAATGTCGTATATATAGTGTAGTTTAATGTCGTATATATAGTGTAGTTTAATGTCGTATATATAGTGTAGTTTCTTGTCGTATATATAGTGTAGTTTAATGTCGTATATATAGTGTAGTTTAATGTCGTATATATAGTGTAGTTTAATGTCGTATATATAGTGTAGTTTAATGTCGTATATATAGTGTAGTTTAATGTCGTATATATAGTGTAGTTTAATGTCGTATATATAGTGTAGTTTAATGTCGTATATATAGTGTAGTTTAATGTCGTATATATAGTGTAGTTTAATGTCGTATATATAGTGTAGTTTAATGTCGTATATATAGTGTAGTTTCTTATCGTATATATAGTGTAGTTTAATGTCGTATATATAGTGTAGTTTCATGTCGTATATATAGTGTAGTTTCTTATCGTATATATAGTGTAGTTTAATGTCGTATATATAGTGTAGTTTAATGTCGTATATATAGTGTAGTTTAATGTCGTATATATAGTGTAGTTTAATGTCGTATATATAGTGTAGTTTAATGTCGTATATATAGTGTAGTTTAATGTCGTATATATAGTGTAGTTTAATGTCGTATATATAGTGTAGTTTAATGTCGTATATATAGTGTAGTTTCATGTCGTATATATAGTGTAGTTTAATGTCGTATATATAGTGTAGTTTAATGTCGTATATATAGTGTAGTTTAATGTCGTATATATAGTGTAGTTTAATGTCGTATATATAGTGTAGTTTAATGTCGTATATATAGTGTAGTTTAATGTCGTATATATAGTGTAGTTTAATGTCGTATATATAGTGTAGTTTCTTGTCGTACATATAGTGTAGTTTAATGTCGTATATATAGTGTAGTTTAATGTCGTATATATAGTGTAGTTTAATGTCGTATATATAGTGTAGTTTCTTGTCGTATATATAGTGTAGTTTAATGTCGTATATATAGTGTAGTTTAATGTCGTATATATAGTGTAGTTTCATGTCGTATATATAGTGTAGTTTCTTGTCGTATATATAGTGTAGTTTCATGTCGTATATATAGTGTAGTTTAATGTCGTATATATAGTGTAGTTTCTTGTCGTATATATAGTGTAGTTTAATGTCGTATATATAGTGTAGTTTAATGTCGTATATATAGTGTAGTTTCTTGTCGTATATATAGTGTAGTTTAATGTCGTATATATAGTGTAGTTTAATGTCGTATATATAGTGTAGTTTCTTGTCGTATATATAGTGTAGTTTCATGTCGTATATATAGTGTAGTTTCATGTCGTATATATAGTGTAGTTTAATGTCGTATATATAGTGTAGTTTAATGTCGTATATATAGTGTAGTTTAATGTCGTATATATAGTGTAGTTTCTTGTCGTATATATAGTGTAGTTTAATGTCGTATATATAGTGTAGTTTAATGTCGTATATATAGTGTAGTTTCTTGTCGTATATATAGTGTAGTTTCATGTCGTATATATAGTGTAGTCTCATGTCGTATATATATAGTGTAGTTTAATGTCGTATATATAGTGTTGTTTCTTGTCGTATATATAGTGTAGTTTAATGTCGTATATATAGTGTAGTTTCTTGTCGTATATATAGTGTAGTCTCATGTCGTATATATAGTGTAGTTTAATGTCGTATATATAGTGTTGTTTCTTGTCGTATATATAGTGTAGTTTAATGTCGTATATATAGTGTAGTTTAATATCGTATATATAGTGTAGTTTAATGTCGTATATATAGTGTAGTTTAATGACGTATATATAGTGTAGTTTAATGTCGTATATATAGTGTAGTTTAATGTCGTATATATAGTGTAGTTTAATGTCGTATATATAGTGTAGTTTAATGTCGTATATATAGTGTAGTTTAATGTCGTATATATAGTGTAGTTTAATGTCGTATATATAGTGTAGTCTCATGTCGTATATATAGTGTAGTTTAATGTCGTATATATAGTGTAGTTTAATGTCGTATATATAGTGTAGTTTAATGTCGTATATATAGTGTAGTTTAATTTCGTATATATAGTGTAGTTTCTTGTCGTATATATAGTGTAGTTTAATGTCGTATATATAGTGTAGTTTAATGTCGTATATATAGTGTAGTTTAATGTCGTATATATAGTGTAGTTTAATGTAGTATATATAGTGTAGTTTCTTGTCGTATATCTAGTGTAGTTTAATGTCGTATATATAGTGTAGTTTCTTATCGTATATATAGTGTAGTTTAATGTCGTATATATAGTGTAGTTTAATGTCGTATATATAGTGTAGTTTCATGTCGTATATATAGTGTAGTTTAATGTCGTATATTTAGTGTAGTTTCATGTCGTATATATAGTGTAGTTTCATGTCGTATATATAGTGTAGTTTCATATCGTATATATAGTGTAGTTTCATGTCGTATATATAGTGTAGTTTAATGTCGTATATATAGTGTAGTTTAATGTCGTATATATAGTGTAGTTTAATGTCGTATATATAGTGTAGTTTAATGTCGTATATATAGTGTAGTTTAATGTCGTATATATAGTGTAGTCTTATGTCGTATATATAGTGTAGTTTAATGTCGTATATATAGTGTAGTTTAATGTCGTATATATAGTGTAGTTTAATGTCGTATATATAGTGTTGTTTCTTGTCGTATATATAGTGTAGTTTAATGTCGTATATATAGTGTAGTTTAATGTCGTATATATAGTGTAGTTTAATGTCGTATATATAGTGTAGTTTCTTGTCGTATATATAGTGTAGTTTCTTGTCGTATATATAGTGTAGTTTCATTTAATATATATAGTGTAGTATATATTTCATGTCGTATATATAGTGTTGTTTAATGTCGTATATATAGTGTAGTTTAATGTCGTATATATAGTGTTGTTTCTTGTCGTATATATAGTGTAGTTTAATGTCGTATATATAGTGTAGTTTAATGTCGTATATATAGTGTAGTTTAATGTCGTATATATAGTGTAGTTTAATGTCGTATATATAGTGTAGTTTCTTGTCGTATATATAGTGTAGTTTCATTTAGTATATATAGTGTAGTTTCATGTCGTATATATAGTGTAGTTTAATGTCGTATATATAGTGTAGTTTCTTGTCGTATATATAGTGTAGTTTAATGTCGTATATATAGTGTAGTTTCATGTCGTATATATAGTGTAGTTTCATGTCGTATATATAGTGTAGTTTCATGTCGTATATATAGTGTAGTTTCATGTCGTATATATAGTGTAGTTTCATGTCGTATATATAGTGTAGTTTAATGTCGTATATATAGTGTAGTTTAATGTCGTATATATAGTGTAGTTTAATGTCGTATATATAGTGTAGTTTAATGTCGTATATATAGTGTAGTTTAATGTCGTATATATAGTGTAGTTTCTTGTCGTATATATAGTGTAGTTTAATGTCGTATATATAGTGTAGTTTAATGTCGTATATATAGTGTAGTTTAATGTCGTATATATAGTGTAGTTTCTTGTCGTATATATAGTGTAGTTTCATGTCGTATATATAGTGTAGTTTAATGTCGTATATATAGTGTAGTTTCATGTCGTATATATAGTGTAGTTTAATGTCGTATATATAGTGTAGTTTCTTGTCGTATATATAGTGTAGTTTAATGTCGTATATATAGTGTAGTTTCTTGTCGTATATATAGTGTAGTTTAATGTCGTATATATAGTGTAGTTTAATGTCGTATATATAGTGTAGTTTAATGTCGTATATATAGTGTAGTTTAATGTAGTATATATAGTGTAGTTTCTTGTCGTATATCTAGTGTAGTTTAATGTCGTATATATAGTGTAGTTTCTTATCGTATATATAGTGTAGTTTAATGTCGTATATATAGTGTAGTTTAATGTCGTATATATAGTGTAGTTTCATGTCGTATATATAGTGTAGTTTAATGTCGTATATATAGTGTAGTTTAATGTCGTATATATAGTGTAGTTTAATGTCGTATATATAGTGTAGTTTAATGTCGTATATATAGAGTAGTTTAATGTCGTATATATAGTGTAGTTTAATGTCGTATATATAGTGTAGTTTCTTGTCGTATATCTAGTGTAGTTTAATGTCGTATATATAGTGTAGTTTCTTATCGTATATATAGTGTAGTTTAATGTCGTATATATAGCGTAGTTTAATGTCGTATATATAGTGTAGTTTCTTGTCGTATATATAGTGTAGTTTAATGTCGTATATATAGTGTAGTTTCTTGTCGTATATATAGTGTAGTCTCATGTCGTATATATAGTGTAGTTTAATGTCGTATATATAGTGTTGTTTCTTGTCGTATATATAGTGTAGTTTAATGTCGTATATATAGTGTAATTTAATGTCGTATATATAGTGTAGTTTAATGTCGTATATATAGTGTAGTTTCTTGTCGTATATCTAGTGTAGTTTAATGTCGTATATATAGTGTAGTTTCATTTAGTATATATAGTGTAGTTTCATGTCGTATATATAGTGTAGTTTAATGTCGTATATATAGTGTAGTTTCTTGTCGTATATATAGTGTAGTTTAATGTCGTATATATAGTGTAGTTTCATGTCGTATATTTAGTGTAGTTTCATGTCGTATATATAGTGTAGTTTCATGTCGTATATATAGTGTAGTTTCATGTCGTATATATAGTGTAGTTTAATGTCGTATATATAGTGTAGTTTAATGTCGTATATATAGTGTAGTTTAATGTCGTATATATAGTGTAGTTTAATGTCGTATATATAGTGTAGTTTAATGTCGTATATATAGTGTAGTCTTATGTCGTATATATAGTGTAGTTTAATGTCGTATATATAGTGTAGTTTAATGTCGTATATATAGTGTAGTTTAATGTCGTATATATAGTGTTGTTTCTTGTCGTATATATAGTGTAGTTTAATGTCGTATATATAGTGTAGTTTAATGTCGTATATATAGTGTAGTTTAATGTCGTATATATAGTGTAGTTTCTTGTCGTATATATAGTGTAGTTTCTTGTCGTATATATAGTGTAGTTTCATTTAATATATATAGTGTAGTTTCATGTCGTATATATAGTGTTGTTTAATGTCGTATATATAGTGTAGTTTAATGTCGTATATATAGTGTTGTTTCTTGTCGTATATATAGTGTAGTTTAATGTCGTATATATAGTGTAGTTTAATGTCGTATATATAGTGTAGTTTAATGTCGTATATATAGTGTAGTTTAATGTCGTATATATAGTGTAGTTTCTTGTCGTATATATAGTGTAGTTTAATGTCGTATATATAGTGTAGTTTAATGTCGTATATATAGTGTAGTTTAATGTCGTATATATAGTGTAGTTTAATGTCGTATATATAGTGTAGTTTAATGTCGTATATATAGTGTAGTTTCATGTCGTATATATAGTGTAGTTTAATGTCGTATATATAGTGTAGTTTAATGTCGTATATATAGTGTAGTTTCTTGTCGTATATATAGTGTAGTTTCATGTCGTATATATAGTGTTGTTTCTTGTCGTATATATAGTGTAGTTTAATGTCGTATATATAGTGTAGTTTAATGTCGTATATATAGTGTTGTTTCTTGTCGTATATATAGTGTAGTCTCATGTCGTATATATAGTGTAGTTTCATGTCGTATATATAGTGTAGTTTAATGTCGTATATATAGTGTAGTTTAATGTCGTATATATAGTGTTGTTTCTTGTCGTATATATAGTGTAGTTTAATGTCGTATATATAGTGTAGTTTAATGTCGTATATATAGTGTAGTTTAATGTCGTATATATAGTGTAGTTTCTTGTCGTATATATAGTGTAGTTTCATTTAGTATATATAGTGTAGTTTCATGTCGTATATATAGTGTAGTTTAATGTCGTATATATAGTGTAGTTTCTTGTCGTATATATAGTGTAGTTTAATGTCGTATATATAGTGTAGTTTCATGTCGTATATATAGTGTAGTTTCATGTCGTATATATAGTGTAGTTTCATGTCGTATATATAGTGTAGTTTCATGTCGTATATATAGTGTAGTTTCATGTCGTATATATAGTGTAGTTTAATGTCGTATATATAGTGTAGTTTAATGTCGTATATATAGTGTAGTTTAATGTCGTATATATAGTGTAGTTTAATGTCGTATATATAGTGTAGTTTAATGTCGTATATATAGTGTAGTTTCTTGTCGTATATATAGTGTAGTTTAATGTCGTATATATAGTGTAGTTTAATGTCGTATATATAGTGTAGTTTAATGTCGTATATATAGTGTAGTTTAATGTCGTATATATAGTGTAGTTTAATGTCGTATATATAGTGTAGTTTAATGTCGTATATATAGTGTAGTTTAATGTCGTATATATAGTGTAGTTTCATGTCGTATATATAGTGTAGTTTCTTGTCGTATATATAGTGTAGTTTAATGTCGTATATATAGTGTAGTTTAATGTCGTATATATAGTGTAGTTTAATGTCGTATATATAGTGTAGTTTCTTGTCGTATATATAGTGTAGTTTCATGTCGTATATATAGTGTAGTTTAATGTCGTATATATAGTGTAGTTTCATGTCGTATATATAGTGTAGTTTAATGTCGTATATATAGTGTAGTTTCTTGTCGTATATATAGTGTAGTTTAATGTCGTATATATAGTGTAGTTTAATGTCGTATATATAGTGTAGTTTAATGTCGTATATATAGTGTAGTTTAATGTCGTATATATAGTGTAGTTTAATGTCGTATATATAGTGTAGTTTCTTGTCGTATATATAGTGTAGTTTCATGTCGTATATATAGTGTAGTTTAATGTCGTATATATAGTGTAGTTTAATGTCGTATATATAGTGTAGTTTAATGTCGTATATATAGTGTAGTTTCTTCTCGTATATATAGTGTAGTTTCATGTCGTATATATAGTGTAGTTTAATGTCGTATATATAGTGTAGTTTAATGTCGTATATATAGTGTAGTTTCTTGTAGTATATATAGTGTAGTTTAATGTCGTATATATAGTGTAGTTTAATGTCGTATATATAGTGTAGTTTAATGTCGTATATATAGTGTAGTTTAATGTCGTATATATAGTGTAGTTTCTTGTCGTATATATAGTGTAGTTTAATGTCGTATATATAGTGTAGTTTCATGTCGTATATATAGTGTAGTTTCATGTCGTATATATAGTGTAGTTTCTTG
>OZ038312.1:15453037-15481904 GCA_964035775.1 Osedax frankpressi | reverse complement strand
ATTCTTGATTGACGTATCATTTAAGAGCATATTTGACAGCTAGATATACATATGTATTTATTTTATAGGATATAATTGATAATATTTTGAATTCATTTTATTTGATCAATATTTAAAATCCGCTAAATAATTGAACTGGATATAATAAATAACATTTTAAATGTTAGTATTATATTAAAAATATAAATTGGCAATATGTAAACGACGCTTCTAAATATACAAACATCCGAAAACCCATACAAATTGCCTGTGATAATACATTGTATAACATATACCTTTATATACTATATGTTTATTAACGATTATATAACTATATTATATAACTACATAATATAACTATTTTATATAACAATATTATATGACTATATTATATAACTATATTACATAACTATATTATATAACTATATTATATAACTATATTATATAATTATATTATATAACTATATTAAAATCTATATCATTTAACTATATTATTTAATTATGTACCGATCACAGAACACACTAACCTGAAGTTCGTAGCGATTCACGAAATAGGCCACGCCCTCGGTATTGGCCACATCGATGACCCAAAGTCGATTATGTACAACTACTATATGGGCTACCAGGGTAACTACACGCTGGATAACATAACTACTTTGGCTGTAAAGGATTTATACGGTACTTATTTTTGTTGTACTGAGTCTTATGTGATAATACGGGTAACCCTAGATAATAAATTACCATACATCATCACAATATCATCGCAATAAGTATTATATCACATCGATTAAGTTGAGGTGAGTCCTTATATTTAAATACATAATTATAGTTATAACTAAGAAAACAAGTCAATTTGATTGAATAAAAATCAAAGTAAGTATAATGTTAAAAAAATTAGCGTACAAAGCGGCCAATTTTTAAGGTACAGAAGACAAAAACTCTTGCTTTTTTTAATGTACCATAATTAGGGTACAGGATTCAAAATCAATTAGGTTACGATTTAATTAATTTTTGGTTACACTATTTAGGTATTTTTTGTAGGGTACGAGAGATTGGAAAATATAAATTTGTATCGTATTATTTGCATAATCTATACTATAGAATATGTATAATTATATAATAATTAAATTAAAATAATTATAACTATAATTAAAATAAACTAAAAATATATCATTTTAAAATTTGTATTGTTTGCGTTCCGTAAAAAAATACGCTTGATGCTTATTGTAAAATTTGTAACTTATTTGAAAACATTCATTGATCCAACGTATAACTAATTTGTTAGTATTATATATATATATATATATATATATATATATATATATATATATATATGTGATGATGGCATATAATATATTACAAATAGTAATGTATATGATTATTATATTAATTGTAATAATATTATTAATCAAGAGTATTTATCGTTATCCTCTAGTAGAGAGTATATAAAAGATAACTACATCCCTTTCCCTTTCCCTTTCCCTTTCCCTTTCCCTTTCCCTTTCCCTTTCCCTTTCCCTTTCCCTTTCCCTTTCCCTTTCCATTTCCCTTTCCCTTTCCCTTTCCCTTTCCCTTTCCCTTTCCCTCTCCCTCTCCCTCTTCCTCCCCATCTCCCTCTACCTCTCCCACTCCCTCGCACTCTCCCTCTACTTCTCCCTCTCACTCTCCATCTCCCTCTCCCTCCCCACCTACCTCTCCCTAGCCCTCTCCCTATCCCTCTCCATCAGCAATAGTATCTATAATAATATAGTTATGCAAGGATGACCATACAAGATATACGAAGAGAAGAGTCCAATTTTAATTTTAAACTTTAATGTAAAAATATATTCGTAATAAAAATGTGTGTTATTAAATTGTTATAGTGGCTAGTCTTGTTGATTGGTTAATATTTTGATAGTAATAATATAATAATATATAAATGATGTGATTCGTGTGATAAACTATCTTATTTCAGCATTATTTAACAATGAATAATAGCATAACTTATATTAGGTAGTAAAAACTGAAATAGCATCCATTGTATCAAAAAAGGGCATTTTAAATTAAGGATATTAAATCATTTTCGTTATTTTCTTCATTTTATTTCTATAATTTGTATATTTATATATATTAAATAATAAATATGTATAAAGGTATTTATTATTATTTCATTATGTAGGATATTTTAATATATCCGGGTACAATATTTAATATAAATTAGGATACAAAGTAATATTTGTATTATGGTAAATGACTACGTACTTTAATTAGTGTACACGGATATGTTTTATTTAGGGTACACAACAATGTTTTATTTAGGGTACTTGAAGACTTTTGAATAGGGTAGATAAATAATTGTTATATGGGATACATTAATACGTTTTATTTAGTGTACATATATGGAACATCGTATTAAAAATAAGGTTACAGGATATATATTTTAGGATACAATTCGTTGTATTTAATGTATGCCCTGATTAGGGGGTACTGCTATGCGAACATGGTCTGTATTCTAATTTTCGATAACTATGTACCCTAATTTGTTATATTGTATCATTAATAATACATATTTATTCACCTGATATTAAGTATTATGTATCACCATAATAATCCATCATTTCTGCTTAATGACTTAATAATTCCTATTTGTTTAATGTTTAATTTAATCTAATAATTATATTTAATAAAATTATATATAAGAATGAATTTCAAACCGAAACTTATTATTAATTGAATAATTATTTAATGTATATAGGACTGACAAATAGTTAAAATCTGTAGATTCAATTGTAATGTATTCCATCTTTATAATAGGAGAATTGATCGCTGAAAATACAGTCAATACAACTACTGCAAATCCTAAAACTACTGCAAATCCTAAAACTACTTCAGAACCTACAACTACTTCAGAACCTACACCTACTACAGATCTTACAACTGCTGCAAATCCTGAAACTACTTCAGAACCTACAACTACTGCAAATCCTAAAACTACTACAAAACATACAACTACTTCAGAACCTACAACTACTATAAAACCTACAACTACTACAAAACCTACAACTACTTCAGAACCTACAACTACTGCAAATCCTAAAACTACTACAAAACCTACAACTACTTCAAAACCTACAACTACTATAAAACCTACAACTACTACAAAACCTAAAACTACTTCAGAACCTACAACTACTTCAGAACCTACAACTACTATAAAACCTACAACTACTACAAACCCTATAATTCTACAAACAACAATACTCAACTCCGAGAACTTCACTATGTGCAATGGATTCAATGCGGCTACTAGATCTTACAACGACCTGGTATTTTTCAAAGGTTAATGTATCTAATATATTACAAACAAATAATTATAATTATTTATATAAGATTTAATTATACATGAAATATATTTATAAATATCATATATGAGATATAGAAATATTCTTGTAAAAAAACGTATTTATATATATTCAACATTGATTTTATATGCATTTAATTTTTAATAATTTTATTATTTTTTATAGTATCTTAATATTTTTATTTTAGGGCAAATTATATTTTTTAATTAAATGATATGGTACCATAGGAGATATGATCACTAAGCTTTATTATGGTATAAAGCCTGGTTATCCAAAAACAATAAAAGAAGAATTTGGCGTTGATTTGGGAGAAATAAGGGCTATATATACTATTATAACAAATCCATCTAAATATATTATTTTAACGGTTAGAATGATAATTATAATAATTTTAATATAAAAATTGTGTTAATATATAAATTTATATGTAAGTAATTGCGAAATAACTTTAACTTAAGAATGTTATTCATAATTAATAATATAATGTATTATATATTTTTTAAATATATAATTATAACTATCTGTATAACGATATCCATAATGTTACAGAAAAATAGATTATACGAAGTTGAAAATGATGTATTATTGAATACAAGCGGTATTGAGTATTCAACTAAATTTAGAGGTCTACCAAATGATGTCGATTTGGCTTTTACATCACCCTTTAATAATAAACTATATTTTATCAAAGGTTTCGTATATAATTATGTTAAATATGTATTATTAACATAAATTAATAATACTAGTATTATATATGTTAATTTTATATTTACTATTATAATATTTTAGATGAGTTGATCAAATAAATCATTTTTTATCAAATGTAATAATTAATTATCAAATCAACGCAGATGAGGTTGTTTATGAATACTACCCGAAACTTTCACGTGTGTCGTCTGGAATTAACATTGAAATATCTTTATTTAAGAACTTTCCCAAGAATATCAAATCCTCAATTATAGATTTTTCATATTTCAATGGTGATATTCCAAATATATTTTTATTTGATGATCAAGATAATTTATATTCATTCGGTAAAGATTTGAAGGTTAATATTCTAAATCATAATTCATATATAGTTATATATTATTCATAATATGTAAACCCATTAGGCTTTAAGTAATAATCACTATATTTATATTCACAGGTTGAATTAGGATATCCGATTAGTATATCAAAAGATATATTCAAATGCGAATAACAAATAATCATTATTATAAATATGTATCAAATAATTAAATAATGTGTAACCAATGCTTTATTAGCATAATTAAACAATCAACGAGTTCAATAATCAACTAATAATTACGAATTAGAACTACGTAGTAATGAAACTTATAGACATGTAATCCCTATAGACATTATTATTTTACCACAATATATTTGATTTTTTCATTTAGTATATATTTACTATCATAACTTTAATAAGTTATAGAATGTAATATTACTTTTTAATCGGTTTCTTTATCAGTGTATTTATAGAATAGTCTAAGTTAAATAGTATGTGTAATTATTGCGTCCATTGTATACCACTTTTCCAATGAAATTTATCAATAATAATAAAATATTATATTATATTTATATTATAATATGTTATATCATTGTTTTATATATTTAATATATAAATTATCAAAATCATATATTGTGTTTTAATTTAGCACTTAAATTATAAGATATATTCGATAGATCTATTAAAGAAATATAGCTTCTTGCTTTGTCAAAATAAAGTATTAAATTAAATATATGTATGAATAAAGAATTTAAGAATCGGCATCATAATATATTCCGGTGAACACATATACAATACTTAATAAATATAATATTCTCATGATACTAAAATACGAGAAATTGGAGATATTGTTTTACTATTATAATCGATGATTGTATAAATCCTAAATGAGATTGAGTAATTATTGTAAATGTTATATTGTTGTGGATATATACTGGTCGACGACGAACAGTGGTCGTTGTATATATTGGATGTATTTAAAAAAACGTTATTAGTAATAATTATTAGTTTATTTTTATAGAAACTATATTTTTAGCAGTAACTTACTATAGAATGAATAATATATTGTCAGCTAACCTAATATTACTAATTAATTAATAATATTTTTGTTTGGTTAATTTTAGGTTTGGATAAGAAAAAAAAGGCTAAATTATTAATTATGTATAATTATCGCGGTCTATATTAATGATTACTTTAGACCACTAATTGAATTATAGCCTATGATAAAATACATCATTTCTTAATAGTTATAAAAATATGGCTTATCATCATTATTATTTACTATCAAATTAATACTCCCAACTATATGACAATATACATTGTGTAATTATTTATAAATAATTACAATTCAAGTAATTGGTATTATATGTATATTATATATATATAAAACTAATATATTAATTATTATTTAAATATTATTAAATAATAATAATTATTATTATGAAATAAGGCTACATTAAATGCAATGTTTTTTAATTGTTTTTTAATCGATCAAAGTGTGTATATTATTTTCGTCGAATTTATGATTCCACTTTATTATAGAATACAGTGTGGCAAAAGGGATTTACCATAGAATTTTCCATTATAAAATTTAAAATCTCTTTTTTTATGAATTCATTTTACACATGTTAAATCTATTATTATGACTATTGTATTGTTATATAATCTGTGGAACGAATATGATTGGTTGTTTATTTTCAAATTATGAATAGACACACCCATTCTCGTATTTTCTAATTATAATTAATATTTATATGCTTAAAATCAACAACATTATTAATAATACAAATACTATGTCCCCTAAAATCTTATCCAAAGAAGTTTTAAAGGGTTTTGATAAATATAAGGTTAGTTAATTATTTCAATTAGAAATTAAATGTCTATATTAAAAATGTGTTATTGTAAATTAAATTAAAGACATTTCCAAAATATTTTTTTCTCTATTACTAAACTATCCTTTATATCACATATCCATTGTCCTATATATATATATAAATAAGTATTCAATGATTTAAATTTTTAAGTTGTAATATTCATTTATGATTTTATTATACTACAATTTTGAAATACATATTATATTTCCATAATATTCATATTTTTATGGTATATAGATAGTAAAAAATTGTCATATATAATTGAATTGCAGTTGAAATATTAATTTATTTAAATACTTAATGTACTACTTGAATATATAAATAACATTACAATTGTATTTGACTTTTATGGAAACTATATATTTTGATTATATTATTATCTATGTCAAATACCAATGAGGTAATATTGTATATTTTTAATATATATGAAGTTGTATGTTTATCTATAATATACTATAAAATATAATATCATCAAATTACAATAAACTATGGCATTTTATAATTAGTATGTAAGAATTCACATTTTTATTTTACTCTTATAAATAAAATATATTCATATATTATCACATATAAATTGTTATAAAATTGTTATTAGTATATTATTATTATATATTTCCAAAAAATAACTGTAAGCGATAAAAAATAAAAATATATAAAATAACCAATTACATCGATGATTGTTATGGTATGACTCCCACTAATATACATGGAAATTGTTTTTCTGATCTATTCAACTGTAAAACTATCTAAGAGTGTCAACTTGAATGAAGAACAAACACAATATCAACAACATTAATAAAGTCCCCGTTATTGCGTCCCAGAATGGAACCTGTGCCAAAAATGGAACCTTCACGTGACATTTTCCATAATCTTTACAAACATCTAAAATAATTATATAATAATATAGCTTAATTACTTAATTATTAGTAATAATAACAGCTATTATTATAAGCTATCATATATTTTTTCTATAACATTAAAAAATATAATTTTCAAATTCTTAAATGTGTGCATATTAATCAATATCTGGCATGTAAATCAGGGTGTGGTTACACAAATTCAAATTTATAAATATATTTCAATATTCTGAATACTATAATTACCAATATGATTAAATATGATATTAAAATAGATCAAATATTTGTTAGAAAATTAAATATTCTCTAATAATTAAACAAAAAAGCACATATTGTATTTATATCTGTTTATAATCTCCGACTGTCCTGAACTCTCTTTTATTTATTTCACTTACGCCGAAAGTAAAAACGTGCTTGTTTAATTTACTACCGGTACACTACCGAGGATATGCATAACATATCTTGCCATTTTACTACTAGACATTTTATATTTATATTATTTATTATATTTTTTCATAAATGTCAAATACTAAATTTATATATAATATATTTTATAATGAATAGTGAATTTATATAAAATAATTCCTAAATTTAGTCATTTTTCATTAACAATATATAAAATAAATAATTATATATACACGAAATTATATTCTATTAGTTCATACAATTATGTACAATTTGTGATATATTTATATTGTGTAATAATAAACTTAGTCATTTAAAGAAACAAATTTCTATAAATATTAAGATGAGTATTCTAAATGTATTTCTTTTTATTTGAAGAAATTACATTATAATGCAAATAATAGCTAGGAATATATACTCAACAAAACATTGAGGTAATTTGATTTTTTACATTGCATAATGTTTTAAACAGATTTTATAAAAAAATTGTTATCGCAGTTTGAGGATAATTATTGAAAAAATAAAATAAAATTAAATTTAGTATATTAAACTATATGGTATATGTTTTTTAGAGGACATATAGTTTTCAGTTATATAAAAAGTATTTATTTATAAAAAAAAAAAATTTTAAAACAATATGGTGGATTGATATTTTGATTGATATATTTTCCCGGTTATTTTGCATTGTTTAATTAATATAGTTTAATTTTTAATTTTTGTTATATTAATTATAATTAACTATAATTAAAATAAGTTTAAAAATAAAATGATATTGATGTATAATCTTTTTAATTTATTTATAAATTTCTTATTTTGTGAAACGAAAGACTTTTTTTATTTGTATTTCATATAAAAATCTATATATAAACTATCCATGATCACTTAACTTTATTGGTGCTTCACATTCTAAAGAATGTACTGGTATTGATTGTTTATCTCATGATTTTAGGGGTTCCCACCAAAATACACAAACAGTTTATAAACATTACCGATAAATAATTTTACCAGAAAAATCGCGGAGAGTTTATAGTTTCATATTAAGTCTTTGTAGAACCTCATCTTCAGTCTTCCGAGAGTCTTACCTTAAGTATTCTAGGAGAATGTTCTACATCATATTCATATCTACTGGTGAATTATCACATGCGATCTTCTCAGACGATGAGTGATATATTTAATAAACGTGTAAATAATCATATAAATATTATTTATATATATCTTAAGATTGTATGTGCTAGAGCCATTAGTAACAGGTGAGTAAGGCATTTAGAGTGATTTATTTACTGATTAATTTATGTTTTATTATTTTATTTCGGCGATTTATGATTCACTACAGAATATGGTTCCGAATAATTAGTTTGTTTAGATTAGTCACATGGGTTGTTATTATAGTCGACCAATTAAAAACCAAGTAAACAACATCTTATTAAATCTATACATAGATATATTATGTATTATATGATACTACTGATGATACTACTGATGATACTACTGATGATACTACTGATGATACTACTGATGATACTACTGATGATACTACTGATGATACTACTGATAATACTACTGATGATACTACTGATAATACTACTGATGATACTACTGATGATACTACTGATGATATTACTGATGATACTACTGATAATACTACTGATGATACTACTGATGATACTACTGATGATACTACTGATGATACTACTGATAATACTACTGATGATACTACTGATGATACTACTGATGATACTACTGATGATACTACTGATGATACTACTGATGATACTACTGATGATACTACTGATGATACTACTGATGATAATACTACTGATGATACTACTGATGATATTACTGATGATACTACTGATGATACTACTGATAATACTACTGATGATACTACTGATAATACTACTGATGATACTACTGATGATATTACTGATGATATTACTGATGATACTACTGATGATACTACTGACAATACTACTGATAATACTACTGATGATACTACTGATGATATTACTGATGATACTACTGATGATACTACTGATAATACTACTGATGATACTACTGATGATACTACTGATGATACTACTGATGATACTACTGATGATACTACTGATGATACTACTGATGATACTACTGATGATACTACTGATGATACTACTGATGATACTACTGATGATACTACTGATGATACTACTGATGATACTACTGATGATACTACTGATGATACTACTGATGATACTACTGATGATACTACTGATGATACTACTGATGATACTACTGATGATACTACTGATAATACTACTGATGATACTACTGATGATACTACTGATGATACTACTGATGATACTACTAATGATACTACTGATGATACTACTGATGATATTACTGATGATATTACTGATGATACTACTGATGATACTACTGATGATACTACTGATAATACTACTGATGATACTACTGATGATACTACTGATGATACTACTGATGATACTACTGATGATACTACTGATGATACTACTGATGATACTACTGATGATACTACTGATGATACTACTGATGATACTACTGATGATACTACTGATGATACTACTGATGATACTACTGATGATACTACTGATGATATTACTGATGATACTACTGATGATACTACTGATGATATTACTGATGATATTACTGATAATACTACTGATAATACTACTGATAATACTACTGATGATACTACTGATGATATTACTGATGATACTACTGATGATACTACTGATGATACTACTGATGATACTACTGATGATACTACTGATAATATTACTGATAATACTACTGATGATACTACTGATGATACTACTGATGATACTACTGATGATACTACTGATGATACTACTGATAATATTACTGATAATACTACTGATGATACTACTGATGATACTACTGATGATATTACTGATGATATTACTGATGATACTACTGATAATACTACTGATAATACTACTGATGATATTACTGATGATACTACTGATGATACTACTGATGATACTACTGATAATACTACTGATGATACTACTGATGATACTACTGATGATACTACTGATGATACTACTGATGATACTACTGATGATACTACTGATGATACTACTGATGATACTACTGATGATACTACTGATGATACTACTGATGATACTACTGATAATACTACTGATGATACTACTGATGATACTACTGATGATACTACTGATGATACTACTGATGATACTACTGATAATATTACTGATAATACTACTGATGATACTACTGATGATATTACTGATGATATTACTGATGATACTACTGATGATATTACTGATGATACTACTGATAATACTACTGATGATACTACTGATAATACTACTGATGATACTACTGATAATACTACTGATGATACTACTGATAATACTATCTTTATGAATACATCGTAGTATTTCTCAATATCTTACATCCTTCTATTGTCTTGGATTATATTTTTTAAGGGTTCTCATTGTGGTATTCCGGTGTAGTGTTTAATTAGGGATACATTGATTACTCGGATTTCCTTTTCACAGCAAAGTTTCATGAGTCAGCAGCTCATCAGGAAATGAAATAATCTTATCACCTATTCAAGTAATTCTATACTGTTCAGTGTACAGTGTACACTTTCAACACATATATGTATTATTTAGTAGTATCAATTATTGAGGGCTAGTTTTATCACTGCATATCATGTAGTAATTCATTATTGTTTAATTGAATGTGATATGATTTGTGAAACTTGTTTTGCCTTATATGCACAAATAACAACAAACACATCAAAAAGACAATCAAAACATTATATTCCATATGGCTTTTAAATTATTAATTTAATGCATATTTCGTACATATACTACATTTGTCTCGCTTTAAAGTGACATATTTATTTGGATATACATTTAATATAATACTTGCCTCTTATAATATCAATAGTATATTTATGTATATAGTATATTTATTATTATTAGTATAATCTGCAAAATAATAAATGCATGCCCAACCATAGAATGGATATTGGAAATCCAAAATTTGATATATTTGATATCAATTCAATTATAAAGTTAATATTATTCTGTATTTACTTATTAAGTACTAAAACAACCTCGAGATTGTTTCAATACTTGATCACACATGCTGCTTCTTAATATTGAAAACAATACCCACTTTCACAGTACAATGCATTGGATACAAGCCCTATTTCAAATTACATCAGCCATCCATTCTGGGATTTGATTGTACAGGTTTTATTAAATTTTACTTGTAATAAAGTATTATTATAATATCATAGACTAATGGTATCAAATGTAGAATTACACTCATTCTATTTTAACTATTTTAAAATAATAATTTTAAATAATATATTTAATGAATATTTATTTTTATAATTTCCTATATATTTTAAATAAGATAGGTAATATTTGTGAAATGTAGAGTAATTATGTAAATTAATATATGATATGCATACAAAACTACTTCTACTATGATATAAACCTGCATATATATGTTTATATATATATATATATATATGATGTATTAACTAATGATAAATCTTGTTACATGTGTAATTTTTTTGTGTGGAAATTATTCATTAATGTATCATTAATGTATCATGATTTATCTATTTACATACAATTAATTCCTTGAGTACTTTCCCATATGATAAAACCCTAATACAATTTGTATAATGATTTTAATATATTTTTTGATACTCAATCCATACAGGTACTATAGTTATATTGTACCAGATGGTAATTTCTATTTTCTTTCTTACCTTTTTTGTTGTGACATTGATTTGATATATTTTACAATTTACACCTAGATAAGATAACAGCTGGTTTAACCTTTAGCTGATTATAATGATTTTTCTTGTCAAGTTCATTGTCAAGTTGAACTTTGATTTTGTAGTTATTATTTGTTAAATTCAAATTATTTTCAACCCTAATCAGAAAATTTTGTTTTTTGATATGTTTTATTTTTGAAATCTATTTATAAATATTATTTTGATTTATGGATATTTTCTATGATTTATTAGACAAAATTAATCTGTTAATAATATCTCTACCTTGCTTTATACAGGAATAGTGTGAATATTTTTCTAGTGTAAATATTTCTAGAATTAGTAGAATGACAGTATGACAGTAATAGTATGGTATAAAAAATGTTTAAATAAAAATATTGTATTTAGAAAATATGTATAACATTTAATAACATTTTACTATAATTTTAATACAGTTTTATTAAAGTCTTATTAAAGACTTATTAAAGTCTTATTAAAGTCTTATTAAAGTCTTATTAAAGTCTTATTAAAGTCTTATTAAAGTCTTATTAAAGTCTTATTAAAGTCTTATTAAAGTCTTAATAAAGTCTTAATAAAGTCTTATTAAAGTATTATTAAAGTCTTATTAAAGTCTTATTAAAGTCTTAATAAAGTCTTATTAAAGTATTATTAAAGTCTTATTAAAGTCTTATTAAAGTCTTATTAAAGTCTTATTAAAGTCTTATTAAAGTCTTATTAAAGTCTTATTAAAGTCTTATTAAAGTCTTATTAAAGTCTTATTAAAGTCTTATTAAAGTCTTATTAAAGTCTTATTAAAGTCTTATTAAAGTCTTATTAAAGTCTTATTAAAGTCTTATTAAAGTCTTATTAAAGTCTTATTAAAGTCTTATTAAAGTCTTATTAAAGTCTTATTAAAGTATTATTAAAGTATTATTAAAGTCTTATTAAAGTCTTATTAAAGTCTTATTAAAGTATTATTAAAGTCTTATTAAAGTCTTATTAAAGTCTTATTAAAGTCTTATTAAAGTCTTATTAAAGTATTATTAAAGTATTATTAAAGTATTATTAAAGTCTTATTAAAGTCTTATTAAAGTCTTATTAAAGTCTTATTAAAGTATTATTAAAGTATTATTAAAGTCTTATTAAAGTCTTATTAAAGTCTTATTAAAGTCTTATTAAAGTCTTATTAAAGTCTTATTAAAGTATTATTAAAGTCTTATTAAAGTCTTATTAAAGTCTTATTAAAGTCTTATTAAAGTATTATTAAAGTATTATTAAAGTATTATTAAAGTATTATTAAAGTATTATTAAAGTCTTATTAAAGTCTTATTAAAGTCTTATTAAAGTATTATTAAAGTATTATTAAAGTATTATTAAAGTCTTATTAAAGTCTTATTAAAGTCTTATTAAAGACCATTTGAACAAATTGCAACGGCCTAAGTAATTGTCGAAACACGAGTATTGCGGTTTCAACCGACCTTTGACCTCGACGTCCCCTGTCGCACGCCAATGCACCCTAGTGAATAGTGTGGTACTATCTGACTATGAGTAAACACAGTGTCCCGCCATATAGCGCTAACATACAGCGTTGACATACAGCGCTGACACCCAGCGCTGACACATAGCGCTACGTTTAAAGCGTTCCATAGAAATGATTTATTCAACGCCGTCGCTGTTCCCTAGCAGAAATTTCGCTACTCGGTTCCCCTGGCCGCAGTGATTCGCTGTTGCCATTAACTACGCCCCACCAATCCTCTCAGTACTACCCGCTGTGGTTGGCTCCGAACATTATAACTCTGGCGGGCTTCCTGTTCCTCGTCGCTTCCTTCTTCATGATTGCGTACTACGACGGTGACCTTCACGCCTCGGATTCGTTGTCGCCAACCCCCTCTGTACCCAGCGTAGTGTTCGCTTTGGCCGGTATTTTCGTATTCTTGGCCCACACTCTCGGTTAGTCGATCTCGCCATTCCTTTCTTATCTCCTATCTTATCTCCTATCTTGTTATCCTATCTTGTTATCCTATCTTATCTCCTATCTTGTTATCCTATCTTATCTCCTATCTTGTTATCCTATCTTGTTATCCTATCTTGTTATCCTATCTTATCTCCTATCTTGTTACCCTATCTTGTTATCCTATCTTCTTATCCTATCTTATCTCCTATCTTGTTATCCTATCTTGTTATCCTATCTTGTTATCCTATCTTGTTATCCTATCTTGTTATCCTATCTTATCTCCTATCTTATCTCCTATCTTGTTATCCTATCTTGTTATCCTATCTTGTTATCCTATCTTATCTCATATCTTGTTACCCTATCTTGTTATCCTATCTTGTTATCCTATCTTGTTATCCTATCTTATCTCCTATCTTGTTATCCTATCTTGTTATCCTATCTTGTTATCCTATCTTATCTCCTATCTTGTTATCCTATCTTATCTCCTATCTTGTTATCCTATCTTGTTATCCTATCTTGTTATCCTATCTTATCTCCTATCTTGTTATCCTATCTTATCTCCTATCTTGTTATCCTATCTTGTTATCCTATCTTGTTATCCTATCTTATCTCCTATCTTGTTATCCTATCTTGTTATCCTATCTTATCTCCTATCTTGTTACCCTATCTTGTTATCCTATCTTGTTATCCTATCTTATCTCCTATATTGTTATCCTATCTTATCTCCTATCTTGTTACCCTATCTTGTTATCCTATCTTGTTATCCTATCTTATCTCCTATCTTGTTACCCTATCTTGTTATCCTATCTTGTTATCCTATCTTATCTCCTATCTTGTTACCCTATCTTGTTATCCTATCTTGTTATCCTATCTTATCTCCTATCTTGTTACCCTATCTTGTTATCCTATCTTGTTATCCTATCTTGTTATCCTATCTTGTTATCCTATCTTGTTATCCTTTCTTATCTCCTATCTTGTTATCCTATCTTGTTATCCTATCTTGTTATCCTATCTTGTTATCCTATCTTGTTATCCTATCTTGTTATCCTATCTTATCTCCTATCTTATCTCCTATCTTGTTATCCTATCTTGTTATCCTATCTTGTTATCCTATCTTATCTCATATCTTGTTACCCTATCTTGTTATCCTATCTTGTTATCCTATCTTGTTATCCTATCTTATCTCCTATCTTGTTATCCTATCTTGTTATCCTATCTTGTTATCCTATCTTATCTCCTATCTTGTTATCCTATCTTATCTCCTATCTTGTTATCCTATCTTGTTATCCTATCTTGTTATCCTATCTTATCTCCTATCTTGTTATCCTATCTTATCTCCTATCTTGTTATCCTATCTTGTTATCCTATCTTGTTATCCTATCTTATCTCCTATCTTGTTATCCTATCTTGTTATCCTATCTTATCTCCTATCTTGTTACCCTATCTTGTTATCCTATCTTGTTATCCTATCTTATCTCCTATATTGTTATCCTATCTTATCTCCTATCTTGTTACCCTATCTTGTTATCCTATCTTGTTATCCTATCTTATCTCCTATCTTGTTACCCTATCTTGTTATCCTATCTTGTTATCCTATCTTATCTCCTATCTTGTTACCCTATCTTGTTATCCTATCTTGTTATCCTATCTTATCTCCTATCTTGTTACCCTATCTTGTTATCCTATCTTGTTATCCTATCTTGTTATCCTATCTTGTTATCCTATCTTGTTATCCTATCTTATCTCCTATCTTGTTATCCTATCTTGTTATCCTATCTTGTTATCCTTTCTTATCTCCTATCTTGTTATCCTATCTTGTTATCCTATCTTGTTATCCTATCTTGTTATCCTATCTTGTTATCCTATCTTATCTCCTATCTTATCTCCTATCTTGTTATCCTATCTCGTTATCCTATCTTATCTCCTATCTTGTTATCCTATCTCGTTATCCTATCTTGTTATCCTATCCCGTCTTCTAATTAATTGGTGGACATTTTCGAACGGTAATCCAGGCCCACGACTACGTAACCACTCCCCTTTACATGTCCATAACTCAACCTAGATAGTAACCTAGGTAACGAGAGTGTTGGAAATGATATGTTCGATTACTGATCTGTAATCTGTAATGTACACATCTCATCTGTTCTGTCTAGAACCATTCAGAGTGAGAACCATTCGGAGTGAGAACCATTCATAGTGAGAACCATTCAGAGTGAGCACCATATAGTCTAGGACCTAAACCCGTTCAGAATGAAAACCACTTTAATAATATATTTCTTGCACATTTTTATTCAGTATTTAGAAATGTTGCATATAAATAGTTTTCTGCTTTAGTCACATTTAGTTACTAACTATATCTGTTCACTCAACATATAGTAGTCAATTAGTAGCTATATAGTAGCAATATAGTAGCTATATAGTAGCTATATAGTAGCTATATAGCTAAAGATCTAGAAGAATATGTAAATGAAGACATGCCTATTTTATTTACATATAATATTAGTATAATTTAATTTTTATATTTAAATGTATTTTCTATAGATTTATATATATATATATATTTGTTAATACATACATATATATATATATATTTGATAATACATACATATATATATATATATTAGTTAATATATATATATATATATAATTAATATACAATTGTTGATTCATGATTTTACCAATTATGCTCTTTACATTATGTAGACCATATCTTTGTGTATTTGTTTATGCGTTGGTGAGTGAGTGAGTGAGTGTGTGAGTGAATGAGTGAGTGAGTGTGTGAGTGGGTGTGTGAGTGTGTGAGTGGGTGTGTGAGTGTGTGAGTGGGTGTGTGAGTGTGTGCTTATATAAGAGTCATTTGTCATATAGTTATCATCGCTTTAAGATATATTCAATAGGCATTTATTAATAATGTGACTGCTATACAAACATCAATATTGATTGACATGCATATCTATTTGCTTGAGAATATCTTATTTCAGCTGCATTATATAATATTAAATATTAACTATATGTGCAAATTTACTATATCAGGTAAATTATTCGTCAACAAAAATCTAAATGTAGCCATACAAATTGTATAGCAACCTTTATTATAATCTATATATAGATTATATATATAAATTTAATACTAATGGTTAAACTGAAAACACGAGATGAAAAAAAATGTGATTCTATTGTGTATATCTAGCATTTGTTTGTAATATAAACAGCAAAAGAAAATTGTGACAAATCGTCTTTTGATGAAGACAAAATAATTTCTAAAGTTCACACTTTCGCGATTTTATCTTAAAATTTGGAGATTCAATTGAAGTCCAATTTTTATTTTAACATAAAAAAATATGAAAAACTTTTGTTTACACGTAAACAATTATCTATTGTTATCATTCAATCATGCACAATATACGATTCATATATATATTGATATATTATGAACTAAATATAATAACATATTGTAATCAAGAATATTAGTTATTCACTGTATACTGCTTATATGCAATATACAATATGTCATTATTGTCACATGTCACTTTGATGGTCACATGCCTGTCACTTTGAGCATAATCTTCAAAAGTTTTATTTCTGCATACAACAACAATTAATATTAATTATAATTAAATTTTTATAAATAGTAAAACAATATGTTTTAACATATCAATTAATCCAGTTATATTTATCTTACAATTAATATACTTAGTGTTGACAGAAATAATATAATTAATTAGATACTAATGTAAACCTCACAGGAGTTTCTGATTAACTAGCAACACATTTAAAATCAGGAATAGGGCTGACAGGGTCAAGAAATGCACTCTCCATTATCAAATGAACACATTTGTCTAAAGTGTATATTATATAGTTAAGCAGTATGATGCAGTCATGACATATGTCATGCTTTAACATAATTGACTTCAAATGTACATACAATGCAAAATAATAATTAGGCAGTCTGTATCTATCATACATATGTGCTCGAGGAGTGAGTCATGATATAAGGTGTCATGTGCATAACATAATATCACCAGAATGCAATAAATTATAAAAAACCAATTCATTCCAGTTCCACCCTACAAATTATAAATCTTTATATTATACAAACTCATCTTTTATAATTTAATACAGAATTGGCCTTTTCACAATGATACAAATGTAATATTGATATTATATAATAACTATTTATAGTATTAATAAATGCTGTTGAAAAAATACATAACATACATCATCCACTGTTACGGCTTCAATTACATTATTATCAGAGGTCGAAATACTTGATAGAATTTCCAACAAAAGCCATAAAAATGACATCTCATCGAAGTATTTCATTTTTTTTTCTACAATTTTAAATATTTTATTTTCAAACCCGTAATAATTAATATTATATAATATAAATCTTATTAAATGGGTATTTTAAGAAATGTGGTTCTTTGGTTGGCCCATTTCTTAATAATTGCATCTATTTAATGTAGGATTGAAAATAATGTATGTTAAATCATTAATGACTATAATAAAATCTCAATATCATATCACTTAGAGTTAAAAGTATATAAGTATATCATTTATATAATATATTATTCTATATATTTTATTAATTAATATAATAGTGTTGATTATAAATTTAAATTATACTAAATAATTATTATTAGTATTTTATCTAAACACGTAATTTAACTATGTGCAAATTTCTTTTTAGCATTAAATGTTTTGCATTTCTCAGCAATTTTATAAAATGTCATTCTTCTGAGATCCCTCTTTAAATAATCCTTCAAAGAAGGATCAAGCAGATACGTATATTTTTCAACCTATTATTGATACATTTTATAATAATTGTTAATATATAAATTGTATATTTTGCTTAAAAAAATGTATGAAAATTAGGAAATATATGTAATTTTAGTTTATTATGTAGAAATATTTAGGAGTCAGTACTAGGAATAATTATGATGTAATTTAGAAAATAGCATACATTTAATTATGAAAGAAAATCGATGACTCATTATTTTCATGCGTAAATATATAATGATATATGTTATTTACATATGCATTAGATAGCTAATTGTGTTTACTAGTTATATAGTTTACTCTATATATTTATATAATTAGCACACATTGCATACTAGATAGTAAGTACTGTGATTTTGGTAAATCATTTCAAAATGTTAATAATATAATATGATATAAACAATTTAATTTTTAATTGTTGATCGTTCTCAAATCTAATAATATGTACATTGTAAATTATATACTCATTGTAAATATGCAGAAAATCTGTTATTAAATTAAGTTAATAATAAATTCAGAAAATTATTTAAAAAATGTAAACAATAAATATATATTTAATTATATATACCTTTTATTATTTCCATATATTTATCATTAATTTCTTATTTTAATTTATCCAAATTATTCATTTTAAGTGTAAATTATAAAACATATAGCGTAAACTTCAGTATTTAGATAATGATAAAAATATCGTGAATAAAATATGATATTCGAACCTATCTCTGGTTGGTCATACCTCAATAAATGAGCGTTACTAAATAAAGTGGAGTGAATAAAATCTTTTGAAATAGAACAAGTTCCAATTAATTAAAATCAAACTTATCCCCGATTTAATATAAAATTGAACACGGCCGACTTTTATTTTTCGATGAGTCAGAATCGGCAGAATCAAAAATCGCGTAGATGTGAAATCCTTAAGAAATTTGTATGCCTAGCATTTGAATGTTTGATTTTGCCATTTCAGCATTCTATATAAAGATTGTGGTACACATTGTGGGTAAATTAATAAACTAAAAGCAATAAGAGAATGATGCAACAATTTGATTTTATTTACTAAATTAAACAATTAAATCATGGATTATTTAGCTGTACGAGCGATTAATTTGAACTGCTTTGTGTTTTATCATTAGATAACAATAGTATTCAAGATAAGGTGCAGTATTTGTATTCATTATAAGTAACTTTTTACCAGATGCGCGTGTAAACATTATTTAACTTTTGGTCTACCCACATATTACGTTCCAGCAACACTCCACTTCCAGCAACACTCCACTTCCAGCATTATCACTCCACTTCCAGTATCACTCCACTTCCAGTATCACTCCACTTCCAGTATCACTCCACTTCCAGTATCACTCCACTTCCAGTATCACTCCACTTCCAGTATCACTCCACTTTCACCATCACTCCACTTCCAGCATCACTCCACTTCCAGCATCACTCCACTTCCAGCATCACTCCACTTCCAGTATCACTCCACTTCCAGTATCACTCCACTTTCACCATCACTCCACTTCCAGCATCACTCCACTTCCAGCATCACTCCACTTCCAGTATCACTCCACTTTCACCATCACTCCACTTCCAGCATCACTCCACTTCCAGTATCACTCCACTTTCAGCATCACTCCACTTTCAGCATCACTCCACTTCCAGTATCACTCCACTTTCACCATCACTCCACTTCCAGCATCACTCCACTTCCAGTATCACTCCACTTTCAGCATCACTCCACTTCCAGCATCACTCCACTTCCAGCATTATTTTCTAACATCGGTACAATATTACATCGCTATCCCGGAACCCCGCAGCCCCAACTGTCTTCCACCCTTCGGTGCGGTTATAACTCACCTAGATCGACCGGAGTATCACTTTAAATAAATAAGTTGTAGTATCACCTTGGTCCGGATGGTGAGTGACTCGAGTCTGTTAATGCTACAGGGCTACTGTATATCAGAAATGGCATTTGCTTTCCTTCTCTATCTACACTTACATCATTCTACGCTCAGACTAGTAATACAGTGTTAAGTTTAGTATTATCTTCGGTGTTATCTTCAGTGTTATCTTCAGTATTAAATTCAGTATTAAGTTTAGTGTTAAGTTTATGAGTTTGATCAGTGTTAAATTTAGTGTTAAGTTTAGGAGTTTGATCAGTGTTAAATTTAGTGTTAAGTTTAGTATTGTCAAAGATAGTGAGAATAATCCTTTTTTCATCTAATTTTCACAACATTTTCACTTCCCTCTCACGTCAATTTCACCTCGATTTTGCTATTGAGCCTAGAAACTTATGGAGTACTCGCATCTCATTCTATTGTTTCTCTTTCAGACGGCACGGACGGAAAGCAGGCTCGCAGAACCAAGTCCTGCGGTCCCCTCGGCGAACTCTTCGACCACGGATTAGATAGGTTTACAAGTTAATTAGTTTGCTCTTTTATTCATTGTCGATGGCGATGTTTCGTTGTGTCTGTGATGTATGTGCCGTAGAGCAGACCTAGCTGGAGGTCCGCGGTTCGATTCTCTGTCCAGTTAAAAAAAATTCATTTAAAATAATGTGCAGTTTAATTATAAATGTAGTTCAATAAATAATTGTAATTTATCGGCTCGTAAAACTGCAACGAGAGCCGCTTCTCTAGGTTGTGAGCCATCTGTTGTAAGCCATCTGTTGAGTTATCAGTTTAACTACACAAGATATCTTGGTTTGTGATAAACAGGACTCCAGCGAAATTAAACGATACAATACAATTTAAATATGACCAATAATGCTGCTTTTCATATACCTTTGTATTATCTTGTCGGGGGTTTATTATTCACCATGGACATTTGCATCATCACCATCCCCTAGACAATATCACGACCACCAACCTCCCCCCAACAGTTGGGCGGTATCGTTGATTACGATCTGCGTGTTCTCCATATTTGGTCGCGGTGGTGCGCAAGATTACAGCGTTGACACCATTAACTTCCTGTACATCTTAATCGCTGTCATGGTGATGTTTTTCATCACGCACTGGGAGAAGTATAATACCGGGTGCCTCTACTTGCCCTGGAGCTACGACCTCACTCAATATGTTAGTTCTCGAACCGAAATAGTTTGTAAAATGTGTTTACATGATTTTGCTATTGTTTAAATGATGAGAATTATGCAATTTCGATACTTTATTTAAATGTAAATTTTTTAATAGTTATCAATTTATAGAAAGTACAATATAGTTTTGTTGATATTAATATACAGAAATCAACTTATTTAATCTATATTTAGATTAAATAATATTCTCTAATTGTATTAATATATATCTTCTAAAATTTATAAAAATATATGCACCTATAAATAAATATATTAAACCTTTTTAATAAAATAATGTATTCAGACAATATATCTTAGCTTTAATATTAATTTAATTTTTAATTAAACCTATTTATTCTTTTAATAGTTATTATAATTTAAATTGATTTTTAAAAAAATATTTTTTGATATCTATATTTATTTGAAAATTCAATATTTATCAGGTAAAATTGCCAAATGATACAGCAATGCATTACAAATGTTCTAGAAAATAGCAGACCATTATTTATGATCACAAAGCTATTAATTAAATAGATATGGCTTTGTGTTTTGGCTTGGCTTTTGTTATGGTATAGTAAATAAATAGATGTGTCATGCATCTGTAGTATAAGTTATCAATAAACAAATTCTAATAAATAAATATATTATCGCATACAAATATCATTTTAAAAAAAAGTATTTTCAAATGTATAATATATTATATTTTTGAAATTTCTGCATCATCCAAAATTCAATGTACCTGTATTATTTATAATAATGTATTCGTGATATAAATTCAGCATGATTTTTATGGCGATTTATTATTACTTTCGGATTTACAGAATAATCACTGAAATAAATTTGTTGTACATAATTTATTCATGTCTCTGAATAATGAATTAAATATCCTATAAATTGAATATAATGTTAAATACTGCTTTTATGTGATTTTAAATATATAGATTTGTTCACAAATTTTAAATTTATTATTTAGCTTTCAAAGAGCTCGCCATTATCATTTTCTAATTTACAGGGCATTACTTTCATATTCCTGTTGACTTCTTACTATGGAACCAGCCTTTGGAAATTCTACATGCCAGACTTTTTTGGCCAATTATCAACTGGGCATGTCATCATCATTGGAATTTATTGTACGTTTTGTTTCAGTAAGACCTCCTCAACTATTACATAATTTATTATAATTTCCAATACCTTTCCAATATATAATATTAGTATAATGCAATGTATTACTGTAGCATTATTAATACACCATAAAGAATGGTTTTGAATACAAACTAATAACTATTTAACATTAATTATTTTGATATTAATTTAATCATAATTAATCATAATTAATCATTTTAGGTGTTAAATAACCTCTATTATCAATACGAAATTTCTCAAAACATGTAAAGTAATTATTATATTTCCATTGTCAGTTGTTGAATTGTTTGATTGTAAGAATTATTATGACTTACTAACGGTTATAATAATTACATTTTTACAAACCTCATCTCCCATTTCCCATCACGAGTGATTTACCTAATCTCCCCCTACAGTTTGCGTATTTGGCTTCTCATTCCCGCTGTCGATATACAACATCTACGAGTTAGTGTTTGGTTTTCTATTTCACTCTAATTCGAACTGGTGAATATTCACAGTAACCGTTGTCATTTTCTCAACGCGAGTTTCTTTCAGTAAATGTCCTGTTCTCTATCACCGAGCCAATGGCCCCCCGATACCTCCTCGCCGTGCTCCGTAGTTATTGCGAGTTACTCGCGTCGCCATTGCCCTCGCCATTGACCTTGCCATCTCAACGCCTTCCGTACATACAGCGCCTACTCGAAAGGAACCGCCCGCGTCCGTTCGTACACCGGTATGTTTCGACCTTTCATGACCTTTATGCAGCTGTTCGCCTCTTTTATGCTGTGGGCTCATTTCTCGAGTAATGCCGTCATCGAACTACAGCCGAGAGCCTTCTTCATGATCATCGGCGTTATCTTTGCTCATGTTGCGGTGAGTCATTACTTGGAATGCGACTTTTAAACCTGAAACTAACACGATTTATGTTTCTTATATCTTTCTATTGAAACTATTTAAAGTGAGCTTTTCTTTTTCTTTCAAATTATTGAAATAGAATCTTTTATACTCGCCTAATTACATTAATTTCTATTTACTAAATATGCCTAATTAAATATATGTTAATAGAAATATTCAACATTTTATGTAGATTTATAAGTACAAATCTTTTTATAAATCAATTATCTTGGAAGTTAGTTATATAATTTCTTTTTTTAAGATCACATTTTTAATACATAAATTAAAGACGGGTTGTCTTTCCCAGCAAACAATTTAGGTATTTTCATTTTTTGCATTTCATAATTTCTTTTTTTGACCAATAACTTTTGTAATACTGAAATGATTTTATAAAACTATTACACAACTCTGTTTGCCGGTAACATGTCCATATTTGAAATTATACTAAATCTCAATTATCAAATTTATCACAAATTCTTGAGAAGTATTATTTGGAAACAAAATATTAATAGATTATTAATTTCTCATTCATATTTAATGCTGTATTATATTGAATTGTAATAATGAAACAATACTATGTTTAATTAATACCATTTTGAATTATTAATAATGGTATTCATATTTATTATAAAATACTTATAAACAGTAAACATTTTGGATGATATTCTATTTTATATTGCATTTTATTTTTTATATAAACATTTGTTGAGAATTTGAATAGTTAATAAAATAAATTTAATTCCTAAAAAAGTTTTGATTAAAAAGAAAAAAATGTAGAATGATCTCAAATCAATTGATTGATGATTTTCTAAATTTGTTTTTATACAATAGCTACTTTTAAAGCATTATTTGTAGTGTAATTATCATATAACTTGATTTCATTATTAAATAACTCAAAATTGATAAATACATATTATATTTATAAATTTGAATATTTTGATGACAAATTAAATATGATATTTACTTATCTAATTATTAACAATTGAACTTGCAATGAATATTATTCACCGACCTTGATTACATAATGTTATTACATAATATTATTATTAATATACGAATTTTGTATAGTAGATTTAAATCATTTTGGCCAATTAAATTTTAAACTATTTAGTTTCTATTTTTCCTTTTTACAATCCCTCTAAAAATTGCTAATTTTTTTGCTAATAATTTTTAACTCATTTTAATATTTACTTCAACGAAGATTGATAATCAATATACCATATTTAATATCAATAAAACATATTCTAATTTAATTTCTAAAACAAACTAAATTGACGTTTCAAACAAATTCTAACTTAACACATAAATTACATATCTACGATACTATAATAAAATGCTAAGATAAAAGTGTTATTTTTAAAACTGATTATCTGATTACTTCATTATAAAGTAATTTAATATCGAAACCGCACGGGAGTTTCAGACGAAGTTGATAGTTTGTTGCATGAGTGATACAGAATGCGAACTCTACAACTTAATGTCTCTACCCGCAATTGGCGTGTTGGTTAGCAGCAAGTTTATAGCGCCCTCTACCGAGATTGTAATCCTGTACTCGTATGCGGTGATGTCATTAATTGTGCATCTACATTACTGTTCATGTGTGGTTAGTATGGGCCAAACTACTAATATATTTTGTAAAATAACATATTCACTGTTTTATTATTTGAACTCTGATGTAGTTTTAAAAGTTTATATTATACAATATAGTTAATGTATTAAATGAAATTTTTTCCCAAACCTTTCATATCCCCTTAATTCAATAATACAGATTTATAAAAACTGTATTAAATTTTATTTACTCTTATTATATTTTTTTTATTTATTATATCTTATATTTATTATTAAATCTTAAATAATTTGCAGGTCATTCAATTAGCCGACCACATGAACATTAAAGTGTTCAAGATTAAACCATTAACAGAGAAGTCATAGACTGTCTACAACCTATTTCTATACCATTACCAACCAATCTTTTATATTATTTATGTTTGCAACCTTATAAGAATATAATACTGTATAATTAGTTAATTTATTATACAAATATTATTTGTAAATCAATTTTTAATTCAATAAATTATTCACATATAGTATTTATAATTCTATTTACAATATTATAATTCTATATATATATATATAAATAAATATACGTAACACATATAAAAATAGAGTTAATACCGGGATTCATTGAAGTAACAATCAAAATATAATAGTGTTTATAATCGTCTATAGTCAAAAGTAGTTGAGCGGTAGAGGTGGGCAAGTGGTAGAGGTAGAGGTGGTGGGGAGTCGTAGAGCGAGAGAAAGATTACTGTGCGGCATCCACGTGTTCGAGGACAGTCAGAGTGATATCGGCGGCTTCGAGGATCATGTGGGCTAGGTCCTTCTGATTGTTATTCAGTACGTTTACGCCGTTCAACTTGAATAGGTAGTGTCCCACCTGCCGGGAGGAATTGCAGAGTTCAAGCGAGTGCAATCGCCTTGGAACTCGGTCAACTCAAAGTTGTAAATTCATCACCGCACGTTTATTAATACTCGAGGAGAATTGTTTGAATTGTTTGCGGTCAAGTTGATAATAGAGCGCAATCAGCAAGTTTAGTAAATGCGGTGAGTGAAAGCAGGACAAATACTACTGGTGGGGTCCAAAAATGTAGGTGATATGTGCACAGGAATGTCTAAAGTGAAGATGATGGATTAGGATAGGGCGAGTCGGTTGAAATATAGTGCACGCGGCATTTACGGTACCTTTAATCCGGCAATAGCAGCGGGTCCAGTAGGATCCAGAATCTTTACAAACACGGGTCCGTTACCACGGATCACGAAACCAAATCCGACCTCATCGCTCGTAATCTGTAATTTTGTAATTATTACGAATAGAAATCTTAGAAAATTAAAACCTTAATTATTTTCCAAAAAATTTCGCTAAATTTATTAAACTAAATATTTAATTATCAATTAAAAATAATAGAATTTGATGAGAATTGTAATTAAAAACTATTCTATAGAATTAAATTTATTTATAGCTATGCTTTATTCAGAGAATTTGTATCTAATTATAAAACATAATAAATATGCATTCCATCTAGATATTTTCACAAGTTAAAAATAGAAATACTGTATTATTAGTAACAACATTTAAATAATATATTAAAATAATATAATAATTCAATATACATATAAAATGCATAAAAAATAAATATATAAAAAAATGACCTTAACAATTTTTTTTCTGAATTGAGAATCTGGACATGTTAATTCTGCAACAGATGCCTTCCTAATCAATAGATCATTTCCATGGGCATAAGATAGCCGATGTTCATCTGGAGACATACTTTGCGAATAGGAGGACAGCGAAGCAGAAGAGATGTTACATTGTTCATTGCCACCAGAATCTAGGTATTTTTAATAATTAGTTTGTATGTAAGTTTCTAAAATTAAATCGAAAAAAACGTTGTGTTAATTTAATATCAACTACAAAATTACCCCTGGAGTTATTAATATTTACAAACTATCAATATTTCAATAAGAATAAATTGGAAATATAAAATAAATTGTTCATATGATTGAATTGAATGTGCAGATAAACTCTAAAGAAATTAAATCATAAACGCCTGGATACTAATTGCCTAGATTTGAATTAATTATAATTAATATAATCATAAATTTGTTAAATAATATTAAACAAGATATACCTAATCTGCCAGTTGATCTTGGAATATCTTTAGCATTTGAGGAGCTGTCCTCATTTGAATCTTCACTACTAGCATGTGATCTCGACACAGCTTTAGTGGTAGGCACCAGAAGATTGATTAAGGATAGAGACCGCCTCATGTCCCCAACAAATTGGTAGACAATGTGATCATCTTTAAAATTTTCCTTGTCGTAAACTGCGCAAGAAAATAAAATAATTAGTTTAAAAAGTTATGTAATTCATTATGTTTAATATTTAGAACAATTTATAATTATATGACAATAAAGAAAATCTAAATATGAACTATAATTAATTGATATTTATAATTGTGTAATGTTACATATGATTTTACATATACTTTTTATAATATACATATTTTATTTTTTAGACATATCATAAATGTGCATTATTTAAAAATACATATGATTTAAGGGTCATGACAAGGTCAAATGTCTGATATTATATTAAGATGGATTGTTATCATATATGCATGAAACTATATGAACATTGTTTATATGTATATATTATAGAAAACTGCACAATACAATAAGTAGTATAGATAATATACAGACTAATGTATAACATATTCTATTATAAATACTTGAATGCAATATGTCTGTCTAGGAGGGTGTGAGTGCTTGATATATATATATATATATATATATATATATATGAGATAGATTAGAAATTGTACAGTGTATTATACAATAGTATATATATTGACACTATTCCATTTCAGTTGAATTACATAATATATAAGGAATAACTAATATGTATATAAATGATTTAAAGCAAATTGACTAAATAATTAACTAATTTATACAAATTTATAAATAATATAGTAGATTAACATTAGTCTTATATGGAAAAATACATAGTAAATATATATCCCATACAGACAACTGTATAAACTAATGACCCAGTTCATGAAATGGGGTCAAAGAGTAGTCTACCCCAGTAAACTAGCAAATTATACAAACACAATACATATACACCTGATACTAAAATAGCATTAAAGAATGTAAACCATTGATCAACATGAGAAAAAAGTAAAAGAAAATAATGTGAATATATTAACATGTATTTTTTATACT